>JAJHZJ010000174.1:2708440-3313440 GCA_023548195.1 Bettongia penicillata ogilbyi
GAGGCCCGGGGGACCTGGGGCGCCCCGCGGCGCCGCCGCAGCCTCCGGGGAGGGAGAGCCTGCTCTGCAGGGAGTCGAGGGGGCCGGGCCGGGGCGGAGAGGTGGGGGGGAGCCCCGAGGGGAGCCTGGAAGGCCGTTTATCCTCGTCCCACCCCCACCCCCCGGGAGCGTACCCCGAAGCGTCTTGAATCTGTCGGCTTCCAAATCCAAACAGCCGGGGCCCTCCTGGAGGAGGGCATACCTTTCCCAGTTGCCACCATAAATTAGGGCTTTACCTCCCTGGGACTCAGTTTCCTCATCTGTAAAGTGAGGGGAGATTGGCCTAGCTGCCCCTCCCACCCCGCTCCTTGCCGGTCTAGCGCTGCGGTCCGAGGGGCTCCTGCAGGGGCGGCTTGGGCTCCTTCCGGCCCCTCCCCACCCCCGCTCCGGACCTCCGGACCCTTGGCCTGGGGCGAGGCGGGGCGGCCCGCGACCCCCTGGGGCTTCTTGGCCGGGTTGTTCAAGGACTGAGCGGTGAAGTCTCTCTGCGCTGACAAGTCACAGATTCGGCCCCCAAAAGTTTTATTTACTTATTTAAATAAAGATACTAAGCGAGTAGCCGGAAGACCTGAGCCTCGCCCTTGGACCCCTTCTCAGAATGCCTGGGATTATAAAGGGCTTATCATTAATAAATGTATAAAGGAACGATTTATACTGAAATGAAGTTGTCAAAATATTTTGAAAAACAAGCTCTTGGAGCCCAATTTAAAACCCCCGGACTAGAGATGATCTCTACAATACCATTCATGTGCTGATAAATTTAGGAATTGAAGGAAACCTTAGAAGATAGCTAATTTGGTCCGGGAAGTATCCCAGAGAGGTTATTCGCCTAGGGTCACAAAAGTAGCAGCAAAAATTGGGCTGAGATTTAGACCAGGATCTGTGGTTCTAGTTTAGCAGCCTTTCCGCTGCGCTAGACTGCCTCCTATCTGCTTTAAGTAAAATTCCAGCTTTGCCCTGGAATGTTTACGTGTTAAGTAAACTATAGAAATAAGTAGTGTTATAGGGACATTACCAGCCAACTCCAGATGATTCATAATTTAGAGGTCATTTGGGGTCTAGACCGGCATCCTGGAATTAAAATTCTCTAGATAAGCCTTAAGGACCTAGCTCTGTAAAAATCCCTCCTAAGTGGGGCCATTTAAGAAGTAAGGAATATGATTTACATCATTCATATAATTCATTTCCTTTCAAAATTGTTTCTACTTTTCTCCTATTTCTTTGTTTTTTATAGGATCATAGAGCTGGAAAGAAACTGGAGGTCAAATCCCTCATTTTGTATATGAGAGAACTCAGAGGCTTGGGGAAGTTAAGTGACTTGCCTAAGGTCACACAAGGTAGTTAAACAGCAGAGGCAGTTTTCAGTTTTCTTTTGTTTTGATCCATTTTTTGATTAATGTTAAAACTTATTTACTAACATTGAAAAATACTTCAACAAACTTTATAACTAATAACATTGTTTTGCAGCTGTACAATTTAGACCAGGCCCTTTGTTCCAAGCTTTAAAAGATTTAGCTTTAAAGAACTATATTCTGGAAAATTAAGAATTTTTTTATTAAAAGCTGATATTATGATCCACAGCTGTACCATATTACTTCAGACATACAACCATCAATTGTACTTCCATATGACATAGGTAAGTAGGGGAAAAGTTAGTGGAAAACAGTTGAAGAGAGAAATTATTTTTATATATACAGT
This sequence comes from Bettongia penicillata ogilbyi, assembly GCA_023548195.1. Classification (NCBI taxonomy): domain Eukaryota; kingdom Metazoa; phylum Chordata; class Mammalia; order Diprotodontia; family Potoroidae; genus Bettongia; species Bettongia penicillata. The sequence goes on from JAJHZJ010000174.1 coordinate 2,710,178, forward strand.
GTTAGCCAGATGACAAATTTATAACCATAATTAGAGTTTTGAGTATGCATGTTTCATTTTACTATGTTATAGAAAACTTATAGGTAATTTTAACTGTAAGTAATTAAAAATTATTCACCTTCAGGCTGGCTATAGGGTGTTGGATTTTTTCAACCACAGCTCATGAAGACCTTCTATTAAGGCATAGAGGGGTTGCAGTTGCATGGCATGGGGGTGGGGGAAGGAAGGCAGAAAATGGCACTCCCCTCTATGAAGTCTTAGTTTCATTGAAGTACTGAAAACATATTTATGAATACTTACATGGGTAGTAGAATATATGAATAACTTTTTATATGACTTTACAAATGAGTCTTGTAGACTATTACGCATTAGTGATAGGGAGTAGAATATAACATCAAATTGTCTTTCAACTAAGACTGATCCATTTCTAACTCAGTCAGTCACTGTAATAAATGCAAATAAATAGCATTTATTAAGTGACTGCTGTGTGCTAGGGACTCTGTTAAGCCCCAGAGATACAAAGAAAGGCAAAACAAAACAAGCAATCCCTATTCTTAAGGAACTTACAGTAATAGGGGAGGCAATATGCCAACAATGAGAAAACCAGCAGTTTTGAAGCATCTAGTATGTGTTGGGTATGGTGCTTAGTGCTTTACAAATATTGTCTCATTTGAACCTTGTAAGACCTTGTAATAACAGCTGTTATGATCCTTATTTTATAGTTAAAGAAACTGAGACAGGCAGAGGTTAAATGACTTTCCTAGGGTCACATACTCAGATACTTATTAGACTGAGGCTGGACTTGTACTCAGGCCTCATATTCTATCTACTATACCCCTGAGCTATGTACAAACAAGCTATATTTAGGATAAATTAGATGGAGGTGGGGGGGGCAGGGAGGTAATCTCAAAAGGCAGGTGCTGAAATTAAAGAGGGCCAAAAGTCTTGTAAAAGGTGGTACTTTAACCGAGACTTGAAGGAAGCCAGGGTACTAGGAGGCAGAGATAAGGAAGAAGACCATTCTAGGCATGGAGGAGGGAGATGGAGTATTGTGTTCAAGGAACAGCAAGGAGGCCAGTGTCACTGGAGTACATGGAGTGCATTGAGAAGAGTAAGATCTGTGAAGACTGCAAAGTTAGGGAGGAGCCAAGCTCTGAAAGCCTCTGAAAGCCAGAGGACATAAATATAGTTCTGAAGTTCTTTTTTTCAATTGTCATTGTCCTTGAGCTCTCTGCAGCCTTTGACACTGTCCTATCCTTCTCTTGATACTCTCTTTTCTCTAGGTAGGTCACACCACTCTCTCCTGGTTCTCCTCTTATATATCTGATGGTGTCTTCTTGGGCTTTTTTGGCTGGATCTTCAGCCAGGTCATATTCATCAACCATGGATGTCTCCCTCAGCCCTGTCCTATGCCCTCTTGTCCTTCTATGCTATTTTATTTAGTAATCTCATCAGCTTCTATGGATTCAGTTATCATTCTCAAATCTACCTGTCTGGAGTTAACTTCTTTGTTTACCTCCAGTCTTGCATCTCCAACTGCCTGTTAGACATCTTGAACTAGATGTTCTATAGATATCTGAAACTCGGCATCTCCAAATCTTATCTTTTCTCACAAGCTTTCCTACCTTCCAAACTTCCCTATTACTGTCCAAACACCACCATCCTCCCAGCCCCTCAGTCTTACAATCTGGATGTCATACTTGATTCCTTATTATCTCTTACTCTGTCTCCCCCATAACTAATCTGTTACTTAGGTCTGTCAGTTTCACCTTTTCATCATCCCTCTATACACCTTCTTCTCTTCTCTGATACTGCCCCTGCCCTGGTAGAGGCCCTCATGTCTTCACACCTGCACCCTTGCTATAGCCTGCTGGTGAGTCTGTCTGCCTCAAGTCTCTTGACACTCCAGTTCATCCCAGAGTGATTTTTCTGAAGTATAAGTCTGACCATGTCACTTTGCTTACTCAGTAAACTTCAATGGTTCCCTTTCACTTCCAGGATCAAATATAAAATCCCCTGTTTGGCATTTAAGGCCCTTCATAATCTAAAGTTTCCCCCCTTCTAGTCTTCTTATGCCTCATGCTTCCTTGCCTATTTTTCCAGTCTTATACCTTATACCTCTACCCTCTACTTACTCTTCCATCAGTTGGTACTGGCCTCTTCGCTGCCCCTCAAACTAGATTCTCCATCTCTTGATTCTGGGTATTTTCACTGGCTGTAAAAATTCCACACCTGAAATGTTCTACCTTCTCATCTCCAAATTCTGACTTCCTGGGCTTTCTTCAAGTCTAAAAGCTCACCTTCTACAGGAAGCCTTGCCCAAATTCCTTTTAATTCTAGTGCCTTCCCTCATATTTCCTATTTATAGTAGCTTGCTTATACTTATTTGTTTATATGTTATCACTCCCATTAGATTGTGAAGTCCTTGAGGGCAGAGACTGTCTTATATTTCTTTGTATCCTCAACACTTAGCACAGTGTCTGGTGCATAGTAGATAACACATGCATATTGACTGAATGATTGGCTGATCCTGGAGGTAATGGAAGTGTGGAGAAAGTGTAAAAGAAAATAAGCATTTGTGGAGTGCCTGTTACATGCCAGATACTGTGCTAAGTGCTTTACAGATATTTCATTTTAACATAACAAACCTGTGAGAAGGTGCTGTTATTATTCCTGTTTTACACTTAAGGAAATTGAGGTTAAGTGATCTAAATATTGAGGCCATATTTGAAATCAAGTCTTCCTCACTCCAGATCCAGGACTCTATCCACCATGTCACCTTGATGTCACTTGAGTTTTTTGAATGGGGAGGAGAGGTGTGATGATATGGTTGGACCTGTGTTTTAGGAAGATAAATTTGGTAGCTTTTGAGGATGAATTCAAATGAGAAAAGTTGAGGCAGGGAGACCAGCCAGCAGGCTATTACAGTAGTTTAGATCTGAAGGCCTGCACCAGAATGGTAGCAGTATCAGAAAAGATAAGGTGGAATATGTGAGAAATACCATGAAGGTATTTTTGACAGGCCTTGGCAATAAGTTGCATAGTGGTGGGAGTGGATTGAGGTGTCTAGGATGATTGGAAGGGTGGTAGTATCATCAATAATATTAGTGGATTTAGGAAAAGAGGAGATTTAGAGGGAAAGATTATCAGTCCAGTTTTAGACATGTTGAATTTAATATTCCTACTGGACATCCAATTCAAAAGGCATGACTACAGGGCAACAGAGAAGTTAGGGCTGAATAAGTAGATCATCAGCATAGAGATGATAATTTCATCCATGAGAGCTGATGAGATCACAAGAGAAATAGTATAAAGGGAAAAGAGGTTCCAGAACAGAAATTTATCAGACACCCATGTTTAGTGGGGATGACTTGGATGAAAATCTAGAAAAGGAGAACATGAGAGGTCAGATAGGTAAGAGGAGAACCCAGAAAATGTAGCGTCACAAGATATCCTGGACTTTGTGTATTGACTGTGCCTCATTCCTGGTGTTGAAGATCCATGGGAAACCAATCTCCCCCCAAGGATTTGAACAATTCTACGAAGTATAGAAGACTGTTCATTGTGAAGGCTATAGCATCTTCCTATCCACAGTGACACATCATAGGCTCATGCTAGAGTAACCTAAGCACCTAGTGAGTAATGTAAAAGTGAACCAGTTTCCTTTATGAGCAGAGACTTAGGTAATCCTTCCTATAGCTTCTGGACATAGGTTTCACCTGAATTAAACAGACGTATATAAAAAGGTGAGACATTAAATTTATTTTTGGGTAAAAAAAGAAAGGCTTAGATGTTCTCTGATTTGGTAGAGAAGTGAGATCAGTCTAGAGTTGTTTTTTGCCTGTAAAAATTCTGAGTATTTGTAGAACAGTTCAAAATCTGTCATTAAATGTTCTTATCCTATGCTTCTCTGCTAGACATTAAAATCTAAAATAAATTGGATCTGAAAATCTCTACCTTATTGCTTTGACATCTATTAGTGTTTTTATTTCAGTTTTTATTTTTTCTATACTAATATGTGTTATGTTAGTGGAAGGGGAAAGAGGAGAAGTGGAATGTTATGTGACACATATTAAGTTATTAAGGTATTGGTTTTCAATTTTTAGGTGTTATTAAGAAGTCTCACTTCCATTGCTTTCAAGCAAGGACTGTTCCTCATGAAAGTATTGAAACATATTGACAAATAATCTGCATGATATTTAAAATGAGATGGTTCTGGCCATTGAACTCCGGCTCTAAGGTGAAATAAAACATTGTTCCCTTGGAGAAATTAATTTGGGTAGGTATCTCTTCATTAGCTGTTTTCTTTACATTTATTACCTTAATAATTGGGTTCTACAGATAGTTTGAAAAATGGACAGAAATCAAAGAAATGAAGTAAAGAAGATCAACAGAAATATGTGTTATTAGATGGATACAAAGTAGACTGGTGGAATTATGTGAACTAAAATAGCAGTTCAACCTATTTGGGGTGATTGGTAGCCATAGAATTTTAGTGATCTTTTCCCCACTGTGGCTAAAATAAATGTAAATCACAGGTAGTTTTCAACTTAGGAAGGGTATGTTTCGAAAGTTCATTTTTAAGCCTATGATTTTTAATTCAGATTACATTTTTCTATAGAAACGGTGAATAATTTTTAGCTGCATAAAACAAAACACCTTTCTGATTTCTGTGTTCTGAACCCGATTTAGGGAATGGTCAGTTGCTTCTGTGAGGTTGGGAGATATCTGGATTTGAGCTCTGCCATTTGTTCATCTGTACAAGTCATTCCTAAGTCAGGGAACTGCCTATTTTAAAATGTCAGATATTTCAGATCTTTTATCGATGTTTTCTTTTTTATATTGGTTGTGTTCTCCTTTTTCTTTTAGGTACTTTTTGCTAAAAATTTCTTAACAATTAAAAGATCTTAACAAAGTTACAATAGGTCTCATATAGGAATGTTTTTGGTTACTTTGTACTTTGGAGCTTATTAACATTTTCAGGTAAGTGTTAAACTTTACCCAAAAACTATTGTTTCCTTTTTTTATCTCAAGTTGTTTTTATGGTGTGATATCCCTGTCTACAAAAGCTTTTCTTTTTTTGCACCTTGTTATTTATATCCATAAGTAGTCCCTACTTATTGCTTTTACCCTCTTTATTATTATATTCAGTCAATTCTCATACGTCTACCTTCCATTTTGTTACTCGTTACCATCCCTTGTCTTTTCCTTCGGTTTCTTGTTAGTTTCCTTATAGCCCCACTGCTAATCCCCATCTGTTTTTTCAGGCATCTTCATTCTCTTTAGAAGACTTTATAATGGAATGTGTGAATTCTCTAATGTCTAGAGTGGAATAAAATAAGACTACAAATAATCCTTTTATGATAATCCATTTCCCACCAGAGTGACAGACCATACATGTGCCATATTTATTTGGCATGTTAATGCCAGACTATTTATTGCATATCTCTTGCAAAAGTATTACCAGAAATTATTTAGGATCAAATGTCTTATTTTTTTCTTTGCTGTTTAGCCTCTGGCAGCACCACAATATTAATATTCCAGTAAGCATTGGAATTTAAAATTAATTATTAAGCTAAATACCTTTAATAAATTTTTTAAAAATACCTATTAGAATAAGAATTTAAAATCACAAAAATTCATGCAATACAATATTTTGGTCTGTTGGTGATAAACAGAAGCATCAATATTTTAAAATATCTTTTAAACAAACATGTTGATGGTTAATATTGGGTGTTTTAGGAGCCATAGTTAGCCCACATTTTCTTTCTGTTTTGCTCCTTTGAGTTTTCATTTAACCGTCTCATAATAACTCATGTTAGAATAGAGTATTAAGTACACTTTCATTTCAATCTTTAAAAATAGCCTAGCCCCATGGTCCCTTTTATACCTGCCTTTTAGACAGTTAGTTTGTAGAATCATACCAATAGGAATTCAGTAATATTACAGATATCATTTTAGATGAAAAGTAGTCAGATATGATACTTTGGACTTGGGTAGATACTTGAAGTTTAATTCTAGTGGTCTTGGCATCAGTATAAATCATAACCTCTCTGTACCTTCTTATACGTTTATCTTTCATATCTTTGTGGGGTGGTGGGAAGGGAGTGGGAAGACTTCCTCTGATTCTTTTAATATCTCAAAAGTATCATGGAACATTTTGCTGTCCATTTGTTTATGATTCTCACTACATGATCCAGCTTACACATATCTTTAATGATATATTTTCTATAAATATGCCTATTTATACCTTTGAAATCATCCACAGTTTTGATTAGTAAGAAATTGTGTTATTTTATTTGCATCCATTGAATGCTGTTGGTGTTTAAAAATTGGAGTTTTACAGCAGCAGGCTCATTAGAGGTACTTTAGTTTGACAAATGTGATTGTCTAATATCCTTTACTGAATTTTGAGCCTAGTTAATTGTTCTTATGCAACACTTTCCCATATATATGGTTGGATTAACTAAATGGGCTTCCTGTTCAGTTGACTATCATACTTTGGACATGTGTTTTCATCTGCCTTGTTTTTCCATTTTGGAACGGTAAACCAGTCTTTTAAAAATTATTAACAGTTTTACTGAGGAGTCGCTGTAGTGTACTGTTATTTGAAGCAATTATTACAATGTATTCTATGGATTGGAGCATTTGGAAAACCTCACCATTAAAGGGAAATCATTTCAGTTTGAACTCTACACAAGATATCCAGTGCACTGGCAAACATCATATAATCTCCCTGGTACTCATAAGGTCAAAGAAGGTTCCTTAAGTCTTATATAATCTTAACATATTTTCTCTTTTTCCTTTGCTTATACATTCACTTATGCCTAGAACAGACTCTCCCTACCCTCAAATAGGTCTCTTTGAGTCCATGCCTTTCTCCTAGTTCTTCCATGAAACTTTCCCTGACACCCTTTCTCCTCCCCTCCATCCTCATCAAAATTCTTGTGGCATTTTGCTTGGACCTAAAATTGACATTGGTCTCTCACATCACAGGTGTTTTTTGTTTTCTTAATGAACATTTTTGCCCTTGTATTAGACTGTTACATCCTAGAAAGTAGGGTTTTTGTTGTATCTTCAGGGTCTAGCACAATGTCTACTAAATCTTATTTGAGACAAGCCTATAAAGTTCTATTTGACTTTGCCTAGTCATGTGCCTTTTTAAATCAGCAATAGATTATATCAGGTTCTATATTCTCTACATCTGTCAGTGTGGGACTGTGAAGATACCATCTGCTATAGAAAATTGCCTGCAAAAGCCTGCCTGTTCCCCTCTCCTGTTTTCATCAAGAATACTCTTCTACATAAATCATAAAGATTTTATAGGGTTGAGAAATTAAACATATTATGAATTGGCAGTTGCTGATGTCTTTGCAATCACTTTTTTTTTTTGGTAAAAAAACCAGCAAAGATCTTTTCCATTCTTTTGAAAGCTTCCCTTCTTTAAGATATATCCAAAATTGATTCTTGAATGCCTTAAAAACCATGTTTCCTCCATGGATTAATTTACGAAATATTTACTAAGAACTTATGTGCCAAGTACTATGCTAGACATTGGAAATTAAGAAACAAAACAATTCCTGCCCTTTAGGAGCCTACAATCTATGGATGGTTGCATTGGGATGACACATGAATATAGAAAGTCAACTGCTAATATAAAAACTATTTTGGGGGAGTGAACGGGGTGGCAGGGAAGGATCCAGCAATCAAGGAAAATAGGATAGACTTCCTGTAAGATTGTTCTTGAGGTGAGACTCAGAAAAAACAAGGAATTTTAAGAAGCAGATGTGAGGAGGGGGTGCATGCTAGACCCAGAAGACACTTGTACAAATCACAGAGACAAGAGATGGATGTGTGTGCAGGGAATGACAAGTCCATTTGGCTAAAATATAGCATTCTTGAAGGAAACTGACGGGGAGTGTCTAAGAATGTGGGAGAGCCAAGAGAAAGCAAAGTCATGAAAAATTCAGGGAGGAGAGCGTGTCTACGGTGAATGCTGTCAGCAATGCCAAATGCCACATAGAGATCAAGGATGAAAACTGAGAAGTAATATATGGCCATATAAATTGTCATTTACATTGTAAATGTAACATTGGTAGCTCAGTCAGTAAGCATTTATTAAGCACCTACTGTGTGCTAGGCATTGTGCTAAATACTTGGGATGTAAATGCAAATAGTCCCTGGTCTCAAGGAGTTTACAATCTAATGGGGAAAGATAACGCAAAAGGAAGCTGAAAAGTGGAGATAGAGGGCAGAAAAGGTACCTGGTGTTGGGTGCCATGATGGAGAGGAGTGCAGTTGTAATGCAGTTGGTGGGAAATGGGGAGAAGACTGTGCTGGGCCCCATCCTTAAATGGAGCTTTTAGAGTTCCTGGTTCAGTCCTCCAGCTGGGCTTCTGATGAAATGTCACATTGTTATAGTGGTTCAGTTGTTTGTCACGTCTGACTCTTCATGACTGTATTTGAGGTTTTCTTGACAGAGATACTGGAGTGGTTCACCATTTCCTTCTCCGGCTCATTTTAAAGATGAGGAAACTGAGGCAAACAGTGTTATATGACTTGTCCAGGTCACATAACTAGTAAGTATCCAAGCCCAGATTTGAATTCAGGAAGATGAGTCCTCCTGACTCTAGGCCCAAAACTCTATCCACTGTACCACTTAGCTACAGAGATGTTGGTATCAAATCTGATTTAATCTTGCAGGATAAGATTTCCCATTAGAGAATTTCATTTGGATGATGTGAAGTTGGGAGCCAGATTGCTAGGGACTGAAAAAAATGAGTGAGAAGAGAAGAAATGAAGACCAGTGAGCAGCCTTTTCTAGGAGTTTTTTGTAAAAGAAAGGAGAGAGAGGACCATAACTTGGGGGGCAGGGAATAGTTGGATTAAATAAAAGTGTTTTTAGGATCCAGTAGATTTGGACATGTTCATAGGCAGAAGAGAAGGATCCAGTATGGGAAAATAGGAAATTAAGGGGCATGATTGTAGGGGCAAGCTATTGGAGGGGATGGGATAAAGGAGACAAGTAGAGGGGTTAACTTTAAGGGAAAAGATCATCTCAGAAACAGGAGGAAAGGATGGGGAATGTTGATCATAAGATTTTGAGATCTAGACAAGGAAAGAACAGTGGATATTTAGAGTGGCTTCTATTAGCGTAGAATATTGTAAGGTCCTTTGTTGTGAGAAGGAGTAAGGGATGGTTTAGGAGGCTTGAAAAGAGGTTTAAAATTGCAGCCATGGGGAGTGTGATAGGGAATCCATTAGGAAAAAACAAAAAGGTGTGTTTTACTGCAGTATAGACACTGGTAATATTAGGTTAACAAATTCATAGTGGACCCAGTTAGCCTGATTTTGTGAATTCCTCTAGCACCCTTCAACACCATGTGACTGAAAGTGTGAAAGGCACATGGTCTGGGTAAACCAGATTTGGGCTTAACATGGCATCAGTGGGGATGGAACAAAGGGGCAAAGATTTTTTTTCTTTATATATCCGGACAGGCCTAGTTTTCTTCCTGACTTCATCTTATATAGAATTGCTGCTTGGTTCACATAGAAATCTGGTACCACTCTGGGAAAGTGTGAATGTATTGGTTTCACTGAGGAAACTAGATTGCTGTAGAAATGGCAGCAGAACTGTTCCATTCTGCATCTCTTTTTCTGGCTTCCACATCTATAAATACTTCCAAGTATGGTCTGGCTTAGGTGTCACATGAGGTTCTCTGCACTGTTTATTGCTATATTGTAAGATGTTGCCCATGGTTTTCTTTGTTCCTCTTCTGTAATATTTTGTTAATAGCTGGTCTTTTAAAGTAGTGTTATCCTTGGCTACCATATCTTTCTCTTTAGAAAAGACATTAAATTTTTTTTCTGGCTTTGCTGGCTTCATGTAGTTTCTGAACTCTTTCAGCCTCTTTGTTGTAGTAACTATTTTTGCACTGGTTGACTTCTAAGAACTGGTGATAGAAACAATACCTTCATTTTGTTCATTCTCTCTTTTCAGAATCGACAAGTTGTTTTAACAGGTGAGGTTAAGACTGTCATAATCATATGGCATCTTCTCATATTTATCCTTTCTTCCAATTTTGTATTTACTTTGACCTTTCCTCTTATTATCTGTTTTGTAATTTTGAAATGACTGTTACATATGTAATCAGTCGTTTCCTGTTCAGTATAGTCAGTTTCATTTTTGTGATGCTCTTTGTGGCTGAGGCTCCAAAGATGTCTGGAAACCCTAGGCCTTTTTTCATTTCTTGATCCAGGACCATATTTTCCAACTCAATTTTTGCCATCCTTCCCTTTGCCCAATTTTGCATTGAATTCACCCAGTTTCAAAGTGTATTTTGGCTTAGTTTGGTTAATTTTGACTTAATTTTCAATTCAGCAAGCATTTGTAAAATGCTCTATATGCCAAACACTATGGTAGGTCCTGAGGTACAGTAATAGAAATGAAGTAGGTGAGGAATAATGCTCCACTTCAAGGACCTTAAACTCTAACACCACATATACAGATAAATAAATTTAAAAATAATGTACAAAGCAAATTCTAAGTAATTTTGGAGTGATCATTAACTAATTGGGGAAGATCAGAAAAAGCCTCATGTAAGAGAAGAGAGTACTCTGAGTTGAATTTTGAAAGTAACAAGAAATTCCAAGAGACAAAAATGAGCATGAGGAACATTCTACACATGCAGTACAACCTGTACAAAGACAGAGGTGGGAGATGGAATACAGTGTGTAGGAAATATTAAGTAGACCACTTTAGCTAGAACACAGAGTGCATGGAAATTTAGTATGGAAAAGTGATTGAAGTCAGATTGGGAAGAATTTTTTAGATACTATGCAGAAGAGCTTATATTTTTATCCTAGAGGAAAGAGAAAATCATTGGAGCTTCTTTGTCTAGGGGAATATCAGTTTGGCAGTTGTGTAAAGGATGGTTTGAAGAGTGAAGACACTTGAGGCAGGAAGGCAATTATTGCAATAGGCAAAGTGAGAGGATTTAAGGAGGGCGGGATTAAGAATTCATGCAAAGTCATTGGTAGACATATAACAGCAACAACAATAACAGCTAACATTTATATAGCCCCTACTATGTGGCAGGCACTACCAGGTGCTTTGCAAATATTGGATTTGATCCTCACAACAACCTTGAGGATTATTTTATAGATTAGAAAATTGAGGTAAACAGGTTAACTTGCGTAGGGGTCACAAAGCTATTAAGTGACAGAGGTCATGTTTTAACTCAGGTCTTCTTGACTCCAGGCCCAGTCCCCTAACCCTGCACCACCTCCATGCCCCTAATAAATATTTGTTGAATCCAGTTAATTTGGCAAGAAGGTGTTCGATAGGTTGCCATTCACACTGTTAGAGGACATAGTCCTCATATCAGTAAGATCCTAGATCCATTGGAGGATCTTATCAAGATTTTTTTTATAATTTCTCTATATTCTCTGCACTAAATATTGGTATAGAAGCAATAAGGAATAAGCACCATGACAGTGCTTCATGGTAACATGGTCAGTTATCAAAATATCAGTTTCCTATCACTTTAACCATAGACTCAAACCAACTTTGCCAAACCTTAATTTATCTCTCCAAAAAGAACCTTGGAGCCATACTTTCATTTAGCCACTTCCTCCCCATGCATCCTAGTTTTAATAAGATATAGGTGGCTCTATTCTATTAATACATTATTCATTGGTCTTTGGAAAAAGATTATATATAGTACCAAAAATTTAATGTTTATTTAAGATCTGTGTGATTCTTGGACCCTCCTTCTTTCCTTTTCTGGCACTACTGCTGACATTGAAAACATGGAAAGGCTGTTTTGCTTTTTTGTCTTTTTCATAACTAACTAGCCTTCTCTTAATGAGCCTTTTTGTACTTATCTAGACTTTTACTTACTATTTAGTACAGCCTGTCATAATTTATACTCCACTAGCATAGCCTTCAAGAATCTAGGATGATATAGCAGAATAGTACTTTTGTAGAGGAAATTTCTATCTCCCTGTTGAAAAATGCTGTAGTAGTTTTCATATATTGATAGGTGAGAAGAATTTAGCTTCTTATAGATTTTAACTTTTCATGTTTTCAGATTAAATATTTTGATAAAATTGTTTGATCTAAGTATAGAAGGAAAATATTTAAAATAGACTCTATTTAGGGAAATAACATTTCTTCTTTTTCAGAGTAAGACAAATCTTATTCTGCAGCCATGAAATTTCTACTGATTTTTGACTTTGACCATACAATCATAGATGACAATAGTGACACCTGGATTGTGAAATGTGCTCCTGAGAAAAAACTACCCAGTGAACTAAAAGATTCTTATGAAAAAGGAAAGTGGAATGAATATATGAGCAGAGTCTTTAAATATTTAGGAGATAAAGGAATAAGGGAATATGAAATGAAAAAAACTATGACAGAAATACCTTTTACTGAAGGAATGGTAGAGCTTATAAATTTTGTTGGGAAAAATAAAGATATTTTTGACTGCATAATTATTTCAGATTCAAATACAGTCTTCATAGATTGGATTTTAGGAGCTGCCAAAGTTCGTGATGTGTTTGATGAAGTGTTTACAAACCCAGCAGCTTTCAATGTCGATGGTTATCTTACTCTGGAATGTGTTCATGTTCATCATTGTGATAAGTGCCCAAAGAATCTCTGTAAAAGAAAAGTTCTGGTAGAATTTATAGATAAACAATTACAAGAAGGGATAAAATACACCCAAATTATTTATCTGGGTGATGGTGAGAATGATTTCTGTCCAATAACCTCTCTAAAGAAGAATGATGTTGCTATGCCTCGCAAAGGATATTCTTTACATAGATTGATTTCTGAATTGCCTCAAGATGCTTCTTTGGAACCTTCTGTTATAGTTTGGTCATCAGCTTCTGAAATACTTTCTAATTTGAAATTAATTCTAAAGGAATGATTCATAACAAAATTGGAGATGGTTTAAATGAATGAGAAGTAGCTTATACTTAAATTTTATGTAGTAGAAAAAGTAGTTGTTATATTCTAAAAGAATATATGCAATATCAGTCTATCCCAAATTTTCATACTTCCCTTTTGAAATGAAATGCTAGAAAGTGTGATTTTTTTTAAAAAATGTTTCTAGTTCATTTCATAAAGTCTCATTTATTGCTTTACAGGGAATAAGTTTATTCACTGTGCATATGATGCTTGTCAATGTAATGTCAGCAACAGAAATCAAAATTCTTAGGAATATTCATTAATGCAGGGCATGTTATAATAACTATTTTAAAAGATTGTGCCATTGAAATAAAATCTTATTGAGATAATTATACCAGAACATGTTAATTTTAAGGATCTAATTTTTAGACTTAACTGTCCAGCATGTAATTACTCTTATGGTTTTTATTTTTTCCAAATCATTAACAGACTTCTTGGCCCCTGAAAAGTGTACTTAGAATAACTTAATGTGAAAATGTGTACCATTTATTCAGTTATTTTGTAAATGTAAAACATAAATAAACACATCTCATTTACCTTTATTTGTTGTAGAGAAAATGTCTTAGAGAACTAATAGGTTAAATTATGTTGGATCATATCCAGCCTTACAGATAGCCATCCACCTATATGTCAGACCTAGTAGTTGTTTATGAAATTTCAATAGTAAAGAATGTTTTAAATTTTTTAGAACTTTATGCAATACATACATACCCAACATTAAATTGTACCAACCAATATCTTTTGGCAGTAACACCAGTAATATATTATTACAATATTCTATCTTAATTCTTGAATTTCCTCTGTAGGAGGAAATCTTTGATCAAGATTATCTCAGGCTCATTCAACTCATGTCCATCCCAGCATCTGCCTCCCCTAACCAGTTCCATAGTTAGAACATCTCAGTTCTTAACTCCTCACCCAGTCAGTCCCTGTCATCCCTTGTCTCAAGTCACACTTAGAACACTCTTCCACACTGACTAGCTCAGCTCTGTAGAGCCCTTAGTTCTAAAATCTATCTTCTTTCCTTCTTCCTCCTAATATCTCATTTTATGACATTGTTCCTATAATCTCAATTTTAATATATTTCACCTAATATCATGTGATTAGGGGGATGAATTAACATTAGGTAGGATATGTTAATATGTACAGAAATGTATGCATATGCAAGTATGATAGAACACCAAAGAGAGAAAATGTAGCTTTAAAGACCTTAGGGTGATAAAATATTCTTGTCCTAATAAACTTTTATTTTTTTCTATAAACCTGTACCTTGTTTCCTGAAGATAAGTTATACATCTGAAAGGAATACAAACTTCTTCAAATGACTGGACTATAATTTTCTCATCAGTAACTTAGTGAATGATACTCTCAAAGCCAGGATTCTCCATGTGCTATTTTGATATTCATGTAGTTAAATTAATACAAATAAATTAGTTTTATCTTCCTCGATGCTTTTGAAGTTCTATGTAAGCATTAGGTTGTTAGTATGCTCTTTCTTCCCAATCGATGTTATTTACTTTCTATCATCTATTACTAGTACATGCATCCAGTACTACTTGAGAATGCCCTCCAGTGACAGAAAACTCTCATGTCCCAGTTCCATTTTTGGATAGTGCTAATTCTCACAAAATTTTTCCTTGCGTATGATCAATAAACTTTTGTTCACCCAGGCATTGTGCTAAGTGCTAGGGATATAAAGGAAAGAAAAACACAGCCCTTATCCTCAGGTAGCTCACATTCTGATGGAGACAGCATGCCAGCAATGATGTACGTACAGTTTACATATAGAATGTAAATGGTAGACCCTCTTAGAGGGAAGACACTCGCAATGGGAGGGATCCAGGAAAGGCTTCTTGCAGAAGAAGTAAATAACATCGATTGGAGCTCTATTTTGAAAGAGGCCAAAGAAGCCAGAAGGTAAAGGCAAGAAGGAGGTACCTTATAGGAAGGTGAAAGGGCAGCCTGTGGAAAAATAGCTGTTTATCTGTTACTTGCACTTACTGTTGCCTATTCCTACCTATTAGAATCAAGAAATCTGGTTCCTCTTAAGCCTTCAGGTATTTAATACAGTAATCATGACCCTTCTAAGTCTCCAGCTTAAAGATCTCAGGGGGTGCAAACTGCTGTTTTGAGTCCCCATCCTGGTCTCTTGTCTTTAGACTAATTCTAATTTGTCCTTAAAATGTGTCCAGAAGTGAACAGAGTTTGCCAGATATAGTTTGGTTAGGCCAGAGTAAAATTGACTGTCTCCTGTCTCATGCAGCCTAGTATCATGTTAGCTTTTTAGATGTCATGTAGTACTGTTTTGTGAGTTGCCACATTGAGAGGACCTCATGGCAAACTTAAGGGACAACATAAACAAGTCATAAGATAGGCATGCGTAAGGTTTCAGTCTCCATCATTAGAAGGGAGACCTAATTAAGATTAAAGATCCATTTTAATACTTAAATTATCTTATTGGCTCATACTGAGTTTGCAGCCCATGAAAATACTTTTCATTTGAAGTATTGTTTATCCTTCTTTCCTGTCCATCCTTCTTACTGCTCTGGGTGTTCCTACAAGCTGTGGGTATACTCTGGTATTCAGCCCTGGGTTCTTTTATTTCCTCTGTTGTCTTGATCTCATCAACCCCCTTGTTTTAATTATCTGTATGTACTCAACCTCCCCCCCATCAGTATGTCTAGCCCTTATCTACATCACCAACTACTTAGTACACATTTTGAATGTAATATCCTAGAAATGTCTCAAGAAATATGATGAAAACTACTTACTTCCTTCTTCCTAAAAGCAATCCTCTGAATTTATTACCATCAAAATCACAACTTACATCCTTACAGTCACCCAGATGTGCAATCTCCTTGTCATCCTCGACTTTTCGCTCATGTTCTACCTCACATATACAATCATTTGCCAAATCTTGCCCCTTACTGCTTTACCACATCATGTTCATCTTTTCACTCATCACCTTTTGACTATTGCGATAACCTCCTGATTGGTCTCCTGGCCTAAATTGTCTTTCCCCCTCTCTAGTTTATTCTCCACAAAGTTGCCAAAGAAATTTTCCTAAAGTACAAGTCTGACCACTTTCCTACTCTGTAAACTCCCCATTACCTCCAGAAACAAACACAAATTCCTCTGTTGTATTTAAATTCAGTGCTTCATCATCCAGCCCCTTCCTGTCTTTCCACACTTCTTACACATTATTCTTTTTCATGAATTCTGTGGCCCAGTGGTACTGGCCTGCCTGTGCCTGCTTTTCTTCAAATATGATGTGTAATCTTCCATCTCTGTGCTTTTGTACTAGCTGTTTTCCATGCCTGAAAAGCACTGCTTTTCACTTCCCTTCTTGGAATCTGGCTTTCTTCAAGATTCTGTTCAAGCATTTCAGTCCTCCTTTCCTAGTCTGTCTAACTACTTCTTCCTTCTTAAATCTGCCTAGTATTTGCTTTGTATATATTGTGTATACACTTATGTGTCTATGTGTTGTCTGCTTAATTAGAACATAAGCTTTTTGAGGTCATAGTTTATTAATGACTGTTTTTATCCCTGGCACTTACTGCAATGCCTGGCACGTAGTAAGCACTTAAATGTGCGTTAGTTGATTGATTGTACAGTTGGGATTTTGAACCCAGATGTAGGACTTGGCATTTATCTCTTATAAATTTGATTTTATTAGCTTCAGACCATTGTTCAAGAGCCATAGTGTAATGAAAAGAACTTCAGTCTAGGAATCAGGAGACCTAAGTCCAAGTTCTGACTCTGACACTAATTAGGTGTGGGATTCAGTCTCCTCATACACAAAATGAATCAAACATTGGATTTTGAATTGGAAGGGATATTAAGGATTATCTACTCCATTGCCTTCATTTTAAGAAACAATTTTACGAAACATTGAAGAAACAAACTCTGAGGGTTACAGGGACTTGCCCAAAGTTATTCACATGAATTGTAAAATAAACAGTACTTCTGAATACCATTAAATTGATTTTTCAAATTAAAAAACAATTCTTTATACTTTTTTCTTATTTTTGTTCTGAGTTTAACCATCATAAGAGAACATTTATGCACACAAAGCAGAAGACAAAAACAGGATTGCATATGAAAACATGAAACTCCATTTCACTCTACTTTATTTTTTTTAAAGTGCGTAATAAATTCTACATATTACCTTATCATGCTGCCTTCTAAACTTTCTGTTCCTTGCATTCTTAGAAATGTTACAGTGACTTTTAGGGGGCAACATTAATACTAATCCTCTTTCCCTCCCATCATCTCTTTTCCCACAATTAAAAGCCCAGATAAAGCAACAAAAAACAAAAAAACAAAACCACCCTGTAATGAAGAAGCAAAAATCGATCAAAATCCACACAGTGGTCATGTACAAAACTGTGTCTTTCTTCACTTTGAGTCCATTACCTCTCTGTCAGAAAGTGGGTAAACTGATTCAGCATGGTCCTCTGATCATTACATTGACAGAGTTTATTAGTCCTTCAAATTTGTTTTTCTTTGCAGAGTTGCTGTTGTAGAAATGGTGCTGGTTCTGCTTCACTGAAGCAGTTCATAATACCGAGGGTTATCTGGCATCGTCTCTTGTAATGATTATTCTGGTATATTCATATACCACAGTTTGTTCAGCTGTTCCCCAACGGGGGGCCAACCTTTTAGATAAAATTTCTTTTTTTCCTCTTTTTCATCCCCACTTTGGGATTAGGAAATTTGTAAAGATTATCCTCCCTCTTCATCCCTCTCCTCTGTCCCTGATTATTTATCTACTAAGCTTGATGTATTTCTACACTAAACTTCTCTATATGTATATGTTCAGCTCTCTTCTGATTCTAAGAGTATTTGAGTAGTTTTCATTTCTAATTTATTTCCCTTATGGTTTCTTGAAATAGAGTGTCCCAAGTTCCTTTTTTTTTTAATGATTTTCAGAGAATACAGTTATTAAATTCTCTCTCAACCTATTTTCAAAGTCAGTTGTTTTTGGTATCTTATATCTTGTATTTCTATTTTTTCAATATTTTAATTTTATTCTAATATTTAATACTGTCATTGAGTCAGTGGTAAGTGGCCACTAACAGTGGTCAAAAAGAGTTTTTTTGGTCTATTTGAGTGGACTAAGGACATTCCTTGTGATAATATGACTGGCAAGGGAGAAAAACTACCTAACCCCAATTTTCATGTAGTTTTCTAGAAAATAAAGAATTGTAAAATTTTTATATTGAAAGATTGGTTCCAGTAAGACAAGTTGCCTTATAAAGTAAGATTTTCAAAATCACATTTAAAATTTTAAAAAATCAATCCTAATCAGTTTCCCATGCACAAGTCTCTCCCTGATCTAATCCATCCTCCATATAGTTCCCAAAGTGATATTCCTGAAGATTAATTCTGACCAGGTTACTCCCCTTACTCACTGAATTACACCATACCACTTTTCACTTATTACTTTGGCAGAAACAGTAGTTAGTTTCATGGACACAAAACAGACATTTTATAAAACAAAGGAATCTCAGAAGATAATTTCAGTCTTAATTATGTATTCTTGTAATATACTTGGCTAATAGAATTTATACTATAAGGCTAATCTACAAGCTATTTCAGTTATAATAACTTATAAGTTTAAGTGGCATTTTTTACCTTTTTTAAAAACACTGTATATATGACCCCATTGTATCCTCACAACTACCCATTTTTATGTGAAATTGTGAACTTCTACTAATCTGTTTTCAAGTGTGTATTAAGTTTAGCACAGTATTTTTTATTTTATTTATTTTCAGTGTTTCACAATTGCTACCATATAACTTAGATTTCTTTTTCCCTCCCTCTCCAATACAGCATACAATTTTACATAGGTTTTACACATACATTCCTATTAAATACATTTTCACCACAATCATGCTGCATAGAAGAATTGAAATGAATGGAGAAATCATATAACAAACCAAAATGTAATACAGAAGAAAATGATCTGCTGCAATCTGCAGTTGAATTCCATAGTTCTTTCTCTGGATGTGGAAGGCATCTTGCCTTAAAAGATCATTGGGAATTTTTTTTTAAGTCCTTGCAATAGCAATGAGGTTCCAAGTCTACCAGAAAAATCTCTCATACGCTGTGCTGTGCACAAAGTTCTCCTGCTTCTGCTCCTTTCGCTTAGCATCAGTTCATATAAGTCTTTCTAGGCCTCTCTGAAGTCTTCCTGTTCATCATTTCTTATAGCACAATAGTGTTCCATTACATTCATATACCACAACTTGTTCAGCCATTCCCCAATTGATGGGCATCCCCTTGATTTCTGGTTCTTGACCACCACAAAGAGTGCTGCTATAAATATTTTTGTACATGTGGGACCCTTTCCCATTTTTATGATCTCTTTGGGGTACAGTTCTAGAAACTATATTGCTGGGTGAAAAGGTATGCACATTTTTGTAGCCCTTTGGGCATAATTCCAAATTGCTCTCCAGGATGGTTGGATCAGCTCACAGCTCCACAAACAGTGAATTAGTGTTCCAACTCTCCCACATCCTCTCCAACATTTATCATCCTTCTGTTCTGTCATGACAGGTGTGGTGTGGTACCTCAGAGTTGTGTTGATTTGCAGCTCTCTAATCAATAGTGATTTAGAGCATTTTTTCATATGACTATAGAGATCTTTAATTTCTTCCTCTGAAAACTGCCTCTTCATATCTTTTGACCATTTATCAATTGGGGAATGACTGTATTAGTATAGCACAGTATTAACAAAACTGCCTTGCTTGTCTTTGTCCCCCTCTGAATTTCCTTTTGTTCTCTTCTGTGTATCTTTCATGTTTTAAATTTTTCTTTTATTTTTTATATCACATTAATCTCTCCCTCCCTCTCCCTCTCTTCCTCTCTCTCTCTCTCTGTCTCTCTCTGTCTCTCTCTGTCTCTCTGTCTCTCTCTCTTTCTCTCTCTCTCTCTCTCTCTCTCTCTCTCTCTCTCTCTCTCTCTCTCTCCCTTTTTCTTGCTCTGTCACACAACAAAACTCCATAGAGTCAGATAAGTAGAGCAAAAGCAAAATAAATCAGTATATTGCTTTTATTTGTGACAACTGCCTTCTAAAGTGATGGGTGAGTATCTCCATTTTACAGATGAAAAAATTGGGATCTAGCAATCAAGTAACTTACTCTAAGTTCCACAATGAATGAGAATTTTATTAAACATCTATTATGGACCAGGCACTAGACTAGGCACTGGGGACACAAAGACAAAAGCAAAACTATTCCTACCTTCAACAAATGAACATTGATGAAAGCATGTCAATGGAGTACCTTCCCTTGGGTTTGTCAATTGAATCCTCAGAAGGCAAGTGTTAACTTCAAATTCTTGAGGTAAACATGCAAGTCTGCATTTATAACACCACAGCTTACAAGCCATCACTGGAATGCTTCTCATAAACAGTTAGATTGTAGATCCAGTTACCTCTTGACAAAGGCATTTTCTCAAATGAGATGGGAAAAACTAAGGACAAAACATCCATTACCCTAGACTGTATTGTCCCAGAAACATGTACAGAGGATACCAATTCAAAGTATATTGGTTGTAAGCAACCTCCCTGTGGCAAAGCACTGCCTCTGTGTAGAGTTTTAATGAAATTCAACACTGGAAATAGCATCTGTGCTGGGCAAGTTAATGTCTCTGCTGGACAGATTGCTCAGCTGAACTTGACCCTCCCAGTGTACAGCATCCCCACTGAAAGTTGAACCTGCTGTACTCCCTGGTCTTGTTTGCTCTGATAGGATTCTTCTGTATTCATAGTCTCCACCTTCAGGATCAGCTCCTATCTTTGACTGTGAGTGATTTGCTTTTTCAGAAAGAGCAGAGACCATTAGCCTAACAATGGCAAAACCCTTTACGGTTCTGCACCCTTAGGGCTTCAGCTCAGAGACTTGCCATTTCCCAGACAAGAGTTGAGGGAGCAGAAGTTTCACATTTCCTTTTGACAAATCCAAGGTTCAAGGCTGAGCCCCCTCAATAGCATACCTTATCCTAACTATCCATCACATTTTCCAAATCTTCATCAATGTGGGCTACACTATAACTAGGAAATGACCATTTGCCCAGTAGTCACCAAACAGCTCTAGGATTCAGGTGTCCCAGTTTTTAAAAATGTTTTTAAATTGTTTTATTTTCAAATGAAGACCTACCTTCTCTCCCTCTTACAAACATGTATAGTCAAAACAAATTTTCACATTGGCCAAGAAAAGTCTCACTGTACTCTGAGTCTATCAGCTCTCTTTCAGAAGGTGAACACCTCGTTTCATCATGAAACCTCTGGCAATCTGGTTGGTCCAAATTGCTTGGACCAGTTCATAACTCTATAAACAACTCTAAATGTATTTGACTTGGCATAGCCCCTTCAGAATCTATTGTTTTCTTTTTTCTGTCAACTTTTTTAACCTGATAGGTATGAGATAGAACTTCAAAGCTGTTTTAATTTGCATTTCCCTGTTAGTGGTTTTAAAGCATTTTTTCATATGGCTATTGATAGCTTGGATTTCTTCTTCAGAAAACTGCCTGTTCAAATCTATTGACCATTTCTTCCTTGGGGAATAGTTTTTATTCTAATAAATTTGCAGCTGTTCCCTACATATCTTAGAAATGAGGCCCTTTGTAGAGAAACTCACTGTAAAGAGTTTTTCCCCCCACTAATTTTCTGTTTCTTCTTTTTAACTACATTGGTTTTGTTTATGCAAAAACTTTAATTTTATGTTATAAGATTATTCCTTCTACCTTATGTGTTCCTCTATATTTCTTACTGGATTCAGCTCTGAAGGAGAAGTTAGGCTGGTGACCCGCACAGCCCTCCCTTGTTCAAAACAAAGTCAAATGCAAAACGTCATCATTTCTCTGATGGCATGGCCTTCTTCTTCAGCAACAAAGAACAAACACAGTATTTCTTGCTTAGTCATGAATCCTTATCTATTCCTTATCCATAAATCTGAAGGGTAATTTCTTCCTTGATCTTCTAATTTGTTTATGATAAAATGTCTAAATCATGGACCCATGTGGAGCTCAGATTGATGTATGGTGTGAGATATTAATCTATACCTAGTTTCTCTCAGATTGTTTTCTAGTTTTCCTAATAGTTTTTGATCAAATAGTGAGTTCTTGTCCCAATAACGGGGATTTGGAGGTTTATCAAGCATTAGGCTACTGTGCTCATTTGCTTCTATATATTTTGCACCTAATTTGCTCTACCTATAAACCTCTCTGTTTCTTAATCAGTACTAAATTGTTTGATGATTACTGCTTTATAGTATAGTTTGAGATCTGGTCCTGCTAAATCCCCTTCCTTCCCACCTTTTTGCTATTAATCTCCTTGATATTCATGACTTTTTGATCCTCCATGTGAATTTTACTATTATTTTTTCCAAGTCTATATAGTAATCATTTGGTAACTTGATTCATATGGCACTAAGTAAATTAAAAATAGGCAGTATTGTCATTTCTATTATATTGGCTCAGTCTAACATATCTCCAATTATGTAGTGTTTTCTAGTCATGTTCCTATAGTTCCTATGTGGTTCTTAGCAGGTTGACTCTCAAGTATTGTATATTTTTTGTAGTAATTTTAACTGAAATATCTCTTCATGCTGGATTTTATTGGTAACATACAAACATGTTGATGATTTATGTGGGTTTATTTTATGTCCTGTGGCTTTGCTGAAATTGTTTTTTAATTGACTAGTGTTCTCTAAGTAAACCATCACATCATCTTCAAAAAGCAATTGTTTTCTTTCATTTTTTGCCTATATATGTTCCTTCATTTTTTTTCTTGTTTTATT
This sequence comes from Bettongia penicillata ogilbyi, assembly GCA_023548195.1. Taxonomy (NCBI): domain Eukaryota; kingdom Metazoa; phylum Chordata; class Mammalia; order Diprotodontia; family Potoroidae; genus Bettongia; species Bettongia penicillata. Next base: position 2,732,960 of record JAJHZJ010000174.1, read on the forward strand.
GCTTTAGCTAGCATTTCTAGCACTATATTGAATCATAATGGTGATAATGGACACTCTTGCTTTACCTTTAATCTCATTGGAAAGGTCTCTAGTTTTTCCCCATTCCGTTAGGAAGCTACTACTTATTAAGGAAAGTGCTTTGGGATATCTTATCTCAAGTTTTTTTTTCTGCATCTGTTGATATAAGCACATGACTTTTGTTCTTGTCATTAATATAGTCAATTCTGTTTATGGTTTTTCTAATACGAATTAGTTCTGCACTCCTGGTGTACATCCAAACTTTGTGATATGTTGCTATAATGTTGTTGCTAATATTTTATTTAAAATTTTTGCATCAATATTCATTAGGATTATTGATCTAGAGTTTTCTTTCTCCATTTTGACTTAGGTATGAAGACCATTTAGAAAATCAAATTGATATTGTCTCCATTTTTGTAACTGATTCATTCTATATCACAACTGACATTTTGTTGTCATGTTTCTTTGTCTCTGGGTTAAGCTTAAAAGTTCTTGGGTTCAGAAGTTCTGTCTTCCTCTCTGAGTTAAGTTTAAAAGTTGTATCTCTATAAATCACTTTAGTAAAAGACGCCTGTTACTTCTATACCACTAGCTGTCCTTGACCAGTCATAGCAAATCTGTTATCTACGTACTATTAGTTATTCTTGCAGGCGGACTAAATCAATAAGCATTTCCTAGTGACAAGATGGGAAGTGGGGTGGCTAGCCCTGCATTCCTCCAATCAGTCGCGTTGCTCCCCGGGCCTTAGACGCTTTTCACTTTGTGACCAATCATATTGTTCTGCCCATGCATGCTGTGATGCTACAGGATTCTTAACTAATCATATTGTTTCCCCCTTCTATGATGCTGCCTTCTAGTTTTGGGATGTTCCTCCTTCTGTCTATAAAATAATCTGTCAACTCTCATTCAGCATCTTTTGGCTTGCTGGGGAGCTAATGACTCCTTTTATTGGTAAGTACTAGCAGCACTCCTGTGGGCTTCTCTCTAGTGGGAAGTTTCAGTAGCTGTTGCTAGACTCAGCCACTACTGGCCAGAAGGAGAGCTCTATAGGTGGAGGGAGGCAGAGCTGCTGATTCCCCTTTGGTCTGCGATTCTTTCACTCATTATTCAGCTTCAGACTTGAGACTGAGCAGGAGGCTGGGACTGAGACCCCAATCTTCTCTTGGAGTCAGAGCCACAAAGCTACTGTTTGCTTCTGAACTTACTCTTCTCTCTGTACATAGCCCACTTCTCAGGACTGCTGCTAATCCTACAACACTGCTTATAGGTACAGGTTCCATTCTTCAGGAACTTGTATTTCTGATACAGAACTGGGTAGTGAATGATAGAGCTGCTGTTTGACAACTGTCTTTACATCTAACATAAGGTTAGAGTCCCTTTTGTTGAGTATAGGACCTCATCTTACCCAGGTGACCTTGCATCTTGCAGTTCCTGCACCCTGAAATGATCCTAGGGATTCTTCCCTGCCAAGAAGCTATCCCCAGGGTCCACAGATCTCTCTGTATATATCCCTAATCTGAAAGGTTAGAAATATATTTCACTTTGATTTTTGTCTTGTATTTCCCAGTCAGTACTAAATCTGGTGCATTTTCTAGATCTTTGTGAAGCATTTATGTGGAGAGTTCACTGTACCTCTTCCTGCTATCATTCCATGTTGGCTCCACCATCTTTCTCCAGTGCTTTTAAATGCTAACAATTTTCCAGTTGGTGTCAGCAAATGGTGGTGTCTGGAGAAAAGGTATAGAAGTTATCTGTGTCCTAAGAGCAAGTTCCTATTTTTTTTAAACTGGCTTTGTCATAAGCAAATGAACTACTCAAAGCCTTGCACCATTTACTAAATATAGAATGTTCCATTCACACTTCTATACTAGGTGCAAATGCAATCTCAGTGGAATATGTCTTTATACCTCATTGACTCTGATAATCATCTGCAAATTTTCTAAGTCAGAGAGGAGCACTCCCTAGATTCTCTCACTAGGCTTTAAGATGGGGGTGAGGTGGGAGGGAAGGGTGTGACTAGATTGATATACCCCTTCTAGGAACTTTGGTAGAGCTGATTTAGTAGAGAGGAGGTAGGAGGAGGAAGGAAAAACTCTACTTGCAAGTCAGTTGGCAAGGAGACCATTGAGGAGGGAGCTTGAGAGGAAGGAGTGAAATGCAGCATGACAGCATGCAGCAGGACAGAAGCTGTTGGTCAAATAGTGTTGCAGGAAAGGCAATCACCTATCAGGAGAATGCAAACCAGTAATAGAGGCATGCCTCATTTTATTGTGCTTCGCTTTATTGCATTTTACAGACATTGCTTTTTTTACAAATTGAAGGATTATGGCAACCCTGTGTCAAGTGAGTCTTTTTGCACCATTTTTCCAACAGCATGTGCTCACATCATGTCTCTGTGTGACATTTTGATAATTCTTGAAATATTTAAAACTTTTTACTTATTATTATATCTGTCTGGTGTGGTGATTTATAATCAGTGATCTTTGATGTTACTATTGTAGTTGTTTTGGGACACCAGGAACCGATTTCTGACTGTTTTACCAACCAACAGTCCCACGTACCCTTCTCTCCCTCTCCTTGGACCTCCCTGTTTTCTGAGACACAACAATATTAAAAATTGGTCAATTAATAACCCTACAATAGACTCTTAAGTATTCACGTGAAAGTCAATCAATGTGGCAAAGCTTGTTGTTGTCTTATTTTAGGAGTTTTCCACAGCAACCACCACCCTTATCAGTCAGCAGCCATCAACATCAAGGCAAGACCCTCCATCAGCAGAAAGATTAGGACTTGCTGAAGGCATATGACAATGCCTGTATGCTGATAACTGTGAAACAACCAGCTCTCAAAAAAAAAAAATCAGAACACCCTGAACACACTTCCTACATTGCCTTCCTAAGTCTTGATCATCAATAAAACAATTGATTTGTTAACATTTGCTCCATCTGAGGTATAGATTTTCACAATGAAAATTTAACAATCAGCTCTCATAAGTTAGTTTGAATGGGCTTCAACAAACCCCTACTAAGAACTGGATAGACGTTCCTCCAGGGCCTGGTCTCTCGTATAAGTATGTGGGTGGTTGGTAGACAAGAGTCAAGTGTGATCTCTGTATCTCTTAAGCATAGTCTCAGGCTCTTCAATTATTTTTTTATTTATGTTGGGGAATGGAATGGAATATAGGCCATATTTGGGAAATGAATTGGAGCTAGTCTCCAGAGGATTATCCAACTACAGCTGTAACATCTTGACCTAGACCCTTGTAAAAATATAGCCCATGATTCTGTGACTATCCTGTTGTCTCTATTTTTAGGTAGTTAACGTAACAGCACAATCTTCAGGGACACATGAAGTGATGTTCTGGACTAGAAATTAGATTCATCCTAGTTGTTTATGTTATTACATAGTGATGTCTGTGTGGTGATGGTTCCCATGGAAACAAAATAATAACATCACTCCCAAAATAAGAAATGCCTAGAAACTCCTATGGAAAACTTGCATTTTATTTCCTAATCTTGCTTAGCTAAAAATTCATTGTCTTTTCTGTTTAAATAAAAGAAACATATTAAAAAGTGTAGCTAGATTATTAGTGAAAACTTTTTAATGTTTTGAGTTTTAACATAGGCTTTCTGTTTCACTAAATCTAAATTAATTTTGAATATTACAATATATCCTTGCTAAAGACTTTATTGAACTGTGAAAACATTTTCTCTAAGGCTATAGTTTTTAGAACCATTTTAGACTCCTTTTCCTAGGATACCTATGGAAATTGAAATGTCTCTTTACCTGGAATAGGGTAGTCATGATAATAAATGGAACCAATAGAAAATCAATTTGAATAGAGTGGGAGAATTCTAGAATAAGTATTATAAAACCATTATGTTAGATGAAATAATTTTGAAGGTAAAGTCTTTTTTATTAGCAACAATTTTGCATATAGCCTCATATTATATGTGGGCTAGAATTTATAGTTTTAGTATTTTAAAAATTATTATTAACCAGGTAATATAGAACAGTTGAAATATGTAAAAGCATTTGGGAAACTCTTAATTTCACGTGGTCATTTAGAAAGAAACTCAATGGTTCCTGAACAGTGTATTTAATAATTAATAGACACCTTAATTCATTTATGGATATATAAGATATACCAATAGCAGAATTAATAGTTTATATAATAACATGCCATATATACACATATATCTTTTAAGTATTACAAACATTATCATAAAAACCATTAAATCTATAGTTCATATGAGTGAGTTAATATATAAAATGTATGCACAGAGATACAAGTCAGGAATAAATTGAATTTTCATGATTGAAAGTAAGGGTCAATCTGTAATTATATTGGAGATTATCAACCACAGCTGATAGAAAGACAGACAAAGTTAACTCAAGAACTTCTGCAAATATTCATGAAGTAAATAAATCTTGGGATGAATGAAGTTGTTTCTGTGCAGTGTTTATGAGAATAAAGTGTTTCTTTTCATGTACCTAAATAAACAACAAAAATATTTAGAATTAAGCTGAATACAGTTGCTATAGTCATGGAAATGAATAATCAATGTAAAATTGAAGTTTGAATAGTCATATTTCTATCAAATTCTACACTTAATCTTTGGCTTTATTTTTATGGGCTTTAAAAAAGTTTATTTAACTATTAGTGTCTTAAGTTTTATCCCTAGTTCTGCAGGATTCCAGTCACTATGCCATGGTCGAATCACAGAATTCCTAGAGTTGAAAGAGAATTAAACAACCACCTGGTATGACTTGTATCTGACAGAGGGATCCCCATTCTTTTTAAAAAATAATAATAAATTTATTTATTTATTTTTCAGCATTCATTTTTATAAGATTTTGAGTTCCAGATTTTTTCTCCCTCCTTTCCTTCTTCCCTCCTCAAGACAGCAAGCAATCCGATATAAGCTATACATGTACAATCATGTTAAACATATTTCCACATTAGTCATGTTGTGAAATAAGAATCAAACAGAAGGGAAAAACCATGAGAAAGAAAAAAAATTTTAAAAACTGAAAATGGTATGCTTTGATCTGCATTCAGACTCCATAGTTCTTTCTCTGGATGTGAATTCCATTTTCAGTCATGAACTTTTGGAATTATCTTAGCTCATTGTATTGCTGAGAAAAGCCAAGTCCAGGGGTGGGGAACCTGTGGCATGGAGGCCACATGTGGTCTTCTTGGTCCTTGAGTATGGCCTTTTGACTGAATCTAAACTTCACAGAATGAATTCAGTCAAAAGGCCTTACTTAGGACTTAGAAGGCCACATGTGGCCTTGAGGCATCACGTTCTCCACCTCTGGCCAAGTCTGTCCGACTTGAATCATCACACAATGTGGCTATTACTGTGTACAGTGTTCTCCTGCTTCTACACATTTCATTCAGCATCAGTTCATGTAAGTCTTTTCAGGTTTTTCTGAATTCCCCTCATGATTTCTTACAGCACAATGGTGCAGTCCCACAATCCTGATCATGTAGCCTCCATTTAAAGCCTCTGGTGAAGAAAAGAGCCCATACTTCCTCCCTAAGACAGTTCTCTTAGACATTCAGCTTTAATTGGTAGTACATTTTTCCTGACATTTAACTTAAATCTTCCTCTCTAGAACTTACCCATTGCTCCTACCCCTGCCATATGAGTTCAAGCACAAGTCTGATATCTCTTTCAAGTTTTTTTTGTTTTATTAATGTTTTTTATCTTTACATCACAATAATTTTCCCAACCAGCCGTACAGATTAGGCCCTCTCTTGTGACAAAGCAAATTGATCCCATACAGATATTTTATCTGACAGTGTGTGCAATGGTGAATAATACTAGTCCCTCTCCCTTCCTGCCATGAGGGAAGAGAGATGTTTCATTATCTCATGTCCAGAAAAAACTTCACTAGTATGTTTTATTACCCAGAGCTCAACTTCCTTTTAGTGTTACACCTTTGTAGTCATTGTGTAGACCATCATCTTGGTTCTCCTTATTTTGCTCTGCATTAGTTCATCTAAATCTTCCCATTTTTCTTTAATTTCTCATATTCTTCATTCCTAACTACATAATAATTGTTTATTACATTCATGCACTGTAATTTTTCAGCCATTGTTAAATTAGTGGGTACCTATTTTGTTTCTAGTTCTTTACTACTACCAAAAAAATGCTGCTATGAATGTTTGGGTATATTGCTTCTATCTTTGACTTTCTGGGTTATATGACCTATCATGGGATTACTAGGGCTAAGAATATAAACAGTTTACTCATTTTTTCTTACATAATTTTAAATTGCTTTCCAGAATGACCTCTAGTCTATTTTTTCACATAGCCTAAATTTCCCACTGTATCTTTTCATTTTCCTACTCCCAGACACCCATCCCTTATAGGAAAGAATTTTGATTTATATATGGCTTTTCTTTTTATCACTGAGCTCCTTAGAGTATATTGCCTGGTAGTAGAATTTCTGAGTCAAACGGTCTGGACATTTTGGTGACTTTATTTGCCAAATTCCAAGTTGCTTTCCAGAATAGTTGTACTAATTCGCAGCTCCACTAATAATGCCTTAGTGTACTGATATTTCCACAACCCATCCAAAATTGACTATTCTAATCTTTATCATCTCAATTCACAAGTCAGTGAAACTAAAAATGTGTTTTAATTTGCTGTTGAAACGTTTCCATGTAATTTTAGTTTGAAAAATCTTTATTTGAAAATTAAATATACCTTGACCACTAAATATAACCCTACTTACACAAGATAGCTATCTGAATATTTGAACATATACCATGTCCTCCCAGCCTCTCCAAGTCTTCTCTTACCTAGGATAAATATTCCCAGTTCTTTCTGCCTACCATATTTTCAAATCTTTAGTCCCTTTATCATCCTGCTGGTAGTCTTGGACTCACTCCAGTTTGGGCAATGTCCTTCCTAAAATTCCCAGAACTGGACACAAAACTCCAGATGTGATCAGACCAGTGCAGAGCACAGCTAGACAACTACCTCCCTTGTTCTGAGCCCTTAAAGCATCCCAAGATCAAATTAGCTTTTTGGGCCACTGTGCTACACTTTAATAGGAGATATCTACCCATGTTCCCTTCCTTATGGGCTGGGTCAGTTCTTTTCCTCAACTTGTATCAAAAAGTGTTCTTGAGCCACACTCAGCTCAGGGGCCTACAACTTTGCCTTTTTGGCTGCCTGGTAGACAAAAAGTCAGGCGACTTTAGATAGTTGACCCAGCAATATGACCAACCAGAAGCAATGCTCAAATGAATCAACTCAGTGTCCTTGAAAAATGTCCTTGTTGAATATTGTTCCCCTGCTTATTGCTAAGTAAATCTCCTGCTAAAACTTCTGTGGGTATCATTTTGTTCCAGATCCTAAACTGCTTGGAGATGAGCCTGAGTCAGGCCTTTTCTACAACACTCATTGGCATAGTAAGCTTACAGTCTATTAAAAAACCACTTACTCTTTTTTTTATATGAACTGCTTTCTAGCTACATATCCCTCACTGTGTACTTGTGCAGCTGAGTTTTGGAATTCAAATATAAGGCTATTTATTTATCCCTATAAAATTTCATTTTCATCCTAGTTCTGTCCAGGCCAACTTCCTTGCCCCCTTAAAAAGAATCTAACCCAAACTATTTAAACAAATACTGCTCTTACTATATTACTTTTGTTCAACTCTGGGTTCAAGTCATTGTCCATTGTACTGGCTGTCTCAGACATACATCCTGATGGACAAATTCAACAAATTGTTCATTCAAATGCACGTTGAAATTTGAGCATTAGACATCCTTCATCTAGTTGGGGCTTTCCTATATGCCTGATCAAGCCAAACTCTTGATTGTTTAGAGTTCTTTCAGAAGTCTCTACATTGTTCTGGGTCTTGGTGAAATCAACGTATCACCTACAGACAGGAAAATATAGAGGACATCACCATATGGAGGAAATCTCTCTTTGACTTAGACTCTGCACTGGATCTCCATCAGAGTGGTGAATGGCAACCGTATATTTCTGTTTATGATTAGAGAGTCATTGAACATTGTTATGTTTTTCAGTAAATCTTGAATGATTTAATGCATGAATGAAAGAACACCTTGAAAAAGAAATTTATGAGGTGTTGTTGCTCTATCAAATTCTTTTTCATAATCATCAAACAATAAGCATTTATTCCCTGTTTTTTAGTCTGTTGTGAAATGGTAAAGATGTGGTCCATTGTGGGGGTTTTTTGTATTTATTAGTATTTAATTTTTGCATGTAAAAACAATTTTTAACATTTGTTTTTAAAACTTTGAGTTCCAGATTCTCTCCCTTCCTCCCTCCTCATCCCTCCCCTCATTGAGAAGGCAAGCAATCCCATATAAGCTATACATGTGTAGTCATGAAAAACATATCCATAGTAGTCATGTTGTAGAAGAAAATATACGCAAACAAACCTCCAGAAAAATAAAGTGGAAAAAAAAGTTGCTTCAGTCTATATTGAGTTACCATCAGTTCTTTCTCTGAGGATGGATAGCATTTTTCATTCTTAGTCTTTCAGAGTTGTTGTGGATTGTTGTATTGCTGAGAATAACTAAGTCATTCACAGCTGATCATCCTACAATATTGCTGTTACTTTGTACCCATTATATTTCACTTTGCATCAGCCCATGTAAGTCTTTATAGGTTTTTCTGAGAGCATCCTGCTCATCATTTCTTGTAGTACAATAGTATTTCATCATAATAACATAGCCCAATTTATTCAGCCATTCCCCAATTGATGTTCATCCCCTCAATTTCCAATTCTTTACCCCCAGAAAAGAGCTGCTATAAACACTTTGTCCATACAGGTCCTTTTCCTTTTTGGTTTTTATCTCTTTTGGAATATAGATCTAGTAGTGGTATTGCTGGGTCAAAAGGTATGCATGGTTTTATAGCCCCTCAGGCATAGTTCCAAATTGCTCTAGAGAGTGATTGAATCAGTTTACAACTCCAATAACAGCATATTAATGTCTCATTTTTCAGATGTGGTTCATTATTGAATATTGATTGTGAGAGCCTGATTTTTCCCTTCTAATATGCTCATCAATAATATCCTCTTAACTCTCATAAAATTACTGTGTAAATGAGAGACATATAGAACTTTGAGAACATCCTTTGAGGAAGGATGGCAGTAAAATATGTTATAAAAAAAATGGTGGTAGAATCATAGATTTAGAGCTGGAGGAAACCTTGGAGGTCATCAAGGCCAATGCCTTCATTTTATAGCCTGCAGAAGTTAAATGACCTACCTCATTGGCAAGTGTCTAGGAGGGGATTTACGCCTAGATCTTCCTGACTTCAGGTATGATCATGTGTTGAAGGTGAGAGATCACTGGTTGACAACCAGAATGCTCCACTGATTCTGTCTTGATATCTGGTGAAAGCAAAGTTTTCTGGCTTTTACAATGTAACACCATTGTGGTGAACTTATGGGAAGACATGGGCAAGAGTCACAAAGTTGGGCAGGTACGGATAAGCCACAATTTACATCATTAGAGGGAACTTCCAAATTGATGAAACATTCTATTTAGCCCATTGTTCTGGTTTGTCACACACAGTCTTTTGAATCCTGATTCTATTATTTAGTATTTCTCTTTCCTCCAAACAAATCTGCTAATTTGATGCAAACATCTACATCACTGATTTTTTAAAAATGTTAAATAGCAGAGGACTTTAGGGAGCCAAGATAACAGAGTAAGTAGAAAAGAACTCTTGGAAGAGCTCAAAAAGGAATTAAAAAAAAAATAAGAGAGGTAGAAGAAAAATTGAGAAAAGAAATGTGATGCAAAAAAAGTCAACAGCTTGATAAAGGAAGCACCAAAAAATGGAAACAGATGTATAAAATTTTACTGAGGAACACAACTCCCTAAAAAGCAGAATTGGCCAAATGAAAAAAGGTTAAAAAAACTAACTGAAGAAAATAACTCCTTAAAAACTCAAATATGAGAGCTAATGACTCCAGGAGACATTAAGAATTAATCAAACAAAATCAAAAGAATTAAAAATTGAAGGAAATGTAAAATATATCATTGGGGAAAAAAAGTAACTGACCTGGAAAATAGATCAAAGATAAATAATTTAAGAATTATTGGATTACCTTAAAACTATGATCAAAAAAAGGACTTAGACATCATACTCCAAGAAATTATCAAAGAAAACTGTCCTGACATCCCAGAACCAGAGGGTAAAATAGACATTGAAAGAATCCACCAATTGCCTCCAGAAAGAGATCCCAAAATGAAAACTCCTAGAAACATTATAAACAAGTTCTCGAACTTTCAGGTTAAGGAGAAAATATTGCAATCAGACAAAAATAAACAATTCAAATATTAGGGAACTATGGTCAGGATTACACAGAATTTAGCAGCTTTAATATTAAAGGATAAGAAGGCATAGAATATGATATTCTGGAAGGCAAAGGAACAAGGAATACAACCAAAAATCAACTACCCAGCAAAACTCAGCATAATCCTTCAGGGGAAAAAATTGTCATTCGATGAAATAGAAGACTTTCGAGATTTCCTGATAAAAAGACCAGAGTTGAACAAAAAACTGGATTTCAACACTCAAGCAAAACATAAAAAGGTAAAAAGGAAAGAGAAATCACAGGGGATTCAATAAAGCTAAACTGTTTATATCCCTACATAGGAAGATGATACTTACAATTCTTAAGAACTATATCATTATTAGTGTAGTTAGAAGGATTATACATAGAGGGTGTGGGTATAAAGTGACTTTGAGAGGGGAACATAAAAAAATTAAAGGGTGAGAAAGAGAATTATAATGGGAGCATAAGGAAGGGAGAGATAGAATGGGATAAATTATCTTACATGAAGAAGCTTGAAAGACATCACAGTGGAGGGGAAAACAGGATGGTGGGCAATGGTATCTCTTGAACCTTGCTCTCATCAAAATTGTCTCAAAGAGGGAATAACATACACAATCAATTGGGTATAGAAATCTATTTTATTTTACAGGTAAGTAGCAGGAACAGAGGTTAAGTAAAGGGGATGGGAAGACTAATGGAAGGGAGGGTAGATTGAGTATATATCTAAAAATAAATAGAAAAAGAACAAATTAAAAATTCCCAATTGAGCACTAAATTGGAAATCCTGAAAACCAAAAGTGAGATTGACAAAACTGAAAATAAGAGAAATATTGAATAATAAATAAAACCACAGACTGGTTTTATAAGGGGAAAAAAAGATAGATAAACCATTGGTTAATTTGATTTTTTTGAAAAAGAACAAAACCAAATTTCCAGTATCCAGAATAAAAGGGGTGAATTCACTACTAATGAAGAGGAAATTAAAGCAATCATTAAGAATTTTTTTTGCCCAAGTCTATGGCAATTAATCTGACAATCTAAGTGAAATCAATGAATATTTATGAAAATATAAATTGCCCAAATTAACAGAGGAGGAAATAGAATACTTAATAACACTACCTTAGAAAAAGAAATTGAACAAGCCATCAGTGAACTAACAAAAAATCCCCAGGGGCCAGATGGGTTCTCAAATGAATTCTACCCAACATTTGAAGAATAATTAATTCCAATACTATATAAATTATTTGGGAAAATAGGTTAAAAAGGACTTCTATCAAATTCCTTTTATGACACAAACACAGTACTGATATCTAAACCAAGAAAAGCTAAAAACAGAGAAAAAAAACCGATCAATTTCCCTAATGAAGACTGATGCAAAAACTTTAAAATACTAGCAAAGAGATTATAGCAATAGATGACAAAGATGATATGCTATGACCAAGAGAGGTTTATACCGGGAATTCAGGGCTGGTTCAACACTAGGGAAACTAGCAGCATAATTGTCCCATCAATAACAAAACCCACAAACTCCTATGATTATCTCAAGAGATGCAGAAAAAGTTTTTGACAAAATACAGTACTCATTCCTATTAAAAACACTAGAGCATAGGAATGAATAGAGCTTTTCTTAAAATAAGTAGTATTTATCTAAAACCATTAGTAAGCATTATTTGTAATAGGGATAAGCTAGAAGCCTTCCCAAAAATAAAGGATGCCTATTATTACCGTTATTATTCAGTACTATACTAGAAATGTTAGCTATAGCAATAGAACAAGAAAAAGAAATTAGAAGAGGCAACAAGGAAACAAAACTGTCACTCTTTACAAACAATATATTGGTACACTTACAGAATGCTAGCGATTCAAGTTGAATTAAATAAGTTGAAAGCTGCTATTCAAGTTGAAATACATAACGACTTTAGCAAAGTTGCAGGAAACAATATAAACCCACATAAATTATCAGCATTTCTAAATATTACCAACAAAGCTCAGCAGCAAGAGATAGAGAAACTCCATTTAAAATAAGTGTAGAGAATGTAAAATATTTGGCTATCTACCTGTCAAGATAAATGCAAGAACTATATATAAACACAATTACAAAACATTTTTACACAAATAAAGTCAAATCTAAACAACTGGAAAAATATCAATTGCTCATGGGTAGGCTGAGCTAATATAATAAAAATGACAAAACTGCTGAAATTAATTTACTTATTTAGTGCCATACCAATCAAACTACCAAAAATTATTTTGTAGAGCTAGAAAAAAACTTCATCTGGGAGGATAAAAGGTCAAGAATATCAAGGAAATTAATGAAAAAATGCAAAGGAAGGTGACCTAGCCATATCAGATCTCAAACTATATTATAAAGTGCTAACCATCAAAATTATTTGGTGCTGGCTAAGAAAGAGAGTGGTGGATCAATGGAATAGATTAGATTTACAAGAACCAATAGTAAATTACAATAGTTACCTAGTGTTTGATAAACCCAAAGAACTCAACTTCTTGGATAAGAACTCACATTTGACAAACAAACAAAAAAAAACCTGCTGGTAAAACTAGAAAACAATATGGCAGAAACTAGGTATAGATCAGCATCATACACCATATACCAAGATAAGGTCAAAATGGGCACATGATAAAGCATAATGAATGAGACCATAAGCAAATTAGAAGATAAAGGAATAGTTTACCTCTCAGATCCATGGAAAAGGGAAGAATTCATGACCAAACAAGAGATAGAAAGGATTATGAAATGCAAAATGGATAATTTTGATTACATTAAATTAAGTTTTTACACAAAATCAATGCAAACAAGATTAGCAGGAATGCAGAAAGTTGGAAAACAATCTTTAGATCAAGTGTCTCGATGAAGGCCTCATTTCTCAAATATGTAGAAAATTGAGTCAATTTCTAAGAATACAAGCCATTCCCCAACGGAGAAATGTTCAAAAAATATAAACAGGCAGTTTTCGGAGAAAGAAATCAAAGCTCTCTGTAGTCATATGAAGATATGCTCCAAATCACTATTGATTAGAGAAATGCAAATTTAAACAACTCTGGGGCACTACCTCACACCTATCAGATTGGCTAATATGACAGAAAAGGAAAATAATAAATGCTGGAGAGCATGTGGGAAAATTGAGACATTAATGCATTATTGATAGAGTTGTGATCCACCATTCTAGAAAACAATTTGGAACTACGCCCAAAGGGTGATCAAATTGTGCATTCCCTTTGATCCAGCAATACCACTACTAGGTCTATGTCCCAACGAGATCATTAAAAAGGGGAAATAACCTAGATGTACAAAACTATTTATAGCAGCTCTTTTTGAAGTGGCAAAGAATTGGAAATTGAGGAAGTACCCATTAATTGGGGAATGGTTGAACAAATTGTGATATATGAATGTGATGGAATCTTATTGTGCTATAAGAAATAATGAGCAGGATGATTTCAGAAAAACCTAGAAAGACTTACATGAACTGATGCACAGTGGAGTGAGCAGAACCAGGAAATTGTACATAGTATCAGCAACACTGTGTGATGATCACTATGAACAACTTAGCTCTTCTCAGCAATACAATGATCCAAGCCAGTTTCAAAGAACTCATAGTGGAAGAGGCTATCCACATCCAGAGAAAGAACTGAAGGAGTCTGAATGCAGATCAAAGCATGTTATTTTCACTTTATTTTTGTCATGATTCTTTTCTTTTGTTCCATTTCTCCTTTCACAACAGGACTGACATGGAAAGATTTTACATGGTTGCACATACATAATCTATATTAAATTGCTAACTATGTTAGAGAGGGGATGTAATGGAGGGCAGGAGATAATTGGAACTTAAAACTTTTTAAAAATCAATGTAAAAAATTGTATTTATATGTAATTGGAAAATACTATTAAAAGTGTCAAACAGCATAGAATTAAGGATAGATCCCTGGGACACTCCAGAGACCTTCCTTCCAGTTATTATGAATTCATTCATTCCTAACGACTCTTCAGCTCTGGTTACTGAACTGGTTTTGAGTACGTCACCCTGTTTTCCAAATAATTCCATCTTTCCAATAAGAATAGCATGAGAGATTTTATCAGTTTGCTTTACTGAAATCCAGGTAACATTGTTGATGGTATTCTCTTGATCAAATGTTCTAGCAACCCTGTCCAAAAAGAAAACTAATTTGGTCTGTCATGACCAGTTACCAGTAAAGTCATGCTGGCTCTTAATGATTACTACTTTCTTTTTTTCAATACCATTTGTTCAAGTGCTACATTCATTCTTAGAATCTGATACTTTGATAGATCATTGATCTCACTGACATCCTTACTAATTCACATCTTCTTTTCCTGTACAATTCTTATCCATTCTTCCATAAGTCTTTTATAGAAGATTTACCGAAAGCACTGGAGGCCTTTCTCTAGCCTACGTGTTTTGATATTTTGTGGATACAAGTAAAATATTCATACTGTCTACTTGCTATCCCTAATTCTCTGTACATCACTACTCTACCTCCTTTTTCTAAAGCTCATACATGTTGTCCTTCACAATGTGTTGTTGTTGGAATGTAAGCTCGGTTTTCACGTGAACAGTCTCAGGTCAGGTAAAGGTGAGGGCTTCTAAACTGCAGAGCTCTCACAAGGCCCCCCAGGGAACAGTTGGGAATTGAGGAGTGAAACACGAGCTATCTTGTTTTTCCACCTCTTCTCAGTGGAAGCTTGCTGGGGAGAGAATCCCACCCTTGAGATTGGTCCATGGTCTGAGCACACCCGTTAATTGGCTAATAGGCTGAGAATACACTGTCCACGAGCAAACTATGCAGCTGGGAGAGCTTAAATGGGGACAGGAAAGCCTGAAGGTTGGGTTCCTCTCTCCTCCGGAAGGAGAAGGGGGCTCCACAGGGAGAACTCATCCTGCATGCTGACATGTAGCTGGTATCTGGAATAAAGCCTACACCGCTGCATCACTCTGGCAGTCTCTTTTCTCATATGTTTATCCAGCTGGCCACCGAAGACTTGGAATAGGTAAGAGGACCCGGCAGCCCACAGCAGTTAGGCTGGACATGTTGTCACTTCAAAAATTAATCTATTTTATATTGTTTATTTCCTCCCCCCATCTTTTATTATATAATGCTCCCTGTGAGCTACTCCTTTCTCAACTCACACTCACAGGCTGGGTCCACAGAGATATGATTACCCTCAGATCCAAGATACTCTATAAGGTTTGCATTCCTAAAACTATAGTTTGTAAATCTCAGTGGTTACACTTAACTTTAAAATTCAGCCAGGAGACTCCTCAATTAGCTCAAAGTAAAGGCATTTATTGAGATGGCATTTTAAGAGTAATTGGAGCAAAACACTGCCCCCCAAAGAACTTGGGGTGTACTTTTTTTACAATTACATACAACATAAGTGGGAAGAAAGGTCACATATTTAGAGTGAAAGTCACACATTTAAGGAACACTGAGCAAAGGCAATTCATATTGTCACTGCAGAAATCAATGTTCTTTCTCTTCTCTTAAAAAGTCACAATGAGCCATTTGTCCAGCCTTGTCCAACAGAGGGAGATCCTGAGGTCTATGGACACTAGGGACTGGGTTGGCCCAGGAGCAGCATTCCAGTGTCCAAGGAGAGGCTATGTACTAGAACCAAGGGAAGTTTCAGACCCATGCTAGGGCACCACCAGACCCCTTCTGGGATTTATGAACTGGTAGCTTAGTTTCCCACCACCCAGTTTCAGGTCAAAGATCCGGGCATGTTAAACAAGGGTGGCTTTCCCTGACAGAGAGACACTAGGTGAGGCACTGAGAAAGTTCAGAAGCAAGCAGTAGCTGTGTGCCTCAGACCCCATGAACACAAAGGGTTATCTAGCCCAGCCTACAAAGGAATACCTGGGACAGCAATCCCAGATCAAAGGAGAGCCTATAATTCTGCTGCTCTGAATCAATAGAGCTTTCCCCCTAGCTCATAGTAGCTGAGTCTAGTAGTATTCTTCTGTTGCTTAGACCTAAACCCAGGTCAGGAACTTGCAGAATTCAGACCAAGGGTGCAGCAGTCAGATTTATCCTGGATCAGAGTACTTTGGAAACTTAGAACGCTTGCAAGTCACCAGCCTGTCCCTGAGATCCCAAAATAACAATACTCAATACCCTAAGAAAGCAATAGGACCAGTCCAGACCTTCTCTCCAAAAGTATTATTAGCACAGCTCTAATATCAAGGCTGAAATCAGGAAGTAGACTGGAAGAGTGAACAAATGAAAGAAGAAGAGCTACTTTGATGGCTAGAAAGTTCAAGACACAAACCTAATAGAAGTGAACGATTCCAAAACAACTACAAGCAAACCTCAGATTAAAATACAACTTGGGCAAAAATTCAAATAGGATTCCTGGAAGAGATGAAGCAAGAATTTTTTTTTTAAAAAGTTAAAATGTTTTTGCAAATGAAATGAGAACTCTTGAGGGAAAAAATAAACAGAGGGGAAAAGAAGAAAGTTATGAAAGAAACAATTGGAAAGGGAATTAACAGCTTGCACAACCAGTACAAAACCTTATTCAAGTAACAAATTCCCTGAAAATTAAAATGGACCAAATAGAATACAATGACTCTGTGAGACAACAAGAAATACTAAAATGAAGTAAAAAGACTGAAAATGTAAAATAAAATGTAAAGTATTTCGTAGCAAAACAACTGACCTGGAAAACACATGGAAGAGAAAAAAATGTGAGAATCATTAGACTCTCTGAGCACCATTACCACACCTCTCCCCAAGAGCCTAGATATTCTATTTCAAGAAATCTTAAAAGAAAACTGCCCAGATCTCTTAGAACTGGAAGACAAAGTGAAAATAGAATCTATTGGTCATTTCCTTAAAGAAACCCCAAAATGAAAACTCCCAGGAATAGAGCTTCTAGGTCGAAGAGAAAAAAATACAAGCATCCAGAGAGAAAGAATTCAACTTCCCAAGAGTCATCAGGATCACACATGATTTAGCAACCACCACTATAAAAGAGCAGAGGACTTGGAATATGATATTTCAAAAGGCAAAAGATATATAGACTTACAACCAAGAATAACTTACCTAGCAAAACAGAATATAGAGCTATGGGGGAAATATGGATCTTTAATGAAATAGAGAACTTCCTAGAATTCCTAATGAAAAGGCCAGAGCTGGAGAAGAGAAACATAAAAAGATAAACATGAATGAATGATAATAGAGGACTACATTCAAACATGGGAAATGATGCCTTTGTCACCTCTGAATCCTATTATCATCAGGAGTCATAGAGGGATCCAAGTTTGTCAGTAATTTTATGTCTTGATGGACTTAAGGGAATAATGGAAAGGGAGTGGGGAGTAAAGAGAAGAGGAATATGTTAGAGTTGGAAAGGGAGAAGAATATTAGAGGAAATTATCTCACATAATCAATGTGCTCAAGTAGAAGTTTATAAAAAGGAAGGGGAAGGAGGGAGTAGCAAAAATGAACTTCATTCTCATTTGAACTTTTCAGAAGAAGAAAGAATAAACACATATCCAAGTTGTGTACAGAAATAAATTTCTTCAACAAGGAAAGAGGGGGAAAGGGGAGAAGAGGGAGAAGGGGGAGGAGGAGTTAGAAGGAAGGCAGATTAAGGGAAGAATTAGTCCTAACAAAAACAAACTCTAAGGATGTACAAAAATATTTATAGTTCTTTTTGAGGTGGCAAAAAATGGGAATCTGAGAATGGTGCCCATAAATTAGGGAAAGAATAAACAATGGTATGTCTGTATGTGTATATACACACCATATATTGGTATGATATATAAATGTGATGGAACACCAATGTGTGTATGTATGTGTGTGTGTGTATGTGTGTGAAACTGGCCAAACACGCATGAACTGATGCAGAATGAAGTTAACAGTCAGAAGAACAATTTATACGATGAAAACAATATGAAAAAGACAAACAACTTTGAAAAACTTATGAAGTTTTATCAGCATAATGACCACCCATGACACCAGAAGACTAAGGAAATGGAACTCTCTACCCACCTCCTTACAGTGAGGTGAAAGATCACAGTGCAGAAAGAGAAGTGTTTTTATTGGACATAGCTAAAGTGGAAATTTGTTTTACTTGACTGTCCATGTTTGTAATGAGTTTTGTTTTTCTTTTCAATTGAGGGGAGGGTTAGAGAATGTGAGGCTGACAAGGTAGATTTTTGCTGACTGAAAAAATGTATAAAACAAATAAAATATTTTTAAAAATACTTTAATATCTCTGTTATCTTCTGTGAATACATCAGCTGGGATGGGGAGAAGGGGAGTAATTTGATCAGGGATATTTTCCTCTCCTCCTTTACTATAACAACAGGCACTACCAAACTTATGTGTTATGTTCAAAAAGTTCAGTTGTTTATAACTCTGAAGGTATGTCCATATGAGGAAGATAGGTGGCTCAGTGATGAATCGGGAGTCAGGAAGGACTGAGTTCAAATCCAGCTTCAGATATTTACTAGCTGTGTAAATTATTTAACCCCATTTGCCTTAATCCACTGCAGAAGAAAAGGATAAACCACTCCAGTATTTTTGCCAAGACTACCCATGGACAAGATGGTCCACAGGATGGTGAAGAGTCAGACATGACTGAACAACAAATTTTCCATATAAAATTTTGGGACCTGCTCCATCCTAATAATAAACAGCAATCAAAAGTTATATTGAACCTGAAAATCATATCTCCTAGTTAAATACTATTTAAGGGAGGAGACAGATGTAATTCTAGCCAAGTACTTCCTCTCTCTCTCTGAGGAGAGCAGAGTGGTCAAATCTTCTGGCCCCTATTTCCTACTTCCCCTCTTAGAAGGAATTAAAGTCTCCTTTGGAGAAGAGCAGGGGAGGAAGAGACTAGAGATATCTATTCTGCCTCTAGCACCTCTGTGTTATATGCGAGGACAGCCCTTATCATATGTATATGTATACGTAGATATACATATGCATATATGCCCACGTGTGTATATATGACATACCACACATATATGTGTAAAACTAGAGACAAAAGGTGAATTCATTCTATTCATTGTTCTACTGGCCTTTTCATATGCAATTCAGATATTCACATAACCCATCCTTTCTAGGTTGGGGAATGTCTATTTTGAATCTGAAAGAAGTCCCCTTTACGCTTTTTAAACATCTTTGTCTTTTAATCTGGGCAGATCTTCAGTTTTTACTGAAGTCTCACTGGAGAATGTTCCTACCCCTCACATGCCATGCCTCCTCCACTCCCTGCCCAACCCCACCCCCAGGTCAATTTATTTCCGTATATCCCAGAAAACATATGTCAGTCACCGCTAAGCATCAAGGGTACAAAGAAAGACAAAAACATTGTGCCTGCTCTCAGGGAGCTGACATCCTAACAGGAGAGACTGAATACAAGCAATCATGTCCATGCAAGATATGTATGGGAGGTTTAAATTAAGGTAGTCTCGGAGGAAAGACCCAGTGAGATGAGGGGTTGGGAAATCCTCTTGAAATAGATGGGATTTGAGTTGTCTTCAAGAAAATCAGGAAGGTGTTCAAAGTTCAAGAAGACCAGAGGTGGAGGTAAGTAGGGATAGCATTCCAGGCATGGGTTAGAGCCAGTGAGAAGATATGGAGTCAGGAAATAAGAATTTTGTGTGACAAACAGCAAAAAAAACCCCTACGCTGCTGGATCATAGTGACAGTGGGACTGTGTATGTAAATACCCAGGTGAGATTAATCTACATTTCAGATAAAAATGGAAATTTGGCTATTGACAGGAGCTGGGGATAAGCAAGAGTTCTGAGACAGAAAATGAAAAGAACAGACTGTGTCAATGAATGGGAATGAGGAGATAGGATTGAAGATGTACCAAGCAGGAACACACCCTTCTCCCTCCCCATCCCCTGACATTTGCCAGCCCCGTCGTGGCTGAGCTTTGCCCTGGGATGAGGTGAAGGTCCTATAAGACAGGAGTCATGGAGGGAGGAGAAAGGAAGGAAAGAACAGGGGCAACAGGAATAAGGCTCCTGTTTATAGAAAGGACCAGATAAGTTAGGAGTATGTAGTTAAAGACTGTATTTGTTAACCACTAATAGCTCATGATTGCTGAAAAGCCTTTATATTATTTTTACTAACACTACATGTCTTCTTTCTAACCCTTTTAATTTTGAATCATTATTCCCAACCTCTTGACATTCAAATGTGGATTTTTTTTGGTAATTTTTAGATCCCTCAAATTACTTACATGTGTTATAATTTGTAATTTTGGTAGCTGAGTAGGAGATTGGTTGTATTCAAAGCATTTAACATATAGTAGGCACTAAATAAGTGCTTGCTGACTGTTTCTTTCTTCTGAAATGATTTTCCCTTGAAAACTTGGAAATCTAATGTCCCCTCAAAAGTATGTAAAATAACTCCATATGATTTTTTTTAGGAACCTTGCTCTCACTTACCTGGGAAAGGTCTTACACCACTTTAAAATACAATAATTTTGTATTTATCCAGAAATCAAACGTCAAGTATTGTCCTTAGACCAGCAAATAACCCCCACCCCAAAAAATGCCAACCAACAACCCTTTCATCTCTGAGGAGAATGGTTGTCCCTCAGTGGGGAGCCACCCTTTAGGCAAATTGACAAAATTGCTCGTAAAAATAGTACAGTAGAAGAAGACAACCCTTCCTTCTTTGGTGTAGAGAGGTGACAGGCTACAACTTCAGAATGCTGGGCATACATAGTTGGTTGGTTTTAATTAATTGTTTGTCCTTGTTTCAAGTTATGTTTGGTTCATCATGTGTAAAGTACTAAATTAGGATTAACTGTGGTTTAACAAAAGGAATTAACTGTTAAAAAAAGACATGGATAAAACTTTTTAAAAAATTAAATAAGGCAGCTGCCTAGAAGCACCATATAAACACAGACGCCCAAGAAAGAAACAGAAAAACTATGAAAGCAAAGCAGTTCAGTATAGATTCAAACAATTGTATATTCTTTGATAATTGTCATGCTATCACCCTGTTCTGCCTGGGGGTAGCACTGTACAATAACTGATATTCATAGTTAAGGCCATGAATCATCAAGAAATTATTAAATCATGTTCAAAATATGTCCTCTTTAATGGACCCATTCATATATTCTTATATTCTGTATCCACGAGGGGAGAGAAAGGAATAAGCATTTATTAAGCACCCACTGTGTGTTAGGCACTTTACAAATATTTCATTGAGCCTCACAACAACCTTGTGAGGTAGGTGTTTGGATTGTTTCCATTTTACAGTTGAGGATACTGAGGCATACAGAGGTTAAATGACTTGTTCAGAGTCACACAACTAATAAGGCTCATTTTGAACTTAGGTCTTCCTGACTCCAGGCCCAATGTTTTGTCCAGTGAAGCAGTCTTCATGTTTCTTAACTCCATCTTGATCTTTCTCTTATGTAGAAGCTCCTGTGAGGAGGTGGGGGTAAAGGTAGAGAGGGAATCAGAAATATGCCAATTAGATCTCTCACCCTAGCTCTGGTCACCATCCTAGATATTATAATTGCTTGTGAGGCAGTGGGAATTGGGGAGGTCAACATTAGGAGCTAACATATATTGGTGTCCACCAGCTAAGCTTACCTGGCTAGGAGTCTTTCCCATGTACATTCCCTAATCACCCTCCTGCTTCCACAAAGCAAGGCTTAGAACACAAGGGATAAACCCAACCTTTCTGGGCATCTGAACCCCAACTAATCTCCCACAAACCACTTGGGATCTATATCTTCATATTGCCCAGAGGTCTTCTTTCCACTCCCCAATCTCATAATTGACTCAAAAACACCTAATACTGTTCTCCCTCAGCTCCCACCCAGTCATGTTACTTAGCCTTTCTTTTGTGCCGTCATCTAGAGACTAATTTCTGTCTCCACATCTTTCGCACTCTATCCTCCACATACCTAAACTCTGCTTTCAGCATATTCCATGACAACACACAAGGACTGGTTTCCAACCAGTTACGAGCATCAGAAGAATATTCTGACGCTCTCTTATAGCCCAGTGGGTAATTTACTAAACAAGGAGTCCTTTCCACCTCAGTACAGAGAGCTGCTGCCTCTTTGAGGCCTATTAAGCATGCAAAGACGTTTATAACACATTTTTAAAAGATTTCCATTAAAATGGCTAAAATTAAAAGAAAAAGGTGATACTAATTAAAGGGCTTAAGCTTTAATTATGTGTAATTTCATTTGAGTTCATTCTCTGATGGTATCAGATAAAAGTGTCATTACCATGATGCCCATATTTGATTAGCAGGTCAATTCTGATAAATTTCACCTTATATTGATTATCACATTAATTTCCTATTTCAGAAATGAATAATTTACATGAATAATTTGTTGATAGAAATTCTTTGTATTAATTAGTTATTCCTACTGTGATAAACACATGTCAGTGCTAAACTACTCTGAAAAAATATATACCACATTGTTTAAGGGGGGGGAAACATTTCCCTCACCTTAGGAACTAGAAAAAAATAGTTTGGAGTAATGTAATGTTACTACATTTCTTCCTTATTATTTTCTACTTTTTTTCTGGTAAGCTGTTACTTGATCAAATCAATAATTCTTATGGTTGTCAATTAAATAATTAATCATGAGAAGAACAAATGCTTTTGCATCAGTTTACCAAGTAGTAGTTTACCTGGTAATAGTGTAGTTTACCAAGGTAATAAGCATTAAAATCAACTTTCTTTGATCATTTTTAGACTCATGTTGAAATTATCATCATACAAAATGAAAACATCTGACTTCACTTTGGTTTACCTGTCATTTGTTTAGGCATAGAAATACACTTTACAGTTTCTTTTTTTATTTTTGTTCCTTTGTTTTTGTTTTTGCTTATGCCAACTGGTAACTTCCCTTTCAGTTGCATACTCAATACCAAACGATATCTGAGGATATCTGATAGCTGATCTGACAGGCAGCGGTTTATCTAAGAGTGTCTCATCAGAAATGTAACCATTAGGTACTTGTGATCATTACAGACCGGAGGTCCTTTGGCCAATGCTGGGGCTCCAACAGAATTTGGGAATTTGGATGTAAGACTCATTCAAACTCCACACTGTTGTTACTTATCTTTGTCTATTGTATCTCTCTAGGAGTGTCACTCAGCCTCTGCTTGTTTGCTCTCCTCCTTCCTTGTCTTCCCAGTCTGTTACACTAATCGAACACCTCTGCAAAAGTGGATCATTGCTCTAGTAAGCAGTTTAATTGAATTAGATAAAAGGATAATAAGGTAAAAGTAGCAGACACATAAATCTTAGAAGGAATTGAAGTAACTACTCTGGCAATCATCTCAACCCTCCACATGTGGACTCTCAGTCTCTAGCTGAAAAGTAGCCATTTCAACAGAAATGACACATCACGGCCAATGGGGAGAAACAGAGACCCAACACCTAGCAGGGAGAAGGTCCTAGGTGAGCAGCATGATGACATCATCAGAAGATAACAGTGGGCTTGTAGCGTTGGAAGTAGGAATTGCCCCTTTATGGATGTGTCCTGACTACGTTTCTGCTACATTCATGCTTTTCTATGTATCCCCTGGTTACATGTGCTCCTTATGTATGTGTCCTGCACATGATCACTGTGGGCATCCACTCTTCCCACTAATGGTCTGGTTATTTGTGAGAGAGTATGAATCAGAGTAATAGGGAAATTATCTATTACTTATCTTACTATATTTCACTTAAGGATTTGCTTTGACAAAATTATGAGCTCTGATTGACTAGTAAAAGGAAATACATTTGTTGAGGCTTGTGTGCTGTGGTTTTGAGTGGATGTAAATCCACAGAATACTCTGGATCTGGGGCAGTATTTCTAGGGGCCCACATGGAAAATGGACCAAAACACCAAGGTCTGCCTCTTTTTTATTCTGTGCATTTGTGTATGTATGTACAGCAAGGACACGCACAGTATATACACTAAGAGGCAGTTATACTGTTGTAAATCATTTTTTATCTTAGCATGACAGAAAATGATACTTTAAATGAACTTTTCAGGTCTTTCAGAATAGTTTTTTTTAAATCTGATCCACACCTAGGATCCACTGTGAGAATTTTCCCTTAAACTGTTGATCCACAAATCATCTGTAATTTATAGCCTTAGAGATTTTCCTGGAGAACTGGGAGTTTTAAATGACTTGCTCCTGGTCACATAGCTAGTGTTTATTAGAGGCAAAACTGGAACCCCAGTCATCCTAACTTCATGCAGCAACAAAGGACTTACAAAGTACAGGTGCTCAGGACTTAGAGTGACCTGAATCTGGACCTGGTCCTTTGCCTTTTCTCTTCCCTTCATACATTCTCTCTTCACAATCTATCCACTATCATGATTTCAATTGTCACTCTATATAGAGAACTCTCAAGTCTACATGTCCAGTTGTAAACTCTCCTTAGAAATCAGGCCCCATTTCTATGGAATGGGCATACTTGGATGTTCCATTTACACCTGAAATTCAACATGCACAAAATTAAACTCATTCTCTCCATCTCAAAACCTGTCCTTTAATTCTCCCATTCTTCAAGTCACCAAGGAAATCATCTATTACCTCTTTCTCTCTCCTCAAATGAGATCAATTATCAAATCCTGCTGATTTTGCCTTTGTTATAATATTTCTTGCATCTGGCACCACCTTAGTATGGACCTTCCTCATCTTTTGTCTAGTCTTATGTAATAATCTCCCAGGTAGTTTCCCAGCTTCTAACTCTTTTTCTTTCCTGCTGACCCTTCACACCACTGACAAAGTAATATTCCTAATGCCCAAGACTGATCACATCCCCTCTTGTGTTCATTGCCTCAAATATCCAAATTATCCAGATATCTAAATAGATCTGTGACCTTATTGATGTAGAGGCTCCCTTCCATCAAGTTGATTGCCTATATCGTTATCATCCTGTGCAACTCTTCTCTCTGTCCTCCCATAAATTTGCCCCAGGGATCCATCAAACGTGCTGGTGGTGGCCTTCCACGATTTCTCCTGACAGTTCAAAGAGACCAAGGAGGCCATCAGATTTACCTCAAACAGTGTAGTTTGCCAAGGTGATGAGCACTAAAATTAAGTGTGATAATTTTTTAGACTCATGTTGAAATTATGACCATACAAAATCATACTTCCCCATTTGTCAACTTCCTGATTTCACTTTGATTCACCAATAGGCATAGAAATATACTTTTCTGTTTTTTTTTTCTATCACCAGACCAGTAAGCTGACATTTCCCTTAAGACATCTTTATTCCAGGTCTGGGTTGTTGTTTAAGGTTTGGTTTTTTTTTTGAGGTAATTTCATAATCTTCCATTGTTAATCTTTGTAAGATTTTTACAAATGAGTTCATATTCTAAACCAGTATTACCAGTGACTGGCTCTTTCTTTGCTTGGTAATTGTCAAGTGTTTGCTGACTAATGTATTTTGGGTTCATTTTATGTCCCTGTTCTGGCAAGTGATTTACATAAGTTAAACTATTTTTTTCTTTTAAATAGTATTTTACTTTCTTTTAAATAGTATTTTACTTTATATGTAAAAGTGATTTTTAACATTCATTTTTAAATAAAATTTTGGATTGCAAATCTTCCTCCTTCACTCCTTTCCCTCCTCCCTATGATGGTAAGTACATTGCTTAAAGTTCTATATAAAATGATCTGTGACTCTGTGCGTCTTGAGCTCAGCAACTATTTTTTTCATTTTCAACAACTTGTTTGAACAGGTCAAGGTGCAACTGTTTTAATTGCATGCCATATCCTTTTCTCATTTTTATTCTTTCATATAGCTTTGTTCTAACTTTATCTTTTCTCTAACAAGTTGGTGGTCCTACTGTGCGCAGACAGCTGATTCAGGAACAATATCACATAAGTGGAGACTCATTTCTCATCTTTTAAGATATAATCAATGGTATTATTTTGTGATGTTTCTTGATGCTCAGCACAATTAGAGCCCAATGAGTTTTTTCCCTGAAGACATTGTTCATCATACATAGTCATGAGTTTTTTAATAGTCCATAAAAACTTTGCTTCTCTCATTCCTTATTCCTGACCCATATTTTCCAACACATTTTTAAAAACTGTCATCTCCTACATTTACAGTATTAGAGTATACATTGATTTAATGTAAGGGTCTTTTTGAGTTCTTGGTAGAATTTCTCTCCATCCTTTACAAGAGATGTTGGTGAACAGACTGCAATTATTTTCACAGTGATCTTTTTGCCACTACTTATCATAAACATTGATAATAAAAATATCCCATACATTGTGACATTTCTTGTTGATTTTGGGCACAGAGTAAAATTGTCAATTCTTTTATTTACTTTTCCAAGAAAAGCCCATAAACTACCTTTCCATTTAGCTGAAGTTTCTTTCTGTCTGATTTTGTTTATAGTGAGAATATCAACACTGATATGATTTAGTAGCATGGCCATTGAATGGTCACTGGATAAGGTTCTCACAATTTAGAGAAGAAAGAGGTAAGTCAAAGTTTATAGGTGGTTTAAATAAGATGTGCCTTTTAGAAGCTCTGCCCCTTTTCTCCTAAGCCTGCCACTATCATTGCAAAAAGTAGGAGGGAGTCACATAGAACTGAGGGACACTTTATAACTTTGTTTAATGTCGTAGTTGCCATGGTCAAAAAATTCATCAACAAGTAGCTTAGACTAATGGCCATGCTTAGCTAGGCTGATCCTCAGAAAGGAGACTGAATCTTCTACCTGAATTACATTCAAAGCCTTTCTAGTGTTCCAGTGGCACCCACCAGAGCCTTTAGAGCCCAGGATCATCCACATTTTACTCAGAAGCATAAGAGGTTCTCTGTAGAGAACCTCATTTCCTAAATAAGTACTAGTTCCTCACCCTGCCATTCCAAGACCTCCATAATCAAACTTCAGTTTCCTCTATGTTATCTTATTTTGCACTATTCCCTTATACACACTCTTACATTTCAAATTTGTCCATTTAATAGATAAGTTGCCATTCTTTCATCTCATTCTGTCCTCTCCTTTCTCCATGCATTTACATATGCCATCCTACGCCTTGGAACAGACTCCCCTTGCTTCTCTTCCTGCTGAAATCCTACATTTCCTTCCCTTCAGATACCACCTCCCCTATGAAGTCTTCCCTGATTCTCTCAGCTGAGTTACCCCTCTTCCTTCAAATCTCTCAGTCTATTTTGAGCTTTCCTATATACTTAATTGTATTCTAACGTGTATTTAGTTAGATATATGTATACATATGTATGAGTGTGTATATATGTACACTTTATCTCCTATATTCCATTATTAGCTCTTTCAGATAAGGAACTATGTTATCTTTGTTTCCCCAGAGCTTTGCATATACAGTTGCCCCCCACAAATATCATTTTATTTTGCAACTTCATACACCATAACTAAATCCCACCTTAAAATTTCTATACGATGACAACATGACAGTTTAGAATAGTCACTAGACAGCAACCCAACATACTTGACTGTACCTCTGCACAGCTTCTAATAATGCAGTGTAGTCAGGGAATGTTGGGGAAACCCAAGAGGATTAACTAACTTGTCATAAAGAACTTAGAAATGGGGTGACTCCTGATGTAATCTACGAATACTGGCAGGTCCTTGAACACACTATCAACACCCACAAGCTGAAGCATAGGACTTGTGTAGGTGAAATGGAAAAAAGATGGTCATCAAGCATTGCTTTTCTAGTCCAGATGGTCAGACACTTATCATGTTATCCTTCTCAGTAGTATCTTCAAATGGGTGTGATCCAGAGAAATATATTTTAGTGATGTACTGATGACTTTTTTTTTTTAGAAAAACAAAAGTCAGTAGTGTTTATATGGAATTTAAATTCAACAAACATTTACCAAATGACCAACAGCGTGGTGTCAATATGACATGAACTTTCAAACAAGTATGAACAGGAGATTTTGAGGAAGAGAGGTGGGCTAGAACTTAAGAGTATGTCACATGAAGCAACAGCATAAGATAATGCTGGAAATTTAGATGCGAGCTAGATTGTGGATGGCTTGAATTCTAGGACACAGAATTGATTTTTATTTAATTTTATTTCATTAGCACTGCTGTGTGAGGCACGATTGAACATTTTTTTTTAACACTCATTTAAAAAAAATTTTTTTAGTTTCAAATTTACTTCCTCTCTTCAGCCTCTCCCCAACGCATTGAAAGTACCCATTATATATGTGGAGCATTGAAAGTACCCATTATATATGTGGAGTATTGGACATTTTTGAATGGAGGAATCTGATCCAGATTATACCCATGTTAAGGATGGTTTGGAAGTGGATAAACTAGAGGCAGAAATGAATACCAGTTGAGAAACTATACAATAACTTTGTCAAGAAATAATACGCCTTGAACTAAGGTGGTGGCGATGGGAGTGCAAAGGAGAAAAATGAAAGACAAATACTGTGGAGACGGACTCCATGGGACTTGGTCAAGGAGTGGCTGATGATCATGAAACAGTAAAAAGATCTGAATGTGTCAGATCCCCGAGCTCTGAAGCCGTTACGCTTGGGCAGCAGGTGGAAAGACGGAACACGACTCCTGCCAGGACGTGGCCAGCTGAAGCAGGGTGACCGCGGAGGGCGCAGGACAAACGCTGAACGTGGACACAAGGCTTCGGACGTTTGGGAAGCCGCAGGAGCCGAGCGTTCAGCCCGGGGCGTACAGCAATCGGAGGAGCCCCGGCGCATCCGTTCACTCATTCACAGCGCACGCCTTCATGGGGCGCCTGCTAGGTGTGAGACAATGCGGGGAAATCCTCGGGCTCTGCCGGCAGCCGCTGCGGTCACCCCCCGAAGGCGCTTCCTACAAACAAAACCCTGCCGGCCTGACAGAAGTTGCTTTTCTAATTTCCATTAAGTTTTTAACAACTCTCCGCTTTACAAACACCAAATAAAAAGAGCATCTGCATACGTCTCCATACGTCGCGGACCAGGAGGGCACGGTACACGAAACTGAGAGCGTAAAGCCCGCTTGTCTTCTCCAGTCTCTAAGCAGCCCACAGGGGTCCGGCTCCCGCGAGCGCTCGTCCTCATCTTCTCCGGAGGAACGGAGACCCTCCGTCTCTGCGCTAACAACCGGCTCCCGAGGCTAGGGGACAATTAATCATTCCGTGAGGAGGGGCGCTCCGGGCCTTCCCGGTGGGATGCCGTCTGGGATACGCGCGGGGTCACCGGAGAGCTCGCTGCCCCGGAGCGGAGGCGGCGGGAACAGCCTGGCCCCGGCCCTGGCGGTCCCGGCCCCGGCGGCCCCGGGCTTTTCCTCCGGGCTTCCAGCCTAACCCCTGCTGTGCCGCTCCGATCCCGAGGCTGCTGCCGCCCGGCCACAGAAGGTGGGGGCGTTTCCCAGAAGAGTCCGGGGTGGGCGGGTTGTCTCCAGGACAACGGGGCGGGGAGGCCGAGGACCCTCTCCCCGGATTTCTGCCTCGACCCTCCCCCGCTTCGCCTCGGTCCGGGGAGCCAATCAGGGCTCGCTGGCGCCGGCAGGGGCTGCCTTTCCCGGGGTCTCCGCGGGAGGACTTTCTGGCGGCACGAGGCCGGGTGCGTGCGTGACTGAGCCCTTGGGGACGCCATCCCCACGGCCGCCTGGGGGCGGGGGGGGGGCGCAGCACCTTCCCGGCGTCCCCGGCTGCCGCCTCCGCTGTCAGCCCGTGTATGTTGGGGAGGGCGGGGGAGGGGCCGGCTCGGTCGAGGGGCGGGGGGGAGCGGCTGAGGCACCATAGTAGGAGCGGCCCCGGGGCGCGCTCTCGGGCTGGTCGCCGCCGCCGGCTCGCGGGTCCAAAGATGGTCAGAGGGGCGGGAGGAGCCGCCGCGTTCTCCTCGGCGTTCCGGTCTCCTTAGTCCTCCGGGCCCCAGCCCCCAGCCCCCGGCGGGGCGCTCGCGGTAAGTGCAGGGGGGCAGCCCGGGGCCGCCCCTTCGGAGCGGAGAGCGAGCCTCCGGCGATGCCCCGCCCGGAGGGAGGAAGCGCGGCGGACAATGGCTCGGGCCTCGCGGGCCGCCCGCCGGCGGAACCCAGTCCCGCTTCTGCACCTGCCTGGGAGCCGAGGCTGGGGGGGAGGGCCGCTCTAGGCGCTCAAGGAGCCGGCGCCCCAGGGACGCCCCAAGGGGGCTCGAGCGCGGGGGCAGAGCTGGGCTGCCTCTGCGTCCGCGTCGCGGAAGGGGGGCTGTAAGTTCACAGCTGGGGGGGTAGGTTTCCACATCCAGAAAAGGAGCTGTAACCCCGGGCGAGGGTGGAGGGACGTGGGACCCGAGTCGGGGCTGGGCTGCCTCAGTTGCCACTACCCTGAAGGGGAGTTGTAAGTGCACAGCGGGGGGCGGGTGACGTAGACGAACCCGGTGTGCAGGAGGTCCCTGGGTGCTTTGTACGCACGGTTTATTTTTCTTTCTTTCCTTTTTTTTTTTAGTGCTGCAAACCCTCCTCCCACCAGCCCCACCACCCCCTTGTGAGGCTGCCCTTTGATCTGCTCCTTCCCAGAGTGATCGAATTTTAAAAGGAATCTCCGAACTGGAGGAACAAACGAGCTCTGGGAATGAGATCTGGCGCTGGTGGGAGCAGCGACCAAGGCAGCCCCCCTTCGCCCCCTCCCCTTCTCCGGGAGCGACCCCTAAAGGGCCCCAGACCCCGACTAATAATATGTGTTCGGGCACTGCCTTCGTTGTTGAGACAGCACTCCAGAAGGCAATTTGTGTGTGTTTGACTATTATGGGGGAGAAAAAGGAAAATGGGTTTTTCTGGATGACCCTGGTGGCCGCTTGCACGTCCTTGCATCCAAGTTCTCGTAGTACTGGCTGAATGTTGTTCCTGTTTACAGACTGGCCACCATATTCCATTACCACCAGAGATCAACACACAGGGTGTTAAGGGTGCTGTCAGTTGTTTTAGCAATATTACTGTAATTCGTTGGATGAGGCCTTTGGACTACAGTCAGTCTTAATCGTTACGATAATTAGAACATGCTGCGTTGATAATTTAAGGTTACTGCAGAATTTTAAATGAATATGTTTAATATATTTTGCAGCAATGGCACTTAAAGGACAAGAAGACTATGTCTATCTTTTCAAAGATCCTTCTCATCCTTTGGATTTCTTAGAAGCATTCAGAACATTTTACCTTGATGGATTATTTACTGATATAACACTTCAGTGCCCTTCAGGTGGTATCTTCCATTGTCATAAAGCTGTTTTAGCTGCCTGCAGCAATTATTTTAAAGCAATGTTCACAGCTGACATGAAAGAAAAGTTTAAAAATAAAATAAAACTCCCTGGAATTCAACATGAAGTTCTAGAAGGTCTCATAAATTATGCGTACACTTCACAAATCAGAATAACACAAAGAAATGTTCAAAGCCTCCTTGAAGCAGCAGACTTACTACAATTTTTTCCTGTCAAGAAAGCTTGTGAGCGGTTTTTGGTAAGGCACCTTGATGTTGATAATTGCATAGGAATGCATTCCTTTGCAGAATTTCATGTGTGTCCAGAATTAGAGAAGGAATCCAGAAGGATGCTGTTATCAAGGTTCAAGGAAGTATGGCAACAAGAAGAATTTCTTGAAATCAGTAGTGAAAAATTATTCTTTATTTTGTCCAGAAAGAATTTAAGTGTTTGGAAAGAAGAAACTGTTATAGAACCAGTTATTAAATGGACAGCACATGATGTGGAAAAGCGAATTGAAGGCATTTATGATCTACTAAGCTATATAGAAATAGATATAGATCAGATGTATTTGAAGACTGCTTTGAGTCTTCAGAGAAGACACCTACTAACTGAAAACAAGTTAAGAGCCTTAATATATAATGCTCTAAGTCCTATGCATAAGGAAGTTTCCCAGAGGTCCACAGCTACTATGTATGTAATTGGAGGCTATTATTGGCATCCTTTATCAGAGGTTCACATATGGGATCCTTTAATAAATGTTTGGATTCAGGGAGCAGAAATACCAGATTATACCAGAGAAAGCTATGGTGTTACAAGCTTGGGACCCAACATTTATGTCACAGGTGGTTATAGGACAGATAACATAGAAGCTCTTGACTCTGTCTGGATCTATAATAGTGAAACTGATGAATGGACTGAAGGCTCCCCCATGCTCAATGCAAGATATTATCACTGTGCAGTTACGTTAAGTGGTTGTGTCTATGCCTTGGGAGGTTATAGAAAAGGAGCTCCAGCAGAAGAAGCAGAGTTCTATGATCCTTTAAAAAAGAAATGGATTCCTATTGCAAATATGATTAAAGGTATGTACAGATTTTGTATATTACATATCATGTGCCCTTTTGAAATTGAACCAGACTTCCTCTTCTTTCAGTGAAAGTGCAAGACCCAAGATACTATCTCAAGTATCCTTTTACCAAGTTTGGCATCACCCTTTTGTCAGGGAAGTAAAATGGAATACACAAATAATGTGGCATAGAATTCCCCAAATAATATTTTTATGATTCCAGTATTAAATTGAGAAAGCAAATGCTATCTCATGACTTTTTAAAATCAGAAAGTTATCACTGACATTTTTTAGCTAGACTTTGCTTCCTTATAATTTTTAAATTTGGTGTTAAAGATAAGACAAAATTAGAAATGTAAATGACTATTTTATTTTATATTAATACATGCTATTTAATATTTAGTATTTAACTTTTTTCTTGCTCTTAATGACTTTCTCTTTAAACTTTTCCCTTCTCTACTGCTATACCATATTAATTTTCCTTTAAACTGAAAATTGATAGTCTTTTTTTTCATTCTGAATGCATTATAGGTTTTTTCTCCATCCTTCCTCAAAATTATTATACATATTTTTTAACCATGATATGGTCTAGTTATTTGGACTCCCGTAGAATATAACAAACATTTTATCAGTGGAACTTTTTATATTTTTGTTTTGGTGATGTGTCATTTATGATAATCACTGTAAAATCTTGGGAGCAAAAGCCATGCTCAGTAGTAAGTATAATGCCGGGTATGCTGTTAGTATTCAGTTTTAGGAACAGGGGAGGGATGGGCAAATGCTTCCTTGCTGTATCAAAGGAAGTTTGATAAAATGTTAGATTTTTCTTTCCTTTAATATTTAATTTTAAAAATTTATACTTTGATACTTCACCAGAACAGCTTTCAAGTTGCATGAACACAGTGCAAGTATTTCCAGATTTGCATTATTTCATCTCAAGTGCTTCTCCTCCGCTGCTTTTGTATTCTTTCTAAGGAGCTAAAGAGAGTATGAGAATCTGTGTAGTTGTAGCTCATTACAGTCAGGCAAGAGGCTTGATTTATGTCTAAAAACTTCTCTTCATTATGAAAGAACAAGTTGACTCAGATCTTTTGATAAAGTGGTTTATAGGACAGAAATGTCCTCCCCCACACCCAGAAACTAACATTTATGCTCAAATATACAAGAAAATTCCTTCTCAAAATGTTTATTATTCTCTAATGTGGACTAGGAGTACAGTAATGTTTTATGATATGGGAGAGGATAAGTTGGTTACAGCAAGAAAAGGGGGCAGGCTAAACTCCATGTCCTTTTTTGGTGCCTTATAGGCTTAAATTAATTCCATCTTCTGTCACCTATAGAAGATGCAAGGGAATCTGAAATAGCATTTTTGGAAGATATTAGAAATCTGGAGCATTTTTCTGCTTATTTGTGTTTCTTTGTGATATCAAAATGTAATTTTATAACTTGGCATATATTTCTCATTAGTTCATATGCTTTATTGTCAGCTTTCTAGCTTATTCCCACCTCCCCACTTAATAGTATTTTATTTTTTTCCAATTACATGTAAAGACAAGTTTTCAACATTCACTTTTATAAGATTTTGAGTTCCAATTTTGTTTTCCTCTGTCCTCCCTCCTCTCCAAGAGGATGCTTGTTATACATGTACAATCATTAAGCATATTTCCACATTAGTCATGTTGTGAAAGAAGAATCAGAACAAAGGAAAAAACCATGTTTCTAGCTTATTTTTAATATTCACTTGATACTTTATCCACCATAAAAGAAAATGCTGAAATAATGTGTTAACATTGTGTAGGGACTCGATGCCTTGCCAAAACTTCCCCAACAGTTGACTAATAACCTTCATTCCTTTTATCCTGGCTAAAATTGAAATACTTCATGGGTAGTTACACTTTAATCTGTTATTAGTTATTCATACCTTTGCCTCATCCTAGCCCTGAAGGGTTCACTTGCTGTATTTTCTGCTTTTTACTTTGTCCTAAGGTAGATGAAATATTTTCTATAATTTGTTTTATTTCCTAAATCTCTTATGTCCTATTAAAGGTTTTTTCTGGGTAGTATGTGTGTTAAGAAGAGGGACTAAGAAATGTATCCTTAGCTATTAGGGAAACAAATGACTCAGTAACATTTTAGATGCTTCATGAAGGACCTTCTTGTAGCTCTTCTTTTATTTCAAAGTAGAAACTAATTAATAGGTTAAACCAATAATCCCACCTAAACTAATTTTATTCTCCCACGCCATCTTTTCCTCCTCTTGATTTTTCTGTCTTTTATTATGAAACCTGGGAGTTATCTTTCCCTATAACCTTTTATCCCTCACTTTCCACATCTGAATCATCATTCTTTCAAATCTAATTCCAAAGTGTCTTTTTAATAAAAATAGTAATTCGGATTAATTCATTCTTTCAAGGTTTACAGATAGCTTTTTTCACAATAAGCCTGGGAAGTAGGGATTACAAGTATTATCCCTATTTTACAAATACAATAAGGTTCCAAGAAGTTAAATCACTTGCCCTTGGCCACATAGTAAGGGGGAGTGATCATGTCTCTCCTTTCCATTCTGTCCCCAGTTTGAGTCTTTATTATCTGCCTCCTGGACTATTGCAGTAGGCTAATTGATCTTTGTCTCCAGTCTCTCCCACTTCAATCCATCTTACATATTAATAATAATAGTTTATATAGTGCTTACTGTGTGCCATGCATTTTGCTAACTACTTTAGAATTATTAGCTCTTTTTACCCTCACAATAACCCTGGGAAGCAGGTCTGGTTATTATCTCCATTTTACAGATGAGGAAACTGAGTCATACAGAGGTTCAATGATTTGCTAAAGGTCACAAAGCAAGTAGTGTCAGAGGTCAAATAGGCCTGGTGTTCTCCACTGTACCATGTTGCTGCCCACCCTCTGATTAACTTTGCTAAAACAAAACACTGAACATGTCACCTCAGTGCTCAGAAATTTCTTTCAAATCTGGCTTCATCCTACCTTTCCAGCCATTTTTCTCATTTTTCGCTATGTTCCATGTAAAAACAGTATCACCATTTCCGAAATACATTTCCTACTTCATCTTTAATCTTTTTTTTTCCTCCAAATACCCTCACCTATATTTGTAATTATAAAAATCCTGTCTTTTTTTCAAGCCCTAACTCATATACTGCCTCCTGTATGAAGTCTTACCTGATTCTCTAGGTCAGGGGTTCTAACCTTTTTTGTGGCATGAACTCCTGACAGACTCCTCAGAATAATATTTTTAAATGCATAAAATAAATAGGATTTAAAGGGAAACCAGCAACGTATATTTTTTAAAAGTTCATGGACTCCAGATTGAGAACTTCTGCTCCATCTGAAAATGATTTCTCCTTCCTTTGGACTCCTCGGGATGTTTACTTTTTAACCTATCTTATGGCATTTATTACAATTGCCTTATGCCATTGTCTTCTGAGCCCCTTACTACTAGATTATAAGTTTCTTGAAGCCAGAGACCATATCTTATTTACCAATGTAGCCTCAACAACACTTATCCTTGTGTCTTATATATAGTAGGTGTTAAATTAATTTGATGAGTGGTGAGATAAAAAGATATGATTTTAATTAACATACAGGTGTGGGAAATGCTACTGCCTGTGTCTTACGGGAAATCATCTATGTCATTGGAGGCCACTGTGGTTACAGGGGAAGCTGCACTTATGATAAAGTTCAGAGTTATAACTCAGACATCAATGAATGGAGTCTGATCACCTCTAGTCCACATCCAGGTAAATAAAAATACTTGCCTCACTTATGCTGTCCACCATAAAATATAATTATTTGAACAAATACTCCCAGTTATATTTTTAAATGGCTTCTTGTCCGACTTTTCATCATCCTGTGGACTTTATTGTCTGTGAGGTTTTCTTGGTAAAGATATTGGAGTGGTTTGCCATTTCTTTCTTCAGTAGAGTAAGGCAAACAGAGGTTAAGTGACTTGTCTGGGGTCACATAGCTAGTAAGTATCTCAGGTTAGATTTGAACTCTGGTCTTCCTGACTCCAGATTTAGTACTTTATCCACTGACCCATCTAACTGTCCCCTATTAAATGGTTTATATTACCACAAAAATACATATTCCATTTCACTGTGACTAAAACACATCTAATGGCTTTGCTTTTTCTTTGTTCTTAGGTTCTTTTTTTTATCTTTGTTTTGGTTCATTTATTAAGTCTGTGTTTCTCAAGCCTTGATTTTTATTGGCACATTTAAAAGAAGCAGCTTTTTTGTCAACCCTTTTGTTTAAATACAGTTTGAGGTCATTACTTCATTTTGAGAATGTATGTTCTCTGATAAAAACTGTATACCTCATTTATTAATCACATTTAGTGGTTCAGCAGATATTTAGTAAGTTTTACTACAGTGTTGCATAGATTGCTGAAGGTGCTTTTACAGACATGAAGAACATATTCGCTGCTTGTAAGGAGTGGTCTGCCTTCCATTCTCACTTTT
The DNA here is from genome assembly GCA_023548195.1 of Bettongia penicillata ogilbyi. Lineage (NCBI taxonomy): Eukaryota > Metazoa > Chordata > Mammalia > Diprotodontia > Potoroidae > Bettongia > Bettongia penicillata. The sequence goes on from JAJHZJ010000174.1 coordinate 2,770,040, forward strand.
GTATTTTAATTGGTGCCTTTGTGAGCATCTCAGGGGAAATTATGAACTATAGCATCATGAGAGTTGTACCATGTGTTTAATTTTTAATTTTTAATTAATTTTAATATTGTAGAAGATCCATATCACTTGGCATTGTTTTTAAGCCATTTCTCATTTGGCAACAGGTTTTTATATGGGTCACTAGAAAAGGTAATTTTAAATTTACAAACTTGTACTAGCTAGGGTTATTACAGATTAATACCTTTTTGCTGATCTGCTTATAAATTGTGTTGCAAGTACCATTACTTGTAATTTTATTTTCTGGGAAAATGATTTTTTTGGGGTCCCCCTGCCTTGCACCTCATATTACAGAAAATATACACTGGATAGAATAAACTCTACTTTTGACCTTTTGTATATATAATGAATTCACAAAATTTTACTTTTTTCCCCACTTATTTCAAGTCAGAAAAATATAATGAGTATTATCCCTAACTGTACAAATGTTAATAACGGTCATAAATGTTGATACAGAAAAAGAAAATTATTACAAAAATATTACTATGAGATACATTTTGCCTCTGAAGGAAAAATAATAACCTAGGTTGATGTATTTCACCATGTATAAGGCTTCTATATACATGGTCTTGGCAACCAGGTGGTACAGTAGATAGAGTGCTGTACTTGGAGTCAGGAAGATTTGCGTTCAAATCTAGCTTCAGACACTATAGGTTTGTGACTCAAAATGGGATGACAATAGCACCCAGCTCCCAGGGTTGTTTTTGGATAAAATAATATTTATAAAGTGTTTTGCAAACCTAAAAGCACTACATAAATGGTATTATCATTATCATCATCATGTAGTCCAAACCTTACCACAACCTTTTGAGGTATACATCATGAATATTACTATCCCTGTTTTATAAATGAAGAAATGAGGCCCAAGAGGGATTAAATGACTTGTACAGAGTCACACAGCTATTTAGTAAAGATAATAGGATTCTAATTCTTGCTTTTCTGTATCAGATCATTGAAAGTGTCTTGGGTACCCTAGCAACCCATTTGCCAGGCATACAATTTGTATGACAGCATACAATTTCAAGAACCAGTGATAAAACGGAAGCAAAAGATGTGTCAGTAGTCAAGAGTTAAGCTTAGCCTAATCCCTCAACTTTCACCTTCTTAAGAGGGGCATAGCACTGTTATCTCTGTTGCTTTTGACCACCATTCCTCTGTGGCTTGTGTGACACAGCTGGCTCCTTGCACCCCACAGGTTGATGGGTTAGGTATTAACTCTAGTCAGCTCACCTACATCTTAGAAACTCAGCTTCATAATATAAACAAAAAGACCAGTTAAAAGAATAAAACTCAGTATAACAATGAAAACATAAACTATATTCACATTTTGAAAAAGAAGAAATAGCACAACTCATTTACTGTATAACCTCTTAAGATCCCTTTTCCATTTGTTATTTTTATATGGTTGTCATTTCATATGCTGTCTTGTCTTGCATTTAGAATTATTTCATGTCTTTTCATATTCCTTATATCTTCTCATAGTTGTAATTTTTACTAACACAATATTATGCTGATATAATATTTTCTGCTATTTTACAGCCATTAGACAACTTTTATTTTAAGTAAGTCACAGTCTCTCTGAGCCTGAGACTGGTCATCTGTAAAATTAGGATATTGGACTAGATGTTAACTTCCAATTCGAATATACTAGTTCAGTGTATGTTTAGCACTGACAAACATATTTTTGTGATCTCACCTTTCTTTGTTTCATGAATTTCTGTATCATTTTTTCACACTTGTGTAGCACTTACCACCTACTGTCTTAGTTTCTGGTTGTTTTTGTATATTCCTTTTTATACATATCTCTAATTAGAAACTCCCGAAGGATGGAGAGCTTCTTACTCATCTTATTCATTACAGTACCTAGCGCACTGCCTTTAAATAATAGGCACCTAGATAAGTATTTGTTGAATGTGCAAAAGAGAAGTTCGTTTTTGGTCTACACCTGTTACTTCTTCCATGTAGGGAACAAGAAGCATGGAAATTTCTTCCCCAACAGATACCTGCAATTTAGAGTCTTAGAAGATTGTTAGGGATGTTGAGAAGCTAAGTGACAGCTACTAGGTGTTTGAGGTAGGATCTTCAACTAGGTCTTTCTGATTCCCAGGTTAGCCCCTTTATATCCAGTGTATGCCTCTCTGAAAATTTAGGTATTCTAATTTAAAATATTTAATTTTCCATGAAAATTTCCAGTTTATAAGGAATAAATATAAACCAGTTAGAATGAATTTTATGTTTCCTTTTCTTCTGTTATTATTTTGTTTTGCCTTTAGTTTTTAAAACTCAGAGAAATTCATGTTACCTTAAAAGGTAAAGACCATAGAGTGGACTCTCTAGCCTCTGTCACTGAATTTATTGTGAGTTTTGATAGTGGTGGTGGTGGAAAGGGAACAAGAATCCTTTCTTAGGTTGAGTGCCAAGTCTCCATTTTTTTGCTCCTAAGTTTCTTGTGCTTATAATATAAGCCTCTCTTGCCTCTAAATCTTTGTGGGGTTAGAGCCTTCATCTCTAGCCAGAGTCAGTGGATTGAAGTGAAAGTATTTTAGAGATATGTTAATGTTTGTCCAGAGAAGAGAATAAGACCTTTAAAGTGCATTGCTTATTGGGGAAATACCACGAGATAGTAGAAAGAGCAGTGGGTATGGGATCAGAGAACTAGACGCTGCTCCTGTCTTTTCCACTCAAACTGTCTTTATGACTTTGGGCAAATCACAGTTAACTTTGATGGCCCTTAGTCTCCTCATTGGTAAAATGAGAGGGTTAACCTAAATGATCCTCTCAGGTTTCTTCCAGTCCTGATCCGTGATTCTGTGACCCTTATTACCACACAGATGGGCTATTGTTCTGCCAGCTTTCAAATTAATATTAGAAGTTAAAGCTAGAAATTATCTACAGAGGTAATCTAGCCCCCATGTTTGCCATATGAAAAAGAAGTGCCTATAATGTATCCTAAAGATAAATGCCAAGTCAAAACATGACTATGGGGAAATTCAGTGAAGAGGAGTCTGCATATACAGGTTCTCTTTGTTACTCTGAAGATTCAGTTTAAGTATATTGTTTGGGGACCATGGAAGCAACTCTTGGAGATGTAGAATGGAGGTGCAAGTCCATAGCACTGTCAGGAGCCATGTTTTGGAACAGGTTTTAGCCGTATTTTGAAGTGGCATATACTAGTCTAGGTGGCACAGTGGATAGAGTGCTAGGCCTGGAGTTAGGAAGACTTATCTTCTGAGCTGAAATGTGACCCTCAGACATTTACTAGCTACATGGCCAGGGGCAAGTCACTTAACCCTGTTTGCCTCAGTTCCTTATCTATAAGAGGAGCTGGAGTAAAAAATGGCAAGCCACAATCTTTGCCAAGAAAACCCTCGATGGGGTCAGGAAGAGTGAGAGTGACTGAAACAATACAACAACACAATAGACTAATCTGATATGCGTGCTGATTTTAACATGGGATCATTGTTCATTCATCTGTTGTAGCCTAACGTATTTTGTCTACGATTTTAAAATCCTTTTTTCTTTTTTTCCTTTTCAAAGAATATGGATTGTGCTCAATTCCATTAGAAAATAAGCTATATCTTGTTGGTGGACAAACCACAATTGCAGAATGCTATGACCCTGAACAAAATGAGTGGACAGAAATAGCTCCTATGATGGAAAGGAGAATGGAGTGTGGTGCCGTTATCATGAATGGATGTATCTATGTAACTGGTGGATATTCCTACTCAAAAGGAACATATCTTCAGAGCATCGAAAAATATGATCCCGAACTTAATAAGTGGGAAATAGTGGGTAATCTTCCTAGTGCCATGCGTTCACATGGATGCGTTTCTGTGTACAATGTATAATGCAATTTATGAAAACCACTAAATAGTTAAAAAAAAAAAGAAAAAGAAATTTCACACCTAGCAGTATACCAATAGATAAAGAATCTTATTTGGTATCAAAATATTGTTTGGACACTGGAGTTATCTACTACATCCTATACTTTTCAAAAGTAACATGATCTTTAATACTAGGACAGCTACATCATAAATGGTAAAAGGTTAAAAACATTTGAAGTCACGCATTCTACCTTATTATCACAGTATTGATGTTGGTAAGACATCAGAACCATACTGTGAAATTGGTATTCAGTTTTTGCCCTTAGTGTCATGGGCAGCGCACGTTAAAGTAGTTTTTAACAGGATTGAAGTGAATAGAGGAAATCTGTTCTACCTCTATACAATTTTCCAATATTTTTTGACACTTTTAAGCTCAAAGTACTGTGGAATGTAATATGAAACTAGACACAATCATCTTGTCTAGTTTTCTTTTTCTCATGCAGTTTGTATAATCTTTTCAAATGATTTGATAGCTATTTTCTATTTACTGAGTATTAACAATGTTATAAAAAACAGTTACTGCTTAAGAGTTTACAACCTAATTCTGAAAGGATGGCAAAACTGCAAAATGAGAATAAAGTTGCTTAGTAGACTTTGTATTAACTGTTTGGGTTTTTTTTTAACTAATGTGAATCTTTATGTAAACAAGGTTAAGATTTAGGTTTCTGTAGTTTATGCATGTGAAAAAAAAATATCCAGTATCATCCCTGAATTAGAAATAGTTACCTTTCTATAGAATGTATTTTAGAGCTGGAAGGAAGCTTGTGTGTTCTTTACCAAACCAGTTCATTTTCTTTCAGACAGGATAAGAAGGGCTATATTAGGTTATTTGTTTAGATTTTAAACACTAAAACAAAAAGGGCTTAAAATGCTTGAAATCTTTTGTTTTGGAAATAAATGACTATATACGGAGTTTAAAAAAAAAACACTCCTGAAATAAGAATTTTGTTGAAGCCCTGTCTGAATTAGTAAAAAGTATTAGTTATGAAATAGAGTGGAATGTTAGAACAGGAAAGGATTTTAGAGATCATCTAGTCCAACAAAACAGAAAATGGAAAAGAAATACAGAAACATTGAGAACACTCTACTCTAGACTTATCGAGTCGACCTTGTCTAGGAATATATTTTTTAAAATAGATGTGAATTTTGTAATTGCCTTCTGTATGCTATCATTTAAATTCTTATCTAGAGTTCTTCAAGATCTCGTTTAAGTCATCTTGCCTTCTCTGTATGGCCTTTTTGGATTGTACTTACTCTCAGTGATCACTTCTTAAAACTACAGTGCTTATTGTTAGTACTTGAGGTTCACAGTTCTAGAGAATTAGGATTCCTTTTTTTAATGTTTAAATATTTCAGACTCCCACATTATAGTAGTTTGATTAGTATGCATTGATTGAGAAAGTATATAATCACAAAAGCCTTTTATGAATTCATTAATATTTGAAAATTTATTTCTATTTTATTAATCAGAACAGCATCTACATATATTTAAAAATAGTATTGTGTACATTAATGAGACATTTATTTATTTAGGCATGTTTGCTTTTTTATAAATTAACAGAGCTCTTGAAATAATTTCCCCACAGCCCACAGATTTGGATCTACTAGCTTAGACCACTCATCTAGCACTAGTTTGTAGTAACAAATCTGGTGCTGGTTTGTATTGTTCTCCTAAGACCCCTTCCAGATCTAAATCTATGATCCTGTGGGCTTTTAATATATTCATCCTGTGTCCCTGACAGATGCATGTTGATGACAGTGACATTGTCTTATACAAACTCTGTTTACCCAGTACCTATCAACTGTTCCCTGAAATAGTAGGTATTAAATAAATTAATGTTTGTCAATAATATCAGTTGTTTGTACATTTAAAAAAACTGGTTTGAAGTGCTTGAACATGCTTAAAGTTTGTGCTACTAAGTACTTTTTAACAGTTTGTCTTTTCTTTAAAAATCTTATTTATGTCTTTAATTTGCACTCTTGAAGAAAGGATTGAATAAAAGTAAATTTCAGCTGTGTTTGAATTATCATTAATTCCAAATTAGTAATTTGAATTATTTAAAGTTTTACTAAAATAGGTGAGGCAACTTCCTCATAATAATGATTTTATTTTTTTAAAATATTAAAATTGTAGAATTAGTATTCTTAAATTACAATTAACTTTTAAGCATCTATAATCCTTGTAAGTTCTGAGGATCCTTACATTAACTGTCATCCTTACTGATGAGTTTGGTCTTCAGAGCTTGGTTAGCTACTATCTTCCCTTCAAGGTTGAGGGATACCACCTGTGGGGTGAGGAGAGGTGATTGGCTAATGCTGTTGTCTTGAGTCCCTCTGGTGAGCTTCCCCCTAAGAGTAACACTTGAAAATCACCTAAAGTAGCTTTTAGAAAGGAGTACTTACTAAGGTGGTATGACAATAGTTGGCATAAAATACCCTCAAATTCTGTGACATAGTTTCCTTCAGGTACATGCAGGGTTCAGGGAAAAGTGAGCTCAAGTTTAAAGTGCATGTGTGGCAAAAGAGTAACTGCTCCTGATTATTGAAAGCCTTTTTTCCTGTTCATGGGGTGTCCAAGATGTTCCCCCCCCTTAGATATGGCATGGTTTCTTTTTGGGTTTCTTATCAAGAATGAGTCCAGTTTGTCCCTTGGCTCCCAATGTAAAGTATAGTTGGTCTGGGGAATATTTAGTACAGCAGAGGGAAAATGGGAAGTCCAGCATTCTCTGGACCCTTAGAAGCTGGAAAGTTCTCCTTAAGCCTTAATGCCTATGATTTATTGATAGACATCTTTTCTCATCTAGTTAAGGCATCAAGCTAATTCTTACATATCAAAATTTTTAAAATTTGTCCTTTAGTTTTTAAAATAAAAGTAAAATCAAATTGGACATTGAAAATAGCATCGTGCTATCAAAACTCCTTTTCAATTTTGATGGCATTTATTTTACTTTAAGACATACTAGGATTTAGCTTGCCCAAAATATGTAAGTATGGATTTTTTTCCATCCACTGTTAGCCTTATGACTAGTTCTTCAAATTTTAAGTTTGCTAATCTCTTATTCCTCTGAAATACAACACCCCAAATTACCCCTGGTCTAGGCATAAGCTCTTTCTCTTGCTTACCCTCTCATCCTCATCCATCTTAATCCTTACCACTAACACATTTCCTAATCTCTTCTGGTATCCTCCATAGTGCCCTTTGGAACCTAGCTTTGCCCCATCTCCCATTATAAACAAATTTTCATTGATCCTTTATTGCTTCTTTAAAAAACTACATCAACTCAAAGAAACTGAAACCTGGCTTTCTCTGAAGACACATCTCTCATACCCCTGATGCTATTTAGACCCTTACTTTTCCACTCAATCATATATTACTTTCTGATTCCCATTTTTGTCAACTGCAAATATGTAGGGCCTTACCCACTAAACTACTCTCCCCTTCAGTGACTTTTAGCTCTGTTCTTAAAGTCTTCTCCTTATTCATTGCTGGAATTCCATTACACATGTATGCTAACTTTAACTGAGCCCTCACTGCTGTTTGGAGTCAACTATGGTCTAGGGGACACTCCCCACAAATTGGCTCTATACTTAGAGGATTGGATTCATGCTTGGGGGGGCCAGACCCCAAAGATAAGGGAGTTAGCAGATTTTTCTTGTATTCCCTAGCAATTTCCCTCACTCCAAATTTCTGAGGAAGAGCTCTTAAATCAAACTTAGCAATGGCTCTTAACTAGTGTCTTCCCAAAAGTGTGTTAATATGGTCCCTTGTAGAAAAGACTCCTTTTTCAAAGTAGCTATCTGATAGAGGACAGCTATTTATTTCTCCTACTACAAAAATAAATGTTTAAAATGCAAAAGAGTCTTGAATGTGCATTAACAAATATTTAAAAACTGAGACAATGTACCATTACTTATTTTCTGAAAGAAAAAGACACTTTTGGTACCAGCGAATAGCTATTTCATTTTCTCCTCTGACCTATACCGTGAAACTCACAAGTCTGGATTTTTTGGCAAGCCAGGGCATGGCCTGAGCTTTCTTATTACTCCTTTCATCTCCCGCATTCTTCTGGCAGTTTTCTCCTGGTAATTCTTTTTTTTCCATAAAGTTACAGCAGACACCTTTCTTGGGCAATTAGCACTCTAGGGAAGCACATGTTCTTGCTGCCACGTACTTATAGCTGCAGTGGTTGAGGGTGGAAAATTTCTTTTCCCCTTTTTGAAAATTCAAGGAGAATGAGCAGAATCTCAGTCAGTATATTCAAAAGAGGTGAGGGAGTAAATGGGGTCTCTTTTTGGCTTACTTGAGTGGACAGCTCTTGCAGGCTCAGTTGCCAATCATTTTAGTTACAGCTCCCCCAGCATGAGGACCAATAAGGGTTTGCTTAGTTGTCTCAAAGTTCAAGTAATTCCAGGCTGTGTCAGAGTATGTATGTATCCACACCCATAGAATCAATTAGAACATGCCTGGTTTCATGGGAAGTGTGGCCCAGACCAGCAAATCAGGAGAATCTTTGGTTACCTTCATTAGAATGGGAATGCTTCTATTTAGCTCTGATTATCACATTGTCTAGACAGTTCTTCTCAAGACCCTAACTCTACCAACTCTTTTAAGTCTTAGCTGAGAAAACTGAGGCCAATTACTCCTTTTGGAGCTAGGTGGCGAAGTGGTGGAGTCAGGAAGCTGATCTGACCCTAGATGCTAGCTGTGTGACTTGGGCAAGCCCCTTAATCCTATTTGCCTCAGTTTCTTCATCTGAAAATGAACTGGAGAAGAAAATGGCAAACCACTCCACTCCTTTGCCAAGGAAAGTCCAAATGGGGTCCCAAAGAGTTGGATGTGACTGGAACAACCGAACAACAAACTGTTTCTGGAGGATTCATTTCTACAAAGAGAAGGAACAAAGTAAGCAATCTTAACTGTTACATTAATAAATACAAGGTGACAGCATTCACCAAAGATATAAAGGGAAACATATTCACTTTAATTTTCTTGTTTCAAATAAAATAAGTCTAAAAACTACATTTTTGCAGATTGTCCAAGGTAATCCATATAGGTACCTTGATGATAAGGGAAATTATTTGTTCTAGAAATTCTAAAGTGGGTGATTAATTCATGTTGTTTTTTTTTCTTAAATGAGTCCATTCCAGCTTCTGACTCCCAAGAATTCCAACATTTTTATTCATCTTTAGATCTTGATGAAAGACTAAGAATAAATTATAAGGGGCACTTTTTAACATAAACTTTTGTCTTCCAATTATCTAGCATTTTCCTCCTCCCATATCTTTTACCTTGAAAAAAAGAATACAAAACCCTTGTATCATGTAAGCGTACTCAAACAAAACAAAATCCTACGTTGACCACATCCAAAACTGTATCCGAGAATGAGAACATTCTAGATATTAGTTCATCATTTCACTGTCATGAGGTGGGTAGCATATTTTGGTCATCAGGCCTCTGGAATCATGGGTTGACCATTACATTGATCAGAATTCTTAAGCTTTTCAGAACTGTTCATTTTTACAGTACTGATTTTTGTTAAATCATTTCAGCCATGTCCTTCTCTTCATGACCCTCTTTGGGGTTTTCTTAGAAAAGATAGGACAGTGTTTTGCTGTTTTTTCCTTTTCTAGTTCATTTTGCAGATGAGGAAACTGAGGCAAACAAGGTTAAGTGACTTGCTCAGAGTCACACAGCTGGTAACTATCTGAGGCCAGATTTGAACTCAGAAAAATTAGTCTTTCTGACTCTAGTCCCAGCACCATCCACTGTGCTACCTAGCTGCCTCCACAGTATTGATGTTATAGTATAAAATCTACTCTTGGTTCTGCTTACTTCATGCTATCAGTTCATACAAGTTTTCCTAGGTTTCTCTGAAAGCATCTTCATTTCTTACATTACAATAGCAGTATTTCAAAATGTTCATGTAATATAATTTGTTCAACTGTTACCCAAATGATGGACATTTCCTTAGCTTCTAGTTCTTTGCCATTATTTTAAAAAGTTACCATTTTTTGTACATAGAGGACTTTTTCCTCTTTTTATAACTTTGGAGTATGGACCTAGAAGGCCTAGACATGGTACTGTCAGATCAGTGGACATAAAACAATTTAGTAACTTTTTGGGCATAATGCCAAATATTTTTTTTCTGGAACAGCTGTACCAGTTCACAGTTTTGACAACTATGCATCAATATGTCTGTTTTCCCTTGTTAAATTTCCTCTTGTCAGCTTTGCCAATCTAATTTAAAGAGTTGCTTCAATTTGTGTTTATTAATGATTTGGAGCACTTTTTCATATGCCTTTTGGGAAATTTGATTTCTTCCCTTGAGAACTGTCTGTTCTTATCCTCTGACTATTCATCAATTGGAGAATGGCTCTTATACGTTTGAATTAGTTACTTATAAATCTTGGAAATTAGATCTTTATCAGAGAAATTTACTGCAAAGATTTTTTTCCCCCAGTTCACTGTTTCCTTTCTATTATTAGCTGAATAAGAGACTCTTTAGTGGTAAAATGACAGATCCTGGAGTCAAGTGGGTTTTCACTTTTGGAATTGTGTCCTTGGCACTTAAGCACAGTTTTTGATACTGGTAGGTGTTTAATAAATGAACTTATTGATCTCAACAAAACTACTGACTTAACCAAAAGACAGGAATAAAACCCTACATAAAACCACAAAGTGCAAATTATTCACATTTTGATAAAAGGGAAAGACATAAGCTTTAACGTTTTATTCTTCACATCTGCTGCTGACATGTCTTTTGTGTGACCTTAATAAATGATGGCAAGTCTTCCTACACTAAGCATTGTTTTAAGGATGTTTTAAGGGAGGAAAGGATAAGAAAAACCCAAACTGTTGACCTTTTCCTTAGAACTGAAAAGAAACTACTGGACTTGGAGTCAAGAAGACCCGGATTAAAATTTCATCTCAGACTTAGGAGTTGTGTTACTCTGAACAATTCAGTTAACTTCTCCAGGCTTCAGTTTTGTGTTGTTTTTTGTCGTAACATAAAGTGTTTGGACCCTACCAGTTCAAAAACTGATCTTTTGAAAAAGAGTCATAATAAACTAACCATTATTTCCCCCTCAGTCTTGGCTAAAAACTGAACATCAGATGCAAGCAAGCATGATAGGTGAACATGGAAGAAAGAAGGAAACAGCATTTATTAAGTGCCTACTATGTGCCAGCCCCTGTGCTAGGCCGTTACAAATATTACCTCCTGATTCTCACAACAACCCTGGGAAGTAGATGCTGTTATTGTCCCCATTTTACAGCTGAATAACCATCACATTCGCTCTGTGTTCTTTGGCTTAATTCGCAGAGTTCCTCCGCCCCGCAAGGATAATTTATAGAGTCCTAGGTGCGGGTACGCTAACGTCTCAAAAAGAATTTGGCAATGCGCTTCTCATTTTTTAAGCCTGTGTTCTTAAGGAACTTCCAGTTAAAATTTTTCAAGTTTAGTTGCTTCCGTTTTCCTAGCTTGAGTAAACACCATGCCTTCCGTAACCGAGCGTTCCGTAGCTGGCCTTTTCCCTGCGTGCCCACCTAAAGCCAGTCGTGGGGCGCACCCGTCCGGGCTCCGGCGCGGCTTAAACTTACTGGACGAGCGCTCGCGGATGGCCTGGGCAGGAACCAGAGCGAGGTCGCTCGCCAACGCTTACTTCATGCCGACAGCGCCCTTCCAGCGATGGAGGGGATACACAACTTCTGAGCTGGGGTGGAACTGAACGCAGTTCTCGTCTCAGGCGAGGCCGAGTGGTGGTGGCTTCAAGGGCTGCCGCCTTCCTTTTAACCAGCGAGACAAGGCCTGCCCAGGGCGTGCGTGGAAAACCGGGAGCCGCAGGGCGCCCGAAAGCACAACGCAAAGCCTTCTGTGGACACCGGAATTTCCACGACCAGTCAGAGCTCCGGGACCGGGGGTCCGCGGGGAGCCTCGGCCGGCCCCTCCCGCGGGCGCCTGACGCGGTGCACGCTCCTACCTTAGCTCCTCCTCCGGCTGAGGCTAGGCCTCGCCTCCGGCCGCGGAGGCTTCTGGGCCGCGGCCCAGCTCCGGCCTTTAAATAGAGGACGAGCGCAGCCACCCCCACTGCCACAGGGAATCGAGGAGTGACTTCGTGGGTTGTCAGCATCGTGGCGGGGCGGCGCAGACTCTGCTGGAACCTCACGCAGTAGGTGAGGGGCTTGAAGACCCGATTTTTTCCAGGAGAGAGGCGGTGTTGACTCGCTTTGCTTTTCCGGTCCACCCTCCCGCCCTGCTGGAATGGGGATCTTGGGTGGCCCGGCCTCTGCTTCTGGCCCTGTGTTGCAGGCTGCTGGGCCCTCGCAGCGGGAGGCCGGGCTGCGGAGCTGCGGCCGCAGGGACGGCTGTGCGTGAGGGCTGGGGCGGGTGGGGGAGGGCTGGGGCGTGCTGCCTCTTCTCGCGGGCCGCGCGGGCCGCCCTGGGACGGGAACCGCGCGGCTCCGCACACGTGCTGGGCCCGGGGCCGCCGCTTCTGGCTCCTCCCCGAGAAAGAAACTCTCTAGGATGGGGGGGAGGTGCGGGCAGAGCCCGCTCCGTGCTCCCTCACCCGTAAGCCGCGGATCACTCCCTTCTTGCTGGGTCCTCCGGGGCCGTCTTCCCCCCACATCTAGGCCCGGGAAGAGGCCGCTGCCGGAAGGCGGATGTTCGGGGACCCTCCTGGGCTGGCGGTGGGAGCGAGGGCCCAGGCGGCCCGGGCGGGCCCCGTGCTCCCAACCGCGGCTACCATGCTGTAAGAGGGCTTTCCTGCCCATCAGACTTTTTTTAAAGAGCGAGACGGAAAGCCTTGGTTGTGTTTGGAGAAGGTGTCTGACCCAAATAAGGCAAGGACCTAAAGGGCCGGGGCAGGAGAAAACCAAAGGGGCCAGAATAGCCCCAAGTCATCATCAGATGCACCAAGTTGGCCAGATGCTGGAGTAAGCTAGTTCTGATGCCAAAATGTGCAGGTTAAATTCCCACGACAAAAGACCGTAACATGTAACAGACGGCACAAATCTGCCCTGGAATTTTGGTTTTTTTAAATAGCGCCCTTTAAAGCACGGACTTGGAAAAGGCATGGTGGTATTTGTATGTATTTGGCAGATTTTGCATGCCATTTTAAAGCAAATACGGTAGAAGAGAAATCAGGCATTAGGATGGAGGAAGCCTGACTTTAAGTCTTCCCTTTCTCTAGTTAACAGATTATGACTTTGGACAAATTACTTAACTTCTTTGGTGCTTAGTTTCCCCATCTGTAAAACGAGTAATTTGATCTCTTTCGGCTGAGCAAGACACCAACTCTTTAATTTTCCTCCCCAGCCCAATCTATTGCAGGGCCTAGTACTTAGAGGAAAGTCTTTAGGGAAGAGCTTGTTGGAATCCAGGGTGAGGAAACCCCTAGTAGTACTTTCTTTAAAGATTTCTCGAGAACCACAGTTCAGGTCATACTTTAGGTTTCAACCTATTGTTTAGCACATATCCAATGCTCTTCCTCCCACCCAGTGCTTTTTCTTTGACATGTCAAAAATTTTTTTAATGACCATTAGGATTTAAGGCTCTTAAGGTTTCTTTCAGCGCCCTCAATTCTTTTATCTATATATTTTTTTGAATTAGCTTATTTTTCCACAAGTGCTTTGAGATCAGAAAGACAAATACTGCTTTTATTTGAATGTTATCACTAATGTTCATGAGTCAGGGAATAAGTATAAATGAGACCATTTCTTTGGAAACAGTTTAAAAAGCATTTTGGTATCAGTTTTTTTTAAATAAGTTACAAATTGAAATTGTATCAGAAAACAGGCCATTAAGGCGTCAGCATTTAAGTTTCCCACGTTTTTATATATGAGCAAAAGTGTAACTATCTTTAGATTCACAGTTGAGAAACCTAGGTTCCGCAGTCAACGCAGAATTTTAAATCTTGTGTCTGTATAAAAATTGATTAACCTCTCTTTGCCTGTTTCCTCAGTTACAGAATAATAATAATATTTACCAATCATAGGATTACTGTAAGGAAAGTGCTTTGTAAACCTTTAAATATCAGACATGACTTGCCCTTGCCCTAACAAACAATGGGTTTTAAAAAGAACTCTGTATAAACCAATGCATTTTTTTCCCCTCTGCCTGAGCCAAAGAACTGAACATAAGAAATAGATAAAATTATTACCTAGGTGATAATAACCATGGCCCTTAAAATGTTATTTAACAGAGATATAATGCTTCCAGGATTCCTAAATTGCAAACAAATCACCAAACCAGGTGGGAGGAGGCATTGGGTACTAAAGTTTTTTTAGTTTTCATAGATGAGTTTACCTGCAAAAATAAAATAAATTCATGATGATTTTTTAAAAACATTACAGGCTTCCACAATGGCTGAGAATGGTGACAGTGAAAAAATGACTGATCTCGAGTCCAAAATTTGCCAACAAATTGAGGTATGATTCTTATGCTGATGACCTATAAAACCAGCCTCTTAGAAGAGCGTTTGAGTTTGTAAAATAGACACCAGTAGTACTTAGATTTGTTTTAGTATTATAACTGATTCAGATGAAGGTATGCCATTCTGTTGATGCTGGCAAATACACTAATATATGCTATTAATAAAACTAGTTGTTTGGTCTGTGGAATTATAAAAATAGAAGAGGCCTTATAAAGGTCATCTTGTATTTTAGTGTTTCTACCTTTAGATAAGATTATCCCAAATCATTTTGGACAGGTACCATTCTACTGTTCATTTATAGTCAATCCACTCCTCTTCTGTCTTACATCATGGCAATAATCCATTATAGTGCTCAATGAACCTTTGAATTAAGAAAATTTTCCCTTCAACCTAAATTTTTCTTGTTTTGAAGCCTATCAGAGAACAGTTAATTATCATTTTCTGTTTAATAATCCTTCATATCATTGAAGTTTTTCCAAATTTCTTTCATGCAAAGTATTACCAATCTCTGCCATATTCACACAATTTATTTTCATAACTGAAATTGTCATCTAAAAGTCTTTTGGCATTTTTAACTTTTGGAACTCCAGTTAGGATTTATACTGGTCATGGTTCTACTGAGGAATCTTGATATCATGCTTAATCATGGTTACTTGTAATTTTTGCAAATTATAGACCAGGGGTGGGAAACCTGCAGCCTCGAGACCACATGTGGCCCTCTAGGTCCTCAAGTGTAGCCCTTTGACTGAATCTAAACTTCACAGAACAAATCCTTTTATTAAGGGATTTTGGATTGAGACAGAGGAGCAGAAAGACTGTGCATTTGGCAATACAAAGGTTTATGTTATTTTCATTTCAGGGAATGAAAAGAAGGAAAATATGAGATTTCTTTCCTGTCCTTTCTTAGGTTTCCTCTATTTTCATAGGTTTTTCTCAGGATGATTCTTCTGAATTACTGAGCAAGTGGTGGTTGCCTGTAGTATCCCCTTTTACTTTATCAGTATGTAATCCCCATATCCTCAGGTGACTGGTATTTTCATATATTACTCATTATTCAAATATATTACTATTTCCCTGGACTCCTACCATTTCCCTTTGGCACCACCCCTACCTAAACTGCTTCCTGTTTCAGTTATCTCCCCATTAAAATTCATCTACCCTATGTTCCATTTTGTGGAGTACTGCTGTCCAATAAATAATAGCTGGTTAATGTGGTAAGCTATAGGCAGCTAGGTGGCACTGGGTTTAGAATCAGGAAGATTCATTTTCATGAATTCAAATCCTGCCTCAGACACTAGCTGTGTGATCCTGGGCGAGTCGCTTAATCCTCAGTTTCCTCATCTGTAAAATGAGCTGGAGAAGGAAATGGAAAATCATTTTTGTCAGTATCTTTGCCAAGAAAACCCCAGTAGGTTCAGGAAGAGCAGACACATCCAAATAACAACAGTCTAATAAGCTAATGAGTTGGTGGGTGCTCATGGTAGGACTGTAGAAAAGAACACTGGACTACAGTAGGTTCTTCCACCACCTTGATTTATGATATGGGGTAAGTCACTTCAATTCTCTGGTCCTTAAACAGTCATTTATAATATCTCTAACATAACTATAATATGAAAGGTCTAGCCAGGGGTGAGGAACCTGTGACCTTCTAGATCCTTGGGTGCAGCCTTTTGACTGAGTCCAAGTTTTACAGAACAAATTCTTTTATTAAGGGGATTTGTTCTGTAAAGTTTGGATTCAGTCAAAGGGCTACACTTGAGGACCTAAAAGGCCATATGTGGTATTGAGGTTGCAGGTTTCCTACCCATCATAGACCTTTGTATTGTCAAATATATAGTCTTTCTCCAAGTTATTTGTATAAATTTTCCTGACATCATGATTGTCTGCAATAAACTTGTGTTTCTGATGACTTTACCATTATAATAAAATCATTTAGAATGTTGTCCTGTTCTTAAAGATGTAACAGCTTTAGAAATAAATTTTCTATGTACCTAGTTCTAAGTAAAGAGCTAAGAATTCTTGTCTATCTGAACTGCACACTTAATCTTCCCATGGTCCATTCTTTTAAGGAGAGAACAAGGTTTTTTAAAAAAGCAGGTGTGAGATTTGGTGATAGGGAAAATAGTAGTGATGCTAGATGGCTCCATTTTATATACCTGATTATCTAATCTAGTTCAGTCCCTTTTAGCATATGGATTTGACATTCGTCTTTTTCTTAGTACTACTTTTTGTTAAAAGTGTGAATTGTTATAATTTTTCCCTTTTGTTAAACTGAAAAACTTTGACATTCTAAAAAAAGAATTTGGTCTTAATGTTTGGGGGAAATATTTCACAAATTTTTATAATCTGTAATTCTCATAACTAAATATTGATAATTGGGGAGGAGCAGTGGACTGGGAGTTTTTATTATAGCTGAGATGCTACTAACTATGCCATTCAAGACCAGAGGATGGATAAATTAGATAACCACCAACAGAAATTATTTTCAAAGGTTTAGTAATCATAAATTTTCATTTATCTTAATTCTAAAAATATATATGCATAAATTGCCATCTTTGAGAGTTGACTGACCCTCTGATAAAGTGAAGGTAGATGTCTCATTTTTGATGGAGTTCTAAAGAAAGTCACCCAAAAACATGCTACGCTGTCTGAACACCATCAGTAAGAGAGGCACATTTTGTAGCGTGTCTTTGAACTCAGCACTTTGATAAATGCTCTCTTGACATTCAGAAAAGGACAGTCTTCTCTATAGACAATTCTGTGATTCTAATGATATGCATTGTCCATTTACTTCTTCATCTCCCAAGATCTTCAATAATTTAAGTCTTTCTGATTAGTTACCTTGGATTTATGCTCAACAAATACTTATAATATTTAAGAGGAATTACCTTTATTGTATTTCTTGGTCACCTTATCATCCTTATACTGGTTCTTATAAATAAAGTTGTGACATTCCTCTATAATTAGTCAGAACTTAAATCAAACTTCCTTTTTTTATGAATATTTACAATGACAATATGTTGTAATCATTTTACAGTACTATTTTGGTGACTTTAACCTTCCACGAGACAAATTTTTAAAGGAACAGATCAAAATAGATGATGGCTGGGTACCTTTGGAGATAATGATCAAATTCAACAGGTAAAAATATTTGTAAAAAGTCTTAGGTTTCACTACACTTATTGCTGCTTTTCCACTATGACTCTTTCTCTTTCTCTCTCTTTTTTAAGATTAAGCAAACTAACAAAAGACTTCGATGTGATAAGAAGTGCTCTAAAGAAATCCAAGGCAGAACTCATGGAAGTTAGTGAGGATAAAACTAAAATCAGAAGATCTCCAAATAAACCCCTCCCTGAAGTAACAGATGAGTATAAAAATGAAGTAAAAAACAGATCTATCTATGTTGTAAGTATAACTTCTTATCTTGGAGCATACTTTACATTTATTCTTTATTAACTATTTGAGAGCAATTAAAATTTTCCTGTGTAGATTTACTCTAAGATATAAACAACTTAATTGTGCTATTTTGCCATAAAGCCATTGAATTGTGGCTTCTCAGATTTTTTTATTTTACTTAGCTGAAATGTCATTTTCTGAATATTGCTATTTCTAATCAATCATCCCTTTCTTCTCTGCTTTCCCCAGAAAGGTTTTCCAACAGATGCAACCCTTGATGATATAAAAGAATGGTTAGAAGGTAAAGGTCAAGTACAAAATATTCAGATGAGGAGAACATTACATAAAGCATTTAAGGTATGAGAATTTATAGATTTCTTGAATTGTAAGAGTAGAATTTTGAAATTGAATAAAATATTATTAATCTGCTTCTTTTAAAATAATTTCTTATTATTCGATAGGGATCAATATTTGCTGTGTTTGATAGTGTTGAATCTGCCAAGAAGTTTATAGAAACCCCTGGACAAAAATACAAAGATACAGAGCTGCTGATACTTTTTAAGTAAGTTTGATAATGCTTCAACTAATATTAAATTAGGAAGATGAAGGGAGGCATGTTGGGAGCTTTTAGGAGTCCTTATGAAGATATGACTCATTAAGTCTAACTGACTTTCATGTGAGATGATTGCTGCATGAACAGTGAGTACCATCAGTGATAAATCTATTATTGTCTTATTTTGATTAAACATGCATGTTTTAGGAAAGATTCAGAATATTGGGATGATCTATGGCACAACTTGGCATTTTGTTTCTGGCTTTATACTGGGAACAGTATTTCATTAGCAGTTTCCTGAGAGTGCCTTGTTTTTATCCAATTTCCCTAGAAAGGTTACAATAGGTACCACATTGTCAGAAATGTTACCACTGTTGAAACTGCCTTTTAGTTTTTCTTCATCTAAATTTTAACTGTAAACATCATTCTCACTATGAATTCTTTATTTAAAAGATCAAGTTTTGACTTCTGAAAATCATTTTTATTGTTTTCTGTGGATGTGGGGTTCCTATGTAAACCTTCTGAGTTTCTGTAAGCTTTTCATACCATTTAAAAGCTTACTACTGAAGCAGTGACTGCTATAAGCAGTTCAATTCTCAGATAAGTTTTATCAGCATTTTTTTGGGTAAGATTATTTGATTAGTCATTAGAATGTATAGACAGTAGTGTATCTAGACTTAAAAAATTGAAATGAAGGGAAAAAAAGACTGCCTGATAGTATTCATTTTAATGAATTTCTAATTTGTATTTTTTATAACTGTAAATATGGAGCCAGTCAGTTTCACAAATGAAAAAAATTATGCCGTAAAAGTGAAATTGGTTTGTATGTAGACTGTTGAAGAAGTGGACCCAAATGTTGATAATGGATGATGTCAACATATAGGGAAGTTTTTCGTGGCATGTCCACAGGGCTGTGTGATCAACATTTTGAATGTATGGAAAGTAGCAAAAGTCCTGTTAAGACTTTTGAGATGTTACAAAGTTAAGTCCTGCATTTTTGTTTTTAAAAGCTACAAGTACAAGATGAAGACATTTCTTAGGAAAAGCTCTGAGAGTAGCTAGAAGCAAATTAACTGAGTCAGTGGTGTAACATGCTTGCCAAAAAAGCTATTTTATATACTGTTAATAGAACTTAGTATCTAGGAAGAGAATACATTCTTGCAGTCAGTCAGTGTCTGCCCCAGAATGTAGCTAGAGGATTTTGTTTAGTTTTGGGCCCTGCATTTCAAGTGGTATATTGATAAAACTCAAGTGTACCCAAACTAGGGGAATCAATGGTAAAAGAGTTATCAAACCATATTAGATTAGAAATAATTGAAGGAACTAGGTAGGTGTTTGTCTAGAAAAGGAACTTGAGAGGGTATATTTCGGAAGGGCTGCCAACTAGGAGGGAAGAAAATGGTGATTGCTATTTTGGAGCTTAGGAGGTAAGACTTGACTCAGTATATGGAAGGATTTTCTGTATTACAGGATTGTCCAGAGAGGAAATGGGTTATCTTGTGAGTTTGATTTTTTTAAATTACTCTAAAAGCTTACCTTAATTTAGGCTATTGTAAGAGAGTAGACCAATGTCAAGTGGAATTCCTTTATGGTCTAATGATCCTTCCACTTAGAAGACTGAGATTGTGATATCTTGGAATTGTGAATCTTGGAATCAAAAATATTAAGGAACCAGTAAAGTTTACTAGTTTACAGTGAATAAATGGTGAAAGGCTATAAATGAACATTTTACAGAAAGGGAAACAAATATAGTACTTGAAAAAATGCCTAAACTTTCTTTGGGATATAAATTAAAATTAAACACTACCTCACACTTTTGAAGTTGGCAAAAAGAATTAAAAACTAAGAAACTCTAGTGAAGGCTGGATTTTGCCGAACCAGGTACATATTTGCTGCTTATGGAATGTAATAAATTTGATCTTTCTGATTTGATCTTTCTGAGAGAAAATCTGGCAGGTACCAATAAAAAAATATAAAGATAAATCCTCTCTTTTGATCCAATTAATTCCAGAAATCAAATCATGTTCACTGGAAAAGAAAACTTTCAACAAATACTGCTGGAAATAGAATTGGATAATATTGGAAGTATGTTATATGGAAGTACAGTGAAAAACCTAAGAGCTCTCTGATTAAAGATCTTCATGGGATCTCATCTGATTGATAATTGCCTTAATACATCCTGTTACCTTAACAGGGTACCACAAATGTAATTAAGATTGTTATGTGTAATGCAAATCAGTTTCAAAAACCAACCAAAACCAGAGGACAGTATAGTAACTAATGAACACATAAGAGGAATTTAATCATAATGAACACATAAGAGGAATTTAATCAGTTGTTACTGGTCCAAGAGCCAGAAACGCTATGCTAGTACTTGTGTGGCTCAGGAGAATAGACTAAGCACAAGTTACTTTCCAGAGTGGTTCTATTGTTGTTCTCTCCCAAAACTAGTGGGAAAAACTTTGTTATTTTCAAAGTGTTTAGAGTTTCCTCCTACACATTTAATAGTTCAATTATCTATCCTTTAGGGAAGATTACTTTGCAAAAAAGAATGAAGAAAGGAAGCAAAATAAAGTAGAAGCCAAAGCAAAAGCTAAACAGTAAGTATTGTAGAAATGAAATTTAAAACTATTTCTGCCTACGTTTCAAATCATATACCCTTAAACATAAAGTATGGGGCAGATCACCTCAGAACTTGAGGTTTCCATTAGTTGATATTTGGAGGGAGAACTTGTTTTGGTGGGTGGGCTCTTTTGTGAAAACTAGATCAGATTCTGAAATTGAGCTATTTTAAGGTGCTAAGTTTTGAGTTTAGACAGTTTAAAATGCTTGCAAGGAGCATAGAAATTCCCAGGATGATTTAGGGAATACAAAATTGCCAGACTTAATTGAGGTCTTCATAATGGAGAGTGGGTTCCAGTTTAACTTGGTTATTGGTTAACTTTGTGACTTGATGAAAATTACTTGTAGGCCGTTGCTTTGTTATTTATTAGACTAAGGTGTTTGGGACTAGATTATCTTTAAGATTCCTTCCAACTTTAAAATTCATCGATGCTGCTATTTTGTAGAGAGCAAGAAGAAAAACAGAGGCAAGCAGAAGATGCTGAATTGGCAAGTACTGCATTCTTGTGTTATAAGTGTAATGTTCTTTTATCATTCAAACATATAATGAAGCTGGGTTAGTATATCTTCTGTGGTTAAAAGTAACCATTATTATTGTACCCGTAGGAGTACATGTACCCAAGTGAAATATTTCAACAACTTTTAATTCAATATTTGTAAGCCCCAAAATACTACTTACCTAACATTTTATTCTCTAAAGAACAAGTTCCATTTAATCATTTTTGGTAAATGATTTGTAGAAGTAAGATTATGTGATATGAATGAGATTTTACAAAGAAAATTTTTAGGAAAAGGGATAATTGCCAGTGACTGTTGTGAACATCTGTAGATCAAAACATGACAGATTCTTAAGTTCTGAACTCCCTCTGCTATCTTTTGCAGAAATTTTCAGAGATCTTGAGTATTATATTATCATATACCAGATTTTTACTTACTTATTTCCTACATACAGGTGGAGTGAAAAATAATTGCTCTTATAGTTTTAAAAAGAAACTTAGATTTTGGTTCCTTGTAATAATTAGTCTTATTTATGGTTCTTTAGAAATCCCTGGATGAAAAGATTGGATGCTTGCTGAAATTTTCTGGTGATTTAGATGATCAAACCTGTAGAGAAGATCTTCACACACTTTTCTCTAATCATGGAGAAATAAAATGGATAGACTTCATCAGAGGAGCAAAAGAGGTTAGGTTTTATTTCAGCTATTTAAAAAAGCTGCATTTAGGAAGATCCATGGTTGCTTTTTGCTTAAGAATGAAATGTTCCTTCTCCATTTGGGGGGGAGTGGGGGTGGGACTTAGTGAAATCATGAAACACTTTCACTTAATTAGATGTTGTCCTCTGTAGATTAAGTGATATATAATTAAAAATTTTGAGCAGAAATTTAGTTTGTATTGGGACAGAAAAATTCAATAAAGGTCATTTTTGCATTGTTTTAATGGGGTAGGATAGGTTGAGGTTTCCTGGGGAGTCTTATCATAGAAGTTCACTTCTCTCAGGGTATGGAGACTGGCCCCTTATTTGTGAGTACTCTTTTTTTGTCTTTGATAGCATTTTTGCTGTCTAATATCTTGAGGTTTCAATAGTAGAATTTAGACAGGTATTTCTTCTTTTGTTATTATTGTCTCTCTGGGTCTGCCATTGTAATAAACAAATTTATAGCATCAGGTCAGTATTTTCTATAGTATTTCTTATTAAGATCTTTAGAACAGTAGATTTCAATCTAGGCTAGTTTACCAGCTTAAAAATGTTAACTGATAAGACAGTTTAAGGAGTCCTTTATGAAGATGGGGAGAGATATCATAAACTCAGAGGACTGTCAGTTTTGAATTTATCATATCCTTTCCAGAGCTATAAAGATGGTAAAAATTACTTTGCTATTTCAATGTATATTTGGGGATCCAGCTTAGAATGTAATATGTATGACTATCCTTTGATACAGGGAATAATCCTATTTAAAGAAAAGGCAAAAGAAGCACTGGACAAAGCCAATGAAGCAAATAATGGAAACTTAAAATTAAGAAACAAAGATGTAAATTGGGAAGTATTAGAAGGAGAGACAGAGAAAGAAGCTTTGAAAAAAATCATTGAAGACCAACAAGAATCCCTGAATAAGTTGAAGTCAAAAGGTAATTGAAATTACATTGAATTGTAGAATACTGTAAGATTACTTAGTTTGAATCTCCCTTTTACAATTGAGGTAACTTAGTGACTTGGGAATTTTAGAAGTTATTTTGTTGATAATTTAAAAAAAGGATGATGTTTTATGGGTTTATTTTATAGTTTGCTGACATTCTTAATTATTTCAACTTTTTAGCTGAATGTCTGCAAAAGGCAGTAATTTTATTTCTAACTTGCCTATGTTTATTGCCTCATCTGAAGAAATTTTAGCCAAAATAAGTTTTTTAAAAGCCCAAGCACCCATTTTTATAAAAAGTATTGGGACAAACTGACCATTTTAATAAACAGTATCTAAAACTAAGGTGTAGAATAATCTATAATCCAGTAAAATCCAGGAATAGAAAAGTCAAGGATGTCTATTTTCACCACTGTTCAACTTAGCTTTGGAAATGCTAACTTACTGTATAAACAAAAATAAAGAACTGAAGGATTAAGTACAGGTAAAGCTTTCAAAATCTCAAAAACTATATCTGCAGGTCGCAAATTTAAGGGAAAAGGAAGAGGAAGTGGTAAAGCTGTCCAAGGTACACCCAATAAAGGAAAAATACAATTCCAGGGCAAGAAAACAAAATTTGATAGTGATGAAGAACAGGAAAATGGTGATGCTGGAGGTAAGCTTTGCTGAGAACTTTATTACAACTTTTGTGATAAGTTGGCTTAGGATGACGCAAAGTACCAGATTGGTGATAGACTATCCTAAGCCTTTAAAGTGTTGGTAACATTCAGAACTGACCTGATTGTCAGTGAAAATAAGCTCAGAGAAAGAAAGCACATTCTCTATGTTGCCTCTTGGCAAATGCAGTCCAAACTAAGAAGAATTTCAATTTTAAATTGAATTTCAAATTAAATACAGCATATATTTTTCTCTTCCACCCTTCACCCTGTTTAGGATTATGAACTCTCTATATATATTTTTCTAAACGAAGAAATTTGGTTCTTTTGAAGGTCAAGACTTTATAGTAGAATTACAAGAATGGATAATTGGCATAATATCCATTCAAGGATAGATGTTTTTTCCTCCAATTTAACGAACTTCTAGAGGGAAAGAAAATCAAGGCTTTTAAACACTTGGATAAAATTAAATCTCTTATTTTATGTTGTGCCTGAAAGTTGGAAAATTGATTTTTGAATCATAGACTACCTTT
The DNA here is from genome assembly GCA_023548195.1 of Bettongia penicillata ogilbyi. Taxonomy (NCBI): domain Eukaryota; kingdom Metazoa; phylum Chordata; class Mammalia; order Diprotodontia; family Potoroidae; genus Bettongia; species Bettongia penicillata. The sequence goes on from JAJHZJ010000174.1 coordinate 2,794,310, forward strand.
TGTGAACATTAAGGAGAAACTTTTCTTGACACTTCACGCAGCTTCATTTGGAAAAAATAGCTAAATATTACCACAAATACATTAAAAATAGTACCAAGGACTTTCTAGTATTGTGGTCTTTAATCAAATTGTTGCAATATAAACTTCAAATTTTAATGTTTGGTCTTGATGCAATTAATTCATTTTGTTTTTATAGGATCTCTTAAAAGGACACGAGAAGAACCTGAAAAAGAAGAACCTGCACCAAAACAACTGAAAACAGAAAATGGAGCTGGAGACCAGTAGCTTAATTTAATACAAAAATTTTTATTCATTTTAAATAAATTTTAAGCTGTTTCAGATTTGGGGGTCTTTAAAAAGAAAACCGAATTAAATCCACTTCAATGTCCACCTATAATAGAAGGAAAGACTATTTTTGTTTAACTTGTTTTTGTTGTCCAGGTATCCTTACTTAATCTGGATGGTTTTTTACATGTATAGTTTTGTTGATGATATCAAATGTTGACACTTCATTGATCTGAACATCAGAAGAAAGGTTCTTTCAGTGAAGCCTGACTCTGTAATGTTGGAAATACCAACAAATAAAATGTATACTGTGTAAAAGGCAAATTTTTTTCTTCATTTTTAACAGAACAGAAATCAGGCTTTGTTTTCATTTAATGTAGTTATCCCCAAGAGAAGTATGGATTAAGTGAGTATATAATATGACCCAATATACAGGGTTGTTGAAAATCTATGTAACATAATTTAATTCTACAGGTTTTCCTTCTACTCTTTGGGCAGCTTCTTGGAAGAGGTTATCTACTAACTGAATAGTTGTCTACTTTAACATGTTTGTCTTAAGTACTCTGTTCAAATACACACCTTTAAAACTATCCATTTGTGAATATTCAATCATGAGCTCTAAGGTCCTTATTATTTCTAAAAATGTCATCTTTTCAGTGGTGATATCATAAATTTTAACTTACTGTTTTTTTCTTATGAAATTTGTATGTTGCTGGAAGATCATATCTTAGCTCTGTAAAAACAAAAATAATAATCTAATTCAACAGCATTCAAAACTCTAGTTTCATACTGGTTTATTAAAAAGTAGATGCTAAGAGTATTAGCTTTTATACGTTAAAAAAAGTTTTTCATTTCCCTGTGCTGTATAAGCAAAACTGATTTATAAAGTAAAACAAATAAGATAAAAATTCTTGTTTAGAAAAGATAACATACAGGTTATTCAAAGAAAACTTGGTTGTGAATAAAATTGGAAGCTTTTCAGTACACTTAAATTGAACTTGACAAAATTTCTCAAATCTAAAAGTATAAATGTAAGAAAATGACTAGACCAGGGATGGGAAACCTGTGGGCTCCTAGGTCTGTTTGTTTGTTTTGATTTGTTCTGTGAAGTTTGGATTCAGTCAGAGGACTGCACTTGAGCACCTAGAGTGTGTTTTAAAGGTTCTGTCAGTTCTAAAACTAGATCTACAGGAGGAGTTTTTAACTTCTTTTTTTGTCATGGACCTATTTGGCAGTCTGGTGAATGAAGCCTCTGATAGATATTTTGGTAATTTAAGTCCCAATGCCCCAGATTAAGAATACCTGCTCTGTATGAAGCCAATAAGCAAATGACCCAATGACATCACACCTGTGTGTTTTTAAAAAACAATATAGTAAGAGAAAAAGCATGAACACCACCTTGCATAATTAGGAAACAATTAGAAAAAGGCCATAGTTTGAATCTCTGCTGGTAGCTAGTCACTACATTAATGACTTGAGGAAAGATAGGAAATAAATCCAGAGTGCTACTGCTATGACTTTCAAGGAAAAGTCAGTAGGCTTTCTAACTCCATATTAACATTAGCAGTAAGGTACTAGGTTGTTGGGAATGCACCTCCCTCTAAGAGGCTTAGACAGATAAGCCCTAGTTTTTAAAGCCATGGTTGTATGTAAAAAATAATGACAAGGCCAAAATTCTAGTTAAGGCATCTTCAATTATTCTGATTACTATGTGGCTCAGAAATTTTTAAAATTAAATTCTCATTAATTACCTTTTACATTTTCTAGTTGTGCCAACAGCCTGTGTTCAGCTCTTATGTTCAGATATTTTACCTCCACTGAGAAAATGGAAGTCTTGCTCAACTTTCCTATTCTTCTATATTGTAAAACTGCTCTCCACATTCTTGCTTCTTCCCTTTCTGACTCTAAAGGAATTAGTGTCCTTTCTTCTGCCTTGATTCCTTTTCTTCCTATTTTTTCCAGGCCCTTGCTGTTAACAGCAAGCACCTACTAGTGCTATTGATCTACTAGGTTCATAGGGAACATCACAAGGGAATGACTTACTCTACCTCCACAGAAGCTTGCATCTATCCTCTTCTATTCTCACTATCTCTGCAGTCCAGATCCTTATTAGCTCCCAGCTGGACCAAAGTTTTCACATTTTTTCTACTTCCAACATTAATTCTCTCCATTCTCCACACAACTGCAGGGCTGATCTTTTGCACAAATCAAATCACTTCACTGCTCAAAACCTTTCAAGGACTACCTAATTTCTTCTGAATAATAACTCCACACTCCTTAGACTGGCATACAAGGCTAACAAAAAGATGCCGAGCTCCCATCTATCCCCTTCACTCAACCTTTATGTATAATCCTATGCTGCAAACATTCTGTAATCTCCAACCTCCCCATTTCTTTTTAAGCAGGTTGCTATTCATGGACTGCATCCTTCACTCAGCCTACTGTATGACCCACATTGACTCACAGTCAGTAAGCATTTAATAATCACACACTCTTCTGCTAGGTACTGTGCCAAGTACTAGGAATAAAAGAGAGGCCTACATTGTAATGGGAGAGACAACAAGCATATAGGATAAGAGGGAAATAATTTACAGTGAAATTGGGAAAGGCTTTTTAAAGAGGATAAGATTTTAGTTGGGACTTGAGGAAAGCCAAATGAGAAGGGACAGCATTCCTGGCATGAGGGACAGCCAGAGAAAATGTCCTAAGTTGAGAGGTATCAAAGAGTACAAGGATGGGATGAGCAGATTGTAAGGTGTAAAAAGACTGGAAAGGTAGAGGGAGGACTAAGTTATTGAAGGGCTCTGAATCCTACCAGATTATATTTATCCTGAAGGCAAAAGGAACAACTGGGAGGGGGGTACCTTGGTTGGACCTGCGCTTTAGGAAAATTACTTTGGTGGTTGAATTTTCATTGGAGTGGGGTGAGACTTGTTACAGGGACACTTACTAGTAGGCTATTACAATAGTTCATGTTGAGGTGTGGAAGGTCTGTACCAAGGTCATGGCAATATGAAAGAAGAAAAGGAGACATTTAAAAGATGAAATAAGCAAGTCTTGGAAAGAGACTGGATTTAGAGGTGGGGAGATAGTGAAGGGTGACACCTAGGTTGCAAGCCCTGGGAGGACAGTGGTGTCCTTGAACACAGTGATAGGGAAGTTTAGAAGGATTTAGGAGGAAAGAATGAGTTCAGTTTTGGACATACTATATTTAAGATGTTTATTAGACATCCAGTTTGAAATATCTGAAAGGCTGCTGAAGATGCAAGACAGAGGTCAGCAGAGGTTAGAGAGGATGGATAGATATGAGAATCATCAGCATAGAGAGGATAATTAAGTCCATGGAAGATGATGAAGTCATTTAGTGAAATAGTATGGAGAAGAGAAGGGGTCCCAGGACATAGCCTGTGGGATGCTTATGGTTAATGGGTATGACCTAGATGAGGACCTAGCCAAGGAGACTGAGGAGTCCTCTAACAGGTAGGAGGAGAACTAGAAGAAAGTGGTGTCCTAAAAACCTAGTGAAGAGTATAAAGAAGGAGGGAACGATCAGCAGTGTCAAGGTGCAGAGGTCAGTTAAAATGAAGACTGAGAAAAAAACCAGTGGATATGACAATTACAAGATCACTGATAACTTTGGACAGAGCAATTTTGGTGGAATGAAGTTGGAAGCCAGATTGTAGGGGGTTAAGAAAGTGAGAGGAAGGGAAGAGAATAAGTATTTGTATAGTGCCTACTGTGTGCCAGACCCCATGCTAAGCATCTTACAAATATTTCATCCTCACAACAGTCATGAGAGGTAGTGCTATTACTATTACTATCCCCATTTTGCAGTTGAGGAAACTAGCAAACAGAGGTTAAGTGACATGCCCAGTCAGGAAAGTGCAGCCATCTCAAGAAATTTAGCCACAGAGGGCAGAAGTGATATTGGATGATAAGTGAGATGGAAGGATCTAATGAGGATTTTTTTGAGGACAGGGGAGACATGATCGTGCTTGTAGGCAAAAGGGAATGAGCCAGTAGGGATAACAGAAGGGGTTAACCAATTTGTTGGAGGAGACAGGATGTGATGGGATTATTTGAGCAGGTAGATGGATTTACCTTGGTAAGGAGTAGAGTAACCTCTTTGTGCGATATGGGTAAAGGAGAAAGTGGCAGAAGTCATCTGAATGAGATGATGAAGAAAGTTTTCACAATGAATGCCTCAATTGTTTTCAGTAAAAGAGGCAAGATTCTCTGCTGAGGGAGTGGGAAGAAGAGGAGACTTTGAGGAGAGATGAAAAGTTTAGGAAGAGCTAGTGTAGAGAAAGGGATGCTACCTGTCTAGTAGCATCAAGGGCCCACCTGATGTAGTCAACCTAGTCAAAGTAGAAGTGAGATTTTCTCCACTTTAATTCAGCAGCAATTGTGTGGGAGTTAACTAAAAGACTGAGGCTTGGCAGGGCACAACTGATGACAGAAGGGAGCTACGGACTCAGACAGTGACAGTATATACAGAGTTGAACTGGTTCACCAAGAAGTCAAGATGGGGAAAAGAAGAGAGAAGAGTGTAGTGCAAGGCCTAGAAGAGACTGAGAAAATTGGAGGTCAGGGTATAGAGGCCAAAGGTTGGTAAAGGAAGGTAGAGGTGGAAAGTCAATAGATTATAATCAGATAAAGAGATTTCAGAGTTAAACATGGTGGTACCTTTATGGGTAATGGGTTCAAGGGTATTACTGTATTTGTGAGTGACTGAGGTGGTATGGAAGAAGTCATGGTAAATGAGTATAGGTTGAGGAAATGAGTGGTTAGGGTGTTGGAGAAAGAGTCAATATGTATGCTGGAATCCACTAGTACAAAGGAGTTAGGGAGGACTGTGAGCCATCCATGTACCTAACTTACTGAAGAAGGAAGGAGAATATCCTAGAGAACTATAGAGAACAGCTACTAGGATTTTGATTGAATGGAGGATATGGTTACAGAGAATTAGTGGTAGGGTAAGAATCTGGAAGCAGCAATGGGAAACAAGAAATATTTCAACTCCATTTCCTTGATTAGTGAACTGAGGGGACTGAGAGAAAGTATAGCTAGTACTGAAAAGGGCGGCCAGGGAAGTTGTGTCATCGGGGTAGCCAAAAGTTTTAGTGACTGCTAAAAAATGGAAGAAGAAAAGATTAAAGATGAAGGTAAATTTATTACCTCAAACTAGCATTTCAGAGGGCACAGTAGAAGGGGGATTGGGTGACTTTGAGTTAGAACTTGGGAGGATTTAGAAGAATAGGAATAAATAATCAAGTGGTGGAGAAGAGTTTGGATGTTGACCTGTAGGGGTTCAGAATCACTGAAACATGTAGGGTCATCCAGGTGTGAGTGTGTTAATTTTCTTCTTTCCAGAGATGACTGGAGAGATGTGCATCATAGCAATACCAAAGTACTAGTTTTTCATTTGTGTCAGTAGTACAACTCTTTCTCTTAAATTACACTGAGAGCAGCAACAAATATACTCAAAAATCTTAATGTTAAAAACTTTCTTGATAAAGTCCTATTCTGATTAATCTTTTGAGACTGTATTTGCTTCAGCAGGACTTATAATTGGAATAATACAGGGTAAATTAGTATGGCCCCTGTGTAAAAATGACATCCAATTTTGTAACAAAGCATTCGATATTTTTTTTTTTACTGTATTTTTTAACAGGTTTTGCTTTTCTTGCTTTGCTAGTTGTGGTTGGTGGGAGACGTTGGGGAGGAAGGTAAGAGGGAGAAAGGTAGATCTTCATCTGGATTAGCACATTCAGCAAAGATTGGGACAAACAGCTGTCATAGAGGATGGAAATAGCAGGAAAGAAGTCATGGTAGCTGCCATATATTTGCCTGACTGGATAGTCAAGTGACTCAAACATTTTCTGACTAGTACTGATATGAATGCTCCTGCTATATCACACTATAAGCACCAAAATAAATGTATGGTTTGTATGCTGTTTTACAAGGAAGAAAGAACCCTAGAGTATAATTTTTATTTTACTTCATCTATTTCAAGTGCATGGTTGTTAGTTGAGATGAAAAAATAGTACATAAATTAGGTTCTAACAGAAGGGCAGAAACAAATGATAAGGAAGTTGAACGCTGTTTACTGGATTGTTTAAGCAAGAACTATTAATGACTTACACTGGTATTCTGGGCTCCTGTCTCCAAGACTTCAGATAAATCAGATAACCAAAGAAAATATGCTAGATCACTCTAAACAATTAGTGAAATATAATAATCACTGCCTTTAAAATGTTTTTAGTAATAATTAACGTAAGGTTTCTCCTCCTTTAGAAATTCAGCAACAAAACTTTAATATTGCATGTTTTAAATGCCAGGTACTATGGTTAGCCAGGGTGGGTACAAGGAAACATAACACATGGTTCCTGAATTCATAGAACTTAAGGATTGTGAAGGGATATGATGGACACAAATAACTACAAAACAAGGCATAATCTGAAAATGCAATAGAGAGATAAATTTGCTTTTTATGGAGCTTAAACTGTTTCTTCACATTAGGGAACAAAGAAAGAATAAAAGCTACTTTCTTTTAACTCCTAAAATTTTTTCTTTTACCCACACTTATCCTGAAAGACAGGCCCTGTACATAGTTGGGATTAGGGAATCAGAGTGTGGTATAACAATTCTTTCTGGCAAAAACCTCACCCAAACTTTGAGCCATGCCTAATTTATTACATTGCAAAATAGATATTGTGTGCCATCTCCTCCCAATTCTTACATAAAAACACTGACTATGACTGGATGTCTTATATGTTATATTGTGTTTTACATATATATATATATATATCATATATAATAAATTATATATATTCCTGCCCTAACCCTACCTCCATCCCCAATAGCATCAGGCTTCAGGATTACTTTAAAGAAAATTTAGGATTCTTACCTGCTATAACATCCATCTTAATTTTCCATTCATCTGCTTTCTTTTGAATATGCTAAACATAAAAAAAATTACCTTGAGTTGGTTCATTTCATCTGAGACAAAATTTAGCTCATCATGCGTATATTAAATATACTGGAACTTTCTTCTGATACTATACTCTTATCAAGACTCGTCTTTTTAAAAATTCGATTGACTGCATGACATTTTTAAATTTATAAGAGTAAAGAACTTCAATATGGCTAACAATCTGTTAAAATGCCAAATGGCTGACTGCCTCATCAGTTAACAGCAGTGAGGGAGAAATCAGTGGCATTATTGCAATTTATGAACTTAATTAAATTTAAAAAAAAAAACAACTCAGGATATTCAGCAAAGATCGGAACTAATAATTGTTCAGTTTGAGGACTTTCAATTGGAGCTGATCTAACAGAAGGATAAAATATTCTGTCAAATTTTACTAGTTAGCCAAAGTATGTTTTGAAAGTTGACTTACTGATTCATTTACTATGTAAAGAAGTAAAACAGGTTTACTTTAGATTCAATTTCTGTCTTCAGAGTAACTAGCAATGAAAGATACCATCAAGAATTGTGTTTATATCTGGCCAGAAGCTTAAACAAGTTGCTTCAACTTCTCAGAGGCCAAGGCAAATCTCTCAACCTATGTAAGTTGTATATATGCACCAGGGAGGTGAATATTTAATTCATGTAATTTATTAATTAGCAAAAATTAATAAATTCCCTCATTCCTCATCAGATCTAGATTAAAATCAAGTATTTAGGTAATCAATTAATTTTTTTCTACAATATTCAGATATATGTGAATTATATGTAACTTTAAAGTAGTTCCATATAATTTAACATAAGCTAGAAAACACTTAGTATGAGAGTATGGTTTTACTTTTAGGAAGCATGAGAAGTTTGTGGGAACCAAAATTTATTTTTAACCATTTAATACTTATATTCACAAGAATGATGAAGGAAAGAGTAAATGACTGGTTATTACAATAAAAAGTGGAAGGTATCAGTAAGAAGATAGTAGGGACATTACATAGAAGGAAAAAGTCTTAAATTGTCAACTCAGCTGAAAAAATAAAGTGAAAAGGTTATATATTGAGACAAAAGTAGGTAATCAATGACATTAAGTAACACAAGTGCCATTAGTTCCTTCACGTGAATTTTTTTTCTTTTCAGATTCTATTTTTCCTTTTACTATTTTTCTTCTTTTTCCTCTTCCTAGTCTCTGCAGCCCAAGTAGCAACCAAGGCCATCATTTAAGTACAATAATACTAGTCACACCTAAAGAGCTTCTGTTTCGTAATAGGAGTTAATCATGGAATGGGTATACCAGATGTAAGAATTGTAAGAACCTGGGAATAATGAAGGAGACAAGATTAGAAATGGAGATGAGAGAAGAGAAGGGAGAGTATTAGGAAAACCAAAGGACTTCTACTGAGGGATATACTGCTAAAAAAATAATACATGGCTTGGAACTCATTGGCTTACATATAATGTAATCATTAAAGAGTTCAAGAACTCTTAATTTATAATCATCTACTCAACAGATATTTCCTGGACACCTCGTACTCTTCTGGACTATCAAAGTTTTAAACCTGAAAGGGATCTTCCAGCACCCAGAACTTAAGAAGTATTCAGTGTTGACCTGACTAGCATTATCTAGAGAGACAGAAGTAAGACAAGTGCTGGAATTGGAGTCAGAGGACCTATATTCAAATTCTGACTCTGCCACTTACTATGTAACCATGAACAAATCAAATTAAGTCTTTAGGTCTTGATTCCTCTTTGGTAAAATGTGGGGAATGAACTAATGACCTTTAAGTCTGTTCTAGCTCTAAGTCTATAATGCTACATCAGCTCAATTTTTACAAATGAAGAAACAAAGGACAAGAGAAATTAAGAGAGCTGCTAAAGCTCATAAAAACACTGAGAGAGCCAAGACTAGAACCTAGATTTCTGGTTTCCTGGTGCAACGTGCTTTCTACTACTCCATGCTGTTAACTCCTAATTAGGGTCTGATTAAAGTTGTTTGATTATCTGTTTCCTTTTCTTCCAATAGTTCCTATCTATCCAAGTCTTAGAGAAAACAAATTAACCTGTGTGGTCCTGTGAAAATCTCTAAGTCATAGGTGCTATTAGCTAAGGAGAACACTGCAGCAACTGGGTGTCATGTACAAAAAATCAAGTACAGTAACATCTTTATTACTCAGGGCTTGGGAAAGTATAACAAAGTAAAAGCTAATGGTTTGGACTTACTTCTCGGGTTGAAGTTTTATGTAAGGAATAAACTGCTACTCTTGCCATTTGTAAAGCAATCTTCAGAAATGACATATCCATACCTATGAAGGGAATAACCAACACTTATATTTAATCTGCTGCTAAAATGGTGGATTAAAATTATTCACTGGAATTTAGAAGTATATTTTCTAAACAAAATATATTTTTTTTGGCTCAGAGGAAAAGGTCATTATAGTTAGCCAAACTGATGGTATATTTAAAGTATAATATAATGATGAAGTGACAATAACTAACATGTATATATCATTTACTATGTGCCAGGTACTATGTTAAGTGCTTTACTTTTTTATTATCATTTGATTTTCACAATAACTCTGAGAAGTAGGTGATATTATCCCCATTTTACAGATGAAGAAACTGAGGCAAACAGAAGTTAAGTGACTTGCCCAAGGTAACACAACCAGTAGGTATCTACAGCCAGATCTGAAGCCAGGTCTTCCTGACTCTAGGCCCACTGTTCTATCTATTGTGCCACCAAGCTGACCTGACAAACTAGTAGTATACTATCAAGGCATCTTCCTCTCTCTAATGAGGACCTCCTCTTCCTCATCTCCATTTTTGTTTATCCCTTATTTAAGATCTGTAAATAGCATCCAGAGAAAACCATGAACAATGGTAATTACTCCTAGTTGTGATCAGGGGAATAGATTGGGGTGCCTACTTCTAACATATCAGATGAGGGTATTAGCCTATGGACAGAGACTTTAAAAAAAAAAGCTATCTGCTGTCAATATAACTGGGGATGACTAAACCATTATAAGAGTGATTTCACCAAAAGGCTGACCTCTTTAGTGAAAACCTGGGCAACAACATAGGATTCAATTCACCTTAGTTGTAACAGTGATAATGCATAGAGGCAATAAGAATTTTCTTATACAAAAAGCTTTGTCAGGATTCAAAACTTATTTTATCTAAGTTAAATAAGACCCAAGTAAGTTATACAAAGTATCTTAAATATCCAAAGCCTTTAATAAAGTAGATATAAAAAAATCTAATTAGTAAGAAATGAATGGTCTGCTAAAGGATACAAAGGGTCCCTCATTAGAAATCTTCAAACTAGATGACTATTTGTCAGGTACGACATAGAGAGGATTGTTTTTCCAAGGAATAGTTTAGATCAGAGTAGGAGTCAGGAAACTTCTTCCAAGCATCAAATCTGACCCTAGCGATGAATGATTTTTTCAACTTTAAATACAAAACTTTATTTAAAAATGTAAAAATTATTCTTAGCTGCAGGTGGTACCAAAAAAAGTCTGCAAGTAAATCTGGCCTGTGGGCCACTGAGGTCTCTGAAAATCAGTAAATCTGTGAAATTCTGTGAGTTGTTCAGTTTTATTCATTTAATAGAATTTTTTATTCAATATAAACTGGTGAAAATTAAGAGTAGAAAGTGAACAACTCAATTCTCCACCAATATACAAACAAACTAGAACACTAATGCCTATATAAAAGACTCACTTGTCTAATCTTAGTGTTTAATCACTTTCCCCAAACATTCACTGATTTCTTTTTTAAAATTCACTTCTCTATAAATATTGCATCAGAACATCTGTTTCTTTTAACTAACCTTTATTATGCTTGGTCCCAAAGGGAGGATTCATGATTATAGTGTCAAAGGACTTGGACATTTTATCAGATAAAGAACACACATTGCACTGAATCATGTCAATATTTGTCAGCTCAAACTCTGCAACATTTCTACTAAATATCTCTAATGCATCTTCATCTATATCAAATCCAACACACAACCTGTAAATGCAAAACAAAAAGGGCTATTTAAATATATGTTTCAAAAATATGGGTTTATTACATCTTTAAAAAAATACACCAATGTATGTGCTCTGTAATATATTTTGATAAGAAGGGCATACACAACCAGAAAAGTTTCTAAGTTGGTATGAAAGGAAGGCTGATTACCAGATTGCTGCAATGTATGTATAAAATGTACTACATCTTGTTTCCCACACATTTTAATGTAGACTGGCAAACTCCCATAAATACTATTCAGTTGGTCCCAGAAATTGTTTACTGAATTACTTACCCTGCTCCTAACATTGCTGTTCCAATACTAAGCATTCCACAACCACATCCTAGATCTCCAACCACTTTGTTTTCAATGTCATTGTATGTGTTATGAATTGTATACAGCATACATGCTTTAAAAAAAAAAGAGGGAAAAACCAAATTAGACATAAACATACCAGCAAGGCTGGTGATAGAAATTCAGTAAGCAAAAATGATTCTTCTTTCTTTTAATTTGTCTTACATGAATCCTAAGTGATGTATACTATTAAAAGGGCTCACAAAATGTAGCAACTTGTTACATCACAAAAATCATCATAATTAAATTGCAGAACATCTACAAAAAAAGGCCACAAAAATGATGCATCCTAAAACAGTGTTTCCCAAAAGATGCTACCTTAACATCAAGCTGGAAGAGGCAGCAGTCTCAAGGTTGTTTTGACCAGAAACAGTTACTATTGACATTCACTCTAAACCAGGATTACACACCTGTAACCAGGAAACACATCTTTGGGGGAGAGAAAAACACCAAACTGTCCTCTAGAAAGGGACAATCATTCTAAATAAATCTTTTGAAAGTAGCATCTTAAAATGCCCAAATTTTCTCCAGTGCCAGAATCAAGGCTACTTAAGACCTACTGACAGGCTCACATTAGTCAACTGACCTCAGAGGTGGTACTCAGAAAGCAGCACTGTTTCCAAAGCTGCTCAAATCACTGTCAAGTCACTGTTAATCATCAATGTTATATTACAAAAGAAGCTCAATAAATGTTCATAAAAGTCCTAACAGCTGTTTCTGGTGCAATGTCCGGTATATGTTTTCAAACAGGTTCAAAGAAAACACATGCATACTGGTTAAATTCCACTATGATAGCTATAAAAAGCTTCTGAATAATATTCCCAGAAAAAAAAAAGCAGTGCTTTTTAGGATCGAGCTTTTTTCCTGAATTCTTAACTTACACAAATTAGTAGTTCTTCACATCTAATCAATCAGGAAGTCAACATTTATTAGAGCATAACACACTGTGCTAAACTCTGGGTATGCAAAGAAAGGTGAAAGTAACTTCCTGCTCTCAAGGAGCTTATAGTCTAATCCGAGGAGGGAACAAGCAAACAACGATGTACAAACAAGTTATATGCTGAATAACTGGGAGAGTATCAACAGAGAGAAAGCATTAGCATTAAGGGGGTGGGGGGTGGGAAAGGCTTCTTGTTAGAAGGTAGAACTCAGCTGAGTTTTGAAGGCTGTCAGGAAAATTAGACAATGGAGATGAGATGGGAGAATTCTAGTAATGAGAGGGGGTTGGGGGAGGAGGCCCAGAACAAGTCCCATGAAACTTGCTTAACTCTGCAACGGATGAGGCCGGGTATTTATCTTTTTTCACGCTTGAATTTCCACATGTATAAAACGGGGACGATGATTTTGTACTGCAGAGGTAATTGTGCAGAGTCTGACTGAGTTAGGAGACCAGCGTGCAAATACTACTTCTGATACTTAGTAGCCTTGTGACCCTGCGATAAGTCACTTGACCTCCGCGCCTCAGTTATTTCTCAGCATTACTAATAAATTAAAGAAGTGCCATCTAAATTGGCGGAGTCTGCTTCCTGTGCAAAAATTTCAGCTCCTTCGGGAATACTCGCTCTTTGCCCTACCTACCTCATACAAAGCTGCTGAGAAAATAAAATTGGATAGGAAGTCAACTTTGGAGCCGAAGGTGTACTGTCATTACGACTGTTCCAGCAGGGCGCGGCGGAAGGAGCCGGATTCGGGGTCGGTCGCTCCTCCCGCCTCTCTGGCCTCAGTTTCCCCATCCGTGCATTCCCGCAGTCTCTAAGTCGTCCCTCGGCCCAGGCGCTCGGAGCGGCGGGGACAACCTTACCTGCGATGTGGGGCCTGGTCGGATACTGTTCTAGAAGTAACTTGGGCTTCTCAAAGCCCTCCACTTGTTGCAAGACGCTTTCCAGTTCCTTCCGTTTCATGTTTCCTTCTGGTTACGTGGGTTATAAGTGGGGGGGCAGGGGTGTATCTATTTACACCGGAGAAAACGCTTTAAAATCCCCGACCCGAGGGGAGCCGTCGGGTCCACGCCCTCAGCGTCTCCGGCGGCGGCCGCACTCGCGCGCCTGCGCCTCTGACGGCTTTCTCCAGCTGCTGCGGCTCCTCCGTCCGCCTCAGGTGGCACGCTTAGTGCGGTCGGACGTCCCCGCCAGCTCCAGAAATCAGGCTCCCGGACTCAGGCTATCCCGCATCCGGTGCCGCCGGCTCACCGGTCCCCACGAAGGACGGAAACTGAGAGCGCTGCACCTGAGTTCCGCAGTCTGGGAGGCTGCAAGGCCAGGCCTGCGGACGGTCCTTGCTGCAGCATCTTCTCGGAAAAGAATCCCATTGATTTACACTCGTGGGATTTACGGCTGAAGAGCATCTGATCCAACCCCACCTTCCCCAATAAAAATGCTTGTGGATTGGAAAAAAATGTAATTAAGGAAAAAGTGTTTTTATTTAATTGGGAGGTGCTGTATACAACTACAGAGGATGAAATAATGCTTACAACATTCTATTGGGAGAAACAAAAAGAACATATATAAATATCTGAAGTAAATATGAACTGAATAAATACAAACATACCCAAAGTATTTAAATACAAGGAGTTTGGGGATCAGAAAAGATTTTATGCAGAAGAAGATGGTTCTGGAATTGTTTCATAAAGGAAGAGTGAGTCTTTGGGAAATGGCAGTGAGGAGGGAGTGCATTCCAAGCATGGGAGAAGGCTGGCCTTCTGGGAATGTTATATGTCTGAGAATGAAAAGGCCAGCTAGCCTGGATTGCAGATTTTAAGAGACAAAGTCCCATAAGGATGTAAAGATAGACTAGGGCCTGGTTGTGTAGGCTTTGAAAGATAAACAGTGAAGTTTATGTTTTATTCTAGAGGCACTAGGAAACCAGTGGTGTTGTTCTGAGTAGGGGTTAGATCTGTACTTGAAGAAAAATCACTTTGGCAGTAATGTGTGGGATACAGATTTGAAGCAGGAAAACCAGTTGGGGAAGTTGTTGTAATAATCTAGGTGGGAAGTGAAGAGAGCTTGAACTAAAGTGCACAAGTGGAGAGGTCAAATGCAAGGAATGTTATGGAGACAGAAAAGACAAGATTTGTTAAGTTACTGGACGTGTGAGATGAGAGAGTGAGGAGTCTAGGATGATGCCAAGATTAGGAACTTGAGACATTGAAAGGATGGTGGTATCTAGGACAGAAATAGGGGAGTTTGGAAGAGGGGATGGTTTGTAGGGAAGGATAATGAGTTCTGTTTAGAACATACAGAGTTTGAGATGTCTCTGGGACATCCAGTTGGAAATGCCCAGATGGAAGTTGGTGATGCTGAAGCCTAAAGAGACTGGGGTTTAATATCTAAATATGGGAGTCATCCTCATATAGATGCTCATTCACTCCATGGGAGCTGATAAGTCTACCAAAGAAGAGGGAAGAGGGAGATGAAAAGAGGGCCTAGGACAGACTTCAGAGAACTCCTAAGGAATATGATATGGAAATGAACCAGCAATGAAGACTGGGAAGACCCAGACTGACAGGTAGGGGGAGAATCAGGAAAAAGTAATGGAATGGAAACCTAGAGAGAAGAAAAGGATGGTCACAGCAGGATAAAATGCAATAGATAAGCTGAAAAGAATGAGGAGTGAGAAAAAAACACAACATGAGATGTGGCAAGAGGTAATTGGTAATTTTGGAGAGAACAGTTTGAGCTGAGTGATGAAATTGGCACTCGAATGCAATGGACTGAGAAATAAGTGAAAGGAAAAGAAGTAGAGGTGGTCTGTGTTGATAGCTTTTTCCAAAAGTTTGTCTGAGAAATGGAGAAGAGATATACAGGAAAAAAAACTTCAGGGAATGATCAAGGCTAGTAAAGGTTGTTTAAAGATTGAGGTGACAATATGTGCAGGCAGGAGGGAGGAACTAGTATATAGAGAAAGGTTGGAGTCAGGGAAAGGGAGAGTGGGGTGGTAGGATGATTGAGGGTGTAATCTGCTAGAGAAATCAAAGGACCTTCCCTTTGCAGAACCTCCTTAAAAGTAGAGTGGAAAGACTATTGACTCTAAATTCAGAGGAATTGGGAACAAATTTTACCCTGATACTTACTTCCTATATGATCTTGGTCAAGTCACTTACTTTCCCTGGGCTTCAGTTTCCTCACTGATAAAAAATCAGAATAAAGTTGAACTGACCTCTGAGGTCACTTCCAAGTCTAGATCTATGATTATATGGTCCTAAAATACACTTTCTATGTAATTAGGACTATCCCTTAAAATTCAGGAGATATAATTTACATTATACATGGTATCTTCCCTCCAGCAATTTATATTCTAATGGAAATTATAAAAAGATAAATAAAATATAAAGCAGTGAGGCTATACCATGGGCCAAATGTGATTAATTGTCCATTGAATGACACAATAAACATATGCCATGAGTTTAATGGTTCAGACATCACTACTTCTACTCATTGTCTTGATCTCAAACCCTTCATTCTCCTCTAACAGGCTGACGATCATCCTTTCTCCCTAATTTTCAATCTCTTCTCATCCACTGGCTCTTTCCTTATTGTTGTGAACACACTCAAATTTCCACCATCATTAACAAGACCTTCACTGTTCTTTCAAGCTACTGTTTACTATCATATAGTGTTACTTTTTTTTTATAGTCAGACTACCAGGAAAAAGCTGTTTGTATTCATTTCCTTAACTCTCACTTACTTCTTATAGCTAGTTGGTCATGCGCCACTGAAATTCAGGAAAGAGAATGGGTCTGGATCTACAACATATGAAATCTCTGAAAGTATAGGGAGAAAAAGAAGAGAGCAGAGGAGAGAACCATGATATACACCCACAGAGAACAAGGATGATGAGCTTGCAAAGGAGGCTGAGAGGGAGGAGCAAACTGCCAAATAGGTGGAAAATAAAAAAAAACAAAAAGGGCAGTGTTGTGAAAACCCAGGGCTTTGACGATCCCTGGGATTTAAGGAAGTCAATGATAAAAAGAAAAGTATCAAAATATTTAAAGCAGCACGTTTTTGTGGTGGTAAAGAACTAGAAACAAAGTCAACATCCATTGGATGGGAAATGGCTAAACAAATTGTGGTACATGAATGTAATAGAATATCACTGTGCTACAAGAATAACAAATATGGTGAATACGGAGTAGCATAGAAAGACTTACAAGAACAAATGCAACGTGAAGAAAGCAGAAACAAGAAAACAACATACACAAACACTATAACAAAGCAAATGGAAAGAAAAATAGTTCCCAAACAATAAAAAAAAGAATCTTACAAAATTACAAAGAACTGTCTTGACCTCAAAGAAAAGAAACGAAAAAGCATTTCCCTTTATACCTTTCTAGGTGAGAGGAAGAGGGGAATGGAATGTCCAGAGGTGTGGAAAATCGCATATGTCAAATTAATTAGATATATTGTTAGTTTTTTTGCTGATTTCTTTCTTTTTTTTTTTCTACTTGTTTCTTTTAAAAAATTCTTTTGAGGAGAAATGGCTCTTTGGGAGAGAGATTTGAAGCGATACAGGAAGAAATTTAAGTGATATAAAACCAAAGATAGAAACGGAAGACCTTCTTTAAATAAGTAAAAAAGACAACTTGTAATGACATCAGAAAACCAATAGAGGGCTAGTAAGCACACCCACAAAGTTCAAAGACAATTCTGTAGTGGCGAGAATGTAGGCCAAAGTATTAATGCATTATCATGCTTTCTCACAGAAGAGATTTGTAAAACATGAGTTGAGAAAATTACTAAAAATGTCCCAGCTTTATATCTAAGCCAGTGAGAGGAGCACAGTAAGTATGGTTTAGAAGTCTCAAAAAAAATCACATTTTAGTGTGTTTGAATGCTAAATATTTTCATCCCCTTTTATTAAAGTGAACAGTACCTCTAAAAGAAAAAAGAAATCTCTCCCCATTTTTTGCAAGATATTTTACAATGCACCTAAAAATTAAATTTCCTCCATTCACCCTTCTTTCTCCACTTCTAGTTTTTAATTTTACTCATTGAATATTTTACTATTGTTAAAAATTAAACCTATTATGCCAGCTATTACTATTTAAATTATTTCAAGATTTTCTTTAATTTTGGTTTGATAAAAATGATTGATGTGTGTTGATTTTTTTCTTCCTAATGGCAGTGACCATATATCTTACAATTTTTGATATATTCTATAGTTGATTAACACTGTGCTTGGCACATTATAGGTGCACAATAAGTACTTGAGTATCTGAAGGGCGGATAGTGAAGTGTTTGCAATACTTCTATGCTGCAGTGCAACTATAGATGCCCATACTATGCCCAGCCCCAGACGGTGAGCCCCTGAATCTGGAGGTCAATCAGGTTGGCTAAAGAGAGGCAAATTGGCCCAAGCTGGAAAAATAAAGCAGGTCAGAGCTTCCATGAGAATCAGCAACAGTATTGGGCATGTTGAATGGCTACCAAATTTGATAGGAAGAGCATGTATAAAAAAAAAAATAGTCCCTGCTTTCGATGAGTTCATATTTAAACGCGGGAGACAATATAAATGGAGGGTTTCATCTGAAAGTCAGATGGAAAAGCCTAGTGGTCTGGAGTACTGCAACAGAACATATGGTTATGCATCATTTTTTAAGTGTCTTTTCCATTTGGTGACTTAACTTTTGTTTATTTACTTTAGCAAGCACACAGCCCTGTTTCACTCCATTGGTGATTGGGAAGGCACAAGAGCATTGTCCATTAGCCAGAAACTGGGCAAACATGCCATCATGAAATTGATATACAATATTGATGAATTTCTCTGGGCAACCAAATTTTGGCATAATTTTCCATAAGCCCTCAATGACTAACAGTATCAAAGACCTTGGTCAGATCTACAAATGTTGTGTACAAACCTCTGTTCTGCTCCTGGCATTTCTCCTGGAGTTGTCAGGCAGCAAACACCATAAAAACTGTTCCTCAGCTCTTTCTGAAGTCACACTGACTTTCAGGTATATGACCATCTTCCAGGTGATGGATCAGCCTATTAAGGAGGACTCTAGCAAGAATTTTGCCAGCAATGACTAAAAGAGAGATCCCCCTGTGATTGTCACAGGACAATCTATTCCCTTTACCTCTATAGAGATGGATAATGGAGGCATCCTTGAACTCCTAGGGGATAACCTCCTCTTGCCATATAATGTGGAAAATTTCAGTCAGCTTTTGTATGAGCAATGGTCCCCCTACCTTGTAAATCTCAGCTGGAATAGAATCAGCACCAGGTGCTTTGCCACATGAAAGGAGCCTAATGGCCCTCAAAATCTCTTCTTCAGTTAGAAATTCAGCTAAGGAGGGATTGACTTTGACCTAAGGTAAATGATCAATGGCCTCAGCATTGATTGATGATGGTCTGTTGAGAACACTATAGAAGTGTTCAGCCTATCTCTCTAGGATCATGTCCTTATCCCTAATCAATGTAGCTCCATTAGCACTGAGTAGTTGTGATGCACCATAGGTTTTTGTTACATAAATAGCTTTCAGGGAATCATAAAAGCACCTTGGCCTATCAGCATAAAACTGAATTTCATCTGCCTTCTTACTGAACCAGGAATCCTGCATCTCTCTAAGCTTTGCTTGTACTTTGTTTTTGATGGAATTAAATGCTGCCTTCTTAGAGGTGAATGAATTATTCTACTAGTAAATCCTATGGATTTCCCATTTTTCATTTAGGAGTTTCTGAATTTCCCCATCATTTTCATCAAACCAGTCTTGGTGTTTGCAAGTGTTCTGACCCAGATGAGCAAATGCAGTGCTGTACGCCAAATCTCTAAAAGCTGCCCACTCTTTTTCTGCTCCACTATTGCCAACTGTGTATTGGCTCAATTTTGCCTCCAAGTTAGCAACAAACTGTTCACACTCAGAGAAGAGCTCTAATTTGTTGACATTGAAAAGGCTACAAGCTAAGATCAAAGTGGAGGGAGTGTTGCTGCACAATTTTCTGTTTGCAGATGATTGTGCACTCAATGCAGCCTCTGAAGCTGAGATGCAACAAAGTATGGGTCAATTCTCTGCTGCCTGTGCTAATTTTGGCCTAATAATTAACACCAAGAAAACACAGGTGCTCCCTTAGCCACCACCACACCATTCATACATGGTTACAACAAATGGAGAAGTTTTGAATGCAGTGGATAAATTCACTTACCTTGGCAGTGTACTTTCCAGAGAGGTACATGTTGACAATGAGGTTGATGCACGCATTGCCAGAGCTAGCTCAGTGTTTGTGAGGTTCCAAAAAAAAGTTGGGAGAGAAGAGGTATTAGACTGACTACCAAACTGAAGGTCTACAGAGCTGTTGCGCTGACCTCATTGTTATATTCTTGTGAAACATGGACAGTTTACCAGTGCCATGCCAGGAAACTGAATCGCTTCCATCTGAACTGTTTTAGGAAGATTTAGGAAGATTCTGAGGATCATCTGGCAGGATAAGGTACCAGACACTGAAGTACTTGCATGAGCTGAACTGCCAAGTATTCAAACTGTACTTCAGAGAGTACAACTCCGATGGGCTGGCCACGTTGTTCGAATGCAAAGTGTACACTTGCCAAAAAGACTATTTTATGGAGAACTCACATGGGGCAGGCGATCACATGTTGACCAGAAGAATCAATACAAGGACACTCTCAAGGTTTCTCTCAAGAACTTTGGATTTGACTGTGCAACATGGGAGACACTGGCACAGAACCGTTCAGCATGGTGTGCCCACATCAGAAAGGGTGCTGTGCTCTTTGAGCAAAGCAGAATTGATATAGCACAAAGTAAACGCAGGATGTGCAAATTTGGGATATTCACCTCAAATATTCATATGGACTATCTGTGTCCAACCTGTGGTAGAACATTTTGAGCTTGTATTGGTCTGATCAACCCCAGTCAGACACACTGAAATTTCACTTTATCATAGTGATGTCATTTTGGTCCTCTTTGAAGACGAAGGACAACAACCAACCAACCACCCACCAATTACTTTAGCACCTTAGTAGTCTGTAATTTTACTCAGCTTGTTTCCTTGGAGGAATTGCCATTGTCTCATTCCCATATTTCCTGGTCAAAAGAGAAAAGGTACATTTGCAAAGTTCCCAATTTCATCCTTCTCTACTGAAATCATGCTTTTTGGCATATTTGAGCACTAGTTGAGAGACGGGATGGAGAAATAATAGGGAGGGAAACAATCTCTTGAGAAGAACGTGTTAAACTACCGTTAACAGTTTTTTTTTTTCCCAACTGCTTTTAAGAATCCTTTAGCTTCAACAGTCTGAAGGGGGACTGTGACTCTGAAATTCCAAGTCATAGATGTCAGAACAAAGTCACTCCCTAATCCCTATCCCACTTTATTGGTAAAATTTGTGAAATAAGGGACAAAATAAGAGAACAGAGGTGATAATGATTCCTTTGATAAACAGATTATACTATTTTATACTATAAGTAGAATGTTATACTATATATACATATATATGATATGCAGATAATGATATGGGCTTGGCTGTTGTTTAGAACTTGGGCAGGGATATAACTTCTAATGCTAACAATCTTATACCATTTAAAGTTCTGAGTATTTTAAATATCTTCTTTTATAAATTTTATACTGAAAGCTTTTAATACAACAACTAAGACAAATATTTTAAAAGTTCTTTCTGTAGCAGTCAAACTTTTTGGTGTCAGGATACTATGACACTCTTAAAAATTATTGAAAACCCTAAACTTTTGCTTTTGTGGGTTATATTTGGTAGTTCTTTATTGGTGGAAATTTAGATGTCTTAATAAGATTATGAAAATAGTTTTGACCTCAGAGAACCCTTGAAAGGATCTCAGGGACCCCCAAGTGTCCCCAAACCACTTTTGAGAGCCTCTATAAAGCATTGTAGCAGGTGCTAGCAAAAATACAAAGTTTGGATAAAACACAATTCCTGCTATCTAGGAGTTCACAGTCTAGTAGGGAAAAAGATAACACAGATAGTTGTGATAGATACTGTTACATAATAAGTGTATTAGGGCGTTATAAAACAAAGTGCTATCTGAGGTATGGGGTGGGGGAGGGTTAATCAGTTAATAAGAGGGATGGGGAAGGCTTCTTGGAGAAAGTGGGATTTGAGGTGAGCATTTGAGAGTGAGTAGGAATTCAGTAGTACTACTAGTTTTGGGGAGGCAGGAAAATTATGTACCATTCAATGCTCTCATTTTCTTCATGAAGATGTTTTTTGCTTAAAAGGTTAAGGATTTTTAGTTAGAAGATTAAGCACTCACTGTGTGATAGGCATTATACTGAGCACTGGGAATATAAAGAAAACATTTTCCCAGTTGCAACCCTCCCACCCCCCCAATCCCCCCCAAAAAGGACGCTTGCTCTCAGAAAGCCTATGTTCTGATAGAAGAAACAACTTACACATACCTAGATACATACAAAATAGATTGAAGCAGTTTAGCAGTTACGTGAATGAGAAAGGGTCCCCTAAAGGAGATGGAATTTGAGCTA
Organism: Bettongia penicillata ogilbyi; assembly: GCA_023548195.1. Lineage (NCBI taxonomy): Eukaryota > Metazoa > Chordata > Mammalia > Diprotodontia > Potoroidae > Bettongia > Bettongia penicillata. Next base: position 2,816,383 of record JAJHZJ010000174.1, read on the forward strand.
TTTTGAAGGAATTCAGAGAAACTAAGAGGCAGAGAGGGGAGAGCATTCAATGCATTGAGGAAAGTCAGTGTAAAGGCATAGACACTGGAAGACTTGCTTTGGGGAACTGCAAATGGGTCAGTGTAGCTGGATTGCCAAGATCGTGGAGGGGAGTACATTTTAAGCAAGGTATAAAAATAGTAAGGGGACAGATTATGAAGAATTTTAAATGCCAAATAGGGAATTTTATATTTGATCTTGGCTGGATCTCAACGAGCAGGAGAATGACAAGGTCAGACCCACACTTGACAAAAATCATCTTGGCAGCTAATCAAAGGGTAGACTTGAGTGAGTGAGACTTGACACCAGTTAGAAGGTTGTTATTTTGGCAGTCCAGGCAATGAGGCCATGAACTAGGGAAGTGGCTGAGTGGAGAAAAGAGGGAATAAATGAGAATTACTGTGAAAGGAGAAGCAAGATTTGACAACAGATTAGATATTCGGGGGTGAGAGTAAGGATGTGAGGTGTTGACTAGAAAGATGGTGGTGTTAACTATTATAAAGAACTTCATAAGGGTGAAAGGTTTTGGGGAAAAGACTATAATTTCAAGATATCTATAATAGAACTTTAAAAGACTATTAATAGACCCTCTTACAATTACCTTTTTCTCAAATGCTATTTATTATGGCACTGTGACTGTGTGAATCAGTTCTATCCTCTACATTTTAAGTGGTAATCCACCAGCCTCAACCTCACTAGCAGCAGCAACTGTAGGTTGGAGCTACTATATCTTTATTTCCCTTACCACAAACTTGTGAAATGTGGGGAAAAAACCAAACCAAACCAAAACCAAACCTGTAATGAAAGGGATTCCTTTAAATCACTGGAAGAAAAATTCAAGTTTTGTAGATGCAAGTTCCAGATATTCAGGGTTGGAACATATTTCCTGATGAACTTTCAAAGGCAGTTAAAACCCACAGAACTAATTTTCTACTTGGGTAGAAATATGTTTATTCTATTCATCTTAAGTTAGAGTTAATAATTCTAAAGGCTCTGAAAAGTCAGAAATATTTTTCTAAATTTTGGCAGGGATAATAATAGGAGGTGGGAAGCAAAACCTATGGATAGGCATTTATGCATCTCTCCTGCAGTATCTATTCAATTGAAAAAATGAGGATATATAAAATGAGGATATAAGTATGCTTTGTGATATGCATATCAAGCTAAGAGGCCTGTGTGACAGGTGATGGGATGACAAGGTTGAAGAAACCCAAGAACATACAGGTGCCACCATACTCAAAACTGTAATAGAATTCTACTAGATATCAATATATGCTGGATTTAATCTTTAAAAAAAATGGAGTGTTCTCCATTGTTATGTTGGACAGGAAGGGAATCCTGAAGTGATGACAGCACACTTCATTAGGCTCTTTACCATGCCTTCCAGTGTACATCAAGGCTCCTTAGACAGTCTGATATGAGCGCGCGCACACACACACACACACACACACACACACTATGGCATAAAAATATTTCTGAATTTTAATTTCTTGTTTCTAAGTTAATGTAGTTGTTTATGGAGAAAAATATTTCTAAAGCTTTTTAAATTTCACATCATTGTTAAGAATAATTGGACAAATGCCTTACTAACATGAAAGGCAAGGAAATGTGAAATGACATCATATTATTGGTATATCCTGTTGGTTTTCATCTAATAGTAGCTAAGATTTGCAAATACTCATGCTGCTCTCATCAGCTTAGCTAGTTCCTTCAGGTGCTCAAATTTTTCCTTTTTGTTTTTTGCCTTCTAGTCTTTTGAATTCATTGAAGGAAAGTCATATGTTAATGGATAATTACTGTTACTACAGCTCTATTCTGTAAAATTATTGTATAAATCCAGTGAATAAGTCACCCATTGAATGCAGCAAGGTTTTCTTTAAAAGGTCTGCTAGGAAAAGAAACTATTGTTTTGCAATTCTCTTTTATAAAAAGTCATTCTCAGTCATGTCATTCTAGGCAGTATACTCACCCATTCTCCTACTCAGGTGTGTCACACTTTAAGTGAATGTAATAAATGAAAACCTAGATTTAGAAAACATATTAGGTTTTACTTGAAAGAATAATAGAATTATTTTAAACTGAGCTTTTCTATTGCCTTTAAAAAATAGAAATCCAATTTACATTTACCTAAGAATTCACGAAAGGAATAATAATTGGGTGTCTACTATACATAAGGAACTTAAAATTTAGGAGGGGAGATATGACATATCCCCAAATAGTTACATTATAAATTAAGTTATGTTAGAGATGTGGGAAGCTGGAGATTTCTTGCAGGAGATAATCTTTGAAAATTGACCTTGAAGAATAGTAGCCTTTCAGCAGGGAAAGTCAAGGAAAAGGAAGGGTATGAGCAAAGGTAAAGGAAGCAAAAAGCTCAAGGCTTGTGACAAAGAGAAGTCCAGTCTGTGCTAGCAATACAGGGATAGAATTAAAAAGATATATTGTCAACATACAATTTTTTCTTTTTTTTTAATGTTTTCTAAAATCAATTTTTACATGTAATATAATTTGTTACTTTCACTGACCCTCTCAGCTGATAAAAACAAAATAAAACAAAAGAAAATGAAAAATAAAAACGTCATCATAAACATGCATCGTCCAGGAAAACATTTCCAAATTGGCCATGTCTGAAAAGGTATGTCCTTCTGTAAATCTGAGTTCTTCACCTAGGTGAAGGTGTTGTTAACGGCCTTTTCTCAATCCTTATCCTTGACCACTCCCCAGCTTTTAACACTGTTGACTACCCTCTTCTCACTGGTACTTTCTTCTCTGGAGGTTTTCAAGACACTACTCTTTCCTGGTTCTCTTCCTATCTGTCTGACTGGTCCTTCTCTGTCTCTTTTGCTTGATCTTCACCCAAGTCACGTTTGCTCACCCTGGGTTGGCACTAGATCTTGAACAGCATTAAGAATTGACTTTCAATTCTTTCAAGGGAGACATACAGCTACATTAGGGAGATGATTTTGGCAGCGGTGTGCAAAATGTATTAGAAAGAATTGAATATCATTTAGAAGACAATGACAACAGTCAGGAGGAAAAGTAATAATTGCCAGGTGGTAATGTTAATCTACCGAATAAAGAGAAGCGCAACTATATAAAATATACTGTATAGAAAGGACGCAGTACAAAATTCCTATAGTACTTGTGGCAAGAGATCACAAATATATCGGTTCTTCTGGAAGAAGATGAAAGGATCTTCGTTCATCATTCCAGAAATCGATTGATAAAGGTTGCCAGGCCGTCCTCTGAAACGTCATTTTCTGGCAAAAAAATGTCAAAACATTCGTCCGCTTGAAGATTTCTTTAAGTTGACTCCAAATCTGCATTTCACGACGAGATTTGTTCCTCTGGGGAGCTCGCCTCGGGAAGGGCTAAGAGTCAAAAGAATGGAAAGGAAAGACAGGAAAGAAGCAGAGGTGGACATTACAGGAGAAGGTGAGGAAGGAGGGGGAACCAAGGAGGCGAGAAGCGGACCCAGGTGGAGCAACGGGGGCGGGGACCAGAGAAGAAGGGAGAGGTGGTGGGAAGGAGGGGAGGACACTAGGGGTGGAGGGCATGGCAGGGACCAGAGGAGGTGAAGACAGTCTAATGAAGCCAGGGAGAGGGGAGCAGGTGAGGAAGACACCCAGGGCTGAGGAAGATCTCACGAAGCTCCGAAGGCTGGAGGGAGGGACGGAAGGAGAATGCGGGAGGGAATGACGGGGCGAAGGGGCGTGGATAGGGGGCGGGGCGAATAGGGGGCGGGGCGAGAGTTGAAGGGCTGAAGTGAGCGTCAGCTCTCGGCTATCGCGAGAGTTGGGCCGGGGCAGAGCTCAGCAGTCTATTCCCACCCCCCTCCCCTCCCAACACCATCCCGGGAGGAGCAGCGGCTGCCGGGAGCCGCCGGCTCTGGACTCTCCCAATTCTGAGCTCTCATCATGGCGGCGGCGGCGGCGGCGGCTGTCGGGGGGCAGCCGTCGCCTCAGTCTGAGCCGCCTCAGCCGGAGCTGGGCCGGGACAAGGCGGCCACGGCGGCGCACCTGAAGGCGGCGCTCAGCCGGCCGGACAACCGGGCGGGCGCTGAGGAGCTGCAGGCTCTGCTGGAGCGGGTGCTGAACGCCGAGCGGCCGCTGGCCCGGGCGGAGGGCGGGGGGGAGGAGGCGGCGGCCGGAGGAGGCGGCGGGGGCGGCAGCGGCGGCGGCCCGGGGGCGGCGGAGGAGGAGGCCCTAGAGTGGTGTAAGTGCCTTTTGGCCGGCGGCGGTGGCTACGAGGAGTTCTGCGCCGCGGTGCGGGCCTACGACCCCGCGGCGCTCTGCGGCCTGGTCTGGACAGCCAACTTCGTGGCCTACCGGTGCCGGACGTGCGGCATCTCCCCTTGCATGTCCCTGTGCGCCGAGTGCTTCCACCAGGGTGACCACACTGGACACGACTTCAACATGTTCCGCAGCCAGGCCGGAGGCGCCTGCGACTGCGGGGACAGCAACGTGATGCGGGAGAGCGGGTGAGCCGGGACCCGGGGGCAGAGGGAGGCGAGGAGGGAGCTGCTCCCCGGGGCTCTCCCGGAGCTGTCAGAGTGGGGGAGGGGAGGAGGAGGAGGCCGGAGCCACCTGAGGATGGAGGTGTCGGAGCTGTCACCGGTGGGGGAGGGGGCTGTCGCCTTCAGGGCCCGCAGCTGCCCTGACTCGCAGGGGCCGCGGGGCTGTCAGTTATGCACTTGTCCCGGAGAAGGGCCGCGGAGCGGTCGGGTTCGTCGCTGGGCCCAGCAGGGCTGTCGGAAAGGAGCGGGGAGAAGAGGAGAGATGGGGAGGGGGAGATGCGGTCACCGTCGGGGGAGGAAGAGCTGGGGAAGGGGCTTCCCAAGTGTCGCGGGTGTCCGGGGCTGAGGGAGGAAGGAGCCGCGGAGCCTGGTGCCTGGCGTGCTGGTGTGTGTTTGCTGCGGGAGGTGGGTGGAGACGAGGGAGGAGCCTCGGGGAAAGAGACTGGAGCTGTCAAGAGGAGTGGAGAACTGGGCTCTGGAGAGGTTACCGAGAGGGGGGGGTTCCTCTTCTTTTTGGGGGAGGGGGAGACATTGTTGCTGTGGCGAGGGTATTTTCGATAAAAAGATGTTTAATTAATTTAATTAAACATTTTCTTCTCGGCAGGGGAAAGTTTTCTTCTATACCGACTTTTTTTCAGGGGGTGCGGAGGTGTTGGGGAAGTAGGGATATGGTAGGGGGTATGGACTTGTGGTTTTAAAGTTATGGGGATCTCCTGGTAAGGAGACTCCCTTTGCCATTGTAGATTGGCAATGCGTTTGTAATTTACAATCGTTAATTTTTTTTTTGTTGGGACCGTTGTACTACCTATAGTACCTGAGGCAGGATTTGAGCTCAGGTAGGTACTCCTTACTCCAAGTTCAGTCACTCTACAAGTTCTCTCTAATTTTTAACTCTCCACACGAACATTATTTGCATACTTTTATATATGCAACTGAATTTTTTTTTTAAACTGTGCTGATAATCTGGAGGTGGGTCTCAGATACTCAAGGTGACCAAGAAGGAGTTTCTAAGTTGTCTACATAGAATATATTAGTAGAAGTTGAGGCCTTCCGAGGTGTATATAAAATGAAAGGTGGGGTTTTTGGTTGAGCGGCCGTTAATGACTTGATTGAATTGGCTTTAAAATTAAAAAATTTTCTATCCGTATAGTTATTGGTACAGTTTGAAGACTTTAGTCCTCTCTCCTCGTTTTTCTTTTTGAGTATTTATAAAATCATATAAAAAAATAAGACTTTTGTGATCTCATTTTCATGTTTAAATCGAATAAGGAACTATTTAAACTTTTAATAAATATTTTATGTATTATTAATGCTTCTTTTTTGGGCTTCTGGTTTGCTGTCCTTTTTTGATATTTGTGATGAATTCTCTCAGTTTTGGCTTTTGCTTTACTGATCTTATTTTACACTAATCTTTTTATAGCTGCAAAAGAAAGTATGCTGAAAACATACAGGAGTAGAAGAAATATTACTTAAAGATGCTACTCAACAATTTCTATAAATTGTATGGTTGATTGCTTGGCTTTGAGAGGTCTGCAGAATTCCACTGAGGATTTGACTTTTTTGAGAAGTTTTCTTTTTTTTTTTAGAATCTCACATTTTGGATTAGAGGTACAAAATTAATGTCATCATAATGCCACAGTTTAAGAGTAGGACTGTGTATCAATTTTATTTGAAGGTAGCCTGAGAACATTCATTTTGAAAAGTGGGGTAACTTTCTTTTCATCTTACTCTAGGGTCCACCTTGTGTGGCTTCATTTCTGTATCTTTAAATAGGTCCAGTGGGCAAATATCAGAGACAGTAGACATGGAATATTTAATAATGATCATGTTTCATATGCTGTGTTCATTTGAAATTTACAGTTCAGATCAGAATAGTTATTCAAGTCAATTAACATTTATTAAATGCATACTTTGTACGGAGAGTCATTGTGCTATAGTGAGTGGAGGGGATAACCTTAGAGGCAGAAGAATCCTGTGTCAAATGGTAACTCTGACACATACTGGTTGAGTGAGTAATGTGAGCAAGTAATAGGATGATAGATTTAGAGTTGGAAGGGACCTTCGAGATCATTAGTCTAACATCCTCTTCTTACGATGAAGAGATGAAGAAATTGAGGCACAGGATAGTTTAGCAGCTTGCCTACAGTCACCACAAAGGAGTAAGTGGCAGAGCTGGGACTTGAAACTGAGTCCTCTCACTCCAAATACAATACTGTTTTCACTTGATCACTGTTTTCCTCAGTGTTCCAGTCAACTCCAATTCAATAACACTCTTAAATTACAGGTGAGTTGCATTAATTAAGTTTCCATAAAGGGAATTCCCTGCACTTGTAGAAGTATGGACTGGATAGGACCAAAAAAATATATAGTTTGTATACATAGTCACCTACATATTTGTTCAAGTGGACTAAAGTTTTCGTGTAATTTTATGGAAAATTATATGAAAATTTTGTGTGGAATTTAAATTTAAAAAGTGTTTTCTCCAAGCCTGTTTTGGATTAAAACAAATTCAACAAACATTTATTAAAACCCCATTGTGTGCAGAGCACAGGTGCTAGGCAGTCGAGGGCTGGGGGTAGGGGAAGACATACAAGAAAAGATAGACTTACAGGCTTCAGTGACCTTACAAACTAGCAGGGAAATGTAACATACACATAAATGCACTAAAGGTACAAGCATGTGTGGAAAGTAGTTTTTAGGTAACATGCCAAAAATAAGCTGAGGTTGAACAGCAGATATTTTTTTCTCTGAGCTGCACTGGTGACCATGCTATGTTCCTGAATTCTCAGCAGCTACCTGGAAGAATTCAGTGTAGCCTATCTTGGCCACACACATTTAGCCCATTGCTTTCATGGGCAATTTAGCCATTGCCTTGTTGGTGTTAGTACTAGAAACTTTGTCAGGACCCAAAATCATGAACTTCTGAATTCTGATAAGGTGTGGTATGTAAAACTTGATCATTGTGGTGGGGATAGTTTATGTTTAAACTTTTGCAGTCTTAAAAATTTCTTAACATTTTTTGAGGGCACTGATGAGTTAAGATGTATTGGGGATTTCTGATTGGTCAGTTGTTTTAACTGCTATGGAACTGTTCAGTCTCATCATTCAGTCCCTTCTTGCATAAATGAAAGATTGCTTTTAACTTTGTATTCCTAACAGTAGTATAGAAGAGAAAACATTTCTTCTTGTTTCTTCTGAAAGTGGGATTACTAAAGGTGCTCAGTACTAGTCATGTTTGGAAGTCTGAATTGTAATTTTGGATAGGTTTGTCCTAAACTATATCAGAATATTCTGTTTTACTTTCAAACTATGGAAAGAATGGTCTGCTCTTGTTTTCTGGTTTGGTAATACTAACAAAATAAGTTATTTTTTGAGTCTTGGTCTCTCATTAACTCAGTTATTAATGTATTTTTATTCTGTCTTTCTGAAACCCCTCTTCTTTCTTTTCCCATTTGTTACCTTAATATAGGTGTTAATTATCACCCTTCTGCTACAGTAGCTTCCTATGAAGTTTGACTTTCTCCACTCTCTGACCCTCTCTGTGTATGTATTGCACTAACTAATCTTCTCTATGTATAGATCTGTTCATGTCAAGCTTCTGCTAAAATCCTTTTAACAGCTCTGCTTACCTACTTAGGAAAGTTTAAATCTTTTAACTGGACATTCTAAGTCCTCCATGACCTGATATATTTTCAGCTATCTCTCAAACCTTTCAAATTACTGGATAACATGTTGACCCTATTCCTCATTTCCTCTCCTCCCTTCTCTTCATTTTACTTTACTCCCTACTCTTCACATTACTGCTTTTCTTTCTTGGCTAATGCTTTTCTTTTGTTTGTAATAAGCTTGATCCCCTTCCCCATTTATCCACTGAATTTGTACCCATTATTTTAAAACCCAACTGAAACTCTGATACCCCATCATTAATGACCTCCTTCCTCCTGTAAGATCTCACACAGTACTTTGCTTGTACCTTTAGTGCATTTATGTGTATGTTACATTTCCCTGCTAGTTTGTAAGGTCACTGAAGCCTGTAAGTCTGTCTTTTCTTGTATGTCTTCCCCTACCCCCAGCCCTCAGTTGCCTAGTACTTGTGCTCTGCACACAATGGAGTTTTAATAAATGTTCGTTGAATTTGTTTTAATCCAAAACAGGATTAGAGAAAACACTTTTTAAATTTAAATTTATTAAATTTATTTAAATTTATTTTTTCTGGAATACTGGTATCAGGATATCATGGTTATTAATTATCCAGAACATCTATTACCTTTATCAGTAATATATTTTGTATTATGCTCAGTTTTTAGGATTTAACCAACATTACCCACTCTGACATTACCCACTACTGACAACTAACATTATCTTTGGGTAAAATTAATAACCATCTGTAGGGATTATAAAGGCATTATAACATACCCTGATACAAAAAGAAAACTTAAGTATTGAGCAATAATGATCTCTGAATAAATTTTTAAACAAAATGGAATCTTTGGTTTACGATATCCAGTATTGTCCCTTCATTTTTCTGGGACTGTATCACCATTTCTTCACGTCTTGAGTTTCTCAGCATTGTTGAGCAAGTGATAAATAAAAATATGAAATTAAATAAAAATATTATTTTGTGTGAATTTAAGTAAAGTTATAATATTGATAAATTCTTGGAGTTTTCTTTTCAACTGCACTTGTAAACATCAATTATTAATTTGGGGGCTTTAAAGGATAAATATTACTAACATTGGTTAAAGATATACAGTAGTATAATAAAAGGGCATGGGAGGTGATTTGAATCTCAATTGGGACTACTGGGGCTCAATTGGGAGCCATGTTTTAGATCCCCATGAATAATTTTATTTTTTATCTGGCAATTTATTTAAATATTTAATATAACTCTACTAGTTGTGACATAATAGGATTCTTTTTTTTCTTCCACATGACAAGTATCAGTAATTTGTTGATGGGAGTATCCTTGTACCAACATAGATTACAACCGATGTGTAATTCAGTAGAAGGTCTTTGAGACCTTTGTGTTGGCCAAAAAAGTGACCATCTTTCAACTCATTTGATGATGAGTTTCTCTTAACTAGCCTCTGTTTTATATTCCTGCTGAAATCCTTTCTAGCTTGGGTATAGAACCTGCTAGAGTTTGCATTCCACTGGCATTGCCTTTCAGAATTCAGGGTCACCTTCCTGCCACAAATAAGACAGCAGAGTAGGACTTCAGTGGATGATTCATTTTCTATTCAGTACATAATTCCATTAGTCATTAGGTAAGTCACTTTTATATTTGGGTGTCTATACCTCTTCTTTCTTATTATTAACTTTGCATTCATTAACAGTATTTATTGTGCAAAGAAGGACAGAAAAAAGGAATGTACATGAAGTTGTGAACTTCTGTTTAGTTTTTTTAAAGTTTATATTCACAAGGCCCTGTACCTGTTTCTGAATTTTGTTTTCTTTCTTTGTCGTTTTCAAATGTTTCCACTCCTGTCTTCCCTCTTTTTCTTTAAGTAATTTATCTTTGCTTTTCACCATTAACTTCCATAAGATTTTGAGTTCCAAATTTTCTTCCTATCCTTTTCCACCCTCATCCCAAGATGGCATGTAATCTGATACATGCTTTACATATACATTCAAATTAAACATTTTCACAATAGCCATGTTGTAAAGAAGAATTAGAACTAATGGAGAAATCGGAAGAAAAAAAAATGAAAAAAAAAAGGCAGCAAATAATATGCTTTGGATCTGCATTTAGACCGTATAGTTCTTTTTCTGGATGTTGATAGCATTTTCCATCTTGAATCTTCTGGAATTGTCTTAGATCCTTGCATTGCTAAGCAGAGATAAGCCTATCAGATGTTTCTGTTGCTGTATAAAATGTTCTGGTCCTGCTCACTTCACTCAACATCAGTTCATGTAAGTTTTTCCAGGTTTTTCTGAAGTTCTCCTGCTCCTCATTCTTATTGAACAATAGTATTTCCTTGCATTCATATACCATAACTTGTTCAACCATTCCCCAATTGATGGGCATCCCCTTAATTTCCAGTTCTTAGCCACCACAAAATGAGCTGTTATAAATATTTTTGTGCATGTGGGTCCTTTTCCTGTTTTTATGATCTCTTTGGGATACAGACCCAGCAGTGGTATTGCTAGGTCAAAAGGTATGCACAGTATTATAGCCCTTTGTGCATAGTTCCAAATTGTTCTCCAGATTGGTTAGATCACAACACTACCAATAATGCATTAGTGTTCCAGTTTTCCCACATCTTCTCCAGTGTGTATCATTTTTCCTGTTTTGTCACTTTAGCTAATCTGATAGGTGTGATGTGGTGTTTCATAGCTGTTTTGATTTGCATTTCTATAATCAATAGTGATTTAGAGCATTTTTTCATGACTAGATAGCTTTAATTTCTTCCTCTGGAAACTGCCTGTTCATATCCTTTGACCATATATCATTTGAGAAATGATTTGTATTTTTATAAATTTGACTCACTTTATCATACACTGGTTGTGAAAATTCTTTCCTTCTTAATCTTGGTTGCATTGGCTTTGTGCAAAAAGTTTTCAAGTTAATGTAGTCAAAATTATCCTTTTTGCATTTTATAATGTTCTCTATCTCTTGTTTGGTTATAAATTCTTCCATTATCTATAAATCTGCCAGGTTTGCCTTCTCTTTATTTTTGCATTTGACTACCCTCTAACTCATCACCTCACACCAAATACAAGTTCTCCCTTGAAACAAATAATTATGGTGTTAAGCAATACTGACATATTGCTGGATCTGAAAATGTTTGTCTTGTTTTGTATTTAGTCCATCTTTTCTCTACTAAAAGGTGGGAGGCGTGTCATCACTAGTATTTTTAAAGGATTAAATCAGATGTTTGTAAAACACAGCACAGTGCCTTGCATAGTAACTAGTGCTTAATAAATTCTTCCTTTCTCTTTCCTTCTTTTCTTCCTTCCTTCCTTCTTCCCTTCTCCTTATCATCCTCCCTTCCTTCCATTTCACTCTGTATCAATTCATACAAATTTCAGGTTTTTCTAAATCTCTCATTTTTATAATGTCTTATGGCATGATTATATATCATTATATTCACAATTATTTATTCAGTCATTCCATAATTGATGAGCACTCACTTCATTTCTAGTCCTTTGTTACAACAAAAAGTACTGCTATAAATATTTTTGCGTATTTGGGTCTTTTCCCTCTTTTCTGACCTCTTTAGACTATATCTGTAGTAGTGTATTGTCAAAGGGTCTATAAAGTTTAGTGACTTTTTGGACATAGTTAGTTACAGATTGCTTTCCAGAAAGGTTGGTCTGTTTTATAGCTCCATTAGCAATTTATTAGTGTGCCTATCTTCAAGCCCCTTCCATCATTGCCATTTCCCTCTTTTGTCATGTTTGCCATTCTAGTGGTTATGAAAAGGTAGGACCTCAAAGTGGTTTTAATTTGCTTTTCTCTATATTATTAGTGGTTTCTTTGGTTTTTAATTAGTTATTTTTTAGTTTTCAAAAATCCTTTTCTTTCTCCCATCTCATTGAAAAAAAGAAAAATAAAATACATCAAATACACATGTGTAACAATTATGCACGATCAGTCAAAACAAATTTCTACATTGGTAATGTCTAAAATATATCGAAATCTGCATCCTGAATCCATAACCTCCCTGTCACAAGGTGGGTACCATGTTTCATCATAGCTTCTCTAGAATCTTGGTTGGTTATTGTGTTGATTTTTCAAAGTTGCTTGTCTTGACAGTGTTGTTATTGTAGAAATTGTTTTTCTGGTTGTGCTCACTTCATTCAAGTTTTCCCAGATTTCTCTATAATCACTCCTATCATCATTTCTTAGAGCACAGTATATTTTATTACATTCATATATCATCTTTTGTTCAACCATTTTCCAACTGATGGCTAACTCCCTTAGTTTCTAGTTTTTTTGCACGACAAAAGAAACTGCTGTGGGTCCTTTTCCTCTTTCTTTGAGTTCTTTTGAGGCAGGGCAGAGGCTTATTATATTATATTGCTGTGTAAAAGGGTATATACAGTTTAGTAACTTTTTGGATGTAATTCTAAATTGCTTTCCAGAATGGCTGAACCAATTCATAGCTCTACCAGTAGTGGAATGCTCATTTTCCTGCATCCCCTCCAACATTTGTTCTTTCCCTTTATTATTAGTGATTTGGAACATTTTTTCATATGGCTTGCATTTCTTAATTTAAAAACTGCCAATTCAAATCTTTGGACTACTTTATCTATTGGGAAATGGCTCTTTTTCTTTTATATTTGTACCAGTGTGCTATATTTCTTGGATAGCAGAGAAATATTCTGCAAAAATTTATTTCCTCCCAGTTAATTGCTTTCTCTTGCACTAATATTTAATGAATATCCTTTCAACAATTGTTCTGCCTAAGAATGCTTGGATTTTAGATTTTTATAAAGCATAACATTTTGGAAAAAAATTATTGCTCATCTCATTGAAATTTATAAGAAAAGTGCTTAAGTGAAGGCTAATATATATGTATAGTATTATAAACTGCTTAATTTTTACTTCATTTTTCCCTCTTTCTCCAATTTTTTCAACACTTTTTATTATTTTCCATCTGTAATTACATATTGTTTGAAAAATAACATTTTTGATAGTATAGGGACTGGGGTTATTATATGGTTAAATGCTTTCTGATTATTTGACAGTGTTTACTTTTAAGGTTATTAAAATATATTATTTTGCTCTCTTAAATTTTAGCCATACTCAAATATATAAGTAAAAATAATGGATCTAATTTTTTGACATATGTTCAATTATACACATTTAAAAATTTTAGTTTGTTAATGGATCAGTTTTTATGTGATTGCCATTTTAGATTTTTACAAAGAGTTCTTTGGCAATACATTTCGATTTCTTTAAAACAGATCTTTAGCCTTGCAGGTAGAGAAACCATTTCTCTCAGATCATCCAGTGTTGATAAAACTTTATGATAACTAAACATGTAGGAAGCTGACTTGTAAAATAGAATCACAATTTTCAATTTACAGTGGAAGATGTTTGATTAGTGTACCGTCACTGTTTGTTTCTCTCTTTTTGAAATGTCTCCTTTGTGCCAGCAAATCCACTAAGAAATGCATACCACATAGTAATTTGGTTAACGAGGGAGTGGGATGACATTAAGGGACATTTCATGCAGGATATAATAAGATCTGTTTTTCTGAACCTTGCTATGCCTGCTTGCCTATGCACTTCCCAGCTCTGACTAGCCTGACCAACTTCCTCTCAGCTGTACTCCACTCTTCCTGTTCCACTCATTCAACAAGCTCCTCCTACCACATGTAACTTCCATGTGATTTAAGCAGATCACATGGGCCTATTAATGAATGGGAAAGATCTTCCTATTTATATTACCATTACATTAAGCCCAAGATCTTTCATATTCATTACATAAGTCAGGGGGGCAACTGATATCAACAGAACTGTTACCGGGATAATAGAAAATAAGCATATAAAACAACATCTTAGACAACTGATGTCAGCAGAACATTATAGTAGTATAACAGGGATCACATAAAATAGCACATAAAACAATATGTTAGGGTGAGGCTTGAGCACAGGTACCCCATCATTCCCCTCTTGAACGGAGTTTAAAATCTGGAGATAAGTGGCTAAGGTCTCTTCTTCTACACCTCCTTTTTGCTGAAATTGGACATTGAGCTATTCCTGCCCCTTGAGGTCCCATTTGAGAGGTCAGTTCTTTGCTGGCATCCGGAGCTTAGTCAATACCAGGTCAATACCATCACAGTCGTGGACAGGGGGTAATATCTGACTTAAGCAATCAGTCATCTGCATGTTGAGGGTACTAAGCCTGCAGAAAACAAATCTAGCAAATAAGTTTAACAGACAAAAAAGTCACACCCATCACAATAACCAAGAAGTCAATACACATTGGCACCGCAGGGGACAGAGGCATTTCCAAGCCTCCCCCTCCCCCTGCTGGGACCTTCCCACAAACAAGCAAACACTCATGAACCCAACTGTGCCTGCTTGCCTGTGTCCTTCCCAGATCTGACTAGCCAGTCCATCTTCCTCTCAATTCTGTTCCACCCTTTCAGCAGTTTCCTCCCACCACATGTGACTTAGGCTTCCATGTGATTCAAGCAGGTCACATGGGCTTGTTGATGAATGGGAAAGATCTTCCCATTTAAATTACCATTACAGTATCCCTAAGACTGGAAAATGGGAAAATAATCTTACAGTTAAAGATTTATAAGTAGATTCTACTTGAGGGGCTTCTGCTTGTCTCTTTTTAGTTTTATTTTCATATAGAGGTCTCTCAAGGGAGTCAAAACTTCAGTTAAACATAGTTGAGGAATCCATTTGCCACCAACAGAAAAGTATTTGACAGGTAGCATTTTGAATATAAACTCTTGATGCTTCTCACTTTAGAATGTTTTCTGTTTTGTTTTTTTAAGCATAGGCTTTTTCTTTTTTTTTTTTCAGTTCCAATTTTCCCTCTTGTTCTTCCCCCACCCACTGAGAAGTCAGGAAAAATATAACCCATTGAAAATATGTGTAGGCATGTAAAACAAATTCCTGCATTAGCTATGATTTTTTTTTTTACCATTTCTTTTTTATTACAAATTTAACATTTGACAAACATGAACATGTTAATATACAAGAAACAGAAAAGAGGCTTGCATATGAAATTGGACTTCTGCTACATAGTTAAAAAATGTATTAAACAACACAGTAACAAATTGCCCTTCTGAATTTTTGTATATTTTTAATATTTTAATATTTTATTGATCTTTTCTTGCCATTTTTATGACATCTTTGTTAGAATATTTGTTTGGACAACATCACCCTAGAAACAGAAGACTTCCTTTTGGAATTATCTCCTGGAGTTCCACCATTCCATCACTATAGTGAATATTTGCTTTTTGAATAGAATTGACTCAGTTTTTCCTGAACCAATTCCTATATAAGATGTCTTCTAGGGTGGCATTGCACTGGAAATCCATGACTAGGACTCTTGAAAGAATGATCCTATGCCATTTGAGGATGTTTGCCTTCTAGGCATATTTTATTAGTACTTGTTGAGGGTAGGAGGGCATAGAAGTCTACAGGTCCAGCCTGAGTTGGACCAAGGAAACCTTGAAGGAAGAAAAGTATCCTTAAAGACAGAGACAAGAAGGGAATACATTTTATATTTGGAAGATAGTTTGTGTGAATGTATGGAGAAAGGAGAGGGTATGATGAATTTAGAGAATTGAAATAGCCTAGCTTTATAGGAACATGGAGTATATAAAAGGGAGTAGTGGGAAAGAAGAGTGGAAAGTCGTTTGCAAACAGATTCTGAATTAGTCAAATTCTACTGTTTGTTTGTTCTTCTGTGAAGTTGAAAGGCCTTGTTGAGTTCCTTTGTTGGCTTGTCATCTATATCCTATCCTCTGGCTGTGGAGTTCCCCCCAAGGATTTATCCTAGCCTTTCTTTCTTCTCTACCCTTCTTTTTGATAATCTCATCATCATCTATGGGTTTAATTCTTATCTCTATACAGATGACTTGCAGATATCCAGTTCTAGCCATTCTTTTAGTTGTCATTGCATGTCACTAATTGCTTATTGGATATTCTAAACTGGATGTTCTGGCAACATCTCAACCCAGCCTCCTCCTCTACCCCATCCTATTTCTCTTCCAAACTTTCCTATTTTTGTGTTAGGCAGCAGCATTCTTTCTGTCTTCCAGGTTTGTAACCTTGATAACCTTGAGTACTCATTTTCCCTTATCCTAGTGGTCACTTTTTTACCTCTGCAACTTCTCTCACATCCAACTTTCTTTTCTCTAATCATAGCCACTTAACAGCTTCCTAATTAGTCTCCGTCTAAAGTTTCTCCCTTCTCTATTCTAGTCTACATGTAGAGTCATCAAAGTGATTTTCTTTAAGTGTTGAATGGTGTCTGTTGTTTTCCTACGCCATCAATTCCACTGGCTTCCTATTACTTTTAGCATTGTTAAAAGAATATCTTTGTTCTGTCCTTGCCCTGAATAATGAAGCAAATCCAGGAAGAGGAAATTTAAAAGAGTTTATTGTAGTACTTAAGGCTTGGTTGGTTATGGTCCTTTGTCCTTGAAGAAGACCAAAATGACATCACTATGTTAGAGTCAAGCTATAGTGCATTTGACTGTGGCTGATCAGACTAATATGAGCTCGGAATGCTCTACCACCAGTCAGGCATGAATAGTTCGTGTGAATATTTGGGGTGGATTCTCTACGTCTGCACATCTCATGTTTCTTTGAACTACTTCAATTCTGCTTTGCTCATAGAGCATAACACCTTCTATGGTGAGGGCTCTGTAGACCTTTAATTTGGTAGTCAGTCTCATACCTTTTCTCTCCCACACTTTCCTTTGGAGCCTACCAGACACTGAGCTAGATCTGGCAATGCCTCTGTCAACCTCTTTATCAGTGTGTACATCCCTGGAAAGTGGACTGCCAAGGTAAGTGAACTTATCCACAGCATTCAAAACTTGTTCATTTGCTGTAACCAATGGGTTCCATGTATGGATGGTGTGGTGCTGGTTGCTGGAGCACCTGTGTTTTCATGGTGGTGTTAGGCCAGAATTAGCTCAAGCAGCAGAGAATCGATCCATGCTTTTTTGCATCTCAGATTCAGAGACATAAATGTACAGTTTAACAACAACTGGAAATACATTTTGGAAGGTAATAGATGACTTAAGAGTGTAGATTGTTAACTGCCTTCTTAAAATAATTATAATTTCACTGGGATGCTGAAATATGGAAACCTGTTATGTGGCTATCTCTTTCTACCTTATCTATTGTCAAGAGAAGAACAGGGGGAATTAGAAAGACAGCCTTATGAATTATTTGACAGATGGAAGGCTAAAAAAGACAGTAGTTTGGCTATTCTTTTAAAATTCTTGCTTAAAATTTAATGAATGGAAGTTGTTGAATAATAATAGCTAGTATTTATATAGATAGTGCTTTAAGGTTTACTTGTGTTATTTCATTTGCTTACTGCAATCATGTGAGGTAGTTACAATTACTATACTCATTTTACAGATGTGAGGATTGAGACAAAGGAGCTAGCTGACTTACCTAAGGTAACACAGCTGGTGTCTGGATTCAAGTAAGGTAGGATTCTGACTTAGCGCTTTATCCACTCTTCCACTTAGCTGCCTGTGTGTAGATCATACCTGTGGGAAGTTGCAAGACTTTTTGAAACTAGGCTTTTATACAGTGATAGCATTACATGGAAAAACAAGACTTTAGAACTCTTATTGATAAAATGATAAACTATGAGTCCAAAAGAATGATGATGAAACATGATGCTCAACTTCTGACAGATGTGATGAACGCAAAATGTAGGAAAATACATGTTTTCCCACAAAGCTAGTAATATGGGAATTTGTTTTAACTATGCATTGAGGGATTTAAAAAATAATTGATCAGGTATGGGTGGGGTCAGTGGTAGGGATGAATTATGTTAAAAAAAAAACCCTATTACTTGAAAATAAAAATAACAAACTTTTTTTTTAAGGAAGAGGAGGGTTAAGCAATAGTTTTAAATGGACAAAGAAAGGCATAGAGACTAAGAACTCTATAGCTTATAACATTTAGTACCAGTCAGAGGTTAGGGAATCAGGAAGTGAAAATGTTTGTGATCAAGAACAGGCTAAGTAATCTTCACACTCTGGGATTCACCTGAGGCAGGTTGAAGCAAACACTTCTAAGAAGTCAAATAGGCATCAGAAATTCAGGGTCTGGTACTTTGAAAAAATGGTACCAGTTAGTAGTAAGGAACATTGAAGTGCACCTGAATCTAGCGTGAAGGACTGTTCCCTAGCCTTTTTAAAAAAAAATTTTCATTGACCACTGTAATTATTTAGCTTTATGAATAATAGTGTAAGAAAAACACCAAAGTCAAAAGTAATTATAACTATATGTTTCTGTAAAATCATTTGGTAATTGTTGACTCCAAACTGATAGATACCAATAATCAACATTAACTAAATACTTCTCACATCATCCTTGTTCTCCTCATCTTTTTTGATCTCTTCCTGCGTATTTAACATGACTTTGTTGTCTTTACTGCTTGGTTGTGGTTGTTTTTTTAGTTTTATTTAGATTTATTTTTAGTATTATATTTTATGTGAATATTCCCTTTGGGGGGAGTTTTTATACTTGATGTTTTCTATGGCTCAATCCAATAATATTCCATTTTTTCATATACCATAATTTGTTTGGCCATTCTTCAGTTCATGGTAACAAATTTAGTTCATTTCTAGATTATTTTTCTTTTATTTCTTGTTTATTATTAAAGAGCTGCTATGAATATTTTTGTATATTTAGGTTTTTCCCTACTATTAATAACCTCTTTGGGTTATAGTTTTAGTAGTGGGATTACATATCAAAGGACATGCCCATTTACATGATCCTTATTGTATAATTCCATATTATTTTCCAGAAAGGTCAGACTCATTCATAGCTTTGTCAGCAGTATAAAGCTGTGCTTACTTTACCAGAGTTGTTACAGCACTAGATTTTGTCATCTTTTATTGTTATCTTAGACAATATGAGGAATTCTGGTAGAATTTCACAGTTGTTTTAATTTTCTTCTCTTTAATTATTAGATATTTTAGGCATGTTATATGTAGTTGTTACTCTGTGTTTCTTTTAAAACATCTTTTTTTTGTGTGTCATTTGACCACTCACATATTGAAGAATGGCTCTTAATTTTATAAATTTTTGTTTTGCATATGTTTTTGACTTTTGCCAAAAAATGTTTGAGGCAGAGATTTTTTTTTTGTTAGTTTCCTTTTCTCATTCAGATGTTATTTTATTATGCAGAAGCTTTTTGCATAATAAAATTAATATACTTACCTCATTTTTCTAAGTTAAAATATTAATAATTTATTCCTTGTCTATACTTATGAAAGATGGAGCATTTTCTTGTTTTGTTTTTAAATGAGATGTTTTAGATTGTTGATACATTTTGATTTTATTTTGCTGTTATGGTGTGACATGCTGATACTTGTTTTTTGCCAAACTATAGTTTTCCTGAGAATTTTTGTTGAATAATGAATACCTTACCCAGTATTTTGTAACCCTAGATTTACTTAACACTACATTATTGTAGGATCTGATTCTAGCTTGTGGTAGTCTGTTTCATTATATCTATTTCACTCATCTCTATTATCTGGTGACAGGATTTTGCTGATTATTGCTTTTATTCCCAGATCACAAAGTATCCATGACCCACTTTATTTAGCCTTTTCTTTGCTAATAATAGCATCTACCTCATCGCAGGGTTATTGTGAGGATCAAATGAGGTAGTATTTGTAAAAGCATTCATTCTAATGTCTGGCACATTGTAGGTGCTTAATAAATGCTTATTTCCCTGACCTTTGTCAGAAAATATTTGCCAGGATATTTTTGAACCTTTTGTTCTTCCATATGAATTTTAATTTTATTCAGTTTTGGAAAGTATGCTCTTGGTTTTTTGATTGAGATTGTAAGTAACTTGAATAACAGAAAGAAATCCATTTATTAAGCACCTATTTACCAGTGTCAAGCACTACATTAGGTGTTGGGGATACAAATATAAAAGTAAATGCAGTTCCTGCCCCCATTCTTAAGGGGGAGACAACACGTATGAATCAGTAGTGGCCAGGGAAGAGAATTTTTAGTCTAGTAAGTAATGGGATGGTGAGTGGAGCCATATTACAGTCATATCCTCTCCAGAAGCAATGGTAGTATTGATTTGAGTACTCTTTCCAGAAGTGGAAAGGGTGGTGGTGGGGGTATGCAGATGAGGAGAAATGTGCCCTTGCCAAAAAGACTGTTTTATGGAAAATCCACATAGGGCAAGCGCTCACATCTTAGTCAGAGAAAGTGGTACAAAGAAACTCTCAAGGTCTTTGGAATTGGATTTAATTGTGTGACATGGGAGATGCTGGTGGAGGACTATTTAACATGGTGTGCCCTTATCAGAGAAGGTGTTGCGCTCTATGAGCAAAACAGAATTGAAGTAGTTTAAAAGAAGCTTGAAATGCGCAAACTGAGGGAATCCACTGCAAATGTTTTCACATGAACTATTTGTGCCTGACCTGTGGTAGAGCTTACATTCAGAGCTTGTATTGGTCTGATCAGCCACAGTAGAACAGACTGTATATAACTTGGCTCTAATATAGTGATGTCATTTTGGTCCTTTTTGAGAATGAGGGACGACAACAAACCAAACCAGGTGACAGAACAGTTGGCAAGATATCCTGGGTGATTGATTGTAAATCATGTTATGGTTTGATAAATTTTCACCTCCAATGCAGACAAATCAGCCCTAGGGATGTTTCAGAACTGACTGAATATAGTAGTCATGGAGATCTGATCTGGAAGGTCCGTTGTAGGCAGATGCCAACATGTCTGGGATGGATGGATGTTAAGATAAGAAATAAAACCCACAAAAGCACTCTAATTTCAAAGTATGATCAATAATAATAGTAAAACCAGTGATAGAAAAACACTATTTAAAATAACAATTAAATATATTTAGTATCTTGGAATTAACCTACAAAGACATATAGTAGTGAGTGTAACATGACTTATGAAACAATTTTTACAGAAATTTTTGCATTCTAGAGGGATAGAATTTGCAGAGAGGCATTGATACAAGGGAAAATTTCTTAAAAATTAGAGCTGTTCAAAAGTGTAATGGGTTGCTTTGGAAGAGACAGCATTCCTTCTCATTAGAAGTCTTCATTCATAGGATGATTTTTATGTGTGTATATATATATATATTTATTGTAGAAAGAATTAATTTTTGGATTTGAGTGAGATCTCTGAAATTCTGTGATTCTGTAATTCTAGCTTATGTGATCTTGACCAAGTCAATTTCCTTCTCTGGGCCTCAATTTCCTGATCCAAACTGAAATGAGGTTGATGTAGTACATGATCTCCAAGGTGTTTTATGATTATTGTGTGTGATTTTATGATCACAGAAATATATATTGTTGAAATTAAAATGACAAGCTGCTAATTGCAGATAACTTTTTAATAATTTATTTATTTTCAGTTTTCAACATTTACTTCCATAAGTCTTAAATTTTTTTCTCTCCGCTGCCTCCCCAAGATGGCATGCAATCATATATGAGTTCTATATATGCATTCTTGTTAAACACATATTCACAACATTAACATGTTGTATAGAAGAATTTGCAGACAACCTTTTTCTTTGATTTTTGGGGTACGTAGACCCCAGTTTCCTCATTTGTAAAATGAGAGGAGGAAGAAAAGTTGAATTTACTTTCTTCTGTAAAATGAAGGGAGATTAGTTGAAAGAGTTGAAAGCTGAAGTCTCTTTCAGCTCTAAATTATTGATCCTGTGAAAGGAAAAAAAATAATTTGAGAAAGATTGAGTGTTTATGTGTAGACCAAACCAATATAGTAAAAATACTAGTATCGATATTTTTCTACTGGATATGAGTGACCTTGAACTTGCAGTTAAACTTGGAAATTAGTTGCAGTCAGAAAGATTTGAAAGAGTTAGAGGCCTTTTAATATGTGTGCCCTGATTCTGATGGGACTAATGGTGAAGGGATAGTGTTATTGCAGTAAGAAAACATTTACTGTTGCTCAGTTGTTTTTCAGTTGTTTCTGACTCTTTGTGAGCCCATTTGGGGCTTTCTTGGCAGCGATACTGGAATAGTTTGCCATTTTCTTCTCCAGCTGATTTTACAAATGAGGAAACTGGGCAAAACAGGGTTAAGTGACTTGCCCAGGGTCACAACTAGTAAGAATCTGAGGCCAAAAACATTTGCCACTGGATTACCTACAGCTTAGTCATGATAGCTTGGTACATGTGTCCGAGGCATGTTTTACCATCTCCTGATCATATATAGAGCATCTCGAATGTCTTTATTCTTTTTAGTGGGTTATGATGGGGGTGTTTAATAGCTTTCAGATGTATGACTTTTGGAATACTGTGAGTGCATGTGTGTGTATGCACACTTGTTGTAGGAACAGGTTTAATCATGTAAACTGAATAAATTTGTAATATCAGCAAACATTGTAGGAGTGATAAAACTATATAGATTTGAAAAAAAAATCCCTCTAATATTTTTGACTATAAGAATTAGTGAAACTTTTTTTTTGTCTTGGTTACTTTATAAAAACCACAAGGATATCTTTTTCTGCCCTGCTTTTATATTCTCCAGAAAATTACTTCTAAATCTAGTTAATAGAAATGTTGTATTCTTGGAAAATTGAAACTGCTGATGCTGATTTCTTTTTTTTTCTCTTACAGGTTTTGCAAAAGACATCAAATTAAATCAAGTTCAAATATTCCTTGTGTCCCAAAAGACTTACTGATGATGTCTGAATTTGTTCTTCCACGATTTATTTTTTGTCTTATTCAATACTTAAGAGAAGGCTATAATGAACCAGGTAAGTTTAAACCAAAACAATGATAAGAATCTTTTTAAAGGTTCTAAGATGTAGTAATAATGATTGTTTAAGTTCTTTTTCAGTAGGAATAAAGCATGAATAGTTTTTTAAGAAATGTTTATAAAATGTGACTATAGAATAATGAGGAGGATTACCTACTGAAATCTGATTTCATTGTGTATTAGACACAAACAATTTGGTATCTTCTCTTAGTGGGGACTTCATGAAAAATAAGTAGGAATAATCTTATTTGGTTTCTTAGAGAAGAAGGTACTGTAAAGAACATTTAGCCTAATTCTTTCATTTTATAGGTGAGGAAATACCTAAAGATTTTAAGTAACTTGCTGAAGATCACTCATATAAATGAGCTTCAGTTATGAGGTTAAAGTGACTTATGATCACATAATGAGTTTGTGACAGAATAGAATTAATGACTTCCAGAAGTCTCTGGGCTTTTAGGATGATATTCTTCTGAAAAACTTGTTCCATTAAATCTTTGTGTTTCCCCCCATTGGCTTGTACAAGCATTTGTCTCTTTCTGTAGCTATTTGTGATTCATGTCTCATATTTTGTATTTCATAAAATTTCATATTTTATATTAATGGAATCTGTTATTATTATAAAGTAGGGAAAGTTCTAAGTATATTTGTGTTTTTACTTTTATTACAAGAATAGACAATTGGTTAAAAAAGAATATGTTAAATGGTTGACTTTAGTTAACTGACTATATATTTTAAATGTTTTAATCAGACATGAAGTTTTAAAGAAGGCACTGTATGGCTAAAGATAAAAATTATTGTGTGTGTCACATCATCAGTATTTTGAAGTGCTGTTAGAGCAAGCAGATGCGTTGTGTCTTTTAAATGTGTAACTGTTAGATTAGTAAAGATTTTATGATAACTTCTTAATAATCCCACTTCCTTTCTTTTCAAGCAGTGTTTCTATATTCTTCTGCCAGACTAAATAGCTGATAGTGTAGTTAATGAAAGCCCTTACATACACATGTAGTACTCTCTTCACAGTGACCCTGTGATAATTCAAATACTGCTTCCATCTTCCAGGTGAAGAAGCTGAGGCATTTCTGAAAGGTGAAGTGTCTTACCTATGTTCTCATAGCTAGCAAGTGTAAGAGCCTAGTTCAGTACCAGTTCAGTACTTTCAATCCCAGAATTCTTTCAACTATACCTTGCTATCTGGGTGTTGTGTTTTTGCTTTTTGGCTCACCATTGTGAGAGATGACTTCTCAGAAGTGAAGCCTCCTCAAAGAGTTAGAGGAATATTTCTTAGCTTCTTTGTAGTGAAAAAAACCAGAACAGATCAGTGGGTTTCAGAACACCTGGAAATTACTCTGTTATGCCATCAATATCCTGATGTTTAGATTTTTATTGTTCAAATGATGGATAGTCTCCATTTTGCATGTCCAATAAACTTCAACACTTCAAGGATCTATAATTTTATTTGTATTGATACTTCCTCTACTGACACATCATATGACAGATCATAATCCCTATGTAATTTAGTAGATGGTCTTTGAGAATTGATCTTGTGATTGAAAAAATCATCAATATGTGGTAGGGATTAGGGCTAGACATATGTTTTCATTGGTATAGTGAACTCCTTGGTAAGGAAGTTGATACTATGCAAGTTGGTACCTTCTCTTCAAGTTAGAGTTGCCTGTAGAGAATTGAGAGGTTAAGTGACTTGTCTCTCAGGGCCATATAGCAAATACATGTCAGAAGTGAGGAATTGAACCCAGGTTTTCCTGGTTACTGAGACCAACTTTCTATTTACTATGCCATTCTGCCTTTCTGTTAGACAAATAGAATATTAAAACTATTTTTCATATTTTCCAAATTTAATGGCATACTATGGTGACCTAGTCTCACTTTCTTCAAAGTTAAAATGAAATTTGAATAAATGCTTTTATTATTATTAATCAATGTAGTTTGAAAAACATATATTTCCTTACCTTATTATCATTCACCAGCTAGCCTAATGCTTTCCAGAAGTTTACTCTTTGGTGAAGAGAAACCTTTGTGGAAAATTCTTAATAGAAAAGCTTCAACCAGAAAACAGTTATTAACTTTACAATTTTCTATGAGTACATCCAACTATTATTATGGTCAATTGTTCTCTGTGATGACCATTAACAATTATTGAAAAGAGCCAGAATATTACAAAATGCCATGTCCGAAACAAAAGACTCCTTTTCCTCAGTTAGATGATGACCACAGAAAATTACTGTGAGAAACGAGGGAGTTTCCCTTTCATCCATCTTCCAGGCATGAACCCATTGAAATTTTGACCTTTGCCCCCTCCTAAGTCTGTAGTACTTCCCCAGTGTAGCGTTCTTGATTGTTTAAATATATACAAAGCCTGTTTTGATAGCAGTCAATTAGTAAACATTTATTAAGTACCTACCATGTGCTAGGTATTATGCTAAGCTCTGGGGATAAAAAAGGGGTAGAAGATACTTCTTACTTTTGGGGAGCTCACACTCTAACGGGGGAGACAACATGTAAACAATTATTAATAAACTAACTATAGTCAGAATAAATAGAAAATGAATCAACAGAGGGAAGGCATTAAAATTGGAATTGGGAAAGGGTGGAGGGAGAATGTTCCAAGAATGAAGAATGAGACAGGAGATGGAGTGTCCTTATGGGGGAAGAGCAAAGAAGCCAGTATTGCTGGATTGAAGAGCAATTGTGGTGGTGGTGTAAGATTTGAGAAGACTGGAAAGTTGAGGGTGTTTGTGTGGAGTTAAGTCATGAAGGGCTTTGAAAGCCAAAGAAAGGATTTTATATTTGAT
Source organism: Bettongia penicillata ogilbyi (assembly GCA_023548195.1). Classification (NCBI taxonomy): domain Eukaryota; kingdom Metazoa; phylum Chordata; class Mammalia; order Diprotodontia; family Potoroidae; genus Bettongia; species Bettongia penicillata. The sequence continues at coordinate 2,842,204 of JAJHZJ010000174.1, forward strand.
CTTGTTAGGTGATAGGAAGTCACTTGAGTTTTTTGAGTGGCATGCTTGGACTTTTGGTAAAACATTTTGATTTGTTGCAAGCAGACCAATTAGCAGGCTCTTTCAGTAGTCCATTAATGAAAAGATAAATTCACCAGGATTCAGTGTCAGAGGAGAGGAAGAAGCATATTCAAGTGATATTACAAAGATAAATTTGACAAGCCTTGTCAATTGAATATTGATGGATGAGATAGTGAGGAGTTGAGGATGACACTTAGGTTTCAAGCCTGGTTGCCTGGAAGGATAGTGCCATTCTCAGTAATGGGGAAATTCAGGAGGGGAAGAAGGGAGGAAAGTTTATGGGATCAGTTTTGGATCTGTTGAGTTTAAGATGTCTCCTGGACATCCAGTTTGAGATGTTTAAGAGGTAATTGTAGCTGCTAGGGATTAGGAATGGATAAATAAATTTGAAAGTCATCTGCATGGAGATGGGAGCTGATGAGTTCATCAGATGAATTAGTATGTGGGGAGAATAGGACCAAGGATGGTGAGTGAGCATGACCTGGATGAAGACAGAACAAAGGAGACTGCTAAGGAGTGGATAGGCATGATTTTATCACACTATCCTCGCATAATAGATTTTAGAGCTAAAAGGATCGTTAATGAGGCCTCTCATCTAATCCGAGAGTGTAAGTGAATTGCTTAGAATTACAAAGCTATTAAGTTTTTAATGTAGAACTAGAACTTAAGACTTTCAGACTCCTCCCAGTTCTAGCACCTAGTCCACTAGACTATCCTGTCCCTAGTTCAATATTTTCATTTTCCCAATGAGAAAATTGACACCCAGGGACCCTAAGTCTCAGAACTAGTTAAAGGCAAAGCCACATTGATTCACTGGAAGTAAATTAAAGGTTAACATAATCACACTATTAATGGTTATCTCCATTTCTGTTTAAGTCTTAGATTGCCTTTAATTCTACTCATAATTCATTACTGGAACTGTTTTAGTCCCCTTAGTCATTGAAAAAGTAAACTCTTCTCTTTTTTGGACCCTACTTTTGAAGTCAGAAATATTCTTGTAGCCACCTAAATTCTTCATATTCTTTAGATTTGACCTAGAATTTTCCTAAATTGGATTCTTTCTTTTCTGGACATTTGCTAGAGCTATTTCTCTTTATAGTGTTTCATGGCTTGTTTCTAAATCAGTTTGTCAACTCAAACTCCTTTACACCGTCTCCAACGCCCCATTCTTTTTATACCTTAAAACCCGCTACATACTCTGCATTTGAGTGACGTTGGCCTCTTTGCTATTTTTCAAACAAAACACTCCCATCTTTCAGCTCCTGACATTTTCCACTGGCTGTCCGTCAGACTTGGAATGCTCTTCCTCCTTATCTATACCTCCTGCCTTCCTTCAAGTCCCAGCTAAAATCTCACCTACTGCAGGAAACCTTTCCTAGTCTCACTTAATTCTAGTATCTTCCCTCAATTGATTATTCCCTCTTTATCCTGAATATAATTGTTTCCGCATAGTTGCCCCCTTCTCTACTCCCCTTCCTCTCTCTGATTTAAATGGGTGGAGGATGGACATTGGAGAGTTTCTCCCAGATTTTCTGCTCTTTAAAGATGGCACCCAAGGAGTTCTTCTCAGCATTTCCTACTTGATTACTTTCCTACACTTCATCATCTCCAGAAACGCATCTTTCTACAGGAGGAAATCAACCTGCAAACTCTTACTTCCTCGGTACCCACTCCCCTACAGGCCCATTCTTGCCCTTGGTTGGAGAGTGTGGGAGGTGGACATTGGGAGCTCTTCCTTGATTTTCCACTATTTAAGGAGGGGACACTCCTTATCTTTTCCTATTCAGATGCTTTCCTGTATTTCTTTATTTCAAAAAATTAATCATTCTGCAAGATGAAATTAACTCAGAAACTTATACTTCCTGAGATCATTTCCTATCCTAGCTGTGGGACTCTGTTATGCCCCTATACTGGGTAACCCCTTATCCCCCACGTATCTCGTTCTTTTCATGTGTTTTTTCCCCCATTAGATTTCTGTCTCCTAGAGGGCAGGGACTGCCTTGTGACTTTTTTTGTAACACCAGTGCTTAGCATGGTGCCTGATACATGGTAGGTACTTAATAAATGTTTATTTAAAAAAAAAAGTTGTGTATTTTCTTCCCCATTAGATTATGAGTTCCTTCAAGGCATGGACTATCTATTACCTTTCTCTATATCCCCAGAGCTTGGTACAGTGCTTGGTACATTAAGTAGATAGGTGCCTAGTAAATGCTTAATTGACTGATTGACTTTTAAAATATTAAAATTTTCTACATCAGATTCTTTGGCTCTTGTTAACTTCAGCTAGGTAGTCCTTAATACTTTAAGGGATTGAAATTTGGAGTTGAAGAGGAAGGATTAAGAGGTTGGAATGGGGTTTGTAGTGAGGAAGAACAGATTTTAGGCATTTAGGTATTCAAAACCTTTTTGTTTGAGGACTAACATTTAGGTAACATCTTTTTCTGCTTTAAAGCTAAAGCTTTCCTCATAATTTCTGGTCCTCAGTTTCCCTCAAAAATAGCTTCTACATTCTCTTACATCATTAACTCCCCTGCCCTCAGAATGGCTATCCTGACTTCCAGTTTCTGGATTCTTGGTAACCTCTTATTCTACAGTCAGGACAAGTATTAGGTGCTAGGTGGTGCAGTGCATAGAGCCCTGGACCTGGAATCAGGAAGACCTGAGTTTAGATTGAGTCTCAGACACTTAATAGCTGTATGACCCTTGGTAAGTCACTTAATCTGTGTCTGCCTTAATTTTCTCATCTGTAAAATGGGGATAACAATTGCGTTTTCCTTCAGGGGTTATTGTGTGGATAAAATAGTATTTGTAAAGTACTTTGCAAACCTTAAAGCACTACCTAATGCTTGCTTGCTATTATAAATAGTAGAGATGGAGATAAGTACTGTACCTTGAGTATATTACCTCTGTCAGGAAGTAACAAATTTCAGATGCCCTTCTTTCCAGAGAAATATACTCTCTTTCTTTAAAAAAAATATTATATTGATACTTTCCATTCCCTCCTTTGATCCTGAGGGGAAGAATAAATGCTTCTAAGTTGAATTCTGCAATTAGGTCATTTGTATTTGACTTTGTATAGGAAAGCCATAATAAGTTTGAAAAATGCTTTGTGCAGCATGTTATAAAAATATTCTAAACCCCTTTATTGTTTTTCAGCAGTTGATGTGCCATCAGAAAAAGACCTTCACAAAGTCCTTCAGTTATTGGGACCCCAAATTTCCTTTCTGGAAGATTTGACTAAAATGGGAGGAGCAATGCGATCTGTTCTTACCCAAGTTTTGACAAATCAGCAAAACTACAAAGATCTTAGCTCTGGTGAGTTACAACATCAGAGTAGATTGATATCATTGTAAATATAATAAAATCATCTTTTCATTTAAAAAATTTTATCTTAAGCATGACTAAGTATAAAAAAAGATTATTAGGAATTTGAGAACTATCATGTCTCATTTAATGACTTCATGAACTCTTAGTTATCTTAAGTTCAGTATTCATAATAGATGTTTAAAATTAGAAATATGTTTGTTTCCTATGTATATATTTTTACTTACTGATTCTGGGGGAGAAGATTGTGGGGAAAGGACTTGAAATGAAGGATAAGAAAGAGAAGAGGAATTGTTAAAGTGATGTTGGAGGGCTTTGGAATTATGAAGAAAGGCATAGATTGAATGTAGAGAGGATAAGTTTGGAACTCCTTGAGAATTTGGAGGAAAAGCACCATAGAAACTTAGACTTAAAACTGGAAGAAACCTCAGAATGTTTCAAGTCTAACCACCTTATTTTGCATGGAATGGATGAATAAGTTATGTTATAAGAAAACTTAGGTTTGGAGAGGTTGACTTGCCCAAGGTTATCCAGTTATTAAGTTGCAGAGGTAGAAGCTAAGTCAGATCTTCTGACTAGAGTGCCAGTCCTCTTTCCACTGTGTCACAGAAGAGTTGAAGTGAAGGAGTCGAAGGAAGATAATTTGTAAGATAATATGTTAAAGTAAGGTAAGAAGCTAATGAGAAAAAGAAAGTTAGGCTTTGCTCTCAAGATGTTAAGGTTCAAAGTAGTTGAGAATAGTAACAGTTCTGGATTTGAAGACTTCCCAAGAAGTTTGCCGTAGCAGTTTTCAAGAGGAGCTATTAGCAAGGAATATAAAAACTGAGTCTTTCTCTTTCTGGAAGTATAGAGAGCCTGAAGAATTTTTCAGTGACCTGCACTGAGTGTGCAGTGTTCATATTTTCACAATTTTCACAACCCAGTGACTATGCTTATATTGCATGTTGGTTCTCCCTCCTTGAAGACAAGATGAAAGATTTGGGAAACGCTTCTTTACCCTCCAGGTTATCTGAGTAAGTGAAAAGTTGCTTTAAAAAATGGAAGAAGGGGTTTAACCCTAAAAAGAAAAAGAAAGAAAAGGTTCTAAATAGGCAGAAATGGACTCTTGACATATGTTGGAGGTTGGAACCTGAAAGAAAGTCACAAACGAGAAGAAATTGAGAGCCACTGAACACTTTGAGTTAAGAATCTAATATTGGATCCTTGTTTAAGAGAAAAGGATCAGACATTTGAGGGTGGAAGTGGTCATTTGCACTCCACGAAGTGTTAATTTGGGTCCATTGGTACAATGAGATGAGAGATCTTACCCTGAAGACCAGAGAAAGAAGAAATTTGTGGTAGTTAGTGACTGCTAAAAAGTGTGAGATATCAGGTCAGCTAATGGTTAACAGCAATGCAACAAAATTCTCTTGACCTGATGTTTCTAGTCACTCATACGGGCAAAATGATACTGTGTGAAGGAACCTACAATTCATTAGCATAATTCATTCTTAAATTTTGGACAAAAAACTCCTCATGGGAGTAGGTGATGTTTTCATCACTGCTGCTTACCAAATGAAGAGACAAAGGAGAGAGGAAGATTTGTTAAGTGAATATTTAAGAAAGATGTTTGAGAATGAACCTTGGTTTTCTGGACCCCATAGCTTAAAGTATAGGAATGAAAGGTCCTGGTCAGGGATGGAGCACACATAACAATGACTGGTAAGAATATATTTGAGTAGAGCTTTACAAATCTAATCAAAAAGACTTTAAACTAAAAAGGGGAAGTGGGAGGTGGGGGATAAGAAGAAGACTTCCTATGTATGTCCACTGAGCTATATTGTGCAGAATACCTACAATGTAGAGAGAATAATAGCAATTAAGATGCCCAGAAGTATACAGGAAACAAAAGTCTTAAGAAAGGAATGTGGAATAAAACATACAGCCTTAAGGGATCTGTATATAAGTGAACAAAGTATTGGTAACAATCAAGTTGGAATATACAGATGCAAATTTGATAACTGTGGTATCACTGAGATTTGATGGGATGATTATAATATGTCTCTAGAAAGTTATAACTTATCAAAAGGAACAGAATAGATAAAAGCGTGGATAGATTACTATTATATCAAAGGAAGATATACTCATGTGAGGAAGTCTGGGAACCATGGAGGGCAAACTTGGTAAAGAGCATTTTGGTGAAAGCAGAAATAGAAATTAGAATGTTACTTGAATATACTTCAGGGCACTAGGACAGAAAGAAGAAGTCGATGAAAAGATTAGGAAGTGGACCACAAGCTGGAGCTGAGGCATGATAGAGGAGCGCTGGGGACGTTTCAGATACCCAGTCATGCGCTGCGCTGGAAACAGCACAGATCCCCAGACGACCAGCAGAGAGGCAGGGTAGACGTTCTGAAGGGCGTGCACATATGGAAACGTAGCTCAGCGATGGTCTCAGTGATATCTGTGAGATTAAAGAAGGTAATGACAGACTCTTCAGAATGCACAAAGATTTTTATAGGTCTTTTTGAGGTACCAAAAAATGGGAACCTGAGGGGGCTTCTGTAAATTGAGGAAGGCTAGTATAAATTGTCCAAGTTATGGTTTACAAATATGATGGTACACTGTTGTGTTATAAGAAATGATGAAGGGGAAGTTTCAGAGAAACCAGAGAAGGCTCGTATGAACTGATGGAAAGTGAAATGAGTAGAACCAGGAGATCAATTTATATAGTGACAGCAATATGGTAAAGAGAAACAACTTTGAAAGACTTAGGAACTCTGATCCGTGTAATGACTAACCATCACTCCAGAACATTGTACTGATGATGGAACATGCTACCCATGTCCTGAAAACAAGGTGAAGTACTCATTTTTTTTGGCATGGCTACTGTGGAAATTTGTTTTGCTAGTTGATACGTATTTGTAATAGGAGCTGTATTTTTCTTTCTTTCTTAATTGGAAGGTGGGAGGTTGGAACAGGAGGGTGAAAAGGTAGATTTTTGCTGATTGAAAAAGAAAAAAATTACAAAAGAAATCAAACTGATCAAATAATAAAATAGAAATAAATTTGAATCAGAAATGAGTTTTTTTATAATTAATTTTTTAAAAATTTATCTATTTTTAGTTTTCGACATTTATTTTTGTATGATTTAGAGTTCTAAATTTTTCCCCCTGCCTTCCCCTCCTCCTTCCCCAAGATGACATGCAATCTGACATAGGTTATACATGTATAACCATATTAAACATATTTCCACATTAGTCATGTTGTGAAAGAAAAATAAGAACAAAAAAGGGAAAACCACGAGAAAGAAAAAACAAAAAGAGAAAATAGTGTGCTTTGATCTTCATTCAGACTCTATAGTTCTTTCTGTGGATGTGGATGCCATTTGCCATCATGAGTCTTTGGAATTGACAGATCATTGCACTGCTAACAAGAGCCAACTCTATCTATCAGTGTCTGTTATTGCTCAGTGTTGCTATTACTGTGTACATAGTTCTTCTGGTTCTGTTCAGTTCATTCAGTATCAGTTCATGAAATCCAGAAATTAGAGTTCTAAATGCCAAAAAAGTGAATGCTCAGTGCAAAATTAAGAAGCATAGTAGACTAGGAAAAAGTGAATTAATGATGAAGAATTTTTCTAAAGAAGTAAGAGATTAAGAAATTTAGAACACAAAAATACTGAAGTGGAAGAAAATCTGGCACACGACAAACAAATGGCAATAATATTAAAAGAATACATGAACTCTATACAAGCCACAGCAACGGACCTTGAAGATGGAGTACACAGAGATTATTTCAGGATCGTAGCTGCCCCAGAAGAATCGTCTTGATCCATATCTGACCGATGGACCCAGATAGCTTTAGAGGAGAAAGTGAGGCTGGTGACTTTTTACAGCCGTCCCTCACTGAAATCCAATTCATTGCAAGCCTCATAGCAACATCTCTCCGAAGAATGTGACCTATCAAGGAATCTACATACTTCAATACAGGAAATAATAAAAGAAACCTGTCCAGAATTTCTGATTGTGGTTAATAGAGTCATCAAATGACAAATCCATAGATTACAAACTCCAAGACATATAGCAATTAAATTAACAGTTCCAATTAAAAAAAATTAATTTGTTTTCAATTTTCTACAGTCGCTTCCCTTAGTCTTAGATTTTTCTCCCCCTCCCTTCTCCCTTACTGAGATGGCATGCGATCTTATATGGCTTCTACACATACATTCTTATTATATACATTTTCATATTAGTCATGTTGCATAGAAGAATTAAAATGAATGGGAGAAACCATGAGAAAAACCCAAACAAAACAAAACACAAGAGAAATTATTCTGCTTTATTCTGCATTCCAATTCCATAGTTCTTTCTCAAGAGTCCTTTGGAAATGTTTTAGGTCCTTGCATTGCTTTGGAGGGCTAAGTCTACCAGTGGATCTACCAGAGGGCTACTACTACCAGAAAAATTCCTCGCACACTGTGGTTGTTAACTGTGTATCTCCTGGTTCTGCTCCTTTCACTCAGCATCAGTTCATATAAGTCCTTCCAGGCCTCTCTGAAATCTTTCTGTTCATCATTTCTTATAGCACAGTAGTGTTCCATTATATTCATATACCACAGCTTGTTCAGCCATTCCCCAATTGATGAGCATCATCTTGATTTCCAGGTCTTGGCCACCACAAAGAGAGCTGCTATAAATATTTTTGTACACATGGAAAACAGATTTGCAAGCAGCCAGGAGGACTTTCAAATATAAAAGAAACAAAATTTGAATAACAGTACTGCAATTATGAGATATTAGAGAAAGAAATGGAATGATACATTCCAAAAAAAAGTGGAACTCAAGCCGCAACCCTAAGTGGTATATCCTGCAGATTTTAACCTAATTGATTATCAATGAAAAAAAAGATGGATGATCAACCAAAAGCAGAGCAGCTAATACTGTATTTGCCAATATAGTTGATATTAGATTGCATAATAGAGACTTGCTTCTATGTGTAAGCAAATGATAATCTGATTATACTATCCCGATTTGGCAAGTATTTGTAGTATTATGTTTTGGTATTAGTGAAGTTCTGGGTATCACATTTTAGGAAGGATATTGATGAGTTCAAAAGTGTATATAGAAGAGCAACCAGCATACTGAAGGGTCTTGAGAACATTCAGTGTGCATATTGGTTGAAAGAGATGCCATGCTTCACTGCATTTTCACTGCCACTGAATAATCATAGCACCGTTTTTTTCAGTTCCCAAATTGGTTTATAACCTTTACTCTTGTAATCATCACATGGTATAATTCTGTTCGTCATGCTGCTTAAAAGGTAAATGGAGCAGCATTGTATTCACCGTTGGCTTACAGATACACATTTATCTCTCTTGCATTGAGAGTCATGAGGCTAGAATTCTCAGCCCTAAAATTTTCAGTATATTTCCCAATGGCTGACTTGACATGCATGGTTTGTTTAAAGCTCTGTAGTACTAACGGTATTGTCACTTAATCTAATCAAGAGCTGTAGGTGCAAGGAGAGCTGGTGGGCAGGTGAGGCTGCCACGAGTAAGTCATGTGGTAGGTAAGACTTGCATCTTCCCATACTAACTAAACTGTACAGGTCATCTGCCAGGGATACATTAACGTGTGAAGCATTTCTTTCTGGTTATGGGTAAATATAAACAGTATTCTGTGAGCGTCAAGCTGAAAATGATTGTGTTTGCTGAACAGCATGGAAATAGCTGTGGAAAGACAGTTTCAGTGAGTGAAAAGTTGATGCAAGACTGGTGGAAAATTAAAAGACAAGCTAAAAAACACAAATTTTTCTAGATGTGCATTTAGAGGTCCTAAAACAGGAAGTCGCAAATTGATGAAGTGTTGTCATACTACTGCTACAGTTAAAAAATAAAGCTTTACACAAAGGTTGCACCTCACTTTTTTGCCAAAAAAATTGGCATGAAATCTGTGATGATTATGCATGTGATGAAATATGGTAAGAATTAGTGAGTGGGGAGAATTGATAATTGTCTTTAAATGCTTGAAGCATTATTATATGGAAGACTAGTTAGTCTTGTTTACTTTGACCCCAGAGGGCAGAACTAGTAGCAACAGGTAGAAGTTGTAAAGAGACAGATTTAAATCTGTAATAAGGGAAAGCTTCCTGACAAGTAATCTGTTCCAGAGTTCCTCAGGAGGCTGATGTTTCCTTTTCAGTTGAATACTTCAGGCAAATGCAGGGTGTCCTTTTGTCAGGTCTTGTGTGGGAGAGTCTTTTTCCAGATACTACTTTGACTAGCTGGCTTCTGAGGTCCTATCCAATTGACATTCTGAGTTCGTATATAATTTTCTTTCGTAGGAGTGAACTTTAGTATTTTATCTCATTGAATCACTCCCCCCGTTAAGATTTAATATAACCAGCAAACACTTCAGTGATGATAAGAATGTGCATACAAATATTTTGAAAGTCTTTTAGTTTCTTAAGCAATTTATATTCAGAAAACCAAGGAAAACATTTTGAAAAGTTGCAAACCTAAACTTATTCTTATGATGCCAAAATTTTTAGGTGTAACACATTTATTAGGAAGGTTTACTCCCACAAATCACATATGAACCCTAGTAAAAATCATTCTTTGCTATGCCCATCTTTTTACAAATCACCAACTATTTGATAATAAAACAAGTAGATTGATCATAGTAATTGCTTTTAGTATATATGTAACTCCCTTCAGTCACCATTTCCCCTGCTCACTGCAGTCTGTTCATTGATGATGAACTTTTGTCTTTTAAAAATCAATTTATTTCTTAGAATTAAAAATATAAACTAGGCTAAACTTTTTAATGGTCTCTTGGATTTATTTTGTATTAACTGGTATCTTTATAAGAATTAAATCTTTAAAATATTATCATTATCATTATTGTTTGCTTACTTAGTAGTGTAAACTTTTATTTTTTTACATTAAATTTAACTTTTCTCAGTTTCATGTTACCAAAAATTTTTAATATTCATTTTTTAAAATTTTGAATTCCAAATTCCTTTCCATCCTCCTTGAGAAGGCAAACAATTTAATATAGATTATACATGTGCAGTCATGCAAAGTATTTCCATATTAGCCATGTTGCAAAGGAAAGTACAGATAAAAAAACTCAAGAATAATAAAGAAAGTATAAAAAGTATGGTTCAATCTGCATTCGGACTCCATTAGTTCTTTCTCTGAAAGAAGATAGCATTTTTCATCATAAGTCTTTCAGAATAGTTTTGGATCATTGTATTGCTGAGAATAGCTAAGTTATTCACACCATTTCCCAGTTGATGGGTACACTCTCAATTTCTAATTCTTTGTTACCATAAAAAGAGCTGCTATTAATAATTTTATATATAAAAGTCCTTTTCCTTTTTCTTTGATCTCTTTGGGATATAAGCCTAGTACTGGTATTGCTGGGTCAAAGGATACGCACAGTTTTTTAACCTTTTGAGAATAGTTCCTAATTGCTCTCTAGAATAGTTGGATCAGTTTACAACTCCACCAACAGTGCATTAGCGTCCCGATTGTCCCACCTCCCTTCCAATGTTTATCATTTTTCCTTTTCTGTCATATTAGCCAATCTGATAGGTGTGAAGTGATGAGTGTTTTAATTTGAATTTGTCTAACACTCTAATCAATAGTGATTTTCATATGATTATAGATAGGTTTGATTTCTTCATCTGAAAACTGTCCATATCCTCTGACCATTTATCAGTTGAGGGGTGACTTACATGCTTATAAATTGGACTCAGTTCTCTATGTATATGAGAAATGAGGCATTTATCAGAGAATTTGCTGCATATTTTTTTTCTCTCTCAGTTTTCTGTTTTCCTTCTAATCCTGACTGCTTTGGTTTTGTTTTGTGTAAAACTTTTTAAATTTGATGTAGTCCAAATTATCCATTTTATATCCTACAACGTTCTTCATCTATTGTTTGACCATAAATTCTTCCCTTATCCTTAAATCTTACAGGTAAAATATTCATTTTGACCTTATCTCTCTATGTTTGTTTATGCCTAGTTTCTGCCAAACTGCTTTCCCATTTTCATAGCAGTTTTTGTCAGATGATTTCTTGTCTCCAACAAGTTTATCTTTGAGTATGTCAAACACAAGTTTGCTATGGTCATTATCCACTGTGTGATGTGTACCTAATTTATTCCATTGATCTACCATTCTATTTCTTAGCCAGTATTGTTTCAATGATTACTGATTTTTTTCTTTTTTTTTTAATTTTAATTTTAATTTTTTTTTAATGTTTTACAATCATTTCCTTAAAGTTAAGATTTTATCCCCCCCACCCTTCCCCCAATCCCCCCCTCCCTCCCCGTGACAGCATACAATTCTGTATAGGTTCTACATATACTTTACTGTTGAGCACATTTTCACTATAGTCATGCTATGTAGTCGAACTAAAATAAATGGAAGAAATCATATAACAAATCAAAACATAATACACTGAAACCCACCCACACACACACATGATCTGCTACATTCTGCAAATGACTTCCATATTTCTTTCTCTGAGTGTGGAAGGCATTTTGCCTTAGAAGACCGACATTAGGATTTTTTTTTTTCTCAGTTTAAGTTCTTGTGTTATTACAAAGTTCCAGGTCTACCAGAAAAAACTCTCGCACACTGTGGTCGTTGCTGTGCACAAAGTTCTCCTGGTTCTGTTCCTTTCGCTCAGCATCAGGTCATATAAGTCCTTCCAGGCCTCCCTGAAGTCTTCTTGTTCATCATTTCTTATGGCACAATAGTACTCCATTACTTTCATATACCATAATTTATTCAGCCATTCCCCAATTGATGGGCATCCCCTTGACTTCCAGTTTTTGGCTACCACAAAGAGTGCTGCTATAAATATTTTTGTACACGTGGGACCCTTTCCCATTTTTATAATCTCTTGGGGATACAGCCCTAGTAACGATATTGCTGGGTCAAAGGGTATGCACATTTTTGTAGCCCTTTGGGCATAGTTCCAAATCGTTCTCCAGAAGGGTTGGATGATCTCACAGCTCCACCAGCAATGAATTAGTGTTCCAACTCTCCCACACCCTCTCCAGCATTTATCATTTTCTTGTTCTGTCATGTTTGCCAATCTTATAGGTGTGATGTGGTACCTCAGAGTTGTTTTGATTTGCATCTCTCTAATCAATAGTGATTTAGAGCACTTTTTCATATGATTATAGATATCTTTGATTTCTTCCCCTGAAAATTGCTTGTTCATATCCTTTGACCATTTATCAATTGGGGAATGACTTGTATGGTTATATATTTGAGTCGGTTCTCTATATGTTCTAGAAATGAGGCCTTTATCCCCAAGCTTAGCCGTAAATATTTTTTCCCAATTTACTACATCCCTCCAAATTTTGGTTGCATTGGGTTTGGTTGTGCAAAAACTTTTCAGTTTAAAGTAATCAAAATTATCCATCTTGCATTTCATAATGCTTTCTATCGTTTCTTTAGAAAAAAATTCTTCCCCTCTCCATAAATCTGATAAATACACTATTCCTTGCTTCTCCAGTTTATTCATGGTATCAATCTTTATACCTAAATCATGCACCCATTTGGACTTTATTCTTGTGTACGGTGTCAGGCATGGGTCTATGCCTAATTTTCACCACACAGTTAACCAGTTTTCCCAGCCATTTTTGTCGAACAGTGAGTTCTTATCCCAGAAGCTGGGATCTTTGGGTTTATCAAACAGGAGGTTGCTATATTCCTTGCCTACTGTGTCTTGAGTGCCAAGTCTATTCCATTTGTCTACCCCTCTGTTTCTTAGCCAATACCAAGTGGTTTTGATAATTGCTGCTTTATAATACAATTTGAGGTCTGGTAGCGCTAGGCCACCTTCCCAAGCATTTCTTTTCATTAGTCCCTTTGATATTCTGGACCTTTTGTTTTTCCAAATGAATTTTGATATTATTTTATCCAGCTCTAGAAAATAATTATCTGATAGTTTAATTGGTATGGCACTAAATAAGTAGATTAGGTAGAATGGTCATTTTTATTATATTAGCTCGGCCTACCCATGAACAACTGTTTTTCCACTTACTTAAATCTGACTTTATTTGTGCAAAAAGTGTCTTGTAATTGTGTTTGATCCCTGGGTTTGTTTTGGCAGGTAAAAACTCCTAAGTATTTTATAGTGTCTACTCTAGCTTTAAATGGGATTTCTCTTTCTATTTCTTGCTGTTGGACTTTGTTGCTAATATATAGGAATGCAGAAGATTTGTGTGGGTTTATTTTGTAACCTGCAACTTTGCCAAAGTTGTTTATTATTTCAAGTAGTTTTTTACTTGAATCTCTGGGATTCTCTAAGTATATCATCATATCATTAACTGGAATTTCTCTATCTCTTACTGCTGGGCTTTGTTGGTAATATATAAAAGGCTGATGGCTTACATGGATTTATTTTATTTTATACTCTGCAACTTTGCTGACGTTGTTAATTATTTCAACTAGTTTTTTAGTTGATTCTCTAGTGTTCTCTAAGTTTCCCGTGATATTGTCTGCAAAGGATGATAGTTTTGTTTTCTCATTGCCTGTTCTAATTCCTTCCATTTCTTTTTCATGTCCTGTTGCCATAGCTAGCATAGAACAATATTGAATGATAGTGGTGATAATGGGCATCCTATGCTTCACCCTTGATCTTACTGGAAGGGCTTCTAGTTTGTCCCCATTGCAGATAGTGCTGCCAATGATTTTAGATAGATACTACTTATTTTAAGGAAAGTTCCATTTATTTTTATGCTTTCTAATGTTTTTAGGAGAAGTGAATGTTATATTTGCTGAAGGAGTTTTCTGCATCTATTGAGATAATCATGTTATCTCTCTTGGTTTTGTTATCAGTTGGGTCAGTTATGCTGATGTTTTTCAATATTGAACCAGCCTTGTGTTCCTAGTGTATATCTCCTATGGTTATAGTGTATGATCTTTGTGATAGAGTGCAGTAATCTCCTTGTTAGTATTTTAATTTAAAAGTTTTGCAACAATATTCTTTAGGGAAATTGATCTATTATTTTCTTTCTGTTTCAGCCTTTTCTAGTTTCGGTATCAGCACCAATTTGTGTCAAAAAAGGAAAAAAGGAATCCTTTTTCCAAGTAGTTCATATAGTGTTGATATTAATTGTTCTTTAAATGTTTTGTTCATTTGTGAAACTATTTGGTCATGGGGTTTTTTTCTCAGGGAGCTAATTTATGGCTTGTTCAATTTCCTTTTCTAAGATAGGGCTATTTAAACATTCTTTTTCCTCTGTTAATAATCTGGGCAATATATATTGTAAATATACTTCCATTTCATTATGGATTATCAGATTTATTGGCATATAATTGGACAAAATAGATCCTAATAATTGTTTTAATTTCATCTTCATTGGTGGTGAATTCACCCTTTTCACTTCTGATTCTGGTAATTTGGTTTTCTTTTTTGTTTTTAAAAAAAATCATATTAAAATGATTAAAATCATTAAAGTGAAATTAACCAGTGGTTTAAATAGTTTTTAAAAATATGGTAATGAAATCCCTGGCAAAATAGCTATTGTTAAGCAAGTTACTTTTCTCTTATAATTTTTAGGTTGAAAATAAATGTTTTCTTGTGTTTATTCCTTTTTTATGACTGAAAGTGCAGCTACTTTTACTCTTAAACACAAAATAGTTTAATATAACATTTTTAGAAGTATAGTACCTTTTTTTCCTTGTCTTTTTTTATTTTTTAGGTTTGGTCACTTTTCCTTGACATAGACCCTTGAAAGATCTTGTTCTTAGGCTTCTGTGGCCTTACTGCTGAGATACTTTCTCTATTTATAGTCTATAATGAGTAAAGGACAGCACTGCAGACCTTGTAATTCTAGAACACTTATTTATAGAGTATTTTTACTTAAAAAAAGACTGTAACTGTAGATTATAAGAATATTAGTGCAAATCCAGCTACACTGGAACTCTGATTCTCCTCAGCAAGGATGTGAGAAATTATTGATTTTGTTGAGAAGGGGAATAGAATGTGAGTTACTTTGCAGATTCTTCTTGGTTGGTTTTTCACTTCATAGCTGCTTTTATTTGGTTTGAAATGTGAATTTTGAGAACATCTACTAAAAGATTTGTGTTGTGTTATTTGGATTTTCTGCCGTTTTGTGTTGTTCATACCATGACTCCTTCCTTGTCTACTAAGTTTATTTGTATTTAGAAGTTAGACAGAATATTTCTCTGACTTTAATGACATTTAAAGTATTTTATTTTAGGTCTTGGAGAAAATGCATGTGCAAAGAAAAGTCATGAAAAGTACCTCATTGCTTTGAAGGGCTCTGGATTGGCATTTCCTGAGGATAAACTTACATGTGGCATGCAGGACCAGGCTGCTGGCACTAGCTCTCTGACAGTTCCAGGTTTGTATAGAAAAATATTTTAGAGCATTTTAATGTTTTCTTTTCTAAGAATAAAAAGATTTCTTAAATTTGTTTATTCTTGAAGGGTAGTAATTTTTCTAGTGAAATAATGAAATCCTTTGCAAGAATGCTGGTAAGAATATAATGGTTTACAGATAGAAATAAATCAAAGTCAAAAAAAGAATGCAGTTTTCATTATTGGAATTAATTTTGTCGCTCTAGCTTTACTTTTTTACTTGTGAAAAATAATCATTAAGCTAAAACGTTAGCACATAAGTAGTGGTATCCAGTAATGAGTTGTTCCTTAATCATAAAATTTCATTCCTCTAATTGGGGATTTTATTAGACATTTGCTATTGAGATAGACACCAGCCAAATCCAGATGTGTTCAAGATCTGACGTCTGCCAGGATAGCTTTAGCAGCATTTAGAATTTTTAGTAATAGGCCTCAGAAATTTTAAGGTAAAACAATATATGAACATCCATGAAGGAATACTTCTTTTTCTTCTTCAAAAGGTTTTGCAGGTGCTACAGGAACGTCAGGACAAGTTGATTCTTCAGATGAGGTGAGGCTTTAAAGTTGTCTTTTCCTTCCTCCAAGAGAAGTGTGGGTTTTAGGGTTGGTTTTAGGGTCTTGGAGACAAGTATGGATTGGAGCCAGCTCCAACCATTTATTTCTTCTCTAGACAGGAGAAAATTTTCATACTGTGGATTAAACTTAAAAGTGTGTCCTTCACATTCTCCCTCCAGAAGAACTGACTGTTAAACATTAACTAGCACACTCCTACTTGAGATGATGTGTCTTAGTCCCTTGTAACTTTATAGGTGAGGAAACTGAGGCCTGGAGAGATTAAATGACTTGTCCATATTTATACAATCAGTTGGGGATAATGACAGGAATAGAGTTCTGACCTTCATGTTCTGTTCACTATGTCACAGTGTCTCCTTTTTTAAAAGGGAAATAGAGCTCTACCTGTGTTTTCAAATACAATTTCCTTATTTCCGTTCCTCTTTAATTTCTTACCTCTCAAAATATGTCATCTTAGCTTCTGATTCTCTGGCCCTGGGGCATCTCTTTCTATCCCTATCCCCCTGGAATCTCTGCTACCAGGAACAGGTTTCCTGGTTTATTGTCTTTAAAAGAAGTATGTATCTGTGAGTTTATTCTGGTAATGTTCTTATATGAAGAAAATTTAGTATTTTAAAATATAGTGACTATGAGGAAAAACTAGGCACAATAGTATATGCTTAATAAATGTTTCTTTTAATTAGTAATGAATAATGAGACTTTATGGGGCATGTCACTAGCTTATTTTAGAGTCACATTTCCTACATCCGGAATTACACATTTTTAATATAGCAAAAAAAACTTTGTTGAAATAATTTTATAATCTTATAATACTTCCTAGTAAAAGAAACCTGTAAGTATAATAGCTTATGATACTAATTTATTCTACTTGTACTAAATATATGATATAAAATGATTAAAATGCAAATATTCCTCTTAAAATTTAGAGATATTTAACATACAATTTTAAATTGTGTTTGATATTTCACTGTAGATTGTTTATTGAAAACAGAATCTTAAAATGTGGAATTTTAAAAGTTAGTATCTTAATTTTAGGTAAATACTTTCTATAATTTTAAAATATGCACTGTTATACAACTGATTGGTTTTTGTTTGTGAAATTTAATTTAGAGACTTTGGTTAGAGACTTAATTTAATAAATCTCTCCTTAAGATATTTCATGTTTTAATACTTCAGAGGCATCTGTTTAAATAGAAATGCTTCAATTCAGCATGACCTGTTAGGGCCTTGTTTTAGATTAGCTGCTCTGCTTATAATTTCTATAGTTTTGTGGGCTTCCTTTTTTTCATCATGCATATTAACTCTTAAAAGGTTAAATTTTTTCTGTTTTAAGCTGTTTGATTTTAAAATGAGATTGGCACTATATTAACAAAGTGACTAAAATGTCTATACTCTTTGAATCAGAAATTCCATTGCTAGGGGAAACATACCTCAGGGAGGTCAGTGATAAAAAGAAAGGTCCTATGTACATTGTAATATTTATATCAGTAGTTTTTGTAATAGCAAAAAATTGCAAACTAACCTAGTGCTTATCAATTGGGAAATGGCTTAAATAAATTGTGGTGCATTATGTCATGAAATAGTATTGTGCTGTAAGAAACAATGGTTTTGATGAATACAGAGAAGTACTGGAAGATTTATGTGAACTGATATGAAAAAAAGGAAAGCAGAACCAGGCCAGCAGTGTACACAATGATTAAAGTAATGTAAATGGAAAAACCACCATCAACAAAAAAATTGAAACTGAATACTGTGAAATTGTAACAATCAAACTGGGGCCAAAGAAAAGTGTAAGAAGATATTTTTCTCTTCTTCTTTGTAGAGGTGGGCTTTATATGAGTATGGAACATTGCTATAATGTCAGACATTTTTTAAATGTTGGTTAATTTTGAAGAATTTTTTTTCCTTTTTTTAATCCTTTATTATAAGGGGTGGTTCTCTGGGAAGGATTGTGGTAAATTTGCTAATATATTGGTACCATTTGCCAACATATTGGTACGATTACCAATATGTTAGTAAATTTAAGGTACTGAAAAAATGAAAGATATCAATAAAAATTTGTCCCCTCATAAAGGGAGAAGAAAAGGAATTGGATTGTTTTGTTTGCATGGTTGAAGACTACATCTTAAAGTGCTGTGATGACAGATGGCTGTGGGATTACTCAAAATAGAAATTCTAAAATTTCCCATTTTCCTTTTTAAGAGCTTTTTAGGGGAAGATGAAGGGAAAAATGAGAATTTCAGTTGTCACAAGGGTATCAATATAGATTCCAGTTGTAATAAGACTTTGTCAGGGTTGGATGGTTGTGGCAATGTATAAACTGGAAGAAACCCTTTTGCTATTTGCTGTTGGTGTCAGAAGAGTTTTAATGGGAAATTTAATAATTTCCAATAATGGTTTAGAATATTGATATGTTAAAAAGAATTTAAAATTTGCCACATTATGGGAAAGGATTATACTGTTCACGATATCTATATTAATGACTTTCTGGCATTGTAGCATGGCAAGTTTGCTAGATGCACCATATTATTTTGGTTGATCTATTTTTTCTTTAAACAATCTTTGTGAACACCAGATCTATTTTTAGATGATGCTTCTGGTAGTGTGAAAATGTGGAGTTTAGATGATGCTTCTGGTAGTGTGAAAATGTGGAGTTTTGATATTCTTATTCTTCCTTCCTCTGGATGAAGCAGAGCACTTTCATCTGATTGTTTTGTATGCTTCTGTAGATCTCATGGCCTAGAACTTGCGGCCTTTAAATCCCAGTAGAGTTTTTTGTTGCCTTCACAACATCACAGGAGCAACTGATCTTATCCTTGGAGGCTAGTGGCAGCCCTTCTCCTGGGAATTTTCAAAGCTATGCTAGAAGCAGAGTTCAGGTGGTAATAGTAATGATGAAGTGTGATCCCTTTTCTTTGCCCTCTCATGTCCCCATCCAATATCCTTATCCTGTTGTCTTTTTATGCTTCAGTCCATGTTGCCATCTGTCCTCATGTTGCCATAGCCTCTATGTCCCTGTACCTTTATACTATTTCTGGTTATTTCCTTTATCCCTTTTTTGATTTTGCTTTATTTTTACCAGCATTGGACATCTTTTTACATAATTACTAATTACTTCAGTTACATGTCTATATGAAGAACAAAGTAACACTTTTTGACAATGACAATCTTTTAGTCTGATATCTCTTATCTTTGTTCTCATGATTGATGATAATCATAGGTGCATATTTAACTGTTCATAAAGACCGAGTCTGATATACTTTCTTAGCAGTAATTCTTAACTTTTTCTGGTATCATTTACCCCTTTGCTTAGTGAAAACTAAAGCCCTCTTTTCAGAATAATGTTTTAAAATGCATAAAAGAAAAATGCATTGGATTACAAAGAAAGCCAGTCATATTGAAATATACTTTTTAAAATTTTCTTTTTAAAGTTCATTGACCCCAGATTAATAGCCTCTGATGCATAGTTTTCTTTTGGAATGAACATAGAAAACTAAAAATGAAATGTATTATACCAGGTATTTTGTACTTTAAATGATATTTTAATCTTAGGTTTTCTTGTTGCCTTTTGTTTTAATACCTATTAGCTATTACTGATTTAATATGTAATAGCTATTACTAAATAAACTCCCCACCCTTATTGAATACTTCCTCCTAACAAAAAACATTTAAGTAAAACAACATTTAAGTAAAACCAACTAGTGGAGTAGATATGTTTATCACTTCTCAGGGATTGAGATTGTTTATGAAAATTTATTAGTATTCAACTGTTTTTTTAGTGTCATTGTTTACATTATTTTAGTCAACATATATATGCCCTCAGTTCTGCTTTCTTCACTTTATACTTCATATAACTTAATGCTTCTCTGAATTTCTCATATTTGTCCTTGTTGCACGGCAATATTCTATTACATTCATAAGCCACAATGTGTTCAGCTATTCCCCATTTAAATAGACATCCGTTGTTACTACAGTATTTTTTTCTATCTTCTATGAATAGTTTGTTACTGACTTTTTTGAGGATATACAAAGGCTGTATGAATGCTTTAGTGACATTCGCACTAGTCCAAATTGATTTCTGGAATGGTTAGATAAGGTCTCAGCTCTGTCAACAGTATATCAGTTTGCCAGTCATCCTGCAGACCCCTCCAACATTGAACATTTCTATTTTTTATCATCTTTGACAATTTTCTGGGTATGAGGTAAAATCTTAAAGTTGTTGTAGTTTGCATATCTCTGATGACTAATTTGGAGTAAACTTTTTCTAGTGTTGGTAGTGTTGGTTCATTTCCTTTGAGCATTTAGAGGTCGCTTTCAGCTCTAGATCTGTAATCTTATGATTTTTTTTTGGAATGGCTTTTGTTTACATGTTTGTATTACTTCCTCATATGTTTTGAATACCAGTCAGTTTTTAAGGGACTGATTTGTGGTTTTATTGGTAGAAGGAACTAACTCCCAGGGAGAAAAATTCAAGATTTTAACCTTAACCAAATAGTCTTAGAGAGCTCCTGGGCATCGTTGACTTAACTTGGATTACAAAGCTAGACACTTAACAGAACTAATCATGCTGATACATACCCAGTTGACTCTCTTTTTAAAAATCCTATATTGCTTTTATTTGTGAAAAGTTTCAGATTTTACCGAATAGAAAACTATTATTTTTCTCATATTCATCCTTATCCTTTGTTTATTTAAGAATTCTTTTCCTAGCCATAGGTGTGACAAGTACCTTCTTCCATTTTTCTCTATTTTTTCTTTGATATAACTTTTCATATTTAAGTCTGATGTTTATTTGAATACTTTACTAGCCTGCCTTCCAGTTTTTCCAGCATTTCTTATCAAATATAATCTTTACCACAGTGGTTTATATTCTGAAGATTTCTTGAGCATTGAACTTCTGTATTCACTGACTTTGGAATCTTACTTTATCTAGTCTATTCCACTGATAGACTTTTCAATTTTTTTAACTTGTGTTAAGTAGTTTTATGGATTACAGCTTTATTTTATTTTTTTTGAATGTATAATTTGTTTTTCAGTTCCCAACATTCACTTCCATAAGAACTTGAATTCAGAATTTTTCTCCTCATCTCTCCCCACCCCCCACCGAGGACAGCATGCACCCCATCCACCCCTTTCTCCATTCTGTCCTCTCTTCTATCACCTACCCTTCTTCCATCCCCCTTCCTCTCTATTTTCTTGTGGGGAAAAATAGATTTCTATACTCCATTGCCTGTATAGCTTGATTTCCAGTTGCATGTTAAAACAATTTTTAACATTCATTCTTAAAACTTTGAGTTCCATATTCTCTCCCTCCCTCCCACCCTCATTGAGAAAACAAGCAATTCAATATAGGTCATACATATGTAACAATGCAAAGCACTTCCATAATATTTATGTTGTAAAAGACTAACCACATTTCCCTGTCCTTTCTTGCACTTTATTTATTCCATTCTATTCCTTGACCTGTCCTCCCACAATAGTGTTTGCTTCTGATTATCCCTTTCCCCAATTTGCTGTCTCATCTATTACCTTCCCTCTCCTATCCCCTCTCCCCCTTTACCTTCCTGCAGGGTAAAATAGATTTCCATATCCAACTCAGTGTGTTATTTTTTCTTTAAGCCAAATCTCATAGAGTAAAGCTCAATTATTTCCTTTCATCTCCCCCTCTTCTGCTCCACTGTAGAAGCTCTTTCTTTCCTCTTTTATGTGAGATGATTTACTACATCTCCCTTTCTCTTACTCCTAGTACATTCCATTCAACAGTAAATTTTATTGTTTTAGGTATTCTCCTTTATATTCAGCTCACCTTGTTCCCTCTTTGTATGTATGTGTGTGTGTGTATATATATATATGTATATACACACACACATATACATACACACATACACATACATATACATTCTTACACATATATAAATAACACACACATACATACATCAATGAGAAATCTCTTTCATCTGGGTGAGAAGAGACTGGGTTGACCCCAGCTCCAGCCCCAGGGCAGCAACAGCCACTGCAGCAGCAGCATCCATATAACATCTTTCCATGTAGGAATGTAAACAGTTCAACTTTAATGAGTTCCTTAAGACCTCTCTTTTCTGTTTACCTTTTCATGTTTCTCTTGATTCTTATATTTGAAAGTCAAATTTTCTATTCAGTTCTGGTCTTTTCAATAAGAATTCTTGGAAGTCCTCTATTTCATTGACATTTCATTTTTTTCCCTTAAAGTATTATACTCAGTTTTGCTGGGTAAGTGATTCTTGGTTTTAGTCCTAGTTCCTTTGACTTCTGGAGTATCATATTCCATGCCCTTTGATCCCTTAATGTAGAAGCTGCTAGATCTTGTGTTATCCTGATTGTATTTCCACAATACTGGAATTGTTTCTTTCTAGCTGCTTGCAATATTTTCTCCTTGACCTGGGAACTCTGGAATTTGGCCACAATGTTCCTAGGAATTTCTCTTTTTGGATCTCTTTCAGGCAGTGATCGGTGGATTTCTTGAATACTTATTTTGCCCTTTGGTTCTAGAATATCAGGGCAATTTTCCTTGATAATTTCCTGAAAGATGATGTCTAGGCTCTTTTTTTGATCATGACTTTCAGGTAGTCCCATAATTTTTAAATTGCCTCTCCTGGATCTATTTTCTAGGTCAGTTGTTTTTCCAATGAGATATTTTACATTGTCTTCCATTCTTTCATTCTTTTGGTTTTGTTTTGTGATTTCTTGGTTTCTCATAAAGTCATTAGCCTCCATCTGTTCCATTCTAATTTTTAAAGAACTATTTTCTTCAGTGAGCTTTTGAACCTCCTTTTCCATTTGGCTAATTCTGCTTTTGAAAGCATTCTTCTCCTCATTGACTTTTTGAACCTCTTTTGCCAATTGAGTGAGCCTGTTTTCCAAGGTGTTATTTTCTTCAGCATTTTTCTGGGTCTCCTTTAGCAAGGTGTTGACCTACTTTTCATGCTTTTCTTGTATTTCTCTCATTTCTCTTCCCACTTCTCTCACTTGATTTTCAAAATCCTTTTTGAACTTTTCCATGACCTGAGCCCATTGAATATTTATTTTGGATGTTTGGGATACAGACTTCTGTGTCTTTCCCTGATGGTAAGCATTGTTCTTCCTCATCTGAAAGAATGGGAGGAGATATCTGTTCCCCAAGAAAGTAACCTTCTGTGGTCTTATTTTTTTTTCCCTTTTCTGGGCATTTTCCCAGCCAGTTACTTGACTTCTGAGTTTCCTCTCCAACGCCACCTGGCCTCCAGATCTGTCCAGCTAGTGCTTGGGGTCTGAGATTCAAATGCTGCTTCCCAGCCTCAGGGCTTTCAGAGGGGATGGGGCTACTCACAGGGCTCAGTTCCCTCAGGGGGTTTATGTGAAGACCTTCAATAATGGATCCGAGCTCCTCTCTGCTTTGGGAGCCCCTGTCCACCACTGCCTCCACTGCTGCCTCCCCGAGGGGGCCTGAGTTATGGAGACACCCTGCTCCCCTCTCGGCCAGACAAAAAGCCCCTCTCACTGACCTTTGGTATCTGTGGGTGGAGGGACCTGCGTGGCTGCTGGAGATTCTGTCCTTGAAGACTGCTCGGATCTGCCCCTCTAGGTGCCACGCAGCCAAGGCAGGGCTGGGCTCTGCTTCAGGTCTGGTGCACGACAGATCTTTAGTGTTGGTTTTTTAGGTCTCTCTGGGACAGAAATCTCCTCCACTCTGTTGTTGTGTGGTTTCTGCTGCTCCAGAATTTGTTGGGAGTTCTTCTTTACAGGTATTTTATGGGCTGTGGGTTAGGAGCTAGCATATGTGAATCTTTCTACTCCACCATCTTGGCTCCTCCCCTGTTCACTTATTTTGTGATATTTTATATTCTTTAAAGTCCATTTTGAAATATTTTTGGAATTTAGCTATTAATAAACAGATGAAACCATGATAGAGTTCTGACTTTGTCACTCAGAATTTCCCTCTTCCAGTGTAATCCTTGGGTGACTTCTTATATAAGCCCTAGTTTCTGAAAGTGATAGTTATTTAAATTTTTAAGTCAAGATTTGAATCTAGATTATCCTGACTTTTGAGCCAAGTACTGTATTCACTGTTAAGCATTTTCTTTATATTATTAATTAAACACCCTCCTCCCCTGAAATAGGAGGGTTTAGGGTTTGAATTGTATTAGTGGTTTTAGACTTTAAGTAGAAATGGTATTCTTGGAATATGTTATAGGGGTGTCTTACTAGTGTAAAATATGTTAGAAACACATTTGAAAAATAACATTAAAGTTGTTTGCTGACCTGTATTGTTTTACTTTTTTTATTAAACTGCATTTTTTAAATGCTGAAAGTCTCTGAGGTAACAGAAATTTCCCTTGGATAGTGCTAAACATGGCTAGACTGAGGACTCTTGATTTTCAGTCCTTTCAGCCGTGCAACTTCAAGATATCATTTTGGGTCCACTACTGGATGGAGAGCTTCAGGCCCAGAGTAATGAGATAGAAGAGAGGTATTCAGTGTCATGGTGATTCTGCACTACTTGAAACACAGATTTGGAATAGGCTAACAAAGTCTCTTTATTATTCTTTCCATTTATCCAAGTAGAAATGGAATTGCATGGTTGCTAATTGCTATTTCTTGCCCTTACCAGGAACTGCTTAAAAAAAAATCTGATTCATTTTGTAGTTTCTACTCTCTCTCTTAGTGAAATTCTAACCCACTAGCCCCTTTTAAAAACTTTTATAGGGGAGTATTTATTAAGAACGTATAGCAAGAACAGAAGTTACAGAAGCATATTTCTGGTGCTGCTCCCCCCGAGCCTTCCCATCTACCTGGATGATAGAGGGCTCTACCTTAAAGTAGTTGCTATAAAGTAGATAACCCCACCCAGTTAACTTCTGAATGTGACACACAGAGTCAATAAACAAAGTCAGTATTAGTCCTTCTTGACTGCTTTTAATCCTGTACTCTGCTGGGTCAAGTAGTTCATTAGAGACTTGCTGCTCTCCAGGTTTGACTGTAAAAATCTGTCATGAACTCTAGATCTTAGATAGTACATACATGCTACTCTGACCTTCTGAAGATTATAGCCAACTCCCAAAATCTTTCACCTAAGAAGAAAGATAGAGGCAAAGAACAGAGGCCTGTAATCACTGGCTACACGTTGGCCTAGGTGTAAATTTATAAGAGTTCTTCTTCCTCATTTGCATTAACCAGGCAGCAAAGGTCGGGTAGGAGGGGTGAGTTGTCCGAGTGGGAGTCTTTTTCTGTCTCCTGATTCTTGTTCTTCAGATAAACACAAGGGTCTCTCTTCATTACAAAGTAATTTATATATGTTCTTTTTCTTAGCAAGAACAAAAAAGCTGTGACAGCTCCTTGTGCTCCCCACTCAGGAACACAATATCTTGGTCAGTTTTGATGAGTCTAGACTTTTATTTACTTCTTAAGTCTTATTGTCTGTTCTCTGTAGGTCTCTTTACTTTCATTTTCAAGTAATGTGAAAACTGTTCATTGAATATAAGGTATAAATATCATAAAAAAAGTGCCACCTATATGGAAGAGATACTTTGACTCTCCAAGTAGAAATTAGAAGGGTACTATAGCTTTTGAAAAGTATTTTAATTTGAAGATATTCTCAACATCATGTCTAAGTTTTTCAGATAAGGTAGACTTTTGTGTTTCTAAATATGTTTTTCTCTTAGCTATTACATTCCATACTATTTTTTTCCAGTTGAGACTTTTAAGACTATGGTTGGTGATCCTTTTCTTTTGAGTTTTCAGAAATTTGAGTCTAAAACCTCTCTCTGTCTTTGAAAATCATACTTAAAAAAAACCTGTGCCTTCTTTTTTTACTAACTTGAAGATGATTGAAAGATGAATATGTAAACAGGTGATTTTGTGGTTAAGACGTTCTGCTATGGAAGTTTAATTAGTATGTATTTTTGAACCTTTTGATTTTTATGTATAAATTTTGATAAATTTTGACAGAATGGTGGTTATCAGGAAGAAAATTGACTAGAAGGTTGTAATCTTATATGACACTTGTAGGTGAGTTATGGATCTTGCCTTTCTTTTTGTCTTTAACATTTGAATATTTTCTGATGGAAGTGTATTTAGTCAGTGACTATCAGAAGTAGGACTTGAACCCATTTCCCTTAATTTCTCTGACACCAGAGTCATTGTTTTTTCCACTATATCTTACTGCTTCCCTAAATCTAATATTCCTAAAAATATAGATGGATTATTCCTCAATATTTTTTTTATAGTTAAAAGACATAGCATAATGCAATGGAAAGGAAACTGAATTGAGAGTCAGGGCCTTGTTTTGAGTAGTGACTTACCATTTACTTGTGTAACTTTGAGTAAATCACATATCCTCTTTGGGTCTCACTTTCCTCATCTGTAAAAGGAAGAAGTTGGATTAGATGGCCCCTGAGGATTCTTATAGTTATAAATTTATGATCCTATGCATATTTTCCAATCTTCGTTTTTTAAAATAAAAAAAGTATTATCAGTACAGTATTAGTTGGTAGAATGCAGATCTGGGAGTCAGAAGAACTGAATTCAATTTCTGGCTCTGACACTATTTTGGATAGTTAGATGAGACATTTGAGCCTCATTTGTTTCATCTATAAGGTTTGTTGCATCTATAAAATAATATTTTTGGTTTCTTTCTTATAAGGTTGTTATGAGGCAAGTGTTTTTTTCACTATGAAATATGTTATACATATAAATTGCTGTTTTTCTGTTGGCAGCTAGGTGGTAGAAGTGTGTAGGATGCTGGACTTAGAATCAAAAGTTCTGACTGAGTTCGAACTGGGTCTCAGACATTTACTGTGTGATCCTGGGCAAGTCACTTTGCCTCTGTTTCCCTCAGTTTCCTCATCTGTAAACTAACACCTACTTCCCATGTTGATGTGAGGATCAAATAAGGTAATATTTGTGAAAGCACTTAGCATAGTGCCTGGCCCATAGTAGGCCCTACGTAAATGGTAGTTACTATTGTAATATTAATGTAGCTAAATTTGGTGATTGATGGCAAGGACTGCATCATTTATCTTTCTGCCACCTTCTGTGCTTTGTACCTAATAGATACCGAATATATATTTGTTGAGTCAATAGATAAAGAATGGAGTAGAAATAGTTTATATTTAATATGTTAGTAATAGATTTGTGGATTTTTGTAAATACTTAAAAAATGTTTATATGTTGGCGATTCTATAATTGGAAACTAAAATACCAAGACGCAAAAGTCTCCTATCCTCCTTTTTTTAAAAGGAGGGTATGCAAGTCCAATATTCTTTCCTCATTTTACAGGTTTTAAGAGATAATCTGAGGGTTTGGGGAAAGAAGTAGGGAGATGTTGAGGTTGATAGGACACAGAGAAACAGGGACACAAAGTGAAAGAGACTTAAAATGAGAAATTTGTAAAGGCATAATGTGGAAATTTCTTTCTCCAAAAGATTTTTAAAATTACGTTGTGCAATGCCTGCCTTACTTAATGCTTACTTGACCCATGGACTGAATGAAATTAAATCAAAGATGGCATCTGTATGCTAATCTAGTTACCTCTTTTCCAGTCTATAGGGTTAAGTTTATTATAAGATATTTGTAACAAGGATTTTTTTTTGTTTGTTTTTAATTTGGAAGGTGGGAACGAGAAGAGGACTGGTTATAGGGTTGCGAAAAAAGCTTAAGAACTTAAAGAGAAGATGGTCATTTAAGCATTTTTTAAAATGGATAGAGGAGGAAAGAATGAAGAATAGAAAGAAACAAGCAGGACACTTTGAACATTATGTTTTGAATTTATTAGACATTGAAAGGAAAAGCCAGTTGTACATAACTGAGACTTGTAGTTCTCATTTTCTTTTCTACTTTGTATGTGAAAATGCTCATTATAGTTGGCATTTGCTAAATTTAGATTAAAAAAATTATTACAAAAGATACTATTTAACAAGAAATGGAATAGGCCATACTCACACTATGATTATGTAAATCTAACAGTCTTTGTTATTATTTACTACTACCTATTGCTACTGCTCTTGCTACTACTACTTCTACTAAGCTATCATGTATATAATGCTTTAAGGTTTATGAAATGCATTGCAAAATCCTGGGAGGCAGGTACTCATATTTTACAAAGAGTAAACTGATATAGGTTAAGTGACTTGCCCAGGGCTGCACAGCTAAATAAGTGTCTAGGATGGATTTGAATTGAGGTCTTCCTGACTCTACTGTGCTACTGAGCTATCTCTAAGGGAGGCAGAATTTCCATGAGAAAGATGGTGATAGTGCTGCTGTACTGTGTGATGGTCAGGTCAGTGTGTGCACCACATTTTAGGAAAGACTTTGACAGACTCGAGAGGGGTCAGAGGAGGACAACCAGAGTAGTAAAGGCCCTCAGGTTCATGCCATATGAAGAAAGTGGGAACATTTTAGCTTAGAGCATTGGTTCTCAAAAAACATCACCACCAATTAAATGAAGAAGCATTTGTAAGACTCCTGCTGTCTTCTATTAAGCCAGACTCTAGAGACAGGCAAAAATATGTAAATCATATTATTATTGTCACCAAATTTCTTTTTTGCTTCTGAAAACAATTATTTTTCATAAAAATGTTACTTATGTTAACAGGCAGTGAATTTATTATTTTAAAAATAAATTAAAAATATCTTAAATATTTATCTGTTATAATTTGTAATATACTTAATATCAATAGATCTAATGCACATAAACTTAATTTCTTTGGGATCTTTAGTAATTTTTAAGAGTGTAAATAAAGGGGTCCTGAGAAGAAAAAGGTTGAGAACCACTGGCTTAGAGAATGAAAGACTAGTAGGGAAGGGAAAATAACTCTTTAAAATACTTGAAGGGCTTTTCTAAAGAAGAGAGTTTATAAGCCTTGTTTTTTTTTTTTTTTTCACCTCAGAGGGCAGAATTAGGAAAATTTAGGTTGGCAGTTACAAAAATAGAAATTTAGGGTTGAAGGAAGGAGAAACGTTCTAACAATCAGAGTTCATCCAAAGTACAATGGGATGCCTTGGGAGCTAGAGAATTTGCCTTTTTGGAGGTTTGACCCCAAACCATGTTCTTGTCTGCCTCTGTAACTCTACACTAGATCTTTAGAAACTAGGCCCTGGAGGAACTAAGAGATTTAGTTTTTAGGAATTCCCACCTTGGGCCTTGCCTCACTTCGTCCATCTTGTCATCAGGCCTGCCTAGGGCTCAGCCTGTCTCATTTGTATCTTTTGGTGGTGGAGCGAGGGGATGGGACTACAATTAAGTCAATATTATCATTGCTTCTGGAAAGACTGTGCCAATCTTTAACAGACTATCCTGTTATACTACCCCTATGATTTGATTTCTCTGACCAAAATACCTTTTGTTTCGGCTACCACTTCTCTCCCTATATATATATTGTTCTCTTCCTGTGTTACTCCTCTCCATTGGAATTTGTATCTCTAACCATGTGCCTTACGCTTTGTAAGTATTTCATAAATGTTATTTCATTCATCGGAGGCTGTAATTAAAGTAGATAGCAAATGAGGTCTCTTGTAACTCGGAAATTCTGTGATTCTCTAAAATATATTAAAGGAAAAGAAAATGTGGAGAAATTGTATTCATTAATTTGTTGAAATGTTAACTTTTTCTATTTGTATTTTTCTATTTCTATCTTCTCTTAGTACTGAGTTTGATTTGAACAGGTGTGCCTATGGCTTTGTATTCAATTTCATTCTTATAAGTAGCTGTGCACACTTTTTTGACCCTCTGTCCCTGGTGTAACAGAATGTTATGCACTCAGCAGTGCTATTTATATGTCAACATTCTTCAGAGTACTTCTTGTTTCCTTTTTTGTATAGCCAGTGCGAAACAAGAACAGTAGGATTTATTGCATGAAATTTAATAGAAAAGAGATTAAATAATGCAGTATTAGTTTTATGGAATGAGCATGAAGTTATAAAGTCATTTCTTATAATTATTAGTAAGTTAAGAAAAAGAAAATTGTCCTCAGAATAGTATTCAAGTGGGTTTAATTAGAATATTCTAATAGAAAGAGCATGATAAAAATATTTTACAGAATTGGGAGTCTTTAATATATAAATAATGCCTATTCATCTACTTTTTGGGTTTTATATGTCTCAGATAACTTTATAGGATCACTTTACACTTTATCAGTGAATGTTACAGTAATTTTATCAGTATAAATAGTTATATTTGTGGTAAGTAAAGTTTGCTATACAAATGTGATTTGGAATATTTTTGAATGTGACTGAAATTAAGTCCCAAAGAATGGGCATGACTAATGATATGTTATGAAGATTTAAAGCAAATCAGTATTTTTGAAATCTAGAATCAGAGACTTTTGTCATAAATGAGACAGTAAAAGAAAGAAAAAATTGAAAGTCAGTTAGTCAATAGATCTTTATTAAGCATGGTAGGTATGATTCCAGGCACTATGCTAAGGGCTGGAAGGCCAGGTATCATAAATTATCAATGGAAAAAAGAATATTAGAATGTTAGACTTGGAAGGGATCTTAGATCCTCTAGCTTAACTGTGGGACACAATGTAAGAATCATCTCAAACAGAACTTAAAGATAGTCTGAACAATTGGAATGACAAGTAAATCTGTTCTGTTTTTGAATAGCCCTAATGGTTAAAGCGCATTTAGCTGAAATTTTACTTCCTGGTATTTCTGTCAGTTACTTCTAATTCTGTCTATTAAAAGAGAAGAGTGAGTTAATACAAGAAAAGAAGTATATGCATAAAAAATGGATCAGTCTTAATTTATTGCGATGATTAAAGAATGGAAAAGAAAAACTTGTTTCATTTCTACAAAGCAACCTTGCCTTTTAAGTAGAAAAAATAAAATAGAACTTCTGGTTATACTTGCAAGTTATTTTATGTATGAAATAAAATGATTGGAGCAACATAAAAATAAATTGGAAATAGATTATTATAGCATTTTCATGTTTAATCTTTTCAATGCATAGCTTCATTTTTATTTTACCTAATGTGTTTGTAATCTATACTTCTTTTTGCATTTAGTTTCCTGAACCATAGATTTAGCAGTATTACTGAGTCTTCATTATCCTGATGAAATTTGTTGTTGTTCTTGTTGCTTATTGTTTGTTTCAGCCCTGTATAGATAATCTGTTCCAGCTTGTTAAAAAATTTTGAAGGGATTTTCTCCTGTATTGTAAATCATTCTTACTCTCAAAGTTAATCCATAATTCAAGTGTGTGTTCAGATAATGTAATCTGGACATAATTTGGAAATTAAATTGGTTATTAGATATTACCTGACAATTTAGTGAATCCTAAAATTGAATAAAATTTTTTCTTTAGATTAACTACTTTTGTGGAAAAGATTATTTGTGAATAGCCTATTGCTGTTGCCTTTTTGAGTAAGATAATTGAAAATTGCTACCAGAAGATCTTACTCCTTAATTCTGAATTCCTTGGATCTCGGAGAATAGTGAAATCCTCAAATATTGTATTGTTGGTAGAAAAAATATTTTAATAAACTATATGATATTAATGAAGTTAGTTCTAAAGCGCTTTGGGTTTGTAATATTTACTGCCAACAACATTGACTTCTCAGTTGTCACAGTGTTCAGCAGTTATTTGAAATTGCAAAGAGTAGAACCAGAGAATGTCAAAGATTTCCTCTATTTGTCATCAAATACTTTCAAATGAGTATTATTCTTAGGATAAAAAGTGTGTTTGAACATCATATGCCTTGAATAACAGTAGAATAAGATTAAAAATTAAAACACAAACCAGTAAAATAGTTGAGTTTAAATTCATCTCTCTTAAACTTCCTAGTCTATTGCATCTACTTTGTTATATTTGTTGTTAATGCATATTTATAAAAATGTCTCAACAATGCATGGTATGATTTTTTCAGAAACATCTTTGTAGAGTGGAAACTTCTTTTCTAACATAAAATTAGTAGACCCTCTCTACCACTTAATATCTTCACCTCCCTGAGTCTCAATTTCCTTATTTATAAAATGAGAATAATAATATTTGTACTCCTTAACTCTCAAGGGTAGTTGTAAGGCTCATACCCAGTGCCTTGTGCTTAGTAGATACTTACATAATATGTGAGTGGCTCTTGCTAACTTTCAACATTTAATTTTCTTTTTCTGTTTGTTGCGTTACTTTGGTGATTCTTATGCCTAAATCTTCTCTTTCTCTTCTCTTCTGTCTCTCCTTCTGTTATTGTACCACCTTGGAGTTGGAGCAACTGAGTTCCAGTCACACTAATGACGTCTCTTTGACCTTGGACAAATCACTTAGCCTCTTGGAACCTAAATTTCCCCATTTGTAGAAATGATTGGGTTGGACTAGATGACCTCTGTGGTTCTCTTCAGCTTGATTTCTAGATCTCTTTCCCTTCTGTACTTGTTCCTCAGTCCTTTTATCTTCTGTCTTCTAGTTTGCCAGCCAGATGGGCTGTTCCTGCCTACTTTACCTTTTTCTCTCATCATTCATTATTTTCCTCTCTCTTTCCCATTTTTCTCACTTCAGTTAGTCAACCATTTATTAAATATCTACTGTTCCTGGCACTGTGTTAGGTCCAGGGAATACAATAAAAATGATAGTCCCTGTCCTCAAGGAGTTCTCAGTTTAAAGGAGGAGACAGTATGCAAAAACAGTGCATATGAGATATGTGCAGGGTAATTTGAAGGTACTTGTCCTTCTTTTGAAACATGGGATTTTATCTAGAACTTGAAGGAAGGCAGGCAGTAAGGAGGGAGAGTCATGGAGGAATAGCTGGTAAAAATATCTCCAGTCAGGAGATAGACTATCTTCTGCAAGGAACTTCAAGGAAGCTGTTGTCATTGGATCTCAGAGCATATGGGGAGTAAGATGTAAGAGGACTATTAAGGTAAGATGGGACCAGGTTATGAAGAACTCTGAAGGTCAAATAGCATTTGGAATTTAATCTGGGAGGTGATAGGAACCTGCTGAAATTTATGGAATAGGAGATGACAAGATCATCTATGCATTAAGAAGATCAATTTGATAGTTGATTGAAGGATAGACTGTAGTGGGGAGAGATTAGGATAGACTGTAGTGGGGAGAGATTAGAGGTAGGGAGACTAAGCAGCAGGCTATTGCAGTTGTCCAGGTATGAAATAATTTGGGCCAGGGGCCCAAATCAGTATCAGAGGAAAGAAGGGAACATATTTGAGAGAAGCTACAGAGATAACATTGACAGTCCCTTGACAACAGATGTGAGGGATGAGAGAGAGAGAGAGGGAGAAGGAGAGGGAGAGAGAGGAGTCTAGGATGAGTAGGGAAATTTGGAAGAGCAGAGAGTTTTGGAAGAAGAAAGATAATGAATTCAGTTTTGAACATGTTGAATTTAAGATGTTTACAAAATATCCAGTTCAAGATGTCTAATAGGTAGTTGGAGATAGAATTGTGGAAGTTAAGAGAGAGGTTAAGTCTAGATCAGTAGATCTGAGAATTGTCAGCATAGAGATGATAAGTGAATATATGTGATCTGATGAGGTTACCAATAATAATATAGAAGGAGTAAAGACCAAGGACAGACTTGAGCCACCATTAGCAGGCATGACCTGGATGAAGATCCAGCAAAGGAGACTATAAAAGAGCAGTTAAATAGAGAGAAGAACCAGGAGAGATCATGATGCATGTAGTATCATGAAAACCTGGAGAGAAGAGAGTATCAAGAAGGGAGGGTTGTCAAAGGCAGCAGAGAAGTCCAGAAGGATAGGAATTGAGAAAAGGCTATTAGATTTGGAAAATATTGGTAACTTTGGAGAGCAGTTTAAGTTGAATGAAGAAGTAGGAAGTCAGGGTGTAGAGAATGAAAAGAGAATTGAAGAGAATGAGAAGAAAGGAGGTGGAGACACCTATTATCAACTGTTTTCTCAAGGAGTTTGGTCGGAAAAGGGAGAGATAGATGAATTAAGTGAGAATTTTTTGAGGATGTAAAGACATTGGGAGTAGGGGGAAGAATGTGAGAATAAACGTTTATGAAGCATCTATTATGTGCCAGGCACTGTGCTATTTTATTGTTCATTTGTGGGGGTTCTTTGTCACCCCATTTGGAATATTCTTGGGAAAGGTGCTGGAGTGGTTTGCCATTTCCTTCTCCAGCTCATTTTATAGATGAGGAAACTGAGGAAAACAGGATTAAGTGACTTGCCTGGGATCACACAGCTATGAAGTGTCCAAGGCTGGATTTGAAATTGTCTTCCTAATTCTAAGCCCAACACTAACTACTGTGCCACCTCATTATTTCATTTTATTTAATAACTATTCTGGGATAGGTGCTCTTTTTATCCACAATTTACAGGCACTATACTAAATGCTGGGGATTCAAAGAAAGGCAAAAGAGAGATGTCGGGGAGTTGACAGTCTAATGAAGGAGACAACATGTAAACAGCTATTTACAAACAAGATATGTACAGGATAAACTGGAGATAATTGGTGTCGAAAGGCACTATTATGTGAAATTATGCAAGGTTTCTTATAGAAAGTGGGATTTTGACTGAGATTTGAGCAAAGCTAGGAGGCAGAGATGAGGAGGGAGAGAATTCCAGGCTCAAGGTATAGCCAGTGAAAATAGCCAGAGTTGGGCAATGGGGTGGCACGTTTAAAGATCACCAAGGAGGCCAGTGTCATTGTATTGCCAAGTGTGTAGGTGTTGTAAGGTGTAAATAGATCAGAAAAGTAGGGGGGAGTCAGGTTATGAAGGACATATGGACCTTTTTCCTTTTTGGGGTATAGACCTAGTAGTGGTATGGCTGGGTTGAAGGGTACAAAACAATTTAATAAGATTTGAGGCATAATTCCAAATTGTTTTCCAGAATGATGGGACCAGTTCACAGCTTCACCAGTGATACATTGAATGTCTTCCTATAGCTCTTCCAGCATTTGTCATTTTCTTTTTCTGTAATTTTAACTAATCAAAGGAATATGAGATAGTAACTAAGAGTTGTTTTACTTATATTTCTCTAATTATTAGTGATACAGATAATTTTTTAATATGGCTATTCATGATTTGGATTTCTTCCTCACAAAATTACCAATCATATCATTTGACTCAGTTGAGGAATCACTGTTATTATAAATTTGACTTGGTTCCCTATTTATCTTAGATATGAATTTTTTTCAGAGAAAGTTGCTGCAAAGAGTTTTCCTGCTCACCCTCCACTGCAATTTTGTGTTTCTCTTCTAATTTTAGCCGCATTGGTTTTGTTTGTGCAAAACCTTTTTAATTTTATGTGATCACAGTTGTCTATTTTACCTCCTGTGACCCTTTCTATCTTTGTATCCCCCAGAGGCTACCGTAGTTCCTGACACAGTAGGCATTTAATAAATGTTAGTGACTCTATTGACTATTGACTCTGTTGTCTTCAGGATAAAATGAAAACTCCAGTCTAGCTCAAGTCATTTGTCTAGGCTTATTGCATGTAATTCTCTATACCTCATGCTAAATTATAGTCAAATTGTCCTGTTTTCTGTTCCCTGAATTTCACATTCTGTCTCCTATCTACATACCTTTGAACAGGCTAACAAATATGCTGTGTCTTCACTTCTTCTTAGAACCCTCACTTTCCTTCAGGATGTAATTCAGGGTCCTATTCCTATAAGAAAACCTTCTTTATTCTTCATAGTTGGTAGTGCTCTCATCATGTTCAAATTATCTCTCATATATAAATGATACTTCCTCCTTGAGAGTATAGGATGTTTTCTTTTTTTGCTTGTTAATATGCCTAACATCTAGTTATAGGCCTTCCATATAGCAGGAGTTTGTACCTGCTTACTGCATTGAATAAATATCACTGACAGTACCTCAGCAGTCTTATTTTCCAGTTCTTTCAGTAATTGATGATTCAGGGCTTGATGACTTGAATTCATAAATGACTACTAGGGAGTGATTTACTTTCCTTTTAATTGTCTTGGATATCAGTTGCTTATTAACTAA
Organism: Bettongia penicillata ogilbyi; assembly: GCA_023548195.1. Taxonomy (NCBI): domain Eukaryota; kingdom Metazoa; phylum Chordata; class Mammalia; order Diprotodontia; family Potoroidae; genus Bettongia; species Bettongia penicillata. The sequence goes on from JAJHZJ010000174.1 coordinate 2,878,495, forward strand.
TTTTCTTTAACTCTTTCCAATGTAAAAAGTATTCTAATGGACAAACAAAGGAAAATGAAGTATTATGTATAGGAACAGTAAGAAGGCTGGTGTGGTTAGACTATAGAGTACCTGGAGGGTAGCAATATGTAATAAGGTAGAAAGTTGAGGTCAGGTTGTGAAGAATTTTGAAGGCCAAATAGAATTTATATTTGATTAGAGAGGCAAAGTTGTATATTCAAACCAGAGGTTTAGGAAAATCAATTTGGCAGCTATGTTGAGGACAGTTTGGAATTGTGAGAGACTTGAGGCAGGAGACTAGTTAAGTTCAGATTAGAAGTGATGAGGTCCTAAACTAAGATGGTGACTGTATGAGTGAAGAGATGTATGGCAGAGATATTGTGGAATTACAGACACTAAGATATGGTAACTTATGGGATATATAAAGTGAGAAACAATGAGGATTAGATGATGCTTAACGGAAACATTCTATCCCATGATACAAAAGGAAGAAAAACCGTGGTTTGGCATAAATAGCATACTAAATAACATAAATAGCTTTCTGAAGAATTAATTTTCCATCATCCTATAGTTTCAGGTAGCATATGATAAATTTGGAAAAATATGATTCTTTTATGATGTAGTTCTTTTCTGAACAAAAGTACTTTTGATGCCAGACTATTTATTTAATGTGGAGACCACATTACCTGACACAGTATGAAGTTGTATTTTTTTAAGCCGTGAGATTATAAAGAAGACCAGATAAAAATCTTTGCCTCCTAATACAATATTATATCATACTTACGTATATACATGTTATATCCACTACCTGCCCCAGTCATCTGGGGTCCCCTATGGGTCTGCACTTGTAAAACTTTAGCTCACAAGTCAGCACTGATGGACTTCCTATTAGTAGTCAGCCAGTATACAAAATAAGCTCATGGCAAAGGTATCTTTACTTAGTTGCATAGTAAAACACTAGTTACAAAATACTTCTACAAACTTCTTTACAAATGCACAGAGCCTCCCTGGGAAAGTGGGAGCAGAGCACAATGGTAGTGTATGTGGCCACATACATACATGTGGCCAAGGAAACTCATGCCTTCAGGATTTCTGGACTTCAGGGTCTGAGTAGGAGGAGAGGCAAGTGGAAGAAGTAATCTAGGATTGATGTTTGCCAAGGCATGAACATCAATTAGACATGGGGGCAAAGATTCAAGAGTGGGTGATGGTGAAGAGTTGAATTCGTTATTCATAGTATCAAGATTGGAAAAGGAGAAAAGTGAAGTCAGAGTCTATGTAATGGCCTGAGAAGGAGAATGGGTAGCCAAAAGGAGATCATGATGAGGGTGAACAATAAGTGAGAGACACTGAGAAAATAGAATGATATGATTCATCAGAGGATATCAGTTGTTTTTTTTTAAGGAAATGTTAATACTTGTGGATCATGGTGAAATCTAGGATACGAACATCAATGAAGGAGTAGGTGTAAGAATTTAAAGAGCATGAAGAATTGAGAAGTTAGGAAAGTTTGTTGTTATCTTGTTTCAGTTGTGTCCAACTCTTCATGACCTCACTCTGATTGCTTTCTCTTACTAAAACAAAAAACAGTACTAGAAGTCAGTCACTTTTGCTTCAAAATTAATTTATACTAATTTATTACCTATCTCATTGTAGTTGTTTATTTAAGCCTCTTCATCTTTTCTGGTGGAATGAAAGGTTTTGTTGCCCTCCTTAAAAGAATTTTAAGTTTAATGAGAGAAAATTTTTTTTGGGATGGGTACTGGGAGAATTTTCTTTTTATCTTAGAAATTATACTATGTCTGAAGCTCTCTCTAAAGGTTTTTTACAATAGGCATGCCCAATCCTCAGCCTCAAAGGGAAGCTCCCCTCCAAATTCTTCACTCCTTATAAAGGAATAACATAATATAAACTTTTCTTTGTGCTTTGTTTATTAACATATATTAATGCCCTGTTTTTAGTGCTCAGCATGCTAGTTTTAAGTGAGCAGTTTTTGTTTTGAGTTTTAAGGAAGGTTAAGGAGAGTTCTGGGTTCGAATAAACCCTGCCTATATAGCTGGAAGCCTATTGCTTGAGAGTGTTAGCTACAAAGGAATGAAAACTATATGTTCAGTAAAATGCAACAGAATTTAAGAATACCCTTTAGATTTTTTAAAATTAAATTATTTTATTTGTTTTCAGTGTTCTACAATCACTTCCATATATGTTAGATTTTTTTTTTACCTTCCCTCCTCCTCCTTCCCTCCTTTTTCCCTACTCCCTCTCTGAGACAGCATACAATTTTATATAGGTTCTACATGTACGTTTCTATTAAATACATTTTCACCTTAGTCATGTTGCATAGAAGAATTAAAATGAATGGGAGAAATCATAAAACAAAACATAATACAGAAGAAAATGGTCTGCTTCATTCTGTGATCAGATTTCATAATTCTTTCTCTGGATGTGGAAGGCATTTTGCCTCAAGAGTCCACTGGGAATTTTTTAAGTCCTTGCATTGCAATGAAGTACTAGGTCTACCAGAAAAATTCCTCTCACACTGTGGTTATTGCGTGTACAAAATTCTCCTGGTTCTGCTCCTTTCACTCAACATCAGTTCATATAAGTCTTTCCAGGTCTTTCTGAAGTCTTCCTGTTCATCATTTTTTATAAGCAAATAGTATTCCATTACATTCTTATACCACAGTTTATTCAGCCATTCCCCAATTGATGGGCATCCCCTTGATTTCCAGTTTTTGGCCACCACAAAGAGAGCTGCTATAAATATTTTTGTACATATGAGACCCTTTGCCATTTTTATGATCTCTTGGGGATGCCATTTAGATTTTACAGTAAATATGTATGTGTGTGTATAGGGTGAGAGTAGTAGAGAGATGTGCTTGATTAAGACTTCATCAGTTGACTTGGGCCTCACTCCCACCCCATGAATCTCATGAAGAGCTGGTAACTGAGAAAACAGGGCATTAATGTATGTTAATAAACAAAGTACAAAGAAGAGTTTATATTATGTTACTCCTTTACAAGGTGTGAAGAATTTGGAGGGAAGCTTTCCATTGAGAGGCACTGACTCTTTGCATTTCCCCTCTGGCTTCCTTTGAGTTCCAGCTAAAATCTTGTGTTTTTTACTGGAGGTCTTTCCCAGCCCCTTAATACTAGGACTTTCCTTCTGTTAATTATTTGCTATTTATTCTTTATATGACTTGCTTTGTATATATTTATTTGCATACAGTCTTTTCCATTAGATTGTAACCTCCTTGAGGTCAAGGATTGCTTTTGCCTCTTTCTGTATCCCCTGTACTTAACACGGTGCTTGACACATAGTAGGTCCTTAATAAATGTTCATTGATTATGCCTCTGTCAGAGGGAAAAGGGTAATCTTAGGTCAGGAGGGGATTTCCCATTTTCCCCCTTCCTGATTGGTCATGCCACCTGACATTGGAATTATTAGCACAATAGGAGACGCTATACTCAGCAAGAAGTTATTAGAAGTTGCTCCAAGATAGTGACCCCTGTGACTTTATCACAATGTTATATTAATTATTCATTCAGCCATTTGCTTGACATGTTTCTTACCTTCCCTCCTATACTCTCTCTTCCCCTTACCTCTTTTTCATCTCTCTTCTCATCCTTTCTCCTTTCTTTTTTTCATTCTTTTTTTCCATCCCCTCTCCTCACTTCCCTTCTACCCTCTTTCCCTTTTTTTCTCTTGTCTCATTTTTCCTCTTTTTTCTTAAAAATATACTTTATTAACATCCTTTATTTTTACATCACCTAAATTCTTCCAGTAGTTCTCTTTCCACCTCCCAGCAAGCTGTCACATAAAAAAAATATATTTTTTAATTTTTTAAAGGGAGAAAAAATGGAAAGGAGGAAGAATTGAATACCCCCACCCCAGCAAAATTAATCAGAACATTGAAAATGTCTAAAAATATATGCAATATTCTACATCCATAGACTGCCTTTTTCATACCCGTAGTATGTGGGGAGGTGTCTTCTTTGGAACCTTTTTTTTTTTTTTTTTTTGTAATTTTGCAACTTTTAATTGTTCAGTGGTGTTTCCATTTACATTATTATAGTCATTCCATTCTCTGTACTTATCATTTTTGTAATTTTTTATAGCATAATATTCATTACATTCATGTGCCACAATTTGTTTAGTTATTCCCCAGTTGATGAATATGTAGTTTGCTTCCAGATTTTTATTTTTGGCCACCACAAAAAGTGCTGCTGTGATTATTTTGCTTTATAGGAGCTGTTTCTTCTCATCAATGGCATTGGGGGTATATGCCTAACAGTAGAATCTTTGAAAGTCCAATCTTCTTTAATTTTTTCCAATTTGCTAAAATAACCTTTGGGTTATTTTGATGCCTTCCTATTAGTGATTTGGAGACTTCTTTAATGTGATTGTAGTTTGCAATTTTTCTTTTTTTTCCAATTTATTTATTAATTTACATTTTCAACATTCATTACCATAAGATTTTGAGTTTCAAATTTTCTCCCCATCTCTCCACTCCCCCACCCCAAAACACTGTGCATTCTGATGGCCCCTTCCCCCAGTCTACTCTCCTTTCTATCCTTCCCTTATCCTTATCTTCTCTCTTTTCTTGTTTGGCAAGATAGATTTCTATACCCCATTACTTGTATTTCTTATTTCTCAGTTACATGCAAAAACAGTTCTCAACATTTGTTCCTAAAACTTTGAGTTCTGACTTCTCTCCCTTCCTCCTTCCCTCCCTACCCATCCCCACTGAGAAGGCAAGCAATTCAATATAGGCTATATATGTGTAGTTTTGCTAAAGACTTCCATAATTGTCATGTGAAAGACTACCTATATTTCCCTCCATCCTAACCTGCCCCCCATTTATTCTTTTCTCTCTTTTGACCTTATCCCTCCCCAAAAGTGTTTACTTCTAATTACCCCCCTCCTCTCATTTGCCCTCCCTTCTATCATCCCTCCCACACCCCACTTATCCCCTTCTCCCCTACTTTTCTGAGGTTTAAGATAGGTTTTCATACCAAATTGAGTGTGCATGTTATTGCCTCCTTAAGCCAAATGTGATGAGAGTAAGCTTCATTTTTTCCCCTCTCCCCTCCCCCTTTTCCCCTCCATGGAAAAAGCTTTTTCTTGACTTTTTAAAATAAGAGATAATTTGCCTCATTCCATTTCTCCCTTTATCCTCCCAGTATGTTCCTCTCTCACCCCCCTTAATTTTATTTATTTAGATACCATCCCTTCCTATTCAACTCACCCTATACATATATATGTGTCCTTCCAAGTACCCAAATACTGAGAAAAGTTTCAAGAGTTACAAATATTATTTTCCCATGTAGGAATGTAAACCGTTCAGTTTAGTAAGTCCCTTATGATTATTCTTTCCTGTTTACCTTTTCATGCTTCTCTTGATTCTTGTGTTTGAAAGTCAGATTTTCTATTCAGCTCTGGTTTTTTAATCAAGAGTGCTTGAAAGTCTTCTATTTCATTGAATGACCATTTTTTTCCCTTGAAGTATTATACTCAGTTTGGCTGCGTAAGTGATTCTTGGTTTTAGTCCTAGTTCCTTTGACTTCTAGAACATAATATTCCAAGCCCTTTGATCCCTTAATGTTGAAACTGCTAGATCCTGTGTTATCCTGATTGTATTTCCACAATACTAGAATTCTTTCTTTCTGGCTACTTGCAGTATTTTTCTTGACCTGGGAACTCTGAAATTTGGCTACAACATTCCTAGGAGTTTTTCTTTTCGAATCTCTTTCAGGAGATGATCGGTGAATTATTTCAATGTTTATTTTACCCTCTGGTTCCAGAATATCATGGCAGTTTTCTTTGATTGTTTCATGAAAGATGATGTCTAGGCTCGTGTTTTGATCATGGCTTTCAGGTAGTCCCATAATTTTTAAATTGTCTCTCCTGGATCTATTTTCCAGGTTAGTTGTTTTTCCAGTGAGATATTTCACATTCTCTTCCATTTTTTCATTCTTTTGGTTTTGTTTTGTGATTTCTTGATCTCTCATAAAGTCATTAGCTTCCATCTGCTCCATTCTAATTTTTAAAGAGCTATTTTCTTCAGTGAGCTTTTGAACCTCCTTTTCTATTTGGCTAATTCAAGCATTCTTCTCCTTATTGGCTTTTTGGGCCTCTTTTGCCATTTGAGTTAGTCTTTTTTAAAGTTGGTAATTCCTTTGGCATTTTTTTGGGTCTCCTTTAGCAAGCTGTTGACTTGCTTTTCATGTTTTTCTTGCATGGTTCTCATTCCTCTTCCCAATTTTTCCTCCACCTCTCTGAACTGCACTCTCATTTTTGAAGAACTGGTTTCTTCATTGAGCTTTTCAACCTCCTTTTCCTTTAGGCTAATTCTGCTTTTTAAAGCCTTCTTCTCCTTATTGGCTTTTTGGACCTCTTTCCAATTGAGTTAGCCTATTTTTAAAGGTGTTATTTTCCTCAGCATTTTTTTGGATCTTCTTTAGCAAGCTACTGACTTGCTTTTCAATCTCTTCCATGTCCTGGGCCCATTGTATATTCATTTTGGAGGTACTGGATGCGGAAGCCTTGACTTCCTCTGACAATATGCTTTGTTGTTCCTCATCTGAAAGGATGGAAGGAGATACCTGTTCACCAAGAAAGTAACTTTCTGTGGTCTTATTTTCTTTCCCCCTTTTTGGGCATTTTCCCAGCCAGTTACTTAACTTATGAATTTTTTGTCAAGAGGAGGGTCCTAGTGCTCCTGCTCATCACAGGACTGTACTTAGGGCTGAGATTCAGATCAGGAGCTTTAGGTGGGGGCAGGGCTACGATTCAGATCAGCTGGTCAGTTCCCCGGAGGCTTTATGTTCAACAATGGAACAACGGATGCCAGCTGCTACCTGCCTGCCTCAGCCAGAAGCCTCTACTGCCTTGGGCCTGGGCCAGGGGTTGACTCTGCTCCCTTCCCACTCAGGTTGAAAAAGCCCTCTCACTGACCTTTGAAGCCTGTGGGTTGAGAGATCTGCCAACCTGCTTCTGGGGATTTTGTCCCTGAAGCCTGCTGTGGTCTTGCTCCTCCCAGAGTTGTGTGACCGAGGCTGGGGTGGGCTTCGCTCTGTGTCAGGTGTGACAGACCTTTCCCATTGGCCTTCCAGGTCACCCTAGGCTGGAAATCTCCACTCCGTCTTTCTGTGGCTTGTGCTGCTCTAGAATTTGTTGAGAGTCTTTCTTTACACATATTTTATGGGCTGTGGGGGAAGAGCTAAAGTATGTACATCTTTCTATTCTGCTATCTTGGCTCCACCCCCCTTCTAATTTTTTTAAGGTATGATCTTTATTATTAAGGTCACATTTTTCTATTTATTTTGATGCATGGCATTAAGATGTTGGTTTAAGACTAATTTCTGCCAGACTACTGTCTAGTTTTCCCAGCATATTTTATCAAATGAAGAATTCTTCCCCAAGTAATTTAGGTTTTCATTTTATTGACTACTTTGTTATTGAGTTCTATTGTTTTTTACTTTCCCTTGCCTAATCTGTTTTATTTATTTATTTCTTCTTTTTAATTAGTACCAAGGGTTTTTGATAACTACTGTTTCAGGTTTGGAAGTGCTATTTTCCCTTTATCCCTAACTAATTTTATTATTTCCTTTGATGTTCTAGATCGGGTTAGGGAGCCTGTGGCCTCAAGATCATGTGCATGTGACTCTCTAGATCCTCAAGTGAGACCCTTTGACTGAATCTAAACTTCACAGGACATATCCCCTGAAAACAAGGATTTGTTCTATGAAACTTGGACGCAGTCAAAAGACTCCACGCAAGCACCTAAAAAGGCCACATGTATCCTCCAGGCTTCCTCTCTTGTGTTCTGGATCTTTTGTTTCATTATTTCCCTTGATATTTGAGATCTTTTGTTCCTCCAATGAATTTCATTATTTTTTCTGTAACGATCTGTAAAATATCCCTTTCATAGTTTGATTGTTAGAGCATTAAACCTGCAAATTAACTTTGGAAACAATGTTGTTTTTTATTATATTGCCACAACTCAGCCAGGAGCACTGAACTTTCCTTAACCTATTTAAGTTGTTCTTTCTTTAAAATACACTTGTAATTTATTCTATTTAAGTATTTTATGTGTCTACAAGACCTTTTTTTGTATTAATATCTTTGTTTTCCAAGACGAGCCCTATTCTTGTTTCTTCTGTTCTTTATCTCTTTTTGTATTTTTTTTTTCCATTTCCATATCTCTTGTTCTTCCAAATTCTTGGTGCATGTTATGCTTGCTAGGTTGCGACAGTTTATTTCTTAGGCTTTTGCTCTTTCCTTAATTCTATTAAGAAGCAACACAGAATAGGTTAGCCACTATGTCAAAAAATAATTTATTAAAAAGTTACAGCATTAACAGAGTATTTGTTGACAATAAAATTGTGAAAGGTAAAAATCTGTTTAATTAAAATGTATGTGCTAGCATTTATTCACTGTTAAATTTTTTTTCTAGGAGGACCAGGATGGTAGCCAAGGTGTGGGCAAGCGTAAGAGGGTAAAATTAAGCGGCAGTGTCAAAGGTATTTATAAAGTGATGATTTAATTTTGTTCTTATGTTAGTTGGTTCTGTTTTTGTCTTGCATAAAAACTGATTTGACTATTTAAGCAACAGGATCACTTAGTGCCAAAAAATCCAGCCAATATAAATTGTATAAGAGGGATGCTTTATATAGTCTTATAACTCACAGTGATATAACATTATCTGCAAAAACAACAAAGTATTCACTGTTGAACATTTATCTATATTCTTCACATAACTATTTTTGACCTAAAAAGGCTTTCTTTTGGTCTGTCTAATTTTTATGTTATGCTTTATTTAGCGTGAAAGCTACCATTTTGATGAAATGTTTATGAGGCTTAAAATTATTAATTTTTAGTTTAGGAAAGTCTAGAGCTTTTCAAGTGTTTGGAAGACCATTAGTAAATCACAGCTTAACAATCCTAAATTATACGTATGATAACTTTTTAAACATTTTTTCCCACCATTGAGGCTCATTCATATTTTCAGTTGTCACTAGAATGTTAAATTAGGGGTCATTCATTGCAATAGTTGAAATGAACTCTCTCTGACTTTTAAAAATGAAGAGACCAGGTCAGGTTCCTCTGCCTCTCTCATTTCCTTTATTTTTCCAAATACTTTTCCAATGAGTGATAATATAGTAACTAGCCAAATACTTTTCCAAATGAGTGATAATATAGCAATTAGGCAAGAGAAAAATGAGGAAATCTGGGCACAAAACTTGAATGTGCAAAAAAACATAAGAGAGAGAAGAGAAGAGAGAAATTAGAAATGTGGCATAAAGTAGACTAGTAACCTAAATACTATTTTTCTCTTAGGCTCCCAGTTTACAGCTTCTGATGTAGTCTTGGCTCAGGGGTTTAGATTATGACTTGTTCTCATTTTTAGGAATTCAGATCTTAGGAATTTCTGGGGAAGATTGTGTTTTACTCCCAGACATACAAAGCAAGAGACAGTGATTTATTAGCATGTCTCCCCTCAAGCATACTAGAATTCTCCAGACCCATGAGGAAAGTCTGAACCTAGCTCCTTAGGATATTCTTTGAATCACATCCTTAGATGACTCTCTATTAGAAAACCTCCTTACAGCTCAGTGGTCCTGCTTCATGTTTGAGAAATACTTTAAGTGCTGTTTTATGCTACATGGTGTATGACTTTGGTCTTGTATTATTTCTATTTGTAGGTAAATGATGAAATGCATTTGTTTATGTGTTTCTTTTAGTCTGGATTCATGACAAAATGAGAAAGATTGCCATTCTTTTCATTAATCTATCACTGAAAAGACACTGAATAATTTTTAGGATGGAATTCAGTGTCTTTCATACTTACTGTGTAAAGCAGTAAAATGTTTAAAGTCTTTAATTATTTTTTGATGTATTTTAATATTCAGTTTATCCTAGTATCCTAAAACAATACTGATTCCTTTGTAATGCTCTCACATAACCAGAGGTTATTCTTTAGCTTAAGGAAAAGTTGACTTGACAATTTGAAAATAAGATGACAATAAAATATGGAAACAGTTATGAAGATGTTCCCAGTTCCTATGTTTTAAGGTAGATTCTCTAACTATTCCTGACTGATTTTAGCTGAAGTGAAGAATAATATATTAAGTAACAAAGCTATTTAAAATTAGAAATTTAAAGGCAAATTGGGAAGAGTACTAAAAAAAGCATTTCTAGTTGAATTTTTATAATTGACATTTCTTGAGAGAATGACCATAGTAACATAATTTTTTACTTTGAATCACTACAAAAAGCTTACATTCTACTGAGATAAGATAACATGTAAGCAGATATCTATATACAAAGTACATTGCAAAATAATACAAAACAATTTCAGTAGATAGCATTAATAACTGGGGATGTTAGTATACAAGAAAAGCTCAATAAGATCACATGGATTCTTAGAGGCAAGATCAGGAAAGAATGTATTTTCATATACTTTCTGTGCAAAAAACCTACCCAGAGGTGGAAAACAGTGTCATGTATGAAACATTGCTATATTGTTTAATCAGGTGAAAAACTTTCCAAACCCCAAGACTCAAATATTCTAGTTTTACTTAGAGCTGCAAATTGTCTCTCTATAATAGGTTATTATAAATACTTTTTAACAAATAAAATTTAATTATATAGAATTCTGGGAAGATGCAGAATAAAACAGGAAATTACTTGGCTCTCCCAAATTCCCTCTCAATAATTTAAAATAATGTCTCTCAGTGAACTTTTGAGTGATAGAAATAATTAAAAATTGAGGTAAAGCAGTTGTCCAGTGTAAGAAAACTTGGGGGGACATTAGGAAAGACCTGAACTCCCCGGGTGGCGATCTGACCTGACTGAAGTGCAGATACCCCTATTCAATAAACAACAAGCCTTGAGGACAGCTTCATAGAAGTTACCTTCATCTTTGGGAACTTTTGCCCACTGCCAGCATGGGGATCATATCGCTAATCAGTGAAACATTGCAGAGCCTTCCACTGGTGCCGATGTGGGACTTGCGATAATCAGGTGGTTGGGGGCAAAGACCTAGAAATTGAGGGGATGCCCATCAATTGGGGTAATAGCTGAACAAGTTGTGGTTTGTAATTATGATAGAATACTAGTGTACTAAAAGAAATGATGAACAGGATGCTCTCAGAATAACCTGGAAAGACTTGAATGGGCTGAAGCAAGGTGAAATTTACTGTGTACAGAGTAACAGCAATATTGTAAGATGATCAACTGTGAACGAATTAACTATTCTCAGCAATACAATGATCCAAGACAACTCTGAAGGATTTAAGATGAAAAATGCTGTCTGTTCCAGAGAAAGAACTGATGGTGTCTGAATACAGATTGAAGCATACTTTTGAACTTTATTTTTCTTGAGCTTTTTTTGTCTGTTTTCTTTTTCTTGAGTTTTTTTTGGTCTATTTTCTTTCACAAGATGATGGTTATGAAAATGTCTTGCATGACTACACATGTATAACCTATACTGAATTGCTTACCTTCTCAATAGTGGGTGGCGGGAGGGAGGGAAAAGGAGAGAATTGAACTCAAAGTTTTTAGAACAAATGTTAAAAATTGCTTTTGCATGTAATTGGGGAAAAATAAAATACTAAATAAAATATTTAAAAATTCTGGGGGACTTCAACCCACTCCTCAGAACTAGAAAAAGAACAAATTAAAAATTCCCAGTTTTACCAAATTGTAAATCCTAAGTAATTAAAAGATTAATAAACTTGAATGTAAGAAAACCATTGAATTAATGAATAAAAGAGTTGTAGTATCCTAAATGAAAAACCAAATCACTAGTGTCAAAAATGAAAAATACCACTAATGAAGATGAAATCAAAACAATTATTAAGAGTTATTTTGCCCAATCATACATCAACAAATTTAGCATCTTAAGTGAAATGGAAAAATACTTACAAAAATATAAACTGCCTAGATTTACAGAAGAGGAGGTGAATATCTAGATAAACCTATTTCAGAAAAAGAAATTGAACAGGCCAGAAATGAGATCCTTAAGAAAAAAGCATCTGGATTAGATGTATTTACAAGTGAATTTCACCAAATACTTAAAGATCAACTAATTCCAATGTTAAATAAATTATTTGAGGTAATAGACAAAGGAGTCCTATCAAGTTCTTTTTCTTTTTTAAAATCTGTACTTTTTTTTGTTTTTCAGTTCTTAACATTCATTTCCACAAGAATTTGAATTCAAAATTTTCTCCCTATCTCTCGCCATCCCTCACTTCAGGACAGAAAGCACCCCATCTACCACTTCCTCTAGTCTATTACCCCTCTTCTTCCATACCCCTCCCTTCTATTTTCCTGTAGGGAAAAATAGATTTCTATACTCCATTGCCTGTACATCTTATTTTCCACTTGCTTGTTAAAACAATTTTTAACATTCATTCTTAAAGCTTTGAGTTCCATATTCTCTCCCTTCTTCCCACCCACCCCCATTGAGAAAACAAGCAATTCAATATATGTCATAAATGTGTAGCCATGCGAAACACTTCCATAACAGTTATGTTGCCTCAGATTAATCACATTTCCCTCTGTCCTATTCTACCCTCCATTTATTCCATTCTCTCCCTTGACCTGTCCTCCCACAATAATGTTTGCTTCTGATTATCCCTTTCCCCAGTTTGCTATCCCTTCTATTATCTTCTCTCTCCTATCCCCTTCCTTCCTATCTTCCTGCAGGGCAAAATAGATTTCCATAGCCAGTTGAGTGTGTGTTATTCCTTCCTTAAGCCAAATCTCTTGAGAGTAAGGTTCACTTATTTCCTTTCATCTCCTCCCTTTCCCCCTTCATCGTAAAAGCGCTTTCATGTGGGATGATTTACTACATTCTACCTCTCCCTTTTTCTTACTCCTAGTACATTCCACTCAACAATAAATTTTATTTTTTAGACATTCTCCCTTCATACTCAGCTCATCCTGTGCCCTCTGTCTATATATGTATACATATATATGTATACACACATACATACACTCATGTACATATACATACTTGCACATATATAATGTACACATACATATGTACCCGTACTCACCTACATGTTTATTCTCTCTGACTACCCTAATACTGAAAAAGATTTCATGAGTGGCAAATAACGTCTGTATTTCGGAATGTAAACAGTTCAACTTTAATGATAAGAACAATGATCCATATTGAACTCCTGCAATGGGAATGACATGGACCATCAGAACTTTTTAGTATATAACAACCAACTTAATGTGGAGGAGCCCAACACCAGGAAAAGGAGAAACATAAAGACATAGTGAGCCAGTAATGATCACTGAATCATGAACTTCATCCCATCAGGGGACCGTGCCTAGTTCTATATTAGCAACAATATTAAATTGATCGTTCTCACTGAATTGTAAATAAGAATGTAACAGGTTAGTTCTTTTATCAGTTAGGATCTTCTCAGCAGTAAGAATCAAATTAGATGAAAGAAGGGTTTCCTACAGTCACAATGTCAAGAATCCAGCACTTCACCCCTCTCTATTACTTCTCAGGGTCTGTCTAGGTTTACTGGTCAATCATTGCTAGTCATTTATTAAATAATATATATCCCCATCTCACTGGACACTCCTTGAGCGTGATACAAGTATGTTAACATTCTCTTAGGCCCCAAGCTAATATTTAAATAATTTAATTAGATTAAGAAAACTGTATACTAAAGTCAAAATATCATCAATTACAACTAATGTTCAAATAGCACTTGGTTTGCCAAGTGTTTTACACATATTGTCATATTGTTTCCTCATAAAAACTCTGCCATCTAGATGCTATTATTAGCCCCATTTAACAGATGAGAAAACTGAAGCTGAGAGGATCACACTGGTAATTAGTACCTGAGACAGGAGTCAAACTCAGGCCTTAATGAGTCCAAGTTCTTTAGCCACTGGTTAACCTTAACCCAAAGTTTCCAACTCCTAAGCAAAAACAACTCTCTCTCAATTAGAAAACCAGTGATGGACTTTAGTCGTCCTCATTATTGGTTTTACACATGGTGAATGGGGACATAGAGAGAGCTATCAAGACTGGATCCAAGGAGCAAAACAAAACATCAGGGAGCTAGGTTATTGGGGCTTCTTGCCTCATGGATTGTTGAAAGTAATGTCAGGAGACATAGTTGCTGCAGTTCTGTTCCAAGTAATACTGGATAATGAAATCACAGCAGATGATATTCTCCAGACACAGAGGAACCTGGGTCAACTTTGTGCCTGGGCATGAGTACAAGTAATTCTTGCATGAGTATTTATTTCAAATTATCTGTCATGCTGGGAACTGGGAGTGGATCTTTTACCTCCTCTGATAGTTTCAGCTACCATGTTTTTATCAGTTTTCTCCTCCAAAAATTCCTTGGGCCCTATCTGCATCTTGTATCATGTTTTTAAATCATTCCATTCAATCTGGGTCTACAGCCTTTGGGCACCAAGTATCTAGGATGGGAAGGACCAGTTAAGTTATCTTTTTAAAACTATATAATTTATTTATTTTTCATTTCTTAACATTCACTTGCACAAGAATTTGAATTCAAAATTTTCTCCCCATCTCTTCCCACCCAACACCCCAGGATAGCATGGACCCCATTCACCCCTTCCTGCAGTCTGTCTGCTTTTCTATTACCCATCCTTCTTCCATCCCCCTTCCCCTTTATTTTCCTGTAGGGCAAAATAGATTTCTGTACACCATTGCCTGTATAGCTTAATTTCCCGTTGCATGCTAAAACAAGTTTTTAACATTTATTCTTAAAGCTTTGAATTCCATATTCTCTCCCTCCCCACCCACCATCATTGAGAAAATAATTCAATATAGGTCATACATGTGTAACAATACAAAGCACTTCCATAATATTTATGTTTTAAAAGACTAATCACATTTCCCTCTGTCCTATCCTGCCCTTCATTTATTCCATTCTCTCCCTTGACCTGTCCTCCCATAATAGTGTTTGCTTCTGATTATCCCTTTCCCCAATTTGCTGTCCCTTCTATTATCTTCCCTCTCCTATCCCCTTCCCCCTTGCCTTCCTTCAGGGTAAAATAGATTTCCATATCCAGTTGAGTGTGTATTATTCCCTCCTTAAGCCAGATCCCTTGAGAGTAAGGTTCACTTATTTCCTTTCATCTCTTCCCTTTCCCCTCCCTTTTCAAGCCCTTCCATCCCTTTGTGTAGAAGCTGCTAAATCCTGTGTTATCCTTATTGTATTTCCATGATACTTGAATTGTTTCTTTCTGGTTGGTTGTAATGTTTTCTCCTTGACCTGGGAACTCTGGAATTTGACTGTAATATTCCTAGCAGTTTCCCTTCTGGTATCTCTTTCAGGAGGGGATTGGCGAATTCTTTCCATTTCTATTTTATCCTCTAGTTTTAGAATATCAGGGCATTTTTCCTTGATAATTTCTTGGAAGATAGTGTCTAGGCTCTTTTTTTGATCATGGTTTTTAGGTAGACCAATAATTTTAAAATTATCTCCCTTGAATCTGTTTTCCAGCTCAGTTGTTTTTCCAGTGAGCTATTTCACATTGTCTTCTATTTTGTTATTCTTTTGGTTTTGTTTTATAATTTCTCGGTTTCTCATAGAGTCATTAGCTTCCATCTGCTATTTCTAATTTTTAGAGAACTATTTTCTTCAGTGAATTTTTGAACCTTGTTTTCCGTTTGGCCCATTCTGCTTTTTCAAGAATTCTTCTCCTCATTAGGTTTTTGGATCTCTTTTGCCTTTTGAGTTAGTCTATTTTTAAAGGTGTTATTTTCTTCAGCATTTTTGGGTCTCCTTTAGCAAACTGTTGACTGTCTTTTCATGATTTTCTTGCATCGCTCTCATTTCTCTTCCCAGTTTTTCTTCCACCTCTCTTATTTGATTTTCAAAATGCTTTTTGAGCTCTTCCATGACTTGAGACTATGGCATATTTTTTTTTTGGAGGTTTTGGATGTAGAAACCTTGATCCTGCTGTCTTTTTCTGATTGTATGCTTTGCTCTTCTTCATCCAAAAAGGTGGAAGAAAATACCTTTTCACCAAGAAAGTAACCTTTGGTCATCTCATTTTTTCCCCCCTTTTGGGCATTTTCCCAGCCAGTTATTTAACAACTGCTTTCTGAGATATCTCTAGGGACCTGTTAGTTCTCAGTTCCTCCAGGGTGGCACAATCAAGGGAAAGGAGTTTACTCCTCTCCTGGCCTGTGCTCTGGTCTGTAAGTAACCAAAAGCACTCTTTTCTGCCTTGCATCTGCGAGTTGGATTCCCTCTCCACAGCTGCCACCAGGTCTGCCATGCCAGTGCTCCTCCTTACTCCAGGATGGCCACTCAGGACTGAGAGCCAGATCAGATGCTCAATTCCCCTAGGACCTTTAAGCTGAGGGCTCCAAAAGTGGACACTGCTGAGGCAGTGGCTGCTGCCACCCTGGGGCTGGGGCCAGGGCCAGGGCCAGATGTATCCCCTCTCACCCAAGTGAAAGAGCTTTCTTACTGACCTTTGAGGTTGTCTTTGGTGTTTGTGGATTTAGAAGTATGGAAACTGTAGCATCTACCTGTAATCCAGCACCCTGAAACCTCCTCCAGTCTTGTCCATGGTGCTTGGCCCAGGCTGGGCTGTGCTTTGCTTTGAGCCCAGTGCGACAGACCTTTCCTGTCAGCTTTTCAAGCGTCTTGGGCTGGCAATCTGTTTCACTCCATTGTTTTGTGGCATCTGCTGCTCTAGAGTGTGTTTAGAGTCATTTTTTACAGGTATTTTAAGGGATATGAAGGGATAGCTAGAACAGGTCCTTCCTTCTACTCCACCATCTTGGCTCTGCCCCCTCAAGTTCTTTTTATGAAACAAGTGCTGATATCTAAACCTGGAAGAGCAAAAACAGAGAAAGAAAATTATCTACCAATTTCACTAATCAATATGGATGCAAAATTCTAAATAAGAAAACTGGAAGCATACGTACACCTGAATTTTTCCTTAAAATGATAAGAAGCATCTACTTTAAACCATCAGCTAGCATTATTTCTAATGGGGATAAGCTAGAAGTCTTCCCAGTAAGATCCAAAGTGGAGAAAGGATGCCCATTATCATCAATATTATTCAGTATTGTATTAAAAATGTTAGCAATATCAGTAAGAGAAGAAAAACTAATCAAAGGAATCAAAATTGTCAGTTAAGCAACAATTCTTTGTTGCAGACAATATGAGATACTTGACAAATCCTAGAGATTCAACTAAAGAGTTAATTGAAGCAATAATTTTAGCAGAGTAGCAGGATATAAAATAAATCTACATAAATCATCAAAATTTCTATGAATCATCAACAAAACACTGCAAAAAGAGGTAGTAAGGGATACCACATTTAAAATGATTGTAGATAGCATAAAATACCTGTGAGTATTTAACTGCCAAGATAAATCTAGGAACTACATTACAATAATTTAAAAAATACTTTTTACACAAATAAAATCATTTAAATAACTGGAGAAATATTGCTTGCTCATGGGTGGGCAGAGCCAGTTTAATAAAAATGACAATTTTGTTTAAAATAATATACTTAGTCAATGTTATCCCAACTAAACTATCAAAAAATTATTTTATTGAGGTAGAGAAAATAATAGCAAAGTTCATTTGGGAGAAAAATGAATATCAAAGAATATCAAAGAAATCAATGAAAAAATGTAAAGGAAGGAGGTCTATTAGTGTCATGTCTTACATTGTATTATCAGGTGGTAATTATCAAAACTATCTTGTACTGGCTAAGAAATAGAAAGGTAGATCAGTAGAACAGAGTAAACATACAACATACAGTAGTAAATGATAACAGTAACTTGTGTTTGTCACATGTAAAGATTTAAGCTTGTGGATAAGAATTCACTATTAGGTAAAAATTCTTGGGAAAACTAGAATCTAGTCTGGCATAAATTGGTTAGACCAATATCTTATACCATTTACCAAGATAAAGTCAATATGGATTCATGACCTAGATAGATATCATAAGTAAATTAGAAGAATATCAAACATATTGCTTATCAGATTTATGGATAGGGGAAGAATTGATGAATAAACAAGAGAGAAAGACCATTGTGAGACATAATATGGATAATTTAAATTACACTGAATTAAAAAGATTTTGTATAAATAAAACTAATGTAGCCAAGATTAGAAGAAAGCAGAAAATTGGGGACAGTTTTTTTATGGACATTTTCTTGGATAAAGGTCTCATTTCACACACACACACACACACACACACACAGACAATGTCAAATTTTTAAGAATATATTTTTGGAATTGATAAATGGTCAAAGAATTGAATAGGCTGTTTTTCAATGAAGAAATCAAAGCTATCTATAGTTGTATGAAAAAATTCTTTCTGTCATTATTGTTGAGAGAAATACAAATTTAAACAACTTTGAGGTATCTCACACCTATCAGATTGGCTGAAATGAAGGAAGGGAAAAATGACAGATGTTGGAGAAAATGTTAAAAAATTGAGACACTAATACACTGTTGGTGGAACTGTGATGTGAACTGATCTCATCATTTTGGATAAAAATCTGGAATTATACTCAAAGAATTATGAATCTGCCCATCAACTCAGCAATACCATTATTAGGTCTGTTTCCCAAAACGATCAGGGAAAAATTAAATGAACCTATGGTTCTAATGTATTCATAGTGGCTCTCTTTGTGGTGTCAAAGAAGTAGAAATTGAGGGGATACCCATCATTTGGGGAATGGCTAAACAAGTTGTGGAATACTACTGTTCTATAAGAAGTAATGAACAGGTTGATTTTAGAAAAACATGGAAACGCATGAAATAGTAAAGAGTGAAATGAGCAGAAACGAGAACATTTTATGTAGTAACAACAAATATTGTTCAAAGAATATCTGTGAATGACTAAGTTATTCTAACTTATAAATATTCGCATCAGCTGCAAAGGACCTATGAGGAAAAGTGCTATGCACCTCCAGAGAACTGATAAATAGAAATATCCATAGTGTGGTTTTCCATATACACATATATGTGTTTGTGTGTGTCAAATGGTAGCCTTCTCTAATGTGGGGAGCAAAGTTGAGAGGAATAAGGTTCAGAACTTAAAATGTAACAAGAATTAAATAAAATAAAAATTTAAAAATTTAATTATAATGTTCTTTTATGACTGTGCTAGTTTTGATAACCTTAATCACTTTTCTTGTATAAGAAAAGCTTGTAGTCTATTCCCTTAATTGTAACATTTCCAAGTACTAATAGTACTTTCCAATAGTACTAACTTTATTTAACACTAAAATGTTACTCAAAACATTTTTGCCCAGGTATGAACTTTTCTTCAGATTCATATACCTTTTACTAAACTCACATAAATGTTAGAGAACAGTAAGTATCAATTGCTTGAAGAAGCACAATGTTGGTCTTTGGTTTGGCCTTTCCATATTAATTGTAATAAATTCCTTGTTCCTTGATTTATTTAGGATTTATCCTAGTGGCACAGTGGATAGAATGCTAGTTCTTGAGCCAGTTCCCATCTGGCTTCAAATACTAGCTGTGTGACTCCTTAATCTGTTTGTCTCAGTTCCCTCAACTATAAAATGAGGGTAATAATAGCACCTAACCCATGTGTTTGTTGAGAATATTAAATGAGACAATATTTTAAAAGTTAGCACACTGCCTGGCACAGAGTATGTGCTGTATGCTTCCACAATTGCTTTTAGATCTGGAATCTGTCAGTCTGTGCCACAGTCCATAGCTTCTATGTATATTCTTTCTGTTTCTCTTTTAAAATGACTGCTTTTAGATTTATTTTGTACTCTTTTTTTAGCTAGCCTCTCATTATCATCTCAATACAAATGTTTCTAAGATCCATCTGTCTAGCCCTAGTGACATCTTGTTTGATTGTCTTATAGCCATTTTAAACTCAGAATGTCCATTATCTTTCCCCCAAACCCTGTCTGTCTTCTCAGCTTTCTTTTTGTTCTTAAAGGCACCACCACCCTTTCTGTCACCTAGGTTCACAATTGCTATCATGCTTCAATCTTCACTTTCTTTTATCCTGCATATGCATCCTGTTGTCAGATCTTGTCACTTTTATCTTTGTAATATCTGTAATATACAGCCCCTTCTTTCTACTCACATATCCTATTTGAGACCCTTCATTAATACTCACCTAGACTATTGCAATAGCTTTCTAATTGGTCTTCCTGCTTCACGGTTCTCCACACTCCAGTCCGTCCTCCATTTAACTGTCAGAGAGATCTTCCCAAAATACAGGTGCTACCATGTCACCCTCTTACTTATTAAACTCTAGTTTTTTCCCTATTGCCTCCAAGATCAAATATAAAATCCCCTTTTGGCATTTAAAGTCTTTCATAACTCCTTGATTTTCCTTCTTCTCTTTCAAGTTTTCTTTAGTTTTTAAAAATTATTTTCAGTTTTCAACATTCACTTCCACAAAATTTTGAATTTCAAATTTTTCCCCATCTTCACCTCCCCCCACTGCAGGACAGTATGTATTCTGATTACCCTTTCCTCCAATCTGCCCTCCCTTCTATCACCTCCCCCAACCCCCTTATCCCCTTCCCTTCTATTTTCCTATAGGACAGAATAGATTTCTGTACCCCATTGCCTATATATCTTATTTCCTAGTTGTATGTAAAAGCAATTTTTGACTTTCATTTTAAAAGCTTTACGTTCCACATTCTCTCCCTTCCTGCCTCCCCTCCACCCTCATTGAGAAGGCAAGCAATTCAATATAGGTTATACAAGTGTGGTCCTGCAAAACACTTCCATAACACTCAACATTGTGAGAGACTAACTGTATTTCCATATATTCTGTCCTGCCCTCCATTTATTCTATTCTCTCCTTTGACTTGTTCCTCTACCAATGTGTTTGCTTCTCTCCCCACCCCAAACCCTCCCTACCCCCCGCCACCTCCTGCCTTTTCCCCTTCCCCCCTGCTTTCCTGTAGAGTAAGATAAGCTTGAGTATGTATGTTATTTCCTGTTGAAGCCAAATCTGATGAAAGGAAGGCTCTCTTATTCCCTCTCACCTTCCCCTTCTTCCTCTTCATTGTAAAAGTTCTTTCTTGCTTCTTTTATGTGAGATGATTTACTAAATTCTATCTCTCCCTTTCTCTTTCTTTTAGTACATTGCTCTCAACAGTTAATTTTCTTTTTTTGATATCGTCCCTTCATATATAGCTCACCCTATGCCTTCTCTCTCTCTCTCTCTCTCTCTCTCTATATATATATATATATATATACACACACACACACACGTACATATAATACACATTTACATATATGTACACACATTTATATTCCCTCCAACTATTCTAATACTGAGAAAGGTCTCATGAGTTACAAATATCATCTTTTCATATAGGAGTGTAAACAGTTCAACTTTAGTAAGTCTCTTATGGTTTCTCTTTCCTGTTTACCTTTTCGTGTTTCTCTTGATTCTTGTATTTGAAAGTCAGATTTTCTATTCAGCTCTGGTCTTTTCAGCAAAAATGCTTGGAATTTCTCTATTTCACTGAAATTCCATTCCCCTCCCTGAAGTATGATGCTCAGTTTTGCTGGGTAGGTGATTCTTGGTTTTAATCCTATCTCCTTTGACTTCTGGAATATCATATTCCAAGCCCTCCAAACCCTTAGTGCAGGAGCTGCTAAATCTTGTATTATACTAATTGTGTTTTCACAATACTTGAATTGCTTCTTTTTGGCTGCTTGTAATATTTTCTCCTTGACTTGGGAACTCTACAATTTGGCTGTAATATTCCTAGGAGTTTTCCTTTTGGGATCTTTCAGGAGGTGATTGATTGATTCTTTCCATTTCTATTTTATCCTCTGGTTCCAGAATATCAGGGCAGTTTTCTATGATAATTTCTTGGGAGATGATGTCTAGGCTCTTTTTTTGATCATGGCTTTCAGGTAGTCCAATAATTTTTAAATTTTCTCTCCTAGATCCATTTTCCAGGTCAGTTGTTTTGCTAATGAGATACTTCACATTGTCTTCTATTTTTTCATTCTTTTGGTTTTGTTTTATAATTTCTTGGTTTATCATAAAATCATTAGCTTCTATTTGTTCCATTCTAATTTTGAAGAAATTATTTTTCTTCAGTGAACTTTTGGACCTCATTTTCCATTTGGCCCAGTCTGGTTTTTATGGCATTCTTCTCCTCATTAGCTTTTTGCACCTCTTTTGCCATTTGAGTTAGTCTATTTTTAAAGGTGTTATTTTCTTCAGCATTTGTTGGCTTTCTTTTAGCAAGCTGTTGACTCATTTTTCATGATTTTCTTGCATCACTTTTCTCTTTTTAATTTTTCCTCTACTTTTCTTATTAATTTTTCAAAGTCCTTTTTGAGCTCTTTCATGGCCTGTGATCAATTCATATTTGTCTTGGTGGCTTTGGATGCAGGTGTGTTGGCTTTGTTGTCTTCTTCTGGTTGTACATTTTGATCTTCCTCATCATCGATGATGTAAGAAAGTACCTCTTCATCAAGAAAGTAAGAATCTATAGTCTTGTTTCTTTTTCCCTGTTTGCACTTTTTCCAGCCAATTACTTGATTTTTCAGCTCTTTATTAAGTGAAGGGCTACTGAAGCAGCCTCTGTTTCTGCAGTGGCTGCTGCCTTACAGGGGCAGGGTCTCAGGATACAGCTGGGTCCAGGTCACCCTCTCTCTTCTCAGCCAGGTGAGGGACCCTCTTCTCATCTACTTTCAAAGCTGTCTTTGGCGTTTGTGGGTTGAGAAGTCTGGAAACTGCAGCAGCTGCCATTGATTCAGTCCCCTAAGGCATGCTCCAGCTCCATCTGCACTGGCTTGGACCACGCCCAACTGAGCTTCAGTACCAGCCTGGCATGATAGACCCTTCCCGTTAGCCTTCCAGATTGTCTTGGGCTTGGAAATCTGCTTCAGTCTGTCATTCTGTGGTTTTTGCTGCTCCAGAATTTATTTATTCAGTCATTTTTTATAGGTTTGATTAAGGGTTTTTTTTGGAGGGATCTAGTAGGTTTCTGCTTTTATGCCACCATCATGGCTCTGTCCTTTCTTTCCAGTTTCTTATATTTTATTCCCCTTCATGTACTCTAAGATCCCACTGCACTGGTTGACTTGTTCTTTATACCTGATATTCCATCTCCCAACTCACTATGTATTTGCATTTGTTGTCCCCTGTGCATAAATATTTTTCTTTACCTTTGATTCCTACTTTCCCTGAATATCTTCAAGACTAAGCTTTCTGTAGAAGGCTTTTTCTTTTTTACCAGTCTTGTCTGACTCTTCCTCCTCATTTCCCTCCTTTAAGATTACCTTCCATTTACACTTCTGTATTGAGTATGTAATATAATTACTTACACATTGATATTAGAATGTGATCATCTTGTAAGCATGAATGATGTTTTTGCCTTTGTATCCTCAGTGCTTGACATATAGTAAGCACTAAATAAAAGCATCACAATGCATAGCAACACATGATGGGATATTGCTAATTTTAGAAATTTGTTATTAGATTCCTGAAAATTAGAAACTTTTCTAAAGAAGTGTACCATTTACACTTCTTGACACTACATTTACATTACATTACACTACACCATTTACACTACACCATTTATAAATAATTACCTCTACTACGTTTACTTAAACTGATGGGCTAATAAAGTGATAAAGAAGGATTTTTTTTTTCTGTGGCACACTCTAGTCTACTTGAAATTTTTACACAATGATCAAACGTCTATGCTTCGTTTTATTCCTGCTTGATTTTGGTTGAACTTGTCAACATTTCATACACAAAGGTTGGAAAGAGTGTATCTTTGTCTTACAGAACTGGATTATGATGTTCTTAGCCTGAACCTTTTTAAGAGAGCTGTCACAATAATACTTAAGCAAATATAGTGAATTTATAAGCAAACAGGGAAGATGACTAGAAAAAAAACAGTTCTAACTCAACTTCTTTAACAAAACTTTAGAAAATTTTGCTGTTTAATTTTGTCCCTTCAGGCTTGTAATTATTTTCTACTGTTAATGAAAAGGTACAATTTAGTGACTTTGTAGGATTCCCTCCTCTTCCCCCAAGTATTATGGAATTTGCAGTATTATATCCTGTTGTACTTCTGTTTTCCTTCTCTCCTGTCCCTCTCACCTTCGTTTTGATTATTGCTACAGTATTATGGAAGAGAAGTTCTTTCCTAATTCATGGTTGTCACACTCTGGAAATCCTTGGTTAGAACCATTGATTGTTGTGAAACAGCGCGTAGATGGGTTATATAGTGACAAACAAAAAAGTTGCTGAGTTCATTTTTAGGAGGAATTCTGTTTCCCAATGTTGGGACAAAGAAGCAGGCATTAAAGACTTCAGCTGGGTATCTAACCATTAAATGAAGGATAAATATCCATGATCTTAATGTAGAAAGGATTATATGACATAATTTATATTCTTTAGTTATGCATATAAATAGGCTTTGGTATTTTGTAGTACTAAGTGTATTTATTTTATATATTTAATATAAAGAAAACATCCACTATATATATGTATGCATCTACATACATACGTCTAAATAAGCACCACTTACTTAGTGTGTGTATATATGTGTGTATGTATCTCTCTATGCACACACAAACACAATATGTATGTTTGTGGCATATGTGTATAGGTGCATGTAAATCTGCATATATGTGTACACATGTACACACACACACCCCTTCCTAAATACACAAAAAATAAAACTAAAAATCAGTTAAGCTAAGATTTTTCTCTTCATGTTCTTTTGGCCTAGGTAATTGGTAGGCTGGACATTACAAGACCTTTCCCCTGGTCTTTCTCCTTGTACACATAATCCAGGTATTCAGTCATATGATATTCAGTCATTATGGTATTTATTCAAATATCTCTATAATATAGGGTTCATTTATCTGGAGTAGTGTATATATGTACATATACACATGATTAATTTTTTTTGTTAGATTCTAGAGGTCAGAAAATAAAATCAGATAATAAATTTATTAAAACTTCTATGATGCAGTCACACATATGCCAGAGAGATTTCTTAAGGAATTGCCAGTTGAAAATTGAGAAGAAGTTGTGATTAGTACAGACAGGGAATACTTTTATTTGTAGTTTTGCTCCCCTTCCTGCTTCCATTTCTTTCTAGATCACATGAAAGTAAGTTTTGTTGGTTGTGTGAAGTTTTGAACTGTGTGAAATATATTCTATGTAAAATAGAATATCTTTCTGAGGGTCAATGACTGTTTCATTTTTGTCTAAAATGGCACAAAGTAGGAGTTTAATAAATCCTTGTTGATTGATAATTAAGATAGTATCTCTAATAATCTATATATCTTTTTTAAATTTTGAATTTTTTTGCATATTTTATAGATTTTTTTTTGTCACATATTTTTTTACGTATCTTCCCTGACTCTCCTTCCCTCCTTCCCTTCCTTCTTTCCTTCTCCCCTTCCTTCACTTCTTCTATTTCCTTCTCCTCTGTCTCCTTGTCTTACTGTCTATCTCTCTAATCTGATGAGAGCCTGTTGGCATTCTCCTGCTCCTTCACAACCTGAACCCTGTTTTTAGTCCACATCCAATCCCTTGACCCTCAGTTCTTTCACAGACTGTCATGTATTCAGTAGCTCTTCATCTCTTCCCTTTTCCATCTTGATCCTTTGATTGAACCAGTTCAGTTCCATAACTGCTTCTTTTCTTCATTCCTTTTCTCCATCGACATATGCCAGTCTTGCCTTGTCATACTTCTGCCTTGAATCACTGACAATCAGTTGCCTTCCTTACTACACATGTGCTGCTGAACAAAACTAGAGAAAATCATGAAATTATGCTCACTAGATCCACTACAGATTTATGTTACATAACCTCAACTGTACCCTTACTATGGTAACGCAATCCTTTTACACTTCCTATCCTAATAAGTAATTAATTTATTATTTTACTCACTACAGATTTTTTTCTGAACCTCCCATTACTTTATCCCTCCTACCCTTTCAACTGAAAGCCTTGGCTCATATTTTCTGAAAAAATTGAAGCTTTTTGCTCAGACTTCTCTTTTCTCACCTCTTCCTCATCTCATGTCTTTCACATGTCTTCTGCCACTATATTTTCCTTCATCCTTGTCTTTACTAATTTGCTGAGGTCCACCTCCTTCTATGTATGCACAAATGATCTCATGCCATCATGTCTTCTCTAGCAGATTGCCTCTTCCATCATCCCCACTCTCTTACTTATTTTCAGCCTCTCCTTGTATACTGCCTATTTCTCTACTTCCTATAAACATGTCCATGTCTCCCCCATCCTCAAAAAATATATGGCTTGATATCTTTATACTCTCCTGCTAATATCCCCTGTCTTACTCCCTTATATCACTAAACTTCTTTAGATGGCCCTCTATAATAAGTGCCTCTGCTTCCTTTCTTCTCATTTTCTTTTTAACTCTCTAAAGTCTGGCTTCTGACTTTATCATTTAACTGAAACTGCTCTTTCCAAAGTTACCTGTTATCTTTTAACTGCCAAATCGAATGGTCTTTTCTCAATCTTCATTCTTCTTGAATTTTCTGTAGCTTTTGATACTGTCGATTGCCCTCTTCTTGATAATTTTCTTTTTTTTTTTTTATAAAAATTTATTTATTTAACTTTTTACATTTCATTTTCACAAAATTTTGGGTTCCAAATTTTCTCCCCTTTTGTCCCCTCCCCCCACCCCAATACACCAAGCAATCTAATTTTCCCTATCACCAATCTGCCCTCTCTTCTATTATCCCTCCCTTCTCTTGTCCCCATCTTCTCTTTTGTCCTGTAGGGCCAGATGACTTTCTATTCCCCGTTAACTGTATTACTTATTTCCTAGTAGCAACAACAATACTAAACAGTTGTTCTAAAACTTTGAGTTCCAAATTCTCCCCATTCTTCCCTCCCCACCCATTCCCTTTGGGACGGCAGGCAATTCAATATAGGCCATATCTGTGTAGTTTTGCAAATGACTTCGATAATAGTTGTGTTGTGTAAGACTAACTGTATTTCCCTCCATCCTGTCCTGCCCCCCATTGTTTCTATTCTGTCTTTTGATCCTGTCCCTCCTCGAGTGTTGACTTCAAATTGCTCCCTCCTCCCATTGCCCTCCCTTCCATCATCCCCCCCGCCTTGCTTATCTCCTTCTCCCCCACTTTCCTGTATTGTAAGATAGGTTTTCATACCAAAATGAGTGTGCATTTTATTCCTTCCTTTAGTCAAATGTGATGAGGGCAAACTTCTTGTTTTTTTCTCAGCTCTCCTCTTTTTCCCTCCACTAAAAAGTCTCCTGCTTGCCTCTTGAATGAGATATAATTTACCCCATTCCATTTCACCCTCTTTCCTCCCCCTACCTTGCTCTCTCACCATTTACCTTAATTTCTTTTAAAGTATAGTCCCATCCTATTCAATTCACTCTGTGCTCTCTGTCTCTGTGTGTGTGCATGTGTGTATGTGTGTGTGTGTGCGTGTGCATGCGTGTACATGTGTGTGTGTGGTCCCACCAACTACCCAGATACTGAAAAGTTTTAAGAGTTACAAATATTGTCTTTCCATGTAGGAATGTAAACAGTTCACTTCTGGTAAGTATCTTAAGACTTCTCTTTGCTGTTTAATTTTTCATGCTTCTTCTCATTCTTGTGTTTGAAAGTCAAATTTTCTTTTCAGCTCTGGTCTTTTCATCAAGAATGCTTGAAAGTCCTCTATTTCATTGGAAGACCATATTTTCCCCTGAAGTGTTATACTCAGTTTAGCTGGGTAGGTGATTCTTGGTTTCAGTCCTAGTTCCTTTGCCTTCTGGAATATCCTATTCCACGCCCTTCGATCCCTTAATGTAGAAGCTGCTAGATCTTGAGTTATCCTGATTGTATTTCCACAGTACTGGAATTGTTTCTTGCAAGATTTTTTCCTTGACCTGGGAATTCTGGAATTTGGCCACAATGTTCCTAGGAGTTTCTCTTTTTGGATCTCTTTCAGGTGGTGATCGATGGATTCTTTCAATACTTATTTTGCCCTCTGGTTCTAGAATGTCAGGGCAGTTTTCCTTGATAATTTCCTGGAAGATGATGTCTAGGCTCTTCTTTTGATCATGACTTTCAGGTAGTCCCATAATTTTTAAATTGTCTCTCCTGGATCTATTTTCCAGGTCAGTTGTTTTTCCCATGAGATATTTCACATTCTCTTCCATTTTTTCATTCTTTTGGTTTTGTTTGGTGATTTCTTGGTTTCTCATAAAGTCATTAGACTCCATCTGTTCCATTCTAATTTTGAGAGAACTATTTTCTTCAGTGAGCTTTTGAGCCTCTTTTTCCATTTGGCTCATTCTGCTTTTGAAAGCATTTTTCTCCTCATTGGCTTTTTGAACCTCCTTTGCCAATTGAGTGAGCCTATTTTTCAAGGTGTTAATTTCCTCAGCATTTTTTTGGATCTCCTTTACCAAGGTATTGACCCGTTTTTCATACTTTTGTTGCATCTCTGACATTTCTCTTCCCAGTTTTTCCTCCACCTGTCTAACTTGCTTTTCAAAATCCTTTTTTAGCTCTTCCAAGGCCTGAGCCCACCCACCACCCCCCTGGTATGTCTGGGGTACCGAGGCCCCGCCCTCAACGTCTTTCCCTGATGGCAAGAATATGTCCTCGTCGTCATCAGATCCGAAAGTCAGGATCATTTGCATTGGTTCAAAAAAACTCTCTATAGTCTTATTTTTCTTCCCTTTTCTAGGCATTTTCCCAGCCAGTTACTTGACTTCTGAGATTCCTGTCCACCCCCGCCTGGATCTCCCCAACTAGTGCTTGGGGTCTGAGATTCAAATGGGCTTTCCACAGCAGGCGCCACATTGCTATTCAATGTGAGCTTTAGTTCTGGTGCTGGGTTGGGGGCAGGGCCACCTCCCAGGCTCAGTTCCCTCAGGGGCTTTATGCAGAGACCTTCAGTAATGGAGCGGGTAAGGGCAGGGCCGCCTCCCAGGCTCAGTTCCCTCAGGGGCGTTATGCAGAGACCTTCAGAAATGGAGCGGGTGGGGCAGGGCCATCTTCCAGGCTCAGCGCCTTCAGGTGGTTTTTGCAGAGACTTTTAGTAATGAAGATCCTGCCTGCTGCTGGGGGAGTCCCGGGCCCCTGATGCTGCCTCCACCGCCACCCCCGCCTCTGCCTCCGCCACTTCCCGCCTCTGCCTCCGCCGCTTCCTGCCCCCGCCGCTTCCTCCTGAGGGGGCCCGAGTCATGGAGACACTCCGCTCCCCCTCTCGGCCAGCCCAGCCGTCTCTCTCACTGACCTGTAGCTTCTGTGGGCGGAGGGACCTTCCTGGCCGCCGGAGGTTCCGTCCCTGAAGCCTGCTCAGGTCAGCTTCTCTGCAGCCGCGGCCAGGGCAGCGCTGGGGTGGGATCCACTTTCTGGGGCGCGATGGACCCTGGGGATGGCTCTCCAAGGCTCTCTGGAACGGAAATCTCTTCCGCTATGTTTCTGCACACCCTTCAGTAATCCAGAACTTCTCGGGAGGTCTTCTTACATTAAATCTATGGGCTGTGGGTTCGGAGCTCCTATTCGTGCGTCCTTCTACTTTGCCATCTTGACTCCGCCCCCCCCCAGAACTATTTTCTTCAGTGAGCTTTTGAACCTCTTTTTCCATTTGGCTAATTCTGCTTTTGAAAGCGTTCTTCTCTTCATTGGCTTTTTGAACCTCTTTTACCAATTGAGTTAGCATATTTTTCAAGGTGTTATTTTCTTCAGCATTTTTTTGGGTCTCCTTTACTAGGGTATTGACCTGTTTTTCATACTTTTCTTGCATCTCTCTCATTTCTCTTCCTAGTTTTTCCTCTACCTGTCTAACTTGCTTTTCAAAATCCTTTTTGAGCTCTTCCATGGCCTGAGCCCACCGGTCATCCCCCTGGGATGTCTGGGATACAGAGGCCCCGACCTCCACGTCTTTCCCTGATGGCAAGCATTGTACTTCCTCATCAGAAATGAAAGGAGGAAGGAACATCTCTTCCCCAAGAAAGTAGCTTTCTATGGTCTTATTTTTCTTCCCTTTTCTGGGCATTTTCCCAGCCAGTTACTTGACTTCTGAGATTCCTGTCCACCCCTGCCTCGATCCGCCCAGCTAGTGCTTGGGGTCTGAGATTCAAATGGGTTTTCCGTGGCAGGCAGGGCTGCTATTCAATGTGAGCTTAAGTTCTGGTGCTGGGTTGGGGGCAGGGCCACCTCCCAGGCTCAGTTCCCTCAAGGGCTTTATGCCGAGACCTTCAGTAATGGAGGGGGTGGGGGCAGGGCCAGCTCCCAGGCTCAGTTCCCTCAGGGGGTTTATGCAGAGACTTTCAGTAATGGCCCTGACCTTCTGCCTGCTGGTCCGGGAGTCCCAGGGGCGCCGCTGCTGCCGCTGCCGCTGCCTCCCGAGGGGGCCCGAGCCACGGAGACACACCCCTCCCCTCTCGGCCAGCTCAGATGTCTCTCTCACTGACCTGTACCATCTGTGGGCGGAGGGACCTTCGGGGCCGCCGGAGGTTCCGTCCCTGAAGCCTGCTTGGATCTGCTCCTCTGGGACTGCGGCCAGGGCAGCACAGGGGTGGACTCCGCTTTCCGGGGTGCGACGGACCCTGGGGACAGCTCTCCAGGGCTCTCTGGAATGGAAATCTTTTCCACTGTGTTTCTGCGTGCCTTGCAGTGATCCAGAATTTGTGGGGAGTTCTTGCAGCAAATATATGGGCTGTGGGTTCGGAGCTAGCATACATGAGTCTTTCTACTCCGCCATCTTGGCTCCACCCCCCATAATTTTCTTTTCTGTAGGTTTTCATGACAGTGCTTTCTCCTGGTACTCCTCCTACCAATTTGACTGCTCCTTTGCCTGGATCTTTCTCCAGGTCATGCCACTAATGGTAGGTATCCTATGGACTCTGTCCTGGGTCTTATTTTATTTTTCCTCCATACTATTTCACTTGTTGATCTCATTAATTGTCATAGAACTGATGAGATTATTAATTTTTATATTCATTTATCATCTCTATGCTAATGATTCTCAGATCTGCTTTTCTAGTTCTAACCTCTCTGTTGGCCTCAAGTTTCTTTTTTTTTATTATTATTATTATTTATTTATTTTTTTAAAAATTTTTTTTAATGTTTTACAATCATTTCCTTAAAGTTAAGATTTTATCCCCCCCACCCTTCCCCCAGTACCCCCTTCCCTCCCCATGACAGCATACAATTCTGTTTAGCTTCTACATATACTTTCCTATTGAGCACATTTTCACTATATTCATGCTATGTAGTCGAACTAAAATAAATGGAAGAAATCATATAACAAATCAACACATAATACACTGAAACCCACCCACACACAAGCATGATCTGCTACATTCTGCAAGTGACTTCCACATTTCTTTCTCTGAGTGTGGAAGGCATTTTGCCTTAGAAGACCGACATTAGGATTTTTTTTTTCTCAGTAAGTTCTTGTGGTTATTACAAAGTTCCAAGTCTACCAGAAAAAACTCTCGCACACTGTGGTCGTTGCGGTGCACAAAGTTCTCCTGGTTCTGCTCCTTTCGCTCAGCATCAGATCATATAAGTCCTTCCAGGCCTCCCTGAAGTCTTCTTGTTCATCATTTCTTATGGCACAATAGTACTCCATTACATTCATATACCATAATTTATTCAGCCATTCCCCAATTGATGGTCATCCCCTTGACTTCCAGTTTTTGGCTACCACAAAGAGTGCTGCTATAAATATTTTTGTACACGTGGGACCCTTTCCCATTTTTATAATCTCTTGGGGATACAATCCTAGTAGCGATATTGCTGGGTCAAAGGGTATGCACATTTTTATAGCCCTTTGCGCATAGTTCCAAATCGTTCTCCAGAAGGGTTGGATGATCTCACAACTCCACCAACAATGAATTAGTGTTCCAACTCTCCCACATCCTCTCCAGCATTTATCATTTTCTTGTTCTGTCATGTTTGCCAATCTTACAGGTGTGATGTGGTACCTCAGAGTTGTTTTGATTTGCATCTCTCTAATCAATAGTGATTTAGAGCACTTTTTCATATGATTATAGATATCTTTGATTTCTTCCCCTGAAAATTGCTTGTTCATATCCTTTGACCATTTATCAATTGGGGAATGACTTGGGTGGTTATATATTTGAGTCAGTTCTCTATATATTCTAGAAATGATGGCCTCAAGTTTCTGTAACCACTTTCAGTTTCACATCTTTGGTTGCCTTTTGGACCTCTTGAACTTAATGTCCCTATATATATTTTACCTCAACATGCCCCAAACTGAATTCGTTCATACCCTCTCCTTTTCTAAACTTCCTTATTACTGTCAAAGGTGCCAGCATTCTCTCATTCACCCAGGCTCACAAACTAGGTTGTTTTACCTCCCAGATTTAGTTTGTTGCCACATCTGTTGATCTTCCTAAAAGCTCAGTTTTAGCCACATCACCCTCCCAATAAATTCCAGGGGTTCCCTATCACGTCTGATATCAAATATAAAATTCTTTGTTTTCTATTTTTTATAATTTCCTTTTATATTTTGTATTTTTTATTTATATATACATATATAAATAAATATTATTTATATTTCCTTTTATAATTTCCCTCCACCTCAGATCTTTTTACATCTTACTTATTACTCCCGTGTACTTTTTGATCCAGTGACATTTCTGCCTCCTGGCTTCCTTTAAGTCCTAGCTGAAATCTTTCCTGATACCTCTTAATTCTATTGCTTTGCTTCTGTTGTTTATTTCCAGTATCCTGTACATAGTTGTTTGTAGTTGTCTTGTCCAATAGACTGTGCTCCTTCATTGTAGGAACTGTTTTTTGCTTTTCTCTGTATCCCCAGTGCTTAGCAACAGGGGCTGGCATATAGTAGGTACTTAATAAATGTTTATTGACTCTGTCTTCCTTCATTTCTTCTACTCCTTAACTTGTCTAGGTTGGAAGTGCGGTAGATACTCGAGCCTGACTTTGCTGCAGATTGGCACAAAAACTTTTAACCTGTTTCATTTCTGACCTCCTTTGGTTTGACTTGTTTTCCCTTTTACATAACCTGGTGGACCCTTGCTCTTATGTGGTAGAATTTTAATTGGAACTTTAAGGAAGCCTGGAAGGTCAGTCATCAGAGTGGAGGACGGAGAACATTTCAGGCATTAGAGATAGTCAGAGAAAATGCCCACAGCTGAGAGAGATGGAATGTCTTTTTCATGGAAGTTTTAGGTCATAAGGTGTAAGATTCAGCCTGCAAAGGTGGAAGGGGATTAAGTTATGAAGAGATTTGAATGTCAAACAACACGTCTTGTTTTATTGCCTGGCGGTAATTGGAAGACACTGGAATTTATTGAGGTGATATAATCAGACCTGTGTTTTAGGAAATCGCTTTAGTAGCTGAATTAAAGATAGATTGGAATGTGGAGAGATGACCTAGGGAGACCCATCAACAGGCTTTGCAGTACTCCAAGTGTGAGGTGATGAGGACCTGCACTAGAAGGGTGGACGTTTCAGAAGAGAGGAAGGGGGCATATTCAAGAGATATTGCAAACTGACTGGTGAAATTGACAGGCCTTGTCAACAACTGAGATATAGGAGGCGAGAGATAGTGAGGAATCCAGGATGACTCCTGGATTGTGAGCCTGAGGGACTGAAGATTGCTCTTTACAGTAATAGGGAAAGTAAGAATTGAGGAGAGCTTGGGGAAAAGATAATGAAATCTGTTTTGGACATGTTGAGTTTAAGATGTCTATTGGACATCCATTTCAAAATGTCTGAAAGACAGCTGGAAATGCTAGATTGGAGGTAAGCATTAAGATTGTGTCAGAAAAGGCTGGATTTGAGAAATATCAACATAGAAATTGTAATTAAGTCCTTGAGAATGGTCAGATCACCAGATAGTATAGAGGGAGAAAAGAATAGAAACTAGGAATCCTACAGGATACCTATAGTTAGGAGAACATGCTCTAGAGGAGGATCCAGAAAAGGAGGAAGAGGAGTGGTCTGATAGATAGGAGGAAAATCAAGAGAGATTCATGTCTTGAAAACATAGAGAGAAGAGAGTATCAAATTGGAGAGAGTGACTGACAGTGTCAGAGTCTGCAGAGGTGTCAAGGAGAATGAGAAAAAACTATTGGATTTCGCAACTAAGAGATAATTAGTGACTTTGGAGAGAACAATATCAATGAAATTATAAGGTCAAAAGCTGGATTTGTAAGGAGTGAAGAAGAGAATGAGAGGAAAGAAAGTAGAGGAGCCTCTTGTAGATGGTGGCTTTTTCAAGGAGTTTAGCTACAAAGAACAGAAAGATGATAGCCGGGATGAAAGGATGAATTGAGGATATTTTCAGGATAGGGGCGATGTAGACATATTTGTGGCAGTAGGAAATGAGCCAGTAGAGAAAGATAAGAGATAAAATAAGTGAAAGAATTTAGATGATAGAGAAAGCAATCTGTTGGAGGAGATGGGATGGAATAGGATCGCTTGAGTAGGTAGAGATTAGCCTTGTTAAGGAGGAAGGCTATTTCATCATTTGAGATGGGGGTGAAGGATAAGAAAGTGACGGAAGGTGCATGATTAATAGGAGGGGAGGAAGAGAGAAGTTGAGGGAGTTCACAGTAACTGGCCTCATTTTTTTTTTCCTGTAGAATATGAGACAAAGTTCTTGGCTGAGAGTGGGAGGAGTGGGGATTATAGGAGGTTTGAGGAAGGATGAAAAGGTTTGGAAGAGCCACTGTGGAAATTGAGATAGTGAATTGATAAGGGAGGTATAGTAGAATTGTCTGGTAGCAGTTAGGACCCATTTGAGGTTCTGTAACATAAATTTGTAATGAATTCAAGTAATCATGGTTATGTGATTTCCTCCACTTTCTTTCAAATGGATGTATATAGTCAGGAAAGCAGTGAATGGTGGAAGTGATCCAAGGCTAAAACTTGACTAGGTGTAATAGGCAATATGATGAGGGGGTTAGGGATTCAAGAGAGGAAGACAGTGTAGATTTGAGTTGTTTCATCAAGGAGTCAAGATGGGGAGAAGACAAGAGAGTGCTTAATGCAGTGGAGATGGCCTGGGAGGGAATTGAGGTATCAAGGGATTGAGGGTCATAGTGTGGAAGAAGAGTAAAATTATATAAGGGAAGGCAGTGAGAGAGGTGAAAAGCCACTAGATTATGGTCAGATAAGGAGATTTCAGAATTCTTGAATGTGAAGGTGGTACATTTATGGATGATGACTGGATCAAGGGTATAATCATATTTGTGTATGGCTTAGTTGGGGTGGAGTTGCTCATGGGAAGTGAGTAGGCTGAGAAACTAAGTGTTTTGATATTTGAGGGAGAATCAGTCTTTCTGTTGAAGTCCCTTAGTAGAAATGGAGCTGAAGTGAGAAAAATTGTGATCCAGGTATTGAACTCATTGAGGAAGGAAGGGCAGTGACTTGGGTTCTGTAGACAGCTACCAGGATTTTGATTGGGTGTTAGATATGAATTGCATGAACCTCAAAGGAAGAGAGGTTACTGAATGACAGAGGAAGCGGGGGAAACCTGGAAGTGGCATTGGGGAGCATGGAGTTTTCCAACTCCCCATCCTTGACCAGTGAGCTTGGAAGAATGAATGAAAGTGTAGGCTGTACTGGAAAGGTTAGTTAGGGAGGCTGTGCCATCAAGGGAAAGCCAAGTTGCAATAAGAACTGGTAGATGGAAGGAGTGGGAGAAGAATAGATTTAAGATGAGGGGAAACTTGTTACCTATGAAATGGGCATTACAGAGGGCACAGTGGAAGGGCTAGGTGGAGTTGGGATGAAGCTTTGGAGTAAGAAGGGGATGGGAATGAAGAGTCAGGTGGTAGTGTGGAATGGGTTTGCAATGATGATTTATAGGAGTTCAGTGTCACTGGGATGTTAAGAGAATGACCAGGTGTGACAGTGTTCATCATCGAGTGGAGAAGTGCCACTCAGCTACCCTCAAAGGACAGGTGTACTGGGAGATAGGAGTGCTCAGTTCAAGGGGATGGTTGTTCTTTGTACTGGAGATTTTCTACATGTTATTTGGGAGATCGGGTTGGCAACAGGTGAATCTGGCTGCTTTGGAGCAGTTGGAAGATGCCCAGACTGGCTTCTAGAAGCTTTTTCCTCAGGGGACATTAGCTAAGCAGAAGTTGAAAGGTTCAAGGTGACTAGCTCACCCATGGTCTGTGGCCTTCTCACCTGAAGATACTGTCTGTGAAGTGGCATTTATTCATATATTCTTTTTCCAGTCAGTGAACATCAATTTTGTGCTTAGCTTCAAAGAGGAAGTCACAGAGATAATTAGTTTTGAAATTTTTAGTTTCCAGAAAAAAATCTTTTATCAGTTTTTTCCACTTTTAAATAAAGATGTTAAAAAATCAAAATAACTGGTCAAAAAATGAAAAAATATTCAGACCATAGGAAAGTCTTTAATCTATTATTGAAATAGAAATGAAGGAAATATCAAGGGCATTCTTTAAGGAAATATTGCTTAGTCATGTTCCTAATGACTCATGGTCTTTGTTATAGTTTTAGCGTTATTGAAGATGATTATAGAACCAAGGGAAAAAAGTTTTTTTGGCTGTTGACTTGAAAAACAACCTTTCCCCCCTTTTCTGTGATGGTTGGTAGTATGCTTTTTTATAATCTTTGTTTTAAAATAATTTTGCATTCTATGAGTTGCTTTAATTTTGAATGTTATTTGTTTGCTAATAGTTCTGAAGAGCTAGAACTTTTATTTTTGATTCTCAAGACCCAGATAATGTTTAAAGACATAAATTTCCAATTATATTAATAAATTATTTTATATCAGTATTTTTCTTTATGTTAACATATTTTGGTTGAAGCTTATAAAAAGTCAGTGTCTAATATGTATTGACAAGATGTTGATTTTTTAGGTATCTTTATATTTAATATAATAATTTTAATGTAAAGTACTTTAAATTGATGTTATTTTAATGTAAAGCAGTTTAAATGCTTTGGGGCCATCTAAATATGGTGAAAAATTTTCCTTTTCATACAGATCAATCTATTATGGATGTTTTGAAACATAAAAGTTTTCTAGAAGAATTATTATTTTGGACTATAAAATATGAATTTCCACAAAAGATGGTAACTTTCTTACTCAACATGCTACCAGATCAAGATTATAAGGTATCTTAAATTTTTTCTTTCTAAATTTGTACTCTCCTTTTCCTTTTCACTACTGATGTACCTTTAACTTTGATACTTCTGACCTGTGATGTCTTAGCATTGAGAATGCTTTATTGTATTGAAGATGTGACAGCTGATACCACATTTAAGGAACAGTACATGTGTTAACTTCTTTTTACTATTAAATCAGAGCTAATGGATGCAATCAAAGCTGCATGTAGCATACCACTAGAGTTCCAGTTTAATGGCTTCTTAGATTGGAGAGAACCTGTGTGTATTTTTGGTGATCTTTAAAGTCCTTTTTATCTCTGTCCTCATGGTCCTGTCATCTCAGATTCTCCTAGGTATCTAACTCTACCTGTTTAATTTTATCTCTTTGAAAATATGAGATTACATATTTGATGTTGATGTTTGGGAAATCTGGCAATGCAGCTCTGGCAGCAGAAACAGATGAAGGATATAAAAATTTTTTTGGTGCCAATGTAAAGTTTGTAGTCTTTAGAAAAGTAGCTGCCATAGTTGTGTGGACAAACAGATGAGTAGAAATATGAAGCTGTTGTTGTTAACTGTGTTTGTCCGTCGTTTTTGAAGAGGAACATGACATCAGGGAAGTGATGACATGACTTGCAGAAATGTGAAGGAGAATACTTTGGAAGAATTGCTTCAGCTAATATGATTATATATAAATTGTTTTATGAAAGAACAAGTTTGAGTCTGCCTCCTCAAACTTTCAGGTTAACTTGGAGAGAGTTTACTTGAATTGGTGAATGCTTACCCTTTTAAAATAGTTTATATTGTTCTAGAAATGGAGAGATTGTTTAGGAAAAAAATTTCATTCTATTTTCTTTAAACATTTTAGGTAATATTTAATTTGAAGAGACCCATTAGTTCATTTATGGTTAGAGAAATGTTTATTATCATTCTCTCATTATCCCATTGGGTTTGGCAGCAAATCACCTTTATGTTTTTAGATCACATATTTTCTTTTTCTTTTCTGCTTCCTTTGTACAAAAGACTCATAATTACATATTGAGCTTCTTTCCAGATTCAAGGTCATTTGGTCTTAGGGTGAAGAGAGATGATGAGATACTAATGTAGTTAACTCTCCATTATCCATGGTAATAGGGCTCACAGATAGTATCAATAATAGAAATCCACAGATAAAATCAAAATGTCATTTTAAGCAAATAGCTTCATCCTTCTTCACTAAATATTCTAGTTGAATCATCAAATGAATCAGTTTCTTTTCTTTTCCTTTCTGTTATGTGGTGGATATATTGATCAATAATGACCAATAGTAGAGGGGAGGAAGAAAGATTGGAGCAAAAGGACTAAGTAATTCACAAATTAGAACGGTCCCTGAATAATTAAGATTTGATTACATTACATTTTTTTATTATGGGGATGGGCTCATTTTTCTATATAATCATTGCTTTAAATGATATTTTGTAAATGTATAACTGAAAATAATGATTGATTTCCAGCATTAAATACTATTGACAACTTATTTTTTAATCAGAAAGAAGCTTAAGGTGTAGTAGGTATGCTGAGGGATTTTTATAAAGAAATTGTTTTTGTCATTCCTGTTTGTTTTAGATGAATTACTATTCAACTACTTCCATTTGTAGCTCATTTACTATTTCTATAAGGAAATATTTTTTATGACAAAAGGGATTTCTAAAGACTTATACCACATAACAAATTATACAGAAAACTTGAGCAATTGCCTTATACAGATTTAGGAATTAAATTAATGTTTGTTAAGTTCAATTAAACAAGCATTTTTTTCTTTTAGCTTGTCAGAAGGAGAATCTTAATTCTTTGGTATCTGTCATAGGTATGATAAAGGAACTTGAATCAAGTAACTTTTGATTTAATAGTTAATACTTTATGGATAAGATACATTTGGAAACTGAGTGTTCACAGAGAAATCCTGTGTGTCATATAGCGTTATTCTAAAAAGAAAAAAAACTGATGATTTAACATTGATATGTTATGAGTTGAGTGTTATGCTTAGAAAACTGGTATATGTATCAGCTTCTAGTTTTTTTTTCTTCAGTAGATTGTGTTGTATAATGCATGTACCCTAGCAACACATTTATTGTAAGACTGGAGTTTTATAGATGAACTACTGTTTCATGTCTGATCACTTCCTGAAAAATTGGTGCAGGGATATTTTTTTTTGGGATGAGATAGAAGAGAAGAAAAGTACGTACTTCAGAATAATTTCTAATATCCAGCTGTTTTCTCTCTGTGGTGTAGGACCAAATTGTGGCTTCTTTAGCAGTATTCCTGCTGTGGAAACTTTGCCCAAACTGATTTAGTCAGTGATTGGTGAATTTTAGTTGTATGAGCTAATACTGTCTTCTGTTACCTGAAATAACTGTGAGTTGACTGTACAGTAAATACAAAGCAAAAGTATGACCATAAAAATTGATACATTTCTTTATAGTATTTGCTGTATTTTTTTTTGTTTAAAAGATTCATCTTAACTACTTAATAGTTATTATGGTATTATAAAATAGCCTCTTTTGTAATAAATTTTAAGCACTGAGTTATATCAAAGTGGTTTATGGGACCACAAAGTGTTGCACATGACTGAATGATTGGACAACATAGGAAAATAAATTAATTTGGAAAACTGATATTTTGTAGTTTTTATTGTATAGGTAATGTAGCCTATTGGAAATGAACCTTAATACGGTGATCCCATTTTTTTGTTTATCTCATCTCCTAAGTGAATTGTGTGAAATAGGAAGTATATAGAGACTTTTGAAATAGGAAAAGTACAGATGTCATGGAGGCAGTATTGCAGTGTATCTTTGTAAAATAGGTGGCCTATTCTCAGATGTAAAGAAAATAGGTTATTTTTTTTTAGAGTAATCAGATTGACCCACTGTGCTGCTGAATTAAACTGTGTGACTGTTGCTGTTGATTTGAAGTATTGGATTAAGCTTCTGGTGTTTATAA
The DNA here is from genome assembly GCA_023548195.1 of Bettongia penicillata ogilbyi. NCBI lineage: Eukaryota > Metazoa > Chordata > Mammalia > Diprotodontia > Potoroidae > Bettongia > Bettongia penicillata. Next base: position 2,918,602 of record JAJHZJ010000174.1, read on the forward strand.
AGTAGGTGACAGAAACTCATTCCATTGCATGATGTTGCTATTGATTTGTGAACAAGGAGAAACAGTGTCTTATATTCCTATATCACAGGCTTTATTCTTAAACTATTCTTTAATCTTTACAACTTTTGAATGTTTTTTTACAATACCATTATATAATAATGACTGACCATATTATGTGTTGGGAATAATTTTTTAAAATTAAAAAAATAAACTAATCTTTTTTTTTCCAGATTGCATTTACGAAAACCTTTGTCCAGCATTATGCTTTTATTATGAAAACACTGAAGAAAAGTCATGAATCAGATACAATGTCTAACAGAATTGTGCATATTAGTGTTCAGCTATTCAGCAATGAGGAACTAGCAAGACAAGTAACAGAAGAATGCCAGTTGCTGGATATCATGGTCACTGTCCTATTGTACATGATGGAAAGTTGCCTTATTAAAAGTGAACTACAAGGTAAAATCACAGTCATTGACCATTTTGTTATTAGAAATTCTACTTTTATACTTTTATAATTATAAAACCTCCAATTTTTAGCATAGTTAGTGTATCAGCAGGAGTGCTAGAAGACTTGAGATCAACTTTTCTTAGAGCCATTAGATGTATGACCTTGGCCAAATCATTTAATTAACCTCTCTTGGCCACAGTTTCTCTCTTTCTCTAAAGTGAAGGTATTGGATTGACCAGATGGTCTTATAAGACCCTTCTGAGTTCTAAATTTATGATCCCAGAATTCTTTATTCTGCTTGAAGCTTTGCAAATCACCCTTTACCACAATCCTAAGTTGTATAAGCATTTTGTTTATTTTACCAGTCAAGACATAGGCTTGGAAAGTACAGTGATTTGCCCAGGATTCTACAGCTAGGAAATATCCAAGCTGAACAGATACAGCTCCTTTGCCTGCTGAGCCCAGCGCTCTTTGAATGCATCATTCTTTCTCCTTCCCTCTTCCACCCCGTAATATACAATGTTCCTTTCGTCTGCTAGAGTTTTTCTTCCTGCTTTTCTTTGTTTTATATTTCTCTCTTTGACAAACCTATATTATACTGACTTTTTACATATGCATTTACATATGTCTTTACCTGCCATATTCTTTCTAGTTCTTTTATATCCCAGTGTCTCTGAGCTTTCTCTTTGAATTCTTCTTCTTATGCCTTCATCACTGTATTCTTTCACATGTACCTTCTGTTACTGCTTTTCTGTCAGACCTGTTCTGCTAGACTTAAAGAAACTAAAAAGGATAGCAGAACTAAAACCTGACAACTGAGCTTTGTTTGATTGCTTCCATATATGGCCCATCTCCCTGTTCTCAGGTTTGAAAACTGACATTTCTAGATTTAGACTTGTAGTGGAGCTCAGAATAAGGTAAGAACAGCTTCAGTTCCATCATTGTTTGAAGTGTGAGTATTATTTTGTAGGCCTTACGTTACTGTGCTTTATTTATAGGTCATTTGTAGTAGCTGCTCAGTGTTTGCTGATGCTCTTAAGAAAAAGGTACTTAGTTCTTATATGATCCTGACTATAGTTTGTTTATATGTGAACTTCTTTTTGGCTGCTTGCAGTACTTTTTTGGGGCAGAAGGTATGGTAGCTCTGGATTTTGCCTATGAAATTCCTAAGGCGTTTTGTTTCAGAGTTTCTTTCAGGAGATGATTGGTATATTCTTTCTATACTTATTTTCCCCTTTGATTCTAATAGATCTGGGCAGCTTTCATTCACGATTACTTGAAATGTAGTATCCAGGTTTTTTTTAACTTTGTTGTGGTTTTCAGAGAGTTCAAAATGATTCCTAAATTATTGTGGACCTCTTCCAAGTCTATTTTTTTATATCATATACATAAATGTTTTATATATGTTATATAGTTGCATATATACATATATATTTCTTCTATTTTTTCAGGCTTTTAATTTGGTACTAATAGTTCTTTCTGTCTCAAAGAGTCCTTGATTTCTGTTTAATCTATTCTGGTTTTCAAGGAATCTGGTACTTAGGTAAATTTTAGTACTTTCTCTTCTTAGCTATTTATTCTCTTAATTCTTTCATCTAGAGCTTTTATTTCTTTTTTAGTCTCTTCATTTCTTCTAGTTAATCATTTGGTCGTTGTGGAAAATCAACTTTTTCCCATTAAACTTTTTTTTTCCAGTTATAGCATTGCTCCTTTTTTTTAGGAATCTCTGGATTTATAGTGACTTTAGGGCAATGTTTTCAGTTCATTAATCTTTCCAGCTTTTGTTCCTGAATTAAGATTTTTTTTTTCTAGAGCCTTGACTCCGCACCCTGTTTTTGAATGGGGTGATCAGCCCTGGGTTACCTGACTTCTGTGCTGACCTCTGCCTATAGTACTTAGACCCTCCTGTATCTTTAGGGTTTGAAATGTTGGATTTTTCAGCTTCTCTGGTATCTAAGCACTAAGTACTAGGGACTCTGGGGTGTTATGGTCTGAGTGCTTCTGTATCTGTCTTGGTCGTTACTGGTCCTAGGAGATCTAGGAGGTCCTTCCTTCTTGCTCCTTTCAGACACCAAGCCTTGAGGGCAGCACCTATCACCTTACTCCCCCCTCCTCCCCCAACCGCCATCTAATCTATTGCCAGTCTACAGCACCTTATTTTGGCTGATTGCTTGCCTCTTCTGCTGCTGGCTTTGTTGGTGGGCTCCTTCCCTGTTGCTCATGGATTATTAGCTGACTTTTTCTTCACTTCTGGTGGGGGGAAGAAAGTTCCTTCCTGTAGTTTCTTACTGGATTTGTTGATTGCTATTCGAACTACCTTGTGACCATGGCGTGGCAATCACCTTTTTATTGTTGATTTATTGTTCTTATCATTAAACTTTACAAAAGAATTTGAGGGAAAAATGTGAGTTAGTAATTTATACTTACCACACTAAATCAACACTGAACTTTTGTTCCCTATCCTTGCAGTGGTATAGGTGTCATTTTCAAGTTTTGATAAAAGTGTAAGGTCTGATCCTTTGATGTTATTAAAGATCTTAAGGCAAATTTTACAAGAACAGGAGTGTTGAAATCGGTGTTAGGAATAAATTTGTATTTGAGTCATTAGAGTCTTGTTATGTGCATTTGAAATTTGGTTTCAGTTAAATATGACATACTTTTTGACTTTAGCTTGGATCCTATCCTTATATATTGTTATGTGGCTAATTTTTTAAATATATGAGTTGGTTAAACTTTAACACTGTGAGAAGTAATTCCATATCTCCTCATTATCTCTCACCCCCCACATTCAATCTATTGCCAAGACCTGTTAGTTTCACTTTCACATCTCTCAAATATGCCTCCTTCTCTTCTCTTCTTTGACATGGCTCTACTCTGGGCATGTCCTTATCACCTTACACCTTGATTATTGAAATAGCCTGCTGGTGGGTCTGCTGCCTCATCTCCCTACTCTAGTCCATCCTTCATTCAGCCACAAAAGTGATTTTCCTAAAACAAAGTTCCAACCATGTCACCACCTCCACCATCCCTGCCCGAATAAACCAATGACTTCCTGTTGCCCTCAGGATTAAATACAAAATCTTTTGGCATTTAAAGCCCTTCCTAATCCAGCCCTTCCTATCCATTATTTTTATTTCTTACTTGCCTCTACATACTCTTCAATTTAGTGACTCTGGCTTCTTGACTTTTCCTTGAATAAGATACTGCATCTCTCAGTTCAGGGCATTTTCCCCCATTCCTGCTGTGCTCTCTCTCTTCATCTCTGTCTGCTGACTACCTTTCTTCCTGTAAGTCCCAAATAAAATACTATCTTTTTCTAGCCTTTTCTAGCCTTTCCTAGCCTTTTTCTAGTGTTTTCCCAGCCTCCTTAATTCTAGTGCTATCCTCAATTATTTCCTATTTATCTTATATGTAGATTGTTTATGGATATTTATTTACATCTTATCTTCAACACTAGATTGTGAGCTCCTTGAAGTCTGGGACTGCGTTTTCCCTTTTTTCTTATTCTTAGCAATTAGCATAGTGCCTGGCACATAGTAGACAGTTAATAAATTTTTGATTGATTGAATCAGAGCACAGTGATCTGAATTTAATTGGACTAGGGAAAACTATATAGAAGCAAAAAATATTTTTCAATAGAAGTTTATAAATAATAATCTTGAACTATCCTAAAGAGTTTTTTTTTGAGGCACAAGAATTGAATTTTTTTCAGCTCTCTTTTATCTTTAAATACTTACATGTTTAAAAAATCTTATTTGTAAATATAATCCTTAGAGTGGTAAAATAATAAGTACCTAAAATTTATTACTTGAATTGAAATGGCAACTGCATGTCAGTGGAGAAAGTGCTGGACTTGTAGTTCTGAAACCCTAAGTTCAGATCCTGACTCAGGCACTTAACTAGCTATGGGACTCTGGGCAATTCTCTTAACTTCTCTTAGCCTCAGTGTCCTCATCTGCAAAATGGGAAAAATAAGAATATCTCTTCCAAAGGGTTATTGTGAGGATCAAATGAAATAACATATGTAAAGCACTTTACAAACCTTAAAAATCTATGTAGATGCTAGCTGTTATTATGTTAGCTATTCATCAAAATGAATTTAATAAGAGAAGAGAGTTAACAAAGTCATAGGACCATTTATTGAAAAGAAAAATAAATTCTTAAACTCACAGAAATAACCCACACTAGGTGGTGCAGTGGATAGAACACTGGGCTTGGAGTCAGGAATATATATACAGTATAGAATGCATATAATATATATCTACCTTAGTTTCTTCAACTGTAACAGAGGAGAAAAAAGTAGCACATCAAATGAGATAATATTTCGAAAGGACTTAGCACAATGTCTGGCACATAGTAAATTCTTATTTGCTTCCCTTATTAATTTTTGTAAACATGTTTAAAAAGTAAACCTTTTTCTTATTAAAAAAATTTATTTTCTCTTTCTCCCACTTACATCTCCACCTTGGGAAAACAAAACTCTTTTAGCAAATATGTACAATCATTCCCCACAGCTTATGTCCCTAAAATATGTTTTACTTTTTACCCTGAGTCCTTCACCTCCCTGTCAGTAGGTAAGTGGCATGTTTCATCATGGATTCTTTGGAAAAGTTGTTAGTCATTGTGTTGATTCACATTTCATAGCCTTTCAATGTTGTCTGTACAGTGTTTTCATCATATAAATTATTCTGGTTCCCACTTCGTTCTTCATCAGTCGTCAGAAAATGTCTTCTTCGTATTCTTTATAAGACAATAGTATTTCATTAGATTTGTATATTATACTTTGTTCAGCCCTTCCCTTAGTTTCTAGTTCTTTGCCACCACAAAAATGAACTACTATAAATGGAATTTAAATATGAGTCTTTTTTCTCTTTATTTAATTGCAGTGTAGACCTACTAGCAATGTTATTATTGGGTCAAAAGGTATACATAGCTTAGAAACTTTTGGGCATGGTTCCAAGTCGCTTTTCACAGTGGTTGTGCCAGTTCATATCTCTGGCAGTCATGTGTTATTGTACCATTTTTTCCACAACTCTTCCAACATTTGTCACCTTTTTTTCTTTTGTCAGCTTTGCCAACCTGATGGATGTGGGTTGTGACTTCAGAGTTGCTTTAATTTGCATTTCTCTATTTCTTAGTAATTTGATGCTTTAAAAATGTATTTATAGATAGCTTGGATTTCTGTCTTAGAAAATTGCTTGTTCATAATCCCATTTAGTAATGAGAAAAATAGACTGTTATTAGACTCAGGGAAATAATCCTTATTTTTTGTTAACGCAATTTCCTTAATTTATTTGATACAGTTTGAATTGAGTCTAATCTAAAATTTGTCAATGTCCAGTTTTTAAAAAAACAATTCTGGTGACATAAATTTGCTGGTAATTTTTTTTTTTTTTTAGATGAAGAAAACAGTTTACACGTGGTAGTGAACTGTGGAGAAGCACTTCTGAAGAACAATACTTATTGGCCTCTTGTCAGTGATTTTATTAATATCCTTTCACATCAAAGTGTGGCAAAGAAATTCCTAGAGGATCATGGTTTGTTAGTTACTTGGATGAACTTTGTGTCATTTTTTCAAGGTATATTTTTATTTTTATATTGTTTTCGCCTGTGTAATGCTTGCTATCAGTTGCTGAAACAATTATTAAGCTGTAATTAGAGTATGATACACATTGAGAGGCAGTGGGTAGAATCTTGCCTTAGAATTGGGGAGACCTGGATTTAAGTCCTGCCTCTGAAACATACTAACGTTATGATCAGTGAACAAATCATTTAAACTTTTAGGGCCTCAGGTAATAAATTATCTGACTGCTGGTTGCAGATGATTATTTGTACTGTTGGAGTTTCCACACTGGGAATTCTTACACAAATGAAGTCCCAGGTCTGGACCAAATAATTATTGATTACAGATGCAATTTTTAAATCAAGGTTTACTTCCATTGATATTATTGTCATTTTCGTGAATGTCAGTTTTCCTGAAAACACTTTCCTAGTAAACTAGCAAATAATTTCTAAAATTAGAAGCCAGAGGCTATGTGGTACAGTGGGAAGAGCATTGGATTTGGTATCAAAATATCTGGATTTCTGACTGTTTTCTTTACCTTTCTGGCTACCAGTTTCTTCATTTGCAAAATGAGGCACTTGGACGAGATAATCTCTGAGGTCCTTTCTATCACTAATTTTTTGAGAATTAGACTCAATGAGATGAGCTGTTTCTTTTAAAAATATTTTACGTACTTGCACCAGTATTTTCCATAGGTTCTATAAGAATTCTTCTAGATGTTAAAGCATGTTAGATAATTATCTCATATCAATTTATTAGATACTTGTACTACTTACATAAGACAGCAAGAGAAAACTTATGAATAAAAAACTCTTTTAGGTTTGTCCGACATATACATATTTAAATATTTTTGCTTATCTTGTGAAATTAATCCTAATTGGTTAATTTGAAATATGCAAGATTGTTTGGAAAAATATGTCAGAATATTAGATTAAATATTTGATTTTTAACTTTTCCTCTTTGCAGTTTTTAATGGTTACATTTGTCCTCTTATTTCCATCTTAATTTTTTAAAAGGTATGAACTTAAATAAACGAGAACTAAATGAACATGTGGAATTTGAATCTCAGACCTACTATGCTGCATTTGCTGCTGAGCTTGAGGCTTGTGCACAGCCAATGTGGGGACTGTTATCACATTGCAAAATTAAGGTATGATGAGAAAATTTTTATTGTTTTATACACACACACACACACACAATAATATGTTTACATGTTTTTGCTTTTTAAGTAATTTTTTTCTTCCCATTGAAATTTGTGCCTGATAATTAAGTACCAACTTGAATTAACTTTGTTATGAGTAGTGTGGTTAAAATTGGAAAAGACAAAGCTTTGGATCTTGGATCAATGAGAAGTGTCTCTTTTTAATCATATAATGCTATGGTTATTTCCCAACATTCCATAACATACAAATACAAATAGCAGTGCTTTTTTCTTATAGCTTTTTGACCAAGGGTAGCTATTTAGCTATTACTTATGTTCCATGGAATGAGATCGTACTCTGAATGAATTTTGCTCACCACTGTTGGAAGTCACAAACAGTGTATTTCGCATAAACTTCTATAACTTTTAAGCAGGTATTGAGATAGCTTTCAGTAAAAAGTCATTAAAATTAAGTAAGATGTTAATATGTCATTATTATGTGATTTCATATCTATCATATCTATATAATTGGATAGAGCATTTTGGTTTCATCAGTACTTATACATACATACATACACACATACATGCATTGTCTAAACTATCCCCCACTTTTCATATTGTTTTGGTATGGTATTTATTTATAACTTATATATATAGGTATATATAAGTGTAAGGGAATTGCCAACCCCAGTCTCTTGGACAGCATTCACTGGTAACGACTCAGGTAAACTGAGGGGAGACTAGTAAGGCATGAACAAGATGGCGTTGGGAGGAAGGGTTCCGCCCCTGTTTTGCTCAAGGCTATTTTCCCCGGAATTTTCAGAGAACCAAGAAGCCCAAAAATGTTTTTCTTTCTAGGGGCTACGTGTCCTCCCTGGGCAGTCCTGGTCAAAGTTATATTACTTCCTTATAAGGGCAAATTAATTGCTGATAGGTTCACTTAGGGCTCTAGTGTCAGAAAAGAGATAAAAGCACCGCTCACTGCTTCAGTAAACAGAGTTCTTACTATCTTGTCTCCCGCCTCAGTCATTGCTTACAGCTACACTCCACCAAGGCCTGCAGGCCCCTGCTGGTCAGATAAGGCCTGTGGGCCTGAGAGATCAGGCCCAGACTCCCAGGTCCCTAACATATAAGTGTGTGTATATATGTGTGTGTGTGTGTATATATATGTGTGTGTGTGTGTATATATATATATATAGGCATATATTTACTTCTTTTTGTTATGATCCTGTGGTATAAAGAATTTTCAATTTTATCTTCTTTGGGCTTTGTAACTTGACTTTTCCTTGTTATTTATTCCTAAAACATTATCACATGTTTCTTCTTTTTCTCTTAGTTCCCTTCTCTTACTTTCTGAATTACCCACCCTAGGTATTTAGTGTAAAAAGAAAGGAGTTAGAACCAGGCTAGAAAACAGCAGATAATCTGGGCAGGAAGGGAAATTAACTTGAGAGGAAGGAGTTATATTTTGTTGAACTATGAGTTAAAAGCTTACTTGGAGGTACTACAGAAAATCTTTATAAGAATGAGATTTTAGTTAGGGCAGTTGCTTGAGCCTTATCTAAAGAAAGATGCTGGCTGTTTTGAAGGTCATAAAAAATGCTGGCTAGTCCTTTCTGACCTTGTGGTTATTACCCAAAGAAATGAATAAGATAAAACATTAGAATTAAAAATGGACCTTGTTTAAACACAGTTATGACTAGACTGTTTAATTGAGGGAGTAAGTCAAAATATATTGGTTAAAAATTTAGACCAGGTACTATAGTACTTCATTTTCCCTCTTTGTTCCACAAATGTATGGTTTAAGTTAGTTAATATTTGAAAAATGTAAATGAAAGATGACTGGGGAAGGGAGAAGGCAAGCATTAGATTTGTCTTCAAGTATTTGAAGGGTCACAGTGGAGTAATTTGTTAACTTTCTGGTTAAGCATTACCTATATCTTTTCAAGACAACGTGTAGTAAAAATTCACAGTTTCTTGTAAGACAAGGTTCATTTCCCTGTTCTTCATGTTTTGAGATGTTTATGATTGTTGAAAAAGAAAAAGAAAAACATGCATGTTTGGTTATGTTACATGTGTATAGTTATAAGAAATTACTGTGTTTTTATTTCACTAATTTGCCTTAGCTTCAAGACCTATTTTAAGGTGCTTTTAACTTGAACGTGGGGTGAAAACGAAAATCAACTTTAGTCTGACCTTGGTCACAAGTTCAAGGACAGGGGGCTTTTCTGAGCTAGATTCTAAAAATTCCTTCTGATTAGATGAAAAACATTTTTTTTTGTAATAGGGAAATGATTATATTTTATTATTAGTTTTTTTTCCCCTAAGCTATGTAAAAGGAAAGAGAAGCAACTCACTTTATATTTTACTGTGTTTTATAAACCCAGTTTGTGAAGAGCAGGTACTAGTCACCTAGGATAGCTGTGGATGTTAGTCCTGAAAAACTTAGTTCTGAAAAACTTAGTTCTAAGACAACTAGTGAAACTTACTGTTTTGGAAGCAGGCAGGAATGTTGGGAATTTATATTGAAGATGAAAGTTTTAAAGTGGAACTTCAGTTCAACTATTGAGAAAGCTAGTTTTACTTGATATCATGGGAATTAAAGGAGAAGCATTAAAGCAGCATTAAAGGAGAAAAATCTCTGATTACACCGATTTTTTTTTTTTGTATGTAGTTGCTTTGAAGTGAGTGAGTGTGTGTGTGTGTGTGTAGGGGAGTCCTGAAGGCCATTTATTTTTGTGGGAGTCACAATGTTCCCTGAAGTTTTTCATAGGGAAACACTCATTGTACCATTGAAAATGAGACTGTTCATGGCCTGAGGCTATTGCATATTTATTTTGGAGGTTTTGGATGTAGAAGCCTTGATGTCTTCCTCTCATGGTATGCTTTGTTCTTCTTCATCTGAAAGGATGGCAGAAAATACCTGTTCATCAGAAAAGTAACCTTCTGTAGTCTTATTTTTTTCCCTTTTTTTTGACCATGTTCCCAGCCCATTCTTTACCTCTGAGTCCTTGGTCAAATGGAAGGTATACCCTAGGGACCTGTTAGTAGTTCTCAATTCCTCCAAGGTGACACAATCAAGGGAGAGGAGTTTACACCTCTCCTGGCCTGTACCCTGGTCTGTGAACATGATTCATTCTCCAGAGTCTTCACCAGTTCCATCATGCCAGTGTGCTTCCTTGCCCCAGAACTATCACTCAGGCCTGAGACCCAGTTCAGCTGCTCAATTCTCCCAGGGTAGGCCCAGGGCTCCAAAAGTGGATGCTGCTGCCACAGTGGCTGCTGCTGACCTGGGGTCAGGACCAAAACGGGCTCCCTTCTCACCCAGGTGAAAGAGCTGTCTTACCGACCTTTGAAGCTGTGTTTGGTGTTTTTGGGTTGAGAAATATGGGAACTGCAGCTGCTACCCCTGATTCCACCCCCTGAAGCCTGCACCAGTCCTGTCACTATGCCGCATAGTGAAGTTGGGGTGTGGTCTGTTCTGAGTCTAGTGCGATAGACTTTTCCTTTCGACCTTCCAGGCTGTCTTGGGCTGGAAATCTTTCACTCTGTCATTTTGTGACTTCTACTGCTCTAGAATTTGTTTAGAGTCATTTTTTACAAGTATTTTATGGACTGTTGACCATAGTTTAATGTCAAAACAAGGTAATGGCATCCTTGGGATTTAGTTTGTGAGCCCTAAATGATGACTTTAAGTAATGCATCTGTAACAGGATAGTGAGAATCTCCATTTTTCATGATGATTGAATCTGGGACCCAAGATGGTATTAGTGACCAGCAATTTTGGTCAAATTGGAGTTGGAAGCTAAAATTGCAAAAGCTTGAGTTATGAGTAGCTGTTTAGAACACTAAAACCCTACATATATTTTCATGGTCCCAGTCTGTTTTGCATCTGCAATCCCAGTTCTTCATACTAAAGTTGCCTTGTATAAAACTTAAATGAGGGCTATAATCATAGTCTTGGTATGGCAAACAGTGCTTTTGTTAGGAGTACATCCTCTTTCCACCCTGTCCCATCCAGGTGGAAAAATTAAGAAGCTTTCTAATGAATCTGCTATGTGAATGGATTTTTAGTTGAGTGAGAAAACACCATCTCTTGAATCTTTTATCTGTGGCTTAAAAAAATTCAGCTTTTGAAATGCAGTAGATGGTAATGGAGATGACAAATTATGGGAAGTTTGGGAATTACATAGGAGTATAGGATTGAAGAAAGTGTTTTTTTGTTTGTTTCTTTAAAGCAGGTGCTAGTGTTAGGGGTAATCCAAAATTATAGTAAGGGTATATGTAGAGATAGTAGGAGCTAAAAAAGGTGATTATTGTCATTATAGGGTAATTTGTATCAGTTAAATTAACACTGGCCTGCAGAATTGGCATTTTTACTCTAGTTAGAAATGACACTTAAAAATTATGCCTGGGGGGGGGCGGAGCCAAGATGGCGGAGTAGAAGGACGCACGTTTACGAGCTCCGAAACCAAATCCCATAGAATTAATGTAAAAAGAGACCCCCATAACTTCTGGGTCAATACAAGGTGTGCAGAAACGGAGTGGAAGAGATTTCCGTGCCAGAGAGCCTTGAAGAGCCGTCCCCGGGGTCCGTCACGCCCCGGAAAGCGGACCCCACCCCAGTGCGACCAAGGCCGTGGCCCCAGAGAAGCTGACCCGAGCAGGCTTCAGAGACGGAAGCTCCGGCAGCCGGGGAAAGTCCCTCCGCCCACAGAAGCTACAGGTCAGTGAGAGAGAAGGCCGGGCTGGAGGAGGGGAGCGGAGTGTCTCCATGACTCGGGCCCCCTGGGGAGGAAGCGGCGGTGGCAGAGACGGGGGCAGGAAGCGGCGGAGGCAGAGGCATGGGCGGCGGCTGAGGCAGCAGCGGCCCAGGACTCAGGAATCCCCCAGCAGCAGGCAGAATCTTCATTACGGAAGGTCTCTGCATGAACAGCCTGACGGGGCTGAGCTTGGGAGACGGCCCTACCCTCACCCTGCTCTATTACTGAAGGCCTCTGCGTAAAGCCCCTGAGGGAACTGAGCCTAGGAGACGGGCCCCCCACCCCGCCCCCACCCGCTCCATTCCTGAAAGTCTCTGCATAAAGCTGCTGAGGGATCTGAGCCTGGGAGGTGGCCCTGCCCCCACCCCAGCACCTGAACTAAAGCTCACTCATTGACAGCCGGCAGGAGGAAAGCCCATTTAAATCTCAGAGGCCAAGCACTAGCTGGGCTGATCCAGGTAGGGGTGGAAAGGAATCTCAGAAGTCAAGTAACTGGCTGGGAAAATGCCTAGAAAAGGGAAGAAAAATAAGACTATAGAGAGTTTATTCCAACAAATGCAAATGATCCCGACCTGTGGATCTGACGAAGATGAGGACGTATTCTTGTCATCAGGGAAAGACGTGGAGGGCGGGGCCTCAGTACCCCAGACACCCCACGGGGGTGGCGGGTGGGCTCAGGCCTTGGAAGAGCTAAAAAAGGATTTTGAAAAGCAAGTTAGACAGGTGGAGGAAAAACTGGGAAGAGAAATGAGAGAGATGCAAGAAAAGTATGAAAAACGGGTCAATACCTTGGTAAAGGAGACCCAAAAAAATGCTGAGGAAATTAACACCTTGAAAAATAGGCTCACTCAATTGGCAAAAGAGGTTCAAAAAGCCAATGAGGAGAAGAATGCTTTCAAAAGCAGAATGAGCCAAATGGAAAAAGAGGCTCAAAAGCTCACTGAAGAAAATAGTTCTCTCAAAATTAGAATGGAACAGATAGAGTCTAATGATTTTATGAGAAACCAAGAAATCACCAAACAAAACCAAAAGAATGAAAAAATGGAAGAGAATGTGAAATATCTCATGGGAAAAACAACTGACCTGGAAAATAGATCCAGGAGAGACAATTTAAAAATTATGGGACTACCTGAAAGTCATGATCAAAAGAAGAGCCTAGACATCATCTTCCAGGAAATTATCAAGGAAAACTGCCCTGACATTCTAGAACCAGAGGGCAAAATAACTTTTGAAAGAATCCATCAATCACCACCTGAAAGAGATCCAAAAAGAGAAACTTCTAGGAACATTCTGGAAAATTCCAGAACTCCCAGCTCAAGGAAAAAATCTTACAAGCAGCTAGAAAGAATTCCAGTACTGTGGAAATACAATCAGGGTAACTCAAGATCTAGCAGCTTCTACATTAAGGGATCGAAGGGCGTGGAATAGGATATTCCAGAAGTCAAAGGAACTAGGACTCAAACCAAGAATCACCTACCCAGCTAAACTGAGTATAATACTTCAAAGGAAAATATGGTCTTTCAATGAAACAGAGGACTTTCAATCATTCCTAATGAAAAGACCAGAGCTGAAAAGAAAATTTGACTTTCAAACACAAGAATGAGAAGAAGCATGAAAAAGGAAACAGCAAAGAGAAGTCTTAAGGGACTTACCAGAAGTGAACTGTTTACATTCCTACAGGGAAAGACAATATTTCTAACTCTTAAAACTTTTCAGTATCTGGGTAGTTGGTGGGACCACACATACACATGTACACGCATGCACACACATACACACATACACACACATACAGAGACAGAGAGCACAGATTGAACTGAATAGGATGGGACCATACCTTAAAAGAAATTAAGGTAAATAGTGAGAGAGAAATGTAGTGGGAGGAAAGAGGGGGAAATGGAAGGGGGTAACTATATGTCATTTAAGAGGCAAGTAGGAGATTTTTTTTTTTAGTGGAGGGAAAAAGAGGAGAGCTGAGAAAAAAACAAAAACAAAAAACCAAGAAGTTTATCCTCATCACATTTGACTAAACGAAGGAGTGAAATGCACACTCATTTTGGTATGAAAACCTATCTTACAGTATAAGAAAGTGGGGGAGAAGGAGATATTGCAAGGGGGGGGATGATGGAAGGGAGGACAAAGGGAGGAGGGAGCAATTTGAAGTCAACACTTGGGGAGGGACAGGGTCAAAAGACAGAAGAGAAACAATGGGGGACAGGATAGGATGGAGTGAAATAGAGTTAGTCTTACACAACACGACTATCAGGGAAGTCCTTTGCAAAATTACACAGATATGGCCTATATTGAATTGCCTGCCTTCCCAAAGGGAATGGGTGGGGAGGGAGGGATGGGGAGAATTTGGAACTCAAAGTTTTAGGAACAACTGTTTAGTATTGTTGTTGCTACTAGGAAAGAAGACATACAGTTAATGAGGAATAGAAAGTCATCTGGCCCTACAGGAGAAAAGAGAAGATGGAGACAAGAGAAGGGAGGGATGACAGAAGAGAGGGCAGATTGGAGATAGGGGTTAGATAGATTGCTTGGGGTAGTGGGGTGGGGGGAGGGGATAAAAGGGGAGAAAATTTGGAACCCAAAAATTTGTGAAAATGAATGTAAAAAGTTAAATAAATAAATAAATTTATAAAAAAAAAATTATGCCTGAGGATACAAGTACATTTACTGGAGTGTTACAGAGATTGGAAGCAAACTCCACTGAAAAAATATTAGACAATGCTAAGTTGTTTAAGGTATCCCTTATTTAAATGAAATTTTTATGTAATATGTATTTAAGTCACCAGCTGAAGCTGACTTTTATACAGCTATAATCACATAATTGTGATTATTCCTTTCGCCCTTAGAGATCACATTTTCTCAACACGTTTTTGTCCTATGTAATTATTGTCTGCATCTTTCTAAAAAATTGTTGTTCTTCTTAACTGTCATAACATTTTATTTGGCAAAGAAATCAAGGTTACATGATGGATACAGTTTTTGTGTTCTTTTATGCATTACCTTTATCATGTTCCTTTATCCATTTCCAATTATCTTTATTATTGGATTTTTTTTTTTAATTTGAATTTTATTTTGTTTCAAATTTTCCCCTTCCTTCTCTTCACCTGTTGAGAAGGCAACAACAACAAAAACATTGCATATATATATATATATAGGCATGCACAATAAATATCCACATTAGCCATGTCCTGTCCCCTTTCCTTTCCAACTCCCAAAAAAAGGTAAGAAGAAGAAACGAGGAAACATGTTTCAATATGAGCTTGTAAGTTCTTCAGTTCTCTTTCTCAAGGTGGATAGTATGTTTCATCATGAATCCTGTGAAGTTTTGGTTGGTCATTGTGTTGGTCAGAGTTACTAAATGTTTCAAAATTGATTATTACAGTGTTGGTCTTATTATATAAATTGTCCTCCTGGTTCTACTCACTTCACTTCGTATAATTTCATACAAGTCTTCCCAGTTTTTACTGAAAACATCCCCTTCATCATTTTAAAAACACAGTATTATTCCATCACATTCATATACCATAACTTGTTCAGCCATTCCCTAGTTGATAGGCATCCTTTCAGTTCCTGATTCTTCACCACTACAAAAGAACTGCTATAAGTATTTTTGTGCATGTGAGTCCTTTAGTCTTTCTTTGATCTCTTTGGGGTATAGGGCTAGTAGTGAAATCTCTGGGTCAGAGGGCTTAATAGCTTTTTGGGCATAGTTTCAAATTGCTGTCCAGAATGGTTGAACTAGTTTACAGCTCCACCAGCAGTTCCTTAGTGTACCTATTTCCCCACATCCTCTATAGTATTTGTCATTTTCTTTTTTTGGCATCCTAGCCAATCTGATGGGTATGAGGTGCTACCTAAAGAGTTGTTTCAATTTCCATTTCTCTAATTATTAATGATTTAGATTGTTTTTATATGCCTATTGATAGCTTTGGTTTCTTTTTCTGAAAATTGCCTTTTCATATCCTTTGACCATTTATCAACTGGAGGAATTACTCTTATTCTTGTAAATTTGACTGACTTCCCTACATATTTTAGAAATTGCTCATATCTTTTCATAAATTCAACATAGAGGAACTACCCAATATACTGGGATTCTGTTGTGTTTCTTATAGCATTTTATGGGTATTAGTTCAACATTTTGTCTATCACTTTTCCCAATCCTTCGGTACTCCCCTCCTTTTTAGAATAATACACATCCTTGGTGTCTCTCATGTGCTTATGTTTTTATTGATAATGCAGTCTACTTATATCCTCCGGAATGTAATCTTCCTGAAAGTAGAACCTGTTTAATTTTTTTCTTTGTGTGCTCAGAGCCTAGTACATAGTGATATTTAGTAAATACTTTTGATTGATACCGTTTTTCATTTCCTAAGTAAAATAGATAAATAATCTATAGGGGTCACTAATTACCAAATTGAAGCAAGCTAGCTAGCTCAGTGACTAGGTTGCTGGACCTGGAATCAGAAAGATCTGCGTTCATATATGGTTTATGAACCTGGGCAAGTGACAACCTCTGTTTGCCTTAATCCACTGGAGAAGGAAATAGCATACCACTCTAGCATAAATTTGCCAAGAAAGTGTTCATGTGTGTTCATGAAGAGCTGGATACAAGGAAATGACAGAACAACAAATCACTGAATTAGCTATTGTCTTAGATTCTTGGTTAATTTTATATTTGCCTCTGAAAATACTAAACACTTACAATGCTCTTTTTTTTTTTATTTCCAGGAAACACAAGAATATACCAGAAATGTTGTTAGATATTGCCTAGAAGCACTTCAAGACTGGTTTGATGCTATTAACTTTGTAGATGAGGTATGTACTTGTCACAGCATTTAACAAAATTGTTTTACTTTAATGTATTAATTATAGAATAATAACTCTAAAATAAAATGAAGAACAAAAAATTAGATTGTTCCTTACATAAGAAATTATTGTTTTAATAGTGTACATTGGAAAGAAAAGGCACGGGTTCCCCCCCACCTCTCTTTAGTACAGAGATGATACTTAACAATAGTAATCATTTCTGTTGGCTTCATAGAGAAGTGAGTATTTCATCAGATATTTAGTGAATCTTAACATAGATCAAGAGTATAGTGTTGAAGTGATTCTGAACTTAGGAATGAGTTACTGCACATTGATGGTAAGGATTACCAAAACTATATTAAGTGTATGTTTTTCTTCTCTGAACCTGAAATGACTAAGAGGTATGGATGTAGGAATGAATTGTGAAGGAATAGATACAATACTTATTGTAATATGGTACCTCGATGGATTCACAGACTAGTTTTTAAGAAACAAGTGCCATTAAGCAAAGAAGATCAAAAATATCTTTGGGGAATCAAGTACAAAAGTATCATTCTTTGAGATTTTATGTACATGCTTTTAATTTGAATAATTAGTAAGATAGATAGTTAAAATATCTTAGAGACAGATGTGTATGATTTGGCTATGTTAAAATCTAGTTGAGTGATATAAGCATATAGAAAATACCTGTCTTTGGGAGCAGATGGCCAGTGTCATTTAGCTTAAGATGTGCTTTCAGAAGGATGCTAAATGTTATAGGAATTTTCATTTGCTTTAATTAGTTAATGAAAGAATATTAGATTGTATAAAGAACTGGAAGAGGTTAAATATTATAGTGTTCTTGTATAATACTTTTTACTTTTGTTGGAAAGTATTTTAGCATGTATTATTTCACTTGTTCCTCCCAGTAGCCTCATGAGAGAGGCAAGGTATTATTTTCCCTCATTTTGTTGATGGTGGGAGATTAAAATACAGAGAAATTGAATGATATATTAAGAATTAGTTGGTAAATTCTTGATGGAGAGAATTGTAGAGGTTTGTTCTCAAAACTTCAGTTCCCTTTTAAGCTATATCCTACTCTCTTTCCATTAGCATATAACTAGAAGTCGATCTGTTGGTTGGTTTTTCAGAAATGTTAACATGGACAGTATATAGCTACTTTTGTGTTTAGTGTCAGTTTAAGTTAGCAGTTTTCATTTGGTAGCAGGATGGTAAATTAAGGGTATGTTGGATTAAACATCCATCAGTCTAGTAGTAACCAAGATATAGTTTGGAGGTTAGATGTAATAATAATGCCTAGGAGGTCAGCATGAGTTGGGACGCTGTCTCTTCATCACCCCTTCCCTTCATAAATGAATTTCTTTTCCTAAAAAACACCCTTGATTTTCCTGATGACATATTTAAGTCCTACATGTCTTTGATGTTCCAGCTTAGTTATATATTTCAGTCTCCTTAAGCCCCTCATGTATCTCTCCATCGTTTTCTCAGTGATAATCAATTTTCAAGTCTTCTGAGATCATTATATTCCATGTCTTGCATTTATACAACAGCATTGGTATTGATATTAAAAATAGGCATCTATGTTTCTTGGAGAAGCTTGGTTCTCCTGTTTATCAAAGGAGATTTTATGTTTTCTGAAGGCTATCCAACCCACTTTCCTCCCTCCTCCTTGTCATTCTTTTCCTCCTTTTTCTCTTCTTTTTTCTTCTCCTCTTTCTCCAGCCCAGTACAATGCCATTTTGTACTGTTTGTCCTTCACAACAAATACTCTGTATGGACAAGCTCTATACATTTGTCCCTCCAACCATATGACATAATCTGGGCAGTAGACATGCTTTATTCACAACTTTCCAGGGTAGATGATCAGGATGAATTCTTGAGTGTTAATGGCTGTCTTCTGGGAGATTCTCTGATGTTTCTCTCCTAGTTAGTGAATTATGTCAGACATAGATAATAATTGTAAATAAAAGGAGAGTCTCTGCCTCCTAAAAATTTTCTATTCTATCATATTAAGGAATTTCTTTTTTTTTTTAAATCTCTCAATATCATTACAAAATTATTTCACATCTGTTGTCAGTACTGCAGCTACTTAGCGTCTGTGGTATGGTTTTCATACCATTCATAGTAACCTGTGACTATGATGATTTTATAGGTTTTAACTATAAGGAAGATCTGTTCTAACGTTTTAAGCTTTATTTCTATTTTTTCTTATATACTGAATTTTCTTTTGCTTAATTTAAAGACCTGATTTTCATAATAGAAAAAAATTTTCAGTTGTATTTTTTCCATTAATATTTTAGTCAAACTTGAAACACTAGGTGCAGGAATAAAATAAAGTACAAATTTTATTTTAGCATATCTTATCTTTACAGAATTATATAAAGTAATGTTTTTACCTGTAGCATTTTATTTTCTTTGTTTATATTTCAGCCAGCTCCCAATCAGGTTACTTTTCATTTGCCACTACATCGTTATTATGCTATGTTTTTGAGTAAGGTAAGATTTATCTTTGTATGTATGGCTCATTCCTTTTATAATGGGTGGGAAGATATATTTTAGTTAAAAAAAAAAATCTAAGTTCTCTATATTTTATTTGTAGGCTGTGAAATGTCAAGAGCTAGATCTAGATTCTATTTTACCAGATCAGGAAATGTTGATGAAACTAATGATTCATCCACTCCAAATCCAGGTAAGGTTTCATGTTTCTTGGAGGTTTTAGGTAGGAGTTGTGGGTTGTATCAAGTGCATTTAAATCTTACTTGACTTAGAATCATATTAGCAGAGCCATAAAGGACCTTAGACATCATTTACACCAACTGTTGTGTCTTTTTATCGTAATTGTCATAGTTGAAGTATTTTTGTTTGGCTCTCATTTTTGCCATATCACTTGAATTTTTTTTTGAGTAAAACTTCTTGTAGTTTTCCTAGAAGTCTGACAATTTCCCCATCTTTAGTTGACCTTTTATGTAACAAAAGCACAAAGAGTATTTATTATACTTTGAATAAAGAGACTTGTGACCTTTGGTTACTAACTCACTTTGATTCCAAGCTCCTTTATCTGTAAATGGATGTGTCTGAGGCTTTTTCAGCTCTAAAATACTAGGATTCTACATCTATTGGTGTCTCTTTGTTTACAAATAAGTAGAACATGTTACTTAAGTTAGTTTTCCATTAAATGATATTTTACCAATAAATAAACAAGTATTTCTTTAGGACCCCTAGAGGATAAAAAACATAGTGCCTTGATGTTCTGGGGAGGGGGGGAAGGGAGATATGAAGGAATCCATGACGACATTTATTCTAAGGAGGTTCCAGACTGTATGAAGAGACAAGCTTTAAATACTTAGAGAGTTACATAACAATATAAGACACTAAAAGAATTGTCAGTCTGAAATATGGCTTTACTCCATTTACCAAGTGAGTTAGTGTTATTTTTGCAGTTTATAGTAAATAGTTGAAAGAAGGAAAATTGATCAGATAACCCTGTCCATCACTTAGCAGCATTTGCCCTATAAATGCAGTAATATGTGATAAATTACTTGTGGTACTACTCAGGTATAAAAATAGAGGCCATATACATAGAAATTATATATATGTCTTACTGATGTTTATTGAAAGATATTCTTTGTAGCCAGTAGAGCTCTGAGGAATTATATGTTTTGATTTGGGTCTTTACCAGCTCTGTAGGTCTATTGTCTCAGATCAGCTTGTAGGAGGTGGCAACTTTCACATGGCTCACAAGCGTTGCAATACCAGATAGGGTGGTAGTACTCCAGATAAGAGTACCATTATTAAAGATGCTTCACCAGCTTTCTCTTATACAGATAATGATCTACCTTTGATTTGTGTTAATGATGTTTTTTAGTGATCTAGTAACCAGAGATGTAGGGCCATGATGAGGTGGAAGATAGAGTATCCAAATTTTATTTTTTTATTTCCATTTAGAATGCAGAAATTTGTTATTCATATAAACTAGGATACTACAAAAAACAAATAAACACTTCGTTTGGGCTGAAATGAGTATTTTTATAATTTTGAAAATGGGAAGAAATCTTCTTAGCAGTTTAGGGATGTAAAGCAACAGGTAGCATAGGTAAGTAGAATAATTAACAATCAATATGAACAGAGAATACCTAAGGATACTTATCTCCACGCAGCTTTACCTGTGCCAAGGGAAATGGCCTTGAGACATGTTCTTTTAGGTAGAGGACAATGGAATCTTTACTTTCAGGAGTTTATAATGTTCACTTGTTACATTTCCAGGAAGCAGTGTCATTTCATTCGCTTGAGGGATCACTTGTTTACATAAAGTCCTAAATACCAAACACAATCTTATGTATATTTTGAAAATGAGTATAACAGCTGCACACTGGACATTATAGGTTCATTGCAAAACTCACGACTCAAGCAGCATTAGTGCTTAGTCATGTGTTTTTTATTTATTTATTTAGCAGTTTGTTTTTCTCATATTGAAGTTCCACATTATAACTTTTACTATAAATATTTGTTTATATATCTTATTTCCCTCTTCTTCTGTACTCTTTGTGAAGGACAGGTATCATGTTGGTTTTTCTTTTTTTAGCTATACATATCAAATAGCAAGGTGTTTAATAAATAACTGCTGAACGAATGAAACTATGAATTAATGTCTACCCACATTTTCTCATCTCATTCCCCTATATGTTGGTGATAAAATCTGAGCAGTGACTGACTAAGTTTAGGGACGCAGTGTCTGGAGGTTGATCAAATGCATGAATTATTTATTTAATGCCTTCATCATTATAGGCAAGAGTGAGTAGAATATTAACTTTGTTTTATGATCATTTGTAGTATTTCTTTAAGTATTATATTGCCATTGGGAATTGTTGAGATACAGTTAATCACCAGTAGTTTTTCAGTTTAAAAGACTTCAAGCAAGCATTCTGGTATTAGTATCTTAAAAGGACTATTATGTAAAAGTACTCGTGAGTTAACTTGAAAATACGTTATTCTTTATGTGTTGTTTTGGCAATATTGTATTGTTTTTATTATGATTTTAAATTATTCATTCTAACTGGCAGATTTTTAGTTTAAGAAAACATTTGTCTAACTCTAGTGATCAGTTCTAATCCAAAAATATTTTTAGATGACTATCCATGTTTGTGTGCAGAATATATTTAGGAAATAAACATTCTTGAACTGAGTTGCTAAATAATACTATTATTTAATTTTTTCCTCCTAACTAGGCAAGTCTCTCTGAAATTCACAGTAACATGTGGGTTAGAAATGGCCTTCAGATCAAAGGGCAAGCTATGACTTATGTACAGTCTCATTTCTGTAATTCCATGATTGATCCTGACATATACCTATTACAGGTAAAATCACCATATTATATATATATATATGTATATATACATATGTGTGTATATATACTGTGCTTATAAGCAAATCTGAATGCTGAGAAGTAAAATATCCTTTGTTTCTTTTAAAGGTCTGTGCTTCTAGACTTGACCCAGATTATTTTATTTCATCTGTCTTTGAAAGGTAAGCAGTTTTAAAACATTTTTTCAGTACCATGGGCTATTTTCAGTTGTATTTTACTATTTTAAATTTTAAGTATTATATTTTTTTCCCCATAGATTTAAGGTAGTGGATTTGTTGACAATGGCATCACAACATCAAAATACAATACTTGATTCAGAACATGAGAGATCTATGTTGGAAGGAGCCCTCACGTTTCTTGTGATTCTGTTGAGTCTGCGTTTACATTTAGGTAAAAGCTATGATAATTTATATATAAATAGAGTAGCCACTTCTAAAAAAGTGTCAGCTAAGCCTGTCTTACAAAGAGGTTGTGAGTACTAATGCAAATTATTTTAGATTGTTGGTTTGGTTTACAAATGTTATATATTTAAATATCAATTCACTTTAATACTTCATCTGAAATAACTGAAAACAGCAGTCATAAACTCTATTTAAATCTGAGGCACCAGTCTTTTATTCTTCAACTCTTAAAGCATACAGAACATTTTAGGGGACAGATTAGCAAAATTTGTTGTAAGTGTATTCTTTATAATTTTGTCCCTATTGAGATGTATTAATTTTTGTTTTTTAATTATTTTTAGGAATGACAGATGATGAAATCCTCAGGGCAGAAATGGTAGCCCAACTTTGTATGAATGACAGGACACACAGTTCACTGCTGGATCTCATATCCTTATAAGTTTTTGTTTAATTTTCATTTGATTGTAGGTTTGATTGAATATATGGAAAGAAATTTGAGAGTCACAGAATGTTAGAACTGGAAGAGATCTTAGACATCTTTTGTCAGCTCCTTCATTTTGTATATGAAGAAACTGGTGTTCAGAGAGGTTTAGTGATATGTTCAAGGATTAGAAAACAAGACCATGGAAGAGTCTGTCTGCAAGAGACCTCAGGTTTCCTGATTTCAGGTTTCTTCATTTTACAGGTGTTTCTACAATAATATGTCTCTTTTGTATATTAATTGAATTAGATAAAGATAGAATAAATTATAAATCCAGTTAAAAAATTTTTGGATCTATGACTTTATAGGTATAGGCAATGCCTAGTGAGGAACTTCCTTTTCTAAAGCAGATCAGTACTTTCTCTGTAATTCATAGTTTAAGAGAATTGCCTTGGGGCACTTGAGAGGTTTAGGGGTTTCTCTAGAGTTACTCAACCAGTGTCAGAAATGTGACTTGAACCAAGGTGTTCCTGACCCTGAGACCAGCTCTTTATTCACTACACCATACTATTAAAATAGGGTGGTGTCTTCTAAAATATAGTTATATTATGTTTTATTTGCACTAAGAATTTTTTGGCATAGCATATCATATATTCTCTCTCATTCTCTCTCTCTCTCTCTCTTTCTTTCTCTCTCTCTCTCTCTCTCTCTCTCTCTCTCTCTCTCTCTCTCTCTCTCTCTCTCTCTCTCCCTTCCTCTCTCTTCCTCTCTCTCCTGCTGTTATTCTTAGTGTACCAATACATAGTAGCTCTCATTATCGTTATGGTAAGCAAATCACTAATTTCTGAGAACCTCAGTTTTTTCATCTATAAAGTATGATAAAAGTACTTCCTTGATAACCTTTATTAAGCCTTTTATGACCAGCTTCAATTTAGTAACTATTTTCTTGGGCTGTTAAAAAAGTAAAGAGGCCATATTTTATACTGGAAAGTGTGCTAACTTTGGAGTTACATTTAGGTATGAACTAGGTAGTCCCTAAGGTTATTTCCAGGTCTACATTTGATAATAAATGATACCTTGGATTTAATAAAAATAAAACAAATATATGCACTGTAACATGTATCTGATATATCTATTTACAGTTTGTTTCTCAGTTTAATTTCTTAGTTCTTTCATGATTCTTAACTGAATATGAGCATTTGACAATTTCTAGGGACATTCTTTGAAATTGTAAATCTCAGTTATTTTCTTGATGCTGCTCTATTTAGTTTTCTGTAGTTTGAAGGAAACGGTGTTATATGTAGCTTTAAATACAGTTAGAAAAGCATTGGTCCTGAAGTCAGGAGGACCAGAATTCAAATCTGGCCTCAGACATTTGACATTTACCTAGTTCTGTGACCCTGGATAAATCACTTAATCCCAATTGCTGTGCAAAAACAAGTGGATAAATAAATACAGTTAGAAAAAATGATAAAAATTAGAAAATGGTAACATAGTAATCAGTTTAAAACATGATGATCTTAAGATATTCCTTTTGATTTTTCCCCCCTGCATCCTTCCTTCTCAAGTTCAGTATTAGTAAGTGTGAAAATGTTAACAACAAAGTGCTTTTGGTACTCTTCTGTACTGTATATGTACATAGCAAATAGTTAAGTTTATATAGATGAAAAATGCCTTAGGTTTCACACTGCAGTCATTTTAACTATGTGACCAGAATAATGTTGACAGAACTGTTGCATTGTGGAGACCTCTTGTGTCCACTTTTGGGTATTGTAATAGATCTTGATATTTGGACTGTTCTTAAGAAGTTATTAGTAGAGTCAGCATCCTGATCATTTGATATGACTTTTAGTTAGTACTAATTTTTCTTGACATATGAAATCACATTCCAGAAAATCCAAATCCCAAAAGTGGAATTATTCCAGGTAGCTACAGTTTTGAATCTGTGTTGTCAGCCGTAGCTGATTTTAAAGCTCCTGTTTTTGAACCTGGAGGTTCTATGCAACAAGGAATGTATACTCCCAAAGGTATGTTAATGTGCATAAGAATATTTTTGAAATGTTAATTTTATGAAGGTTTAGACCTGTTAGAAGAAATTGATTTATTTTTTTTGCTCAGTGTTGATTTTTTTGAGCCATTTAAGTTTTATCTTTTACATAAACATTGATGATTATTTCTATTTATTTAGAAAACTCTGTTATCCTATTACAACATCAGTGACCAGATATTAGCAATTAATATTTCAGTATTTCATGGGTCCATGGTTTAATCATTGTTATTATTTATTTACCTCTGCAGATCTAAACCCCTTTCTATCTTCATGTAAGATAGTATTGATAGTTCAGTATTTTCACCTCTACACCATAAAGAAGCACCATAGTAGGTTTTTGATGAAATTTAAGATGAAATAGTACCTTCACAGAAAACAATTTCTCAAATGTACTATAAGTGAACAAATTAAATACTTACCCCTAAATAACCATTTAAAATAGTGAAGCAGTTTTATTAAGAATTCATTATTGCACATTATTAAAGTATTATAGTATTACTACTGAAATTAATTGTTTCATTCCTTAGCTAACTCTATATTACGAGATAGAAGGGTGTCAGTTATATTTAATACTATCTCATGTTGCACAACCAACTGATAATACATACCCAGTTACTAGAAAATGTTACCTTTGAGATTTTAGCAAAAGGGTATACTGAGGCAGACCTCCATTAAAAGATAGCATTTATTAGCAAGGGTATGTTACCTGTCAATAAATGGGTCAGTGATTTGCTGGATGGTCAGTAATGCTGGAGACTGCAAGCAAAAAGACAGTTTCATATGCATAGGTTTTGCATAGAGCATGATAGATGACATTGTGGGATTAAGGGCAGCATGATTGATTACAGAGCTGAAGTGCAGGGAACAACATGATTGGTTGGAAGTTTGGTAATGGAGTCTAACAATGACCCCTGTTGTTCTCTCATGAGACAAGGAAGTGCTCATTGTCTGAGTGCAGGTATGAGACAGTGGCCCAGATGTTTGGACAACAAACAAGGTGTCTTTGAAGGATAGCTTCGTGGAGTAAAGCCACCAGGCCCCAAACTCCCTTTGTGTTCACATGCATTATCCAGGGTCAGTTTAATTCCTTGAGTCAGGAGAGTTGGATTTTTAAACTTAACCCATTATTGGTCAGCTGAACTCTGAATTGAGTTCAGAGTCAAAGAACCATGGCTTAGGCAGTTATGGGACAAAATCAATTAATTGTAAATAAGATCAATTAGAAAATGATGTAAGATCAATCTTAATCTTTTCAAAAATAAAATTTGAAGTAGCTAGAAGGTATGACATTTTTGGTTATGAAATTTGATTCCACCAGAGTCCATGGAATTAAAAAATTAAAACCTCTAGTTGAATGCTCATATTATCTAGAATATTGTATTAGTAAGCACTTTGAAAATATTTTGGCAGAACTTATAAGATGAAAGTGATTAAAATTGCAAATTTATATTGCACAGTAGCTTCCCTTTACCTTGACTACTACTTTGCTATTATGAACATTCATAAGTACAGAATTAGAAATCTCTAAGATGAAAATAAACTATTAAAAAAACCTGTTTTGATTTTTAAACTGTAACTTGATGCTAAAGGAGGGAAGCAATTAACCAGAAATCTTACTGTGCTTTGGGGGAAGATGATAGCTTATTAAATTTTAGTATATGTCTTTGATAAAAATATGTGGTTTAATTTTTAACTTTAATGAGTGCTAGATTGGAGTAACTAATAACTAAATTTAAAGACTCTGCTTCAGAATATCAAGGTTCCCAAGATTCAGATTGGTGATTTGAATCCGTTAGAATCAGTGGAGTCTTAAATACTTAGTGTGTGTATCCTTTCTAGCTTTGTATTTCAGTAAAAGTTGTATCATACAGTTCGTAATTTCATAATCTCATTGAAATAAAAATCAAAATAAAAAAAGCATTATTGTCTGTTCTGTGTGGGTATTAAATATTTAATAGCCCTTTTGGTAAACATGAATTGATTGAATTTTTAGAATTCTCTTGAAACTTTTATTATTATCTCCCCAATGAAAGTAAAATATGTTTTAAAAAATTATATTTCTATTTATATATATACTTACATATACACATATATAAAATATCCATTTTTTGTAGTAGTAGTAGTAACTTTTGAGGAAAGTGTAAGAATAGAAATTTTTTTTATACATTGAAGAGAAAAATAGATTCTCTTAAATATTATTACAAATTAAGTTTGTTAAATTTCATTTTCCATTCAATGGTAAATATTTTAAAATCTTTAATATTTTTGTGTTAATCAGATATTTGTTGAGCAGCTATATAAAGTAAATGTGGAAATGATAAAGAAGCAAGAAATAATTTCTACCTTAAAGGAACTTATGATTGAGTTGACATTCACATAGATAATTCCAATATATGTTAGAGTATGAAAACTACATGGGAGAGATCTAAGCTATGAAGTGGCACAGTAGATAGAGTCCTGGACTTGGGATCAGAAGACTTTAGTTCATATCTCTTCTCAGGTGCTTACTTGCAGCATGACCCTGATCAAGTTACTTACCCTCTCTGGGCCTCACTTTCCTCATCTGTAAAATGAAGGGACTCGATGATCTTCTAAGATACCTTCTGATGTTAAATCTATGGTCTTATGGTATGTGTGTTGAAAATAGAGTGGGAATTTGTTCTAGGTATGGGAGACTGCACATGCAGCTGGCCAGAAATGGAAGTCAAGAGTAGGCTTGGAACCACTGTAGTGTTCATTTTGACTGGAATATAAAATGTATAAAGCAGAATGGTTTTAGATAAGGATTGGAAAGTAGACAGAAGCCATATTGGAGGATTATAAATCTATCCTAGCTTAATTTAAAGAGTTTATATTTTATACTGTTGGCAGTAGAAAACCACTCATGGTTTCTGAATCAGGAAGTTATGTGATCAGACTTTTGCATTAGGAATAACAGCAATAACAATAACAACTAGCATTTTTATTGTACTTTAAATTTTGTAAAATGTTTTACATATATGTTCCCTATAACTCTTTAAGGTAGGTGCTATTGTTATCCCCATTTTATGTATTAGGAACAAAAGACTGAGTAGATTTGCCCAGGATTACCCAGTAAGTGTCTGGGGCAGGATATAAATTCATGTCTTTCTTACTCCAGGTCCAGCATTCTTTCTACTATACCATCTTGCTGCTTCAGATATATTACTCTGGCAGCAGTGGGAGGATTGATTAGAGAAGGGAGATACTAGAAGCAGTGAAACTTATTAAGATGTTATTAAAAGTAAGTCTAAGATAGAATTAATGAAGATCTGAACAAGGGTGATTGCATTGTGAATCAGAAAGAGGTCATACAATGATATTTGGTAGCAAATTGGCTGAGGGGAGTGAAGGAGAGGGAAGAATCAAAGATAACTTGAAATTTCAAATCTGGTGACTCAGAAAGCAATGTGTCATGAACAGAAATAAATTGAGAAGGTTGGTTTTTCTTTGGGGGCGAGTTTAATTTTAGACTTTGCTGACAGAAATATCATGCAGATGGTTGAATGATGTAGGATTCGATCTTGGGGTTGGTGTATGTGGGGAGGGTGTAAATAGAGAGATTTAGTAGTT
Source organism: Bettongia penicillata ogilbyi (assembly GCA_023548195.1). Taxonomy (NCBI): domain Eukaryota; kingdom Metazoa; phylum Chordata; class Mammalia; order Diprotodontia; family Potoroidae; genus Bettongia; species Bettongia penicillata. Next base: position 2,947,160 of record JAJHZJ010000174.1, read on the forward strand.
ATCTTCATAGAATGATAATAGAAACCATAGAATTCAATAAAATTACCAAGAAAGGGAAGATAACAGACAGAAAGTGACTTTCTATGTAGAGAAAATGACTTGGGTCAGAGCTTTGAGAGGAAGGTTGTCAAGGAGAAGGAGCTGTAAAAGATGTGCTTTGCATGTATTAGCTGCTTAACAATTAGTTATTGAATGAATTAATAAATAAATGAATCAGTCATTTTTGTGGAAACCAAGGAAGAAGAGTGTGACAAGGAGGGGGATGTCAAGTCCTGGGAAGAGGTAGGAAACGATGAATAAAAAGGTCCTTAAATTTAGTGGTAAAGAGATCGTTATTGACCTTGGCATGTACTTGTTTGTATAAACAAACAGCTGTCCAGTTGCTTGAATTAGAACATGCATTTTGAGGACTCTTTAAGTTTTCATGTCCATCTGTTAAGACTGAAGTGTGAGAGGGCATACAGAAAGTTCCAGCTTCTTAAGAAGCTCAGAGGCTGCAGTTCTCCAACTTTATGGTCTCAGGGTCCTTTTACACTCTCAAAAATTACTGAGGACTCCAAAGGACTTTTTTGTTCATGTGGATTTTATCTGTCAATATTTACCATACTAGAGATTAAAATGGATAAAATTTTTAAATGTCAATTTATTAATTCATTAGAAATAATAGTTACCTATTACATCTTAATAGTAAATAACATTTTTGTGAAAAACAACTATTTTCTTAAAAATATTATGAGAATTGACATTGTTTTACATATTTTTGCAATTCTCTTTAATGTCTGATTTAGTAGAAAACAGTTGTATTCTCATTTGTGCTTTTGAATTAAATCTGTTGCAGTACTGTTTTGTTTGAAAGGGCCCTACACAGGAATGTAATTAGAAAAAAGAGCAATTTAATGGGCAAACAATATTTCAAATTATTATGAAAATACTTTTCACCATAGAGACTCTCTGAAAGTGTCTTAGGTCCCCCCACAGTCTTAGACCATACTTTGAGACCCCAGTGCTCTAAGGGAAGACTTGAAAATACTTTGAAGCCAGTTCTCATATGCACATGTGCTGGTGGGGGAAAGAATTTGTAAAGAGGCTACTGATCACATCTATCTCTATACACTCATCTCCAAGGTTAGTTTTATAGAATAGAAACTTGGCTAAAAAAGATAATTTTTTTCCCCCATTACTCAATTATGACCCAGAATCTTCTGGGTGTGGTATCTTATGACAGTGTGCTGTAGTAGAAAGAAAGCATCGATCTTAGTGTCAGAAGATCTGGTTGTGAATGCTGATTCCTTCCTTAGCTAGTTGTATACCTGAGCAATGTACTTAACATCTTTGAGCCTCAGTTTCCTTCTTTATAAAATGGGAATAATAATGCTAACACTACCTACTTTGCAGGATTATTTTGAGCAAAGCACTTTATAAAGCATAGAGCTAACCACGTGTTAACAGCTGTTTTTTTTAAAAATGTATTCTTTGCAGATAAGCTAATAGTAATTTTAAAATACTGCCATTATTTCTTAATATTTACTAAAAGGGGAGAAAATAGAGCCACCAACTCTGTAGAACAGTACTTTGGTTTTAACATGACACTTGGTATCCTGTCCTTCTCTCATGCACGATGATTTTCAATTAGAATTATTCATTTATATATTGACCACCTTTCTAGATTATAAGCTTCATAAAGATAGGAACATGGTCTTAATGGTTCTATTACTTCCTGAGCTGTACTCTGCCACACTTCAGAAATTTTGGAGAGTTGGTTAAAACTCTTGAATTTGAACTTCACAACAGTTTGGAAGATGTAGCTTGCTTTTGTATGTAGCAAGCTAAGTCATATATGCCACGATAACCCTCATAATTGTATTACGGAGCAGCAATAATAACATACTTTTATAGAGTTTTAGAGTAATCAGCTTTCATTATGTTGTCCCAGTATTATCAAGAAAATAGTAAATCATGTCTGATTATTGTGTTGTCTTAGGACTATGATTTTTACAGTTGCTGGCCTGAAGCAAAAGTATAATAAGATTCTGTATCCTTGGTCAATGGATGGTTTTTGTTGTTGTTGTTCTGTTGTTTTTCAATCGTGTCTTACTCTTTGTGACCTCATATGGAGTTTTCTTGGCAAAGATACTGCAGTGGTTTGCCATTTCCTTCTCCATCTCATTTTCCAAATGAGAAAACTGAGGCAAACAGTGTTAATTGTCTTGCCCAAGGTCATATAGTTAGTGTCTGAGATCAGATCTGAACTCAGGAAGATGAATCTTCCTGACCCCAGGCCTAGCACTTTATCTACTATACCACCTATGTGCCCAGCAACATCCTTGGTTGTTGGATGGGATTAACATTTGATTTACTCTAGTGGAAATATTGTTAGATTATTTGGAAATAGTGATCACTGCTTTTAGAATCTTCAAAGATGCTTAATGTTAAATTCAGTGAACACTGTGTTAGAACTGTGTTAAGTGCTCAGTTCAAAATAACGGAGATGTAGTTCCTGACCTTAGGGAGGTTACAGATATAAAATCAGTAGATGAATGTCTATAATATAAGGTAAAATGTGAGAGGTGCATAAGCAATACAGATAGAGTGCTTGAGTTCAGAAGGAGAGGTTATGTTTGCCTTCAGGTGGGGGAACAGTCAAAAAAGGCTTCATGGAAAGATGGTTTGCCAGGCTTTACAAGAGGAGAAAGAATTACACAGTTAGAGAGGAGGATATAGCAAAGGAAGTAGCAGAGGCATGGTTATGGGAAGGTATGGACTTTATTTAGTAATAAGTAGTCTGGCTTGGCAGTTTATGAAGGTGAAGCAGTGGAACATAAAACTGAAAAGGTAGTTTGGAGCCAACTTACAGAGAACCTTGAATGCTAGTCTAAGAAATTTGGAATTTATTTCTCAAGCATTGGGAAGCCCTTGAAATTTTTGAGTACTGGAGTAATGTGATCACAGTTACGAATTTAGGAAGATTAATCTTATACTGGAAAATAGAATGAAGGGTACTAGAGACTAGAAATGAAAAGGATGAGTTGGTTTGATGGCCCTTGTAGTCATTCAGATGAGAACTAAGGACGATTTGAACCAGAGTGGTGGCTGTGGTAGCAGAAAGGAGGGAATGAATATGGGTGATCTTGTGGAAGCAGGAAACTGAGGCCCAGATGAATTAGGTAAATCACCCTAAGGTCACTAGCTAGTTAGCAGCAAAATTGTCACTTGGAATATAAGTATTGTGACTCCTGGTATAGGACTTTTAAAATTATATGTTTAAAATTCTTAGTTTAAAATCAGGCTCAACATCTTAAATATTCATCATGCTGCATTGCTTATTCGTGATGAGAACAAGACTATTTAATAAATTTTTTTCCATTTAAAGATATGCAGTGCTAAAATTATGGTCTTAGGAGTTAGGAAAGAAATGGTGTATGTTACATTGGAGAGCTAATTAATATTTTAAATGGGAATCAAGATAAATTTAAAATTAGTAATTAAAATTTTAAAAATTCATTTTAAAGTCATCTTTGTAGTTATGGTTGACTATTATAAAACATTTATGACGTAACAACTAATTTGTTTGTCTTCCAGCTTGATTTTACAGTTTATTTACCCAAGGTATAAAGCAGGAGTGGGGAAGCTTTGGCCTTGAGGGCACATGTGGCCTTGTAGGTCCTCAAGTGGGGCCCTTTGACTGAATCCAAGCTTTACAGAACAAATCCTTTAATAAAAGGATTTTATGTAAAACTTGGACTCAGTGAAAAGACCATACCCATATGTGGCCTTCAGGCTGCAGGTTCCCCACAAGGAGAGCATATGAAAGACTTCTTATGTGACACAAAGTTTGTTCATATTCAAATGACTCTCTAACACATCAAACTTATTACTAAAATTAATAATCTGAGAAAATATTCCATCTATTAAATTAAAAATTGCTAACAAGATTATATAATAACTTTCATCTTTAGGAATTACTATGTTAACTTGTACTTTTTTTTAAATGATAATAGCTGAAGTCTGGGATAGAGAGTTTGACCCAGTCATGGTAATCCTTCGGACAGTTTACCGTAGAGATGTGCAGTCTGCAATGGACAGATATACCGCATTGTAAGTTCATCATATTAAGTAATATGTTAATTGGATATTACAGATTGTATACTTCTGTGTATACATTTTAATTTCAAATTTTCTTCTGAATTAGATATACTCATTATTAAAAGGGCATTTTTAATTTGTGGGGAGGAACATAATTGTAAGGTTTTGCAATCTGTCAGAAATTGGATTTTAGATTCTTCTTAGGCTTATAAGCCTGAAGTTTCATTTTTTATTTTTAAAAATGAGTTTTTAATAGCATTAATTGAACAAAAATAGCAGAAATTTGTACTATATAATGGAATAAGTCAGAAGCTAAATTTTGTGCTATTCTGCTTCAGAACCAGCAGAGGAGGCACAAGTTAAGATAATAAATTCTTAGAACTTTGCTGTCATCATCAACATTGTACAGGCAAGGGCTATTTTTACTTGAAGCTCTTGCCATTTGTACAAAAGAAAAAAAATGCTGCCTGATAAATGAGAATGAAGGGACAAAAGTTAAAACAAAATAAATTTTATTTGTAAGCATTTAACACAGCTTAGAATGTTGAAGTATGAAAAAAGTCAAACTATGAAGATGTCCTTTTAATGGAGTATTTGGTTTCTTATTATGATAGCATTCATTTTGTAATAATTATTGACATTTATTGTACTAATAATTAATTTTATAGTTTTATACAACTGGAATAATAGAATACTTCATAGCTTAATTTGTGCTTTTCTTTATGTGAGGCAAGTTCCCAGTTTTGGCAGGAGGGCAGAGGATACACAATTAAAATAGAGCAATTTTAGTTTTGAGTAAACATCATAGCCATATAAAAATGAGCATAGTGAAATATTCTTGGCAGTTTGATAAGAATTTGTAGACATAAGTGGACATTATCAAGGCTCAGATATGTCACAGGCTGCATAATTTGAGGAAATTTTATGAGTTGGAACTATAACTTATTTCTGTGAGTAGATGTAAAAATGAAAGGAAAAATGGCAAATATAGCTAGCAGTCAGGTTCAAAAAATGTAGTTAATATTAAAGTTATTTGCCTTAATCAGAATCTGATTTCTTTGTTTTTTATTTTGAACATTGATCACTTAGGAATAATCTGTACACTAAAACTTCAAATTAACATCTAGTTTTAAGTAATTTGAAATTTGTAGTCATTTTCAACAGGGAGTTTACCTTTGTACTATTGGTAAGGATTCTTTATGCAGTTAATGTAAATAAGATGCAGGTACACTATTTAAGTACATTAAAGGAACAAGGCCATATTGCTTTTCTTCAAATTAGTAAAATTCTTATTTTGAGAATTCTCATTTTCTTTTCTTTGCTTAGACCACTATTGACACATTTTTCTTGCATAATTAGATAAAATATCTTGAAATTTTAAATTTTTGATAGGCTTATTACCTTAGTCTCCTTTTGTGCTCTTTTTTCTCCCTACATCAGTCTTCTCATTCCTTTATATTTTTATGTTCCTGAACACTTTTGTTTTGGATTTATTCAGTAACTTCTTTTAAATTACTGCACTACTCCTTGGTAGCAGTTTGAAAATCTGTTATTAAAAGAAATATGTATGTTGGATTAATGTACTCTCCAGATATAAAACTTTCTGTTATTTTCTAATAGGGTAGGTTTAGAAGTTTGTGGCAGGATATTTTTTTTAAGCTATTAAAATTTTGCTGCTTGAAAATTGAACATTTTATGGTTTTTTTTTGGCGGGGGGGGTGGAGAAATGGTGAGAACTGCAGTAAACGTCCATCTGTATGATTAAAATTTAATGTTTGAAATGTCACTTCTTACCAAAAAAGGGGCATCTAACTTTACCCCCATAAACAGTTTCTCTCATTTGCTATCAAGAATTTTGGCTGAAAATCTGATTGGAAAAAGTAATTATTGATGATGAGTCAGTGGGACAATCTTAGTATATTAAAGGACATCATTGGTTGTCTTAAAAAATAAAAAAGTTTCTTAATCAGTTATGGAAGGAAGCCTTTTAACTTGTGGGGAAATGTTGATTATGGTAGACAACTCTCTTTAAAGTGTTGAAAAATGTATTGAGTAAACTTAATTTTCTAAAACAACTTTAAAAACTGGCTTTTTTTTTTGTATTTTTATTTCAAGAAGGCCAAATTTTATGATTCTTTTGACATGGTAATAAATGCTAGTGTTTATTTCTTATCTAGGTCAGCTCCCTTATTTTATAAGAGAAATAAATCTAGTCAAAGGACATAATAAGCAAAAGAATTAGAAGGTTAAGGATATTGGTTGTTTCTATATATTCCATGAAATATAAAGGGGATAAGAAAAGGGGAACTTATCTGCTAAGAATAAAAGAGAACTTAACCTTTTGAAAGAGTCTTAGAATAACTTAAACCTATGCATATTTTATTCCTAGAAAGTTATATCTGTACTGTAAATTATCTATCAATAAATAATATCTACTAATAGAGCCTTATCAATTGATTTATTTCTTCAGCAGGAATGTTTTATTCTTATGCTTACATTCCTAGTGCCTTGTACATAGTAGGCGCTTAATAAATGTTTATTGAATTAGAACAAAAAATAGATAAGCTGTTGATGCTCTAAATTGGAAAACAGATGAAGGAAAATATATTGACACTAATATTGATAATGAAAATGAATTACCACAGTCAGGAGATTAAAAAACCTGGATGCCAACTCTTAGTATGTACTTGTTTTCATTTCTAACCTCAACATAAAGTTAGAATACAAATTCATTTGTAAAGTCTCACCGCAAAGGATGTTGGAAGATTATGAACAGTTTTGCCTGATTAAATTTTGAAAATCAAGGAAGAGAAAAGAAGTTTGAAGAAAGCTTGATGAGATATCCAACTAAGTGAAGACATCTGAAGAACACTGAAAAATAAAATCAGAAACAGGATAAAAAAAATAGGAAAATATCTGTAAAATTTTTTTGTAACAGACTCTTATTACCATCAAAAATGATAAACTATTGCATTTGGACCCTAATATAACAATTTTAGATGTGCTTTTATAGGGAAGTGGAGATGATGCTAAAGCAAATAAGGGCAAAACAGCTGAACTAGACTCACGATAAAAAGAAAAAATTCATTCTGGAGGTAGCAAACTTTTGAATGCATTGAGGGATTGAATCTCATAGTTTTTGAAAAAGAAGAGAAGATATCTAGAATATGGAAGAAAATCTTAAAGTTTGTTACCAAGAAGTTACAGAGAACATATCAATAACAATTGACTTTCTTATGTCTACAAAATTTTTATGAGAATCAAACTGCATCAAAGGAATCCTTGATGAGGATATTAGATGGGGCCACCTGGTCTTTCTCTAGTGGTTTATAGTAGATCACATTTTGACTACTACAGGTTTGAGAATACAAGATTTCTTCATTTCTATTGTTTGTAAAATATGTAAAGAAATTAGTCTTCTTACATAGGGATAAGACTCAGAGGAGACATATGAATTCCCCTATATTAGAATGTTAGCAGTGTATCCTAACTGTATACTTCTGGAGGGAATGGCTAGGCAGGCCCTGTGGTTGCTTTCTTGAAGTGGCAAGCGTTGTGTTACTCTTGAATCTCAGAGACAACTCAGGGTGGGGTTTTGCAAGCTTTCAGTGCTCCCAGAGTGGTCTGATCCCAGGCAAAGTCATATTGTTGTCCTCCTGGTCTGAGCTTCGCAAGTTTCTTGCCTGGGTTTGGGTCTGCGCAACAGATCTTTGGGCATGCTCATTTGGAGTTTAAGTAGCCTGAGTCAGTTTTTGTCTGCCATCTGAAAAGCTCTACTCATTCAGAGTTCCTATTTGGTTTGAGATTTCTATTACGGTTATTTTGCTTCAGGCTTTATATGGGGGTGTAGACTGAAACTGAAACCTCAATCTGTTCCTGGAGTCTGACCCACGCCACTGCTGCTTACTTCTGAATTTGCTACATACATAGCATGAGATCCATAACCACTCCTAGCCATGCTCAGTCCATCTGAATCTGTGACCTGGAGTTGGATAGTGAGCTACTGAGCTGTTAGTTGGTACCTGTTTCTACACTTCACACAAGTTTAGGCCCTGCCATGCCAAAATCTCTGAGATTCTGGTAACTTACCTTGCCTTGGTGCACAGCTTCTTCATAGGCTAGAGACCCCCTAGGTTACATGCCTTTAGGCAGACCTTCATCTCTAGTGTCATCAAATTGCTGCCTGTCTGTGCCAACTTGGGCTTGACAGATGATGAGAAAAGAAGATTCACAATGATTTTTTTCTTAGATTTTTTTTCATTCAAGATTTGATATGTTACATATTTTTTATTTATTTGGAGGATTTGGGGGTTGGTTGTTTACAATATTTCTTCCTGCTATTCCACCATCTTAGCTCCACTGTAATGGCCTTGCATTCATTTTCCTGACTCAGTTCTTTCCTTGCTCCAATCCATTACTTATACAGCTGCCAAAATGATTTTCCCAAAGTGTCAGTCTGTTCCAATATAGGATGAAAAGCAATCTCCTCTTATTGGTAGTTAATGCTTTTTAAAAACCCTGTCTCTTTTGCTTTTAAATTTTTTTCCCACAGATTCCTTCCCTCCTTACATGCCATAGTCCACTTATGCTGGCATGTTTGTTGTTCCTTACACATAGTGCTCCCTCTTCTGCTTTTGTGCTCTTGCCCACCACCTCCACTCCTTTACCTCTGCATTGCCAAGGCAATATTCACAGCACTGATGGTGACTATGAATATGCTAGCATAATTCTCAGTTGCGATTTATAACAGACTCTCCTTTAGCAGAACAAGCTGGAGGGTCTCAGGTGATAAGAGAAAAAGCTGTTGTTGTTTTGGCTTACAGGAGGTGAAAAGCTAACAATAGGAAAGTAAACACAGGCCTTTAGATGATGGCGTGTTAGCAGAGTCTTGAAGGCAGCCAGGGGTTGTAAGAGGCACAAATGGGAAGGGAATATGTTTCAGGTGCAATGGAAAGTCAGTGTAAAGGCAGAAAGCAAGTCCTTGAGAATGCAAGTAGGACTGTGGTTGACAAGGAAGATCTTGAGCCAGGTTTTTGTTAAATTCAGGAATTGGAAGGAATGTTGCTTGACAAGATTGAGGGTGTGGGGGAGCTTGTAGGCAATTGAGTAGGTATTTTGGAAGGAAAGTTTAGTATACTAGGTGATGGGGTGAACTTGATTGAATAAGGCTCTAAACCTAACTCTTCTTTTAAACTTTCCTATTTCTGTTTAGGGTACCCCAGTCCTTTTAGTCACCTGACTTTTCAACTTTGGAACGATCTTTAACTCTTTTCTATCCTCATTATATCCATTTATTTTCTAGATATAGTTGATTATATCTGCTCAGCATCTCTTGTAACTGTCCCAACCTCTATTCTGACCTTTTTAGAAGTGAGAGGGACTGATTGGAATTGGTGAACCAGTACAAGAGGAAGTAGTTTCCTGCTACTTGTTCCTTGGGTAGAGCTAAACTGGTATTAGTGGAGCTATGAATTATTGGTCCACCTATTTTGGAAAGCAGTTTGGAAATATGTCCAAAAAGTCACTAAATTGTGTGTATCATTTTGCCTGGTGATAACACAACTAGACCTATAACCAAAAGAGATTTAAATAAGAGTAAAATGATTAATATATGCAAAAATATTCATGACAGCTCTTTTTGTGGTGTCAAAGAATGGGAAACTAAGGAATGCTCATCAATTGGAAAATGATTAAGCAAATTATAACATGAATGCAATGGAATACTATTGTGTTACAAGAAATGATGAAAGGGATAGGTTCAAAGAAATCTAGGAATAATATCAACTAATGTACAGTGGAGAGAGTAGAACTTGTAGAACAATTTATACAATAATAACATTGTAAAGAAAACAACTTTGGAAGACTTAAGAACTCTATTAAGTACAATGATGAATCATGTGTGATACCAGAGGACCCATGATGAAATAGACAACTCCTGACTGAGAGGTGAGAACTCAGTATACTGAATCAGACACTTTTTTGAGATATGGCCCATATAGGAATTTGTTTTGCTTGTCTGTGTATATTTGTTATAAAATTTTTCTTTTTTTTTTATGGGGAGAAGATGTAGGAGAGAGGGAAAATAAATTTGTTAATTAAAAAACTTTTTAAAGAAGAGCTAAGCCAATGGAGCATTTGTAGAGCTGATCCTTTCTAAATTTGATAAATAATTTGGAACCTTGGTAGTAAAAAATGTATACTTACATGTGTTGAATCTCTTGAAGATTTGCTGGAGCTTTTTGTTTGAGTAAATGAATAAGATCCAGGTCTTTGTCTTTCAGGCTTCCAGGGTCTGGTTCGGGAACAAATTTGGGATTACTTATAGATGACTGGCATATCTTTTTTTAATCTTGTTACTGTTAGGATAGTCTCATATTTCAGAGCTTTCTGGGAGGTCTGGGTTCCAATTCCGCTTCTGACACAGATTCATGTTTTTTCCAATATGCACCCTTAAAAAGTACCATCTACCCAACAGTTATTTAAATGATGTTTGCTGAATTGAATTCTTAATTGGTGATTTTTAATTGTTACTGTATGATAATTGGAGAGAATATAAAAAATTGATTGGGTTAAATAGGATTTTAGAGCTCGAAGGGACTTCATAGATCATATAGTTCAGTCTTCTTTATTTTGCAGTTGAGATAATGATATTATGCAGTAAGAATACTTTACATTACAGCATATTATATGAAAACTTAAGGGTCTTGCTTAATGTTCCACCAGTGAAAAGCTAGGATTTGAACCCAAATCCCTAGACTATGAATCTAATATTTATTTTTAATAAAGTACATCACCATTTTATATCAGTAATATTATATCTGTGGATTTGTATTGACTTCTTTTGGAATAAAAGGAAAAAATGCCAACTTTAGTGATAGTGTGCATATGTATATTGATAGATATCCATATATATACATGCAAAATAACTTGATTTCTGAAAATGGTATTAGAAATAATATTTAACAGCTTGAAGTTTATGAGTGATTTATGTAGGAACATTAAATGTATTTGAATATTTTTTAAAAGAGCATGTTACTATTGTAGCACAAGAGATGTACAGTACCTTCTTCCTTATTTCAGCTGCTTGACTAGTACTGCTTTATTTTCATTACTCTTATTTTCTTTGTTCTTTTTATTGGACTTCTATTCATCTTTCCATCCTCTAGCTTGCTCTGCATCTCATTTTAATTAATGTAGGTTGCTCTGCTATGTGTGATTGCCCTTCTCCCTCAGTTGCAAGGGGTCTAATATTAATCATGGAGAAAGTGTATCCTGCATTTTGTACAAGCTGACTAATTTTGGTACTAATGTTTTAGGATCTGGTTTAAATGCCATTTTAATCTAATTTTTATCTTGTATTATTTCTACAGTTTAAAACAGAGTGGAAAATTCCCTGGAAACCCTTGGCCTCCCTACAAGAAAAGGACACCTCTGCACCCCAGTTACAAAGGTCTCATGCGACTTTTGCATTGTAAAACTTTGCACATTGTCCTATTCACCTTACTTTACAAGGTACAGTAGTGATTTAAATAGTAACAATAAGATGAAAGTTTCATATTTTTAAAGTCGTACTTTTAGATAACTTTTGCTTTGCGTATGACCGAATATTTAAAATTTTAAGTCTCTTTCTCTACAAATGTTCTATCTGCCTAGCTGTTTGTCTGTCTGTCTTTCAGTTTCTAAGTGTAAAAGAACTGAATAGCTGTGTCTGGTAGTTACTCTAAATTAATGACAATTCCCTTGTTAGTCTAGGACATTTATTCAGGTTCCATTTTGAGTACAAGCAATGGTATATTAGATAGTTAAAATTGACAAGTTAGAAAGATCTGGATTCAGATTCTTTCTGTGATATATCTTGGCTGCATATCCCCAGAGAGCTGACTTTTGGTGCCCCAGACAACAGTATAATACTCTGAAGTTGCTGATCTACATTGGTAGAGTAAACTCCTCTTTGAAAGTTCCCTTCCAGATAAATCACAAATCTGGTAAAAACAACAACAGTAACAATGGCAAAACAGTAATAGCAATGGAGAGTCTTTGATATTCTGTGAGGTTACAAAGCAATAGAATAGTGAGGAGCAAACAGTCACTTAACTTTGGAAGAATGAAATAGATCTTTGTGAATTTTGCCCATCCATCTAAAGTTATTCTCTACTTTCTCAGTACTCAATATTTGGTTTTGAGTTTGAATGGTAGCTTAATCATAGGACTAACAAGAGTTCACTTTGGATAAATGTCATCTTAGGGAATGTAAAAGACTAGTGAGTACATCATAGTTTTCTCCTGTTTAGAATCTCTCCTCAGCTGGGGTTTTCTTATTCAGACTTATTCAGCTATAATTTTTTTTGATACTAAGAAATATACAAAGATATAGCCATGCCCTTGGGATGTTCACAATATATTATAGACAAAGTAGCAAAGAAATGAAATAGTTATATGAGATTGGTCCCTAAAAAGTGGTATAATGTCTCTCTAGTTCCTTCTCAATTAGAATCTTGATTTTTAATTTTATTTTAAAATATTTGTGCACCTTTTATATGTCATTTGTTGCCTATGATAACTAAAATTTTTTTTATACCTGAATTTTTTACTCATTTTTACAAGGGGTCATTCTTATAATGTGTATCATAGGAGAAATTAATTTTTAAACCCCTCCATAATATTTCCATTTAACTCTTAACATTTCATATGTAATTTAGTGGTCAATTCTTTGAAACTGTCCTGAGCATTTTACAAAATTACTTAGTAAAGCAATATGTACATCATTTTTCTTAACAAAAAATTTTAAAGTATATGTATTTGTACACCTAGAAATTTAACAAACCAGTTATGTCACATATTTATTACCATAAAGGCAGTTCTTTTTTATCTTTTTTAAGTTATAAGATTTTAAAACTATTTCTTAATGAATGTAGTATAAAGAGAATCATGTAGTTGGAAAGGAACCTTAAAAACATCTAGTCCAATCTAGAGCTGAGCCAGAATCTTTCCTACAACATACTGAACAAGTGGTGACCTGACTTCTTCTTGAAGATATCTGGTGAGCATAAATCCACTGCCTAGAGAAAGCCCATTGCACTTTGGGAAATCTTTAACTATTAGGAAGTTTTTTACGTCAATCCTAAGTCTGCATCTTCCACCCATGGCTTCAGTTTTGCCTGTGACTCCAAGTAGAAAATAAACTAATCTTTCTGCATGGCAACTCCTTCAATATATGAATTTAGTGATCATATTTTTCTAGACATTCTTTTCTCCGGGCTAAACATTCCCGGGCCTTCAGCAAATCCTTACATAGCCTTTGCCATTACTGCTTCTCTCCTCTGGATGATTTCTATCTTTTCAAAGCCATTATATAATGTGGTTCCCATATCTGGAAACAGTAGGTGGGATATTGTCTGACTAAGGCAAAGTATACTGGGACTTTGACTTTTTAGTCCTGGATGTTAGTTTTGGGTGCTGGTCAGGAGTTCCTAATCATTAACATTAATTTAAGTGTTGGTCCTTATACCATTCAGTATTTTTGAGTTGATCCAGTGCAGCAGAAATTGAACTATGTCTCTATTGACATTCATGCTATGAAAGAAATACATAAAGTAGCTCTAAATGTGAAGTTGATTTGTAGGATATCCAGAGACCTAAAGGAAAGAGTCAGCATTGTTGGTTAATCACATGTCAAAAAGCCAACAAGAAGCATAATTTCATGAGGTGTACCTACTTATTTTACCTTGCAATACAAATATAAGCAGATAGATATTATGAAGATAATTTGCAGTTAATGATCCAGTATTTGTTACAGAGGATGAAACTGAGAAATTATTCGAGAACTTGATAAGATCCTCCAAACTTAACTCAATATGATCCTTGACACTCGGTGACTTCAGTGAAGATAGAAAAAGAAAGTATAGGGAAAACTTCTTTGGAAAATGCAATTTAGTATCAAGCAGCAAAAGAGGTCTTGTAGAAGACTATACATCAGGAATATATCCTAAAAAAGTTAGATGGTGCTATATGTGGTTAGCACAAGAGTCATCACAAAAATGGAACTATACTTTAGCTAGGTACTAACATGTAGTACTCATAAAAATTCAGCCGTTTGCTATCATATCATTGGCTAATCAGAATAGAGGTTGCAAGAGCAAATTAGAAAAAGATGAGAAAACATTGTGATTATGTAAGTAAAAATGCTGATGTTCACCATTTTTTGAGAACTTTAATAATGCAAAGCAACTTCAGATGGTGAATTTTCATTGGTTAAAAAATAAAATTTAATTAAAAATCAAATAAAACAAAGTAACTACAATAAGAAAGCAAAAAAAGCCCAGAGAAAGCTTAGGAAATATCTGATCATTTTGCGGAGTCAGCAAGACATAGAAGGTAAGGACAATACTTATTCCTTCAAAATTTAATTTGCAAAAATATTATGGAGGATGATAGTGGAAAATTATGAGCAATATGACATCATAAAATAGTGAGAAACAGTTAAGGCAAAAATCAGCTTACAGAGATCATCTCAAGATTATTTTTAATTGATGAAACAGGGTGTGGGGCAAGAAATAGACCCAAAATGGAACATACCTGCTGTAGTTTCTAAATATTCTGTTCTTGTTAGTGATTTTAGTAGAGCTGCCATATTTTGTACTTTCCTTCTTCAGTACCTGATATCCTGAAGTATCAGAGTGCTAAATGTCCTTTCTTAGTATCATAGATATAGAGCTGGAAGGGACCTTTCAGAATCTCTCTGGTCCAACCCCTTCATTTTACAGATGAACAGAGACTTAGAGAGGTGAAGTGACTTGTTCAAAGTTTTATACATAGAATCAGAAACAGAATCTGAACTCAAGTCCTTTGATTCCAGAGTCAGTGCTTTTTTGTGTTACCATGCTTGCTTTTAAGAATATGAAATCAGAAGAATAGCTAGACCTGTCTAAATATATGTAAAAGAGATCTGTGTTAGGGACACAACTTTGAAGGTACTCAGGGAATACTTTTTTAAACTATCTAAAAAAGGGGAAAATTTTAACGAAATAAGGATTACAAGTGATTTTTTTTTTACCAAATCTTTTCTTAACCCCCAAGATAAAAGTTGATGTAGAAAACATCATAACTGCTTATCTACATGAAAAGGCAGACACTGAGAATGGTCTGTGAACACATAAAAACTTATCGTTGATGCAAAAATGAAATAGCCATGGTCAGGCTTTTATGGATGGTTTTCTAAGGCATGTATCATCAACACAGTCATGATTGATTGAGAATTCCAGAGAATATAAGATCTTTTTTTCAGTATATTCTAGATAATAATTTCTGTCTACAATCAGCTTAGTGATTTTAGATAGCCATTTAAGTTGATAGAATAGAATGTAGTCTTAAAATCTTTGTTCAAACAGGATATTTTCCTTGCATATATCAAAATCATGTAAGGCTGACAGGTGTGACCACAATGGCAACTTTAAGTTTGCTACGTTGTGAGGTACAAAACAAAAGTATCGTTTCACTTAAGATGTTCACTTGTGTCATGTCATCTATTGCATAGTCCAAATAAAAATGAATTTCTTATATAGTTTCTTTTTCTACAAAATTTCTTATAAAGTTCTCCAAATGACAGTTTAAAGATAGTTTCATAAATTTTATTGATCTTCACAATCTTATTAGGGCTCCTCAGTGAAATAGTCATTTGAAAGAGATTGATGTAGCTACCTTCATTGGTAAAACAAAATAAATGTCCAACATGAAGTTAGATGAATACCTTATTGGGTGAGTGAGTGAGTCAGTCTGTCTGTCTCTCTATCTTTCTACCTTGAACAGCTACTTCAAAAGAATAATGAGGACCTAGAACTGCATAGAAGATGAGGATGCATAACCTTTGGGAAAATGTCCAAAATTTTCAGTGATCTAAACTGTTCCTTGCCACAAAACTCATCACAACTTTTGCATCAGTACTCTACCAGCGAGGCTATATGACTGTTAATCATGGAACACTATGATAATGAATCAGAATTGTAAATGACTTAGATGGCAGCACGAAGTCATGTAATAGTCTAACTAGGCTAAAACGTATTACAGTGATGTGTAAGCTATATCACCGGGAAAATAAATAGGCTTTTCATATAGCTAGAGTGAAAGATAAAAGGCATACTGCCGAAATACTATTTCTGGTACCCACAAAATGTGGGTACAGAAGAAGGTCTTTAGGGAATTGGGTAGATCTTTTACATGAAGACATGGTCATAGAATTTAAAGGCACAGATGCATGACTTGTGATCTGCACTGGAGAAAGAAGTGTCCACACAATGAAATCACAGATCCACTGATATATAGTACAAAAACTAATATGTAAATGAGCATGAACCAAATGGAAAAGTGTGCTTTTCTCATTATTAACCTCAATATTATTTTTCACCCAGCTACTTTGACACACTAATAATTTTGAATTGTTCAAATATGGTCTTGAATTGAAATAGGTTTTTTAGTATAGAATTTCCAAATATAGTAGAATTTTCTAATGGCTACTATCTTGTTCAGGGATATATATTGATTAAAGCAAAAAGAAATGGGTCTAGATTTTTCTGCAACTGTCAGCATTTTACATAATCTAGAGCAAACAAACCTTTTCCACTTTGCTTCAGGGTTTCCATTCACCAAATAATTATAGCTTTATTTCATCCATCTGATAAGACTGGTATGAGATGTGATATTTGGAATATGTAAAACGGTATTTTTTTTCCTTTTTTTAAAAAAAGATTTTGATGGACCACCAAAATCTGTCAGAACATGTCCTCTGTATGGTTTTGTATCTGATTGAATTAGGACTTGAAAATTCACCTGAAGAAGAACCAGATGAAGAAGTAAGTACTTTCATATACTTAAAACAGATTAGTAAAAAAGACATTGTATGTTTAACAAGGGCTATTTGAAAAATAAGAAGAACCTACCAAATTTCTTCTGTAATACAAATGTTGTCTTGATACCAAACCCAGGAAGAGTTAAAACAGAAAAAGAAAACTATAGATCAATATCCTTAATGAACATTGATACAAAGATTTTAAATAAAGCATTAACAAGGATACTAGAACAACAAAAACAATGAAAATACTGTATCAAGAGTTATAGGAAAAAGCTTTTGATAAGATACAATATCCATTATTGTTTAGAAAACACAGGAATCAACTGATCTTTCCTTTATATAAATAGTGTCTGTCTAAAATCAAGACCCAGCATCTTATCTAATATCTTTCTAGTAAAATCCAGGGGTAAAGCAAAGATGTCATTTTCACCATTACTCTTCAACATAGTGTTAGAAATCCAAACTATATCACTAAGACAAAAAAAAAATTGAAAGCATAAACATAGACAAAGAAACAAAAGTAATCTTTTTACAGATGACTAAAATGAGTTGAAATAATAACTTTAGCAGAGTTTCAGGATATAAAATAAACTCACATAAAACATCAGTGTTTCCATATATTTAACAACAAAACTGCAGGAAGACATAGAAAAAGAAATTCCATTGAAAATAATTACAGATATATTCTTTTAGGAAGTGACCATGGACTTCTTTATATTTTCACTTTGCCCTTCAGATTCTAAGAGTTCTGGTTAGATTTCTTGACATTGGGTGTCTAGGCTCTTTTTGGTCATATCCAATGATATTCAGAATTTTTCTCCTGTTTTCCGAGTTAGTTGTTTTTGCTGTGAGATATATTCTACATTTTCTTCCTTTTTTTGAGCCTTTTGACTTTCCTTTAATACTTCTTGTTACCTCATGAAGTCATCTTCCGTTTGGTCCATTTCATTTTTCGGAAGTTTGTTGCTTGGGCAAAGTTTTGTACCACTTGCAAAGTATTAATACCTTTTCCATTTTTTTTTCTGAAGTATTCTGGTCCCATGTGTAAGAGAACATTTAAAAAGTCTTTAAAAAAGAAACAACTATCTCTTTCAGGAATTCTAGTTGAGCTTTTTTGCCCATGATGTTTTTCTCTGAAGCACTGATTACTTGTGGATGTGTTGGAGTCATCTTCTTCCTTTGAGTTTCTGTTTTGAGTGTTCTTGTCATCATAATAGCTCATTATAGTGCCATTCTTCCAGCTATTTCCTGACTTTGGACTTGTTAGGGAAAGACTCTGTAGCACTTCTAGAGGGGAATTCTAGGTTGGTCCTGTTGTGTTACTCCAGGTTCTCAAGAACAGGCTGGAGACTTGTTAGCTTTCAGTGCTTCCAGAATAGTCTTATTTCATTGCAGAGTTTGATTGCTGCCCCCTTTGTCTGAGCTCTGTATGTTTCTGACCTCAGTTTGGGTCTGCAAGAATATATTGCTGCTGAACTCTGCCCCTATTAGCTAACTGGAAAACGTCGTTAATTGAAAGCGACAGAACTGTAGACTCCCTTTGGTCTGAGATTACTGCCCTGATTATTCCTCTTCTGACTGAGCAAAATTCTGGAAGACCCCTCTTCCAAATTTGGAGTCTGAGTGTCATGCCACTCATGCCGACTTCTGAATTTCCTCCTCGTTCAGTATGCTGTGCAGGGTCTCCTACTGGGTACACACATCATCATATGCAATGTCTCCTTACCTCACCCAGAATTTGTGACCTGGGGCTGGGTAGCATGTGATAAAGCTGCTAGTTTGTGCCTATCCCCATCACAGTGTCCCCATATGCATTTGGGGCAGTTTGGTGTAAATCTGGAACCTCTTTTTGCTGTGTGGCACAGTCTCTCCAGGGGCACTGGAGTGCTCTTATGTACTTCATCCACAGTGTCCTCCTGTCTCTCTCCTGGTCTATCTCCCTGTGCTGAGCTAGCTCAGAATAGCTGGGCAGGACAAATGACTCATTGTGACATTTTCTTGATTTCCTCATCAGGATTTGATCTGGTGTATTTTCTAGATGTTTGGAGGAATTTGTGGACTGGATCTCATCAAAACGCTTCCTATCATTCCTGTTCCCTTGACTTCAATTCATACCATTGCTTTCTTCCTACCTTTCAGGCAGCCTGTCTGTTTTGCTGTATCATCATCAATGCCTTTCCACTAACTCACTGTAATCCAAAGCTCATTTCTAGGCCCTCTTCTCTGTTATTTTAATATTGTCTCACTTGATGATTTCATTAACTCCCATGGATTCAATTGTCATCTCTTCACATGACTCTCAGTAAAGTAACCTCTTTCCCAGGCTCGTATCACAAATTCAGACACCCACTGGATTTTGAACTGGATATTCTATTGACATTTCAAACTCAGTTATGTCCCAAAACAGAGCTCATTCTCTCTGCCCTGACCGTTTCAAATTTCCCTGTTTCTTTTCTGAACAACACTATCCTTTCAGTCACCAAGGCTGACAACCTAAGTGTTATCTTTGACTTTGCTGTCTCACTAGCTTACAGTATTATCAATTCTTATTGTTTCTCTCTTCACAGTGTTTCTCACATATGTCCCTTTCTTTCCCTCCCAAAGTCCATCATAATTCAAACCATTTTTACCTTTTGCCTGGATCATTACAGTAGCCTCTTAAATTGTCTCCTTGCCTCAAGTCTCCATGTCAATCCACCTTTCATATGGCTATCAAATTATTTTCCTAAAGTGTATATCAACCATTCCTCCCTTTACCTCCTACTCAGTAAATTACATTGGATCCAGTTTACCTCCAGGATCAAGTACAAATATTGTTCAGTATTTATAGCTCTTCACAATCTAACCCCAGTCTACCTTTCCAGTCTACACATTATCCATCTCCATGTATTCTGTGTTCTAGTCAACTTGGTTTCCTGCCTCTTCCTATGATAGGATTCTTGATGTCCTGTCTTTGTATGTTTGCGGTGACTTTCCTCTGTACTTGGGATGCTTTTTTCCCCTCCCCTCCATTCTGGAATTCCTGATATTCTTTTAAGTCTTATCCCTAGTTCTCACTTTTGTATTAGACTTTTCCTTGGCTTTTCAACTATAAATGAGTGCTTTCCCTCCAGAATTACCTTTTATTTGCACTTTTCATGTATTTCATATATACTTTCATATATAGTTTTTGTTATCTAAGAATGTAAGTTCCTTAAGGGTAAGAAAGTATCTTGGTTTTGTCTTTTTTTTAACATCTCTAGTCCATAATATAGTGCCTGGCATTTAGTAGATACTTAATAAGTGCTTTACTGAATGAAAAAATTCTTAACTATTAAGAAAGTAGGTCTTCTCAAATTAAACTAGCTAACATTTGGTTAGCCTACATTGAGTTGTATGTATCCAGAAAGTAAAATATAATTTCTCTTAAAATATATAATTTAGATTTTTGACCAATATTGACTGGTTTCTTCAGTTTTTCTTTATTAGTAAGATTTGTATGTATTTTGAGTTGTCAGCAATAGTTAAGTTTCAGAGGGATATTTGTATGGTTTTTTTTTGAATCTATGATTTCATTGGTTCAAAAAGCTGTATGGTAACTCTCTGCACTGATGTTGATAGGCAGCTTGTCTTTAATTTCCTGAGAATTAGAAAGGCTCTAAGATTAAATGACTTGTACATAGTCTTAGAGCTAGCAGGAATTGAATCACGTCTTCTTGACTCTAATTTCAGTTTTCTCTCCACTCTGCTGGTTCTTACCTATGTATATATTTCTATATCCATATGTATACACATACAGTGGTCAGTCAGAAAACATTTATTAAGTGCCTGCTATTTGCCAAGCACTGAGCTAAATGCCTAGGATACAAAGAAAGGCAAAATATAGTCCCTTCCTTGAAGGACCTTACAATCTAGTAGTGAAAGAAAACAAAAAAAGGATTCTGAAAAACAGGATATGGTGCAGGGGGTGTGATGGAGAAGTCCAGGGCCTGGTGGCAACTGAAGAGATAGGTGACCGGAAACTTTCCTTAAATGGACATTTGGGAGAAGCTCTCCATTCTCCAGTCAGAAGGAAGAAGTGAAGAGTACAAAAGAAGTGTGTAAAGACTGAAATGATCTTCAGGATGAAGAGGTCTCTGGGGCATGATGGGAAAGTCTAGAGAAATACAGCCAGGTTGTTGTCCTTGTGACATGGTGTTATTTGATATTTGAAATGGATAAACACTTAAAAATGCTTTTTAATAGGTCTTCAGGAACCCAGCAACTGATTATCCATTTTGTTAATTGTCTAGGTCCATTCTTTCACATCTTCTTTCTGCCTGATTGTAGTATTTATGTTTTAGGAACCTGTGGGTGGACAAGAACGCTGCCATGACAGTTGGTTTCCTGGTAGTAACTTAGTATCCAACATGAGGCACTTTATAAATTATGTGAGAGTGAGGGTTCCGGAGACAGCTCCAGAAGTGAAGAGAGAGCCACCTGCAAGTACTAGTTCTGATAACTTTGCTTCTACACAAGTAAGTGTGAAAGACACCTTATTATTTTGATGGTTCTTATAAACTCAGTGATATGCTTTGTTGCTTTGATGCTTTGTCTTGTGTCATGGAGCTTGTAGATTTTCTGTTTAATCCTGCCAGAGCTCTGAGAGAAAATATGCTTGTTTTTATCTTTGTGTTGCCTTTCATTCCATAAACACCTATCACATTGCCCTTTCTCACGAATCTTTTTCCTTCAATTGCCAGAGTTCAAGACGGCCTAAAGTCCTTCAAAGAGAGGTAGTTTTGTATGCTTTTTGCATTAACCAGCAACATGACTTTAAATGGAAATGAAAAAATTCTGTGAACTTTCCATTTTCTTAATACAGGCTGAACACCTTTTTCTTTTTAAATGTTTTAATTTGTAGGTTTTCATATTTTAAAGATAATGTCACATTATTGAATTTTAAAATAACACTGAACACTTTGACATTTGTGTAGGGTTTTTCTGATATTGCTAATAGAATATTGAAATAATTTTAGGCTTGCTTTGCATTTGGGCCTTTAAAAATAAAAGCTCATTACAGATGTTACTAACATCTCAAAAAAGATTGAAAGTATAGTTTCTTAATTCTAAATAAACTTATCCTTTAATTTCTTGTAGCATGTGTTTGAAATTACTAATAAGTTATTTTGCATTCTTGGAGGTCAGTTTATCTTTGAGTATAATTAAGCTTTAAATGATTGATTATGAGTTGGGTAATTACTACTTTTGAGCTTTTTAAAATGAATGGACAATTAAGTTTTTGCATGCAATGTTTAATGAAAAAGACAATAGTGGGAAAAAGATCTTACCATAGAGCTTTTAGTATTTTAGATAATTTAGCTTAAGTGTTCTCAGCCTCTAAAATTTATTTAAGGATAAGGGAACATTGAACCGAAAGTTTTCATTGTGTAGAATGGTCCATTCACAGAAAATTCATTTGCTATCTGATAGCAGGACTGGCTTTGTTGTTGTTTTTTCTTTTGATTAATGTATCAGAACATTCAGATAATAAGAAGAGGAGCTGTTAGTCAAATAGGACTGAAATTCACTGCTGTTGTCAGTTGATTGTACCAGATTAGGCATTTAATTGTTTCCTAAGAGCAGATCATGAACCTTCCGTTTGAGTTTTTAAAATGCTCAGAGAAACAGCAAATTTTGGAATTATTTCGTAGATTATTTTGCTAGAGGGGTGGTGTGCTGTAGTTAGTAGAGGAGCCTTTGGTGCCAGGAACACTAGTGTTCAAATACTGTTTCTGACACTTACTGGTTGTGTGATTATGGACAAATTACTTCTCTGATTCTGTTTCTTTATCCCTAAAATGAAGGATTGGATTAGATGGCCCCCAAGGTCTTTTGCAGCCATAGATTTTTGATTCTGTGGTCAAAACATTTGTTTATGGTTATATATTGAGGTGTTCTAAGGAGAGAGTATACGTCTTTTGGAAGATTACTATGAAAAATAATATCTACCATGACTTAACATGTTACAACTTTAGGTAACTTTGCCTTTTATATTAGCACTAAAAACATTCCTTCAAACCAATTTGTATCTTAATAGAAAGATAAGTTTAATAATTAATTTTGGTTTTAATGTAGAATCAGTTTAAACTTTTTGAGATGAATCAAATGATCTAGAGAAATACTTAGTTAAAAAAGTATCCTAGTCCTTTAAATAAAAGAAGTAATAATTTGCCTCACTGAGCAGACAATATTTTTCATCCTTCCTGTTGACTAAATTATTACTTTTAAAAGTATTAGAAGTAATTGCCCATAGTATTTTTTCCAGTTTAACATTCTCTAAATTTTGTAGTTAGTCATTGTTGATCTTAGATATGTTATCTTTAAAAATTCAGAAATTTAAGAAATTCTGAGTTGTAAGGCATACTAATCTTCTGGTAATAAGTAAAGTGTGCAAGATTCTTGCTAAGTGTACAGAAAGATGCCTGTTTTTTCCTTCATACTGGTAGAATTTAGTGGCAGCTCCCTCTGATTGTGTAGAAACTAAATGAAATCTTCCCAGAAATCACACTTACTTCTCAGTTTACATTCTTCCACATATTAAGATTAGACAAAACCTATTTTATTAGGGTTTTATTATTTTATTAATTAAACCCTTTAAATTTGTAGTAATAGTGATACCTTCCTCACAAGATTATTTGTAAGGATCAGATGCAAACTGTAAAATGTCTTATAAATGTTAGTTATCATTATTGCTAAAGATCAATTACACAGATTATAGAGAGGTTATTACCAATATCACCCTTGTCTAAATTGTGGAAAATAAAAACGAGAATAAATTGATGTAAGGGTAAGGGGCTCTTTCATTTTTCTTTTCATAGACATAAATGACACCAAATAGAGGGGAGCTAGATATCTATCTTTGCCAGTTTTACTAGCAAATTTCCTGGTAACGTTTTATTCAGTTGCTTCAATTGATTTGAGCTTCTATTAGAGTTATGATTACTCCAAGAATAGATCAAACAAAAATCTAATAATCAGGTTTGAAACATTCAAGAACTAGTTTTGAAATGGTAGTTTATTTTAGTGAAATGGTAGTTTATTTTAGGGTGCTCTGGAAATTTCTAGAAAGAAACAGTTTGGATAAAAGTTTTTTGAAAATTTAGCTTAAAAAAACCTGCAGTTGAAAGAAAATGCAAACCTTGCTTGATTTTCTACCTCATAGCTGTGAACCATAGCTGTGAACCATGTCCTTGATCTCTTTTGATAAATGACTTATTCAAGTGAATCACTTTCTTACATCATACTTTATTGGGAATTAAATATGCTTGAGAGCTGTATATCAGGGACCGCATATTGTTTCATGAGAAATAGAATCAGATGAAGACAAAGTCATAGTCAGCACAACTAAAATTTTTCTATGTAAACATGTATTGCAGAAAGGTTAAAAAATTAGTATTTTTGACATACAATATCTTTTCTTTGGAGTATATGCTCTTTTTTGTTTATACAATGAAAGAATGAAAGAATGAAATTTCTTTAGAAGATGAAGAAAGTATTTGTAATAATTAGTATGTTTTAAAAATACTTAGACATATGTAAAAGACTAGACATTCTCTTAAAAAATTAAAACTCATGCTTTAAAAATTGCTGAATAATTTCTCTTGCTGTTTTTCTGTCTTTTTTTTTTTTTGGTAGAATTCAGGTACAGCTCAAGTTTTCAGCTTAGTAGCAGAACGTAGAAAGAAATTTCAGGAGATCATTAATCGTAATAGTGGTGAAGCAAATCAGGTGGTTCGTCCCAAAACAGCAAGTAAATGGTCTGCTCCTGGTTCAGCTCCACAGTTAACTACAGCTATTTTGGAAATCAAAGAAAGTATATTATCTTTGTTAATCAAACTTCACCACAAGCTCTCAGGAAAGCAAAACTCTTACTATCCTCCCTGGTTAGATGATCTAGAAATTTTAATCCAACCAGAAATTCCTAAATACTGTCATGGAGATGGTATGACTGCCGTCGAGAGAATTTTGTTAAAAGCTGCATTGCAAAGCAGATTGAACAAGCGCATCATTGAAGAAATATGTAGGAAAGTGACCCCTCCCGTACCTCCAAAAAAGACCAGTTCAGCAGAGAAGAAGACTTTGGACAAAGAAGAAAGGTAATGTATTTTAAACTTTTAAAAATATGTGGCAGGAATTTCAACAGTGATTGTAGGCATATTACATTTTAGATAAATTGAAATGAAAGTAATTATTATTATATAGGTTTTATACAATTTTGTTCTGATTTTTCTGGATTGATGATCTTATATGCCAAATTTATCAGTTAACTTCAGAGCATAATTTAACTTTAATTGTAATGATATGGATGTAGAATTTGGCATTTGTTCTACTTCATCTCTTCTATTGTCTTTAAAGATCTGAGTTAAGTGTATAAAAGATATAATAATGATAACAATAACAATATCAACAATAGTGATTGTCATTTATATAGTGTTCCAAAATGTACAGAACACTTGACTTCCTTTCAACAATCCTGTGAAGTAGGGAATAGTTATAATTTAGTTAATATAGATTGTGAAATCTATAATTTGTTGATTATTACCTAAAACTATCAATAAAAATGAGTGCTCTAGTGAACTCTGGAAACTGTGATTATAAAGACCTGTTTCCTGTTTAAAAACTAGTAATTGTGAATTATTGGAAAACTACTTAACCGCTTGTGTCCCTTTTCACCCTATGGGCCAATATACTAAAGATCACCTTGTAGGTAATATATTCAGTATTATGTGTGTATTTTTTAAAGTAAGGACTCTATAGAAATACAATTTGCAGTTTTTACTGATGTGTGGCTGAAGTAACCCACCTTTCCATCCTAAAGATAATTTGCATTTTGGAAGAGAAGTCTTAGCTGTAGTGGTATCTAATTTTGTAGCCCCTTGAAACATCGTAATTTTGTAGATTTTATTCCTTTATTTAAGAGGAAAAGGTACTGGTCTTCTTGATGAATAGATAGGAAACAAATTCAGTAACATTTTAAAAGTGTGCAACTTTTCTTTGACTAAGAAACCATGAAGCAGTCATCTTCTAATTCCTTAAAAGCAAGAATTCCTTTTCTCTTTGTCTTGAATCTTTTTATAACTGAACATAACTACTTAAAGTAAAAGAATTATCTACTAGGAGATCTTCAAGAGAGAACACATGCCTCTTAATTGAGCATTAAAAATAATAATGAATGAAGTTTTACAAATGTCACCTCATTAAAAAAAAATCCAGAAACTTGAGAGCCTTGACTTGAAATTTCTTTGTGTCTCTCATGTTTATAAGTGGAATTCATGGTTAACACTCAGCATCCAAACTAAGGAATTGGAGGCATTGGGTAGATAATCTAAAAGCTATTTTCTATTCAGTTTTGAAATGCGTTATATGAATATATTGTGCAATATATTATTATTGGTTTATGGTAGTAGTAAAATGGAAGTTTGCATCTGTAAAGCAGAAAGAAGGTGATATGCTTTACTGGGTAACATTTGTCTTGAAATGAGAAGTTTGTTACAGATAATCCTCAGAATATGTGACACATTTTGTCCAACTAATCTCTTTTGGACTTAATGCTCCAGGAATGTGTTTTAAAAATAAATCATGAAGGTCTCCTTTTCCTTAAAAGAACAAAATAAATGTACAATCACGAAGGTCTTGGAAGAAGGAGGAGTTCATTTAGGGCCACAATATGCTTTAAAGAAAAAGCCGTTATCCGCAGCCACTACCCACATTAATTCAGCAAGAATTTGTTAAGCACCTGCTATGCCTATAGCACTGTGCTGGGTGCATAGGGGTGGGGGTATAAAAGTTCTGAAAACACACCATCTGTGAAATGGTTGATAAGATTAAATGTGGTCCATCTATGTTGACAAAGCAAAGGGAGAATTCAGAGATCTTAAAGCATTCTGTGCCCTTTGTGCTGCATGGAGTGTCAGCTGTGAAAATGTGCCTGTTTTAAAAATATGATTGTATTTTTCTGACGCCTATGTAGTAATTAGGAAAAATGTGTCATTTCCATATCCAGACAGAGAAACTCATTTTCGCTCCCTATAGGCAGCTTTTTAGTTTATTGAAGTGAGTGTTGAGCTTAGAGTCAGGAAGAACTGAGTTTGAATCTTGCCTCAAACATTAGTTGTGTTTCTCCAGATAAGCCACTTACTTACTTGCCTTAGTTTCCTCATTTGTAAAATGGGAATAATGCATGCACCTACCTCATGGATATTGTGAGGCAATGAACTAATATTTGTAAATTGTATTGATAAGTCTTAAGGCACTGTGTAAAGGCAGTGATGATGATGTTTATGATGTTTTTGTTGTCATTGTTGATTTTGTTATGATAAGATTCATTATCCATGTTACTTAAGATAAAAAATGTAATAATTAAATTGGTCAGTTGATCTGTTTAAATTAGGCAATAGAAGACATGATGAGTTTTAAAATTTATGCCAGTATTTTTTGAATTTATAATTTAGGGTTCTGGTTGTATATAATTTTTATGGAAGGAAAGTATTCAATAAACCACATTACTAAAGAGTTCTATAGTATTTATAATGAATATGACACTTTTTATGTACACATTCTGAATGTTTTTATTTTGAACAAAGACTGCAAATTTAAACAAAGACTGATATAATACAAATGAAATCCTGAGATTTTAGTTACGTTGTCTAAGAATATTTTCCTTTGAGTACTGGTAATGATAATAAGTATTTGAAACCAATTCAGATATCAACAGTGTCTTGTGATGGGCTAGAATTGAGATGAATCTATTTGAATTTAGCTGTGCTGCTTACATGGTGTATCTTTCATTTATTTTTGGATTTCAGATCTGGTTTGGTAGTAATGAGGATCGAACAGTGTATGAACACTTAGTGATGACCTATTTTCAGGTTTTTCAACCTATAGACATTGACCTCATGATAAATGATCTCCATAGAAACCAAGATGGAGTGCTAAAAGAGAGTCCTAGTAGGCTGAAATATCTTCCTGCCTCAATATCTTAGCTCCTTAGGCTATAATGGAAAATCACTGAGCAGCACTGAATCTGTCAGACCTTGTTTATATCTTCTTATTAAGGGTCTTTATTTACAGTTGAATCTACTTTAGGAAAGGCATAACCTAGATTGAGGAAAAGTACATGAAGGAAAATAGCTATGATGGTTTTCTAGAAAATGTTAAGAATGCAAAACCTTTGAATATAGTCACCAACTTACAGATGACTCATACATGCACATGACAGTCATCATTCTTGGTTGCAACGTCTTTGCCTCCTTTTTCTAAGACTTTGTTACCCTTGTGGAAAAAAGATAGAACTTTCAATTAATTTTGGGTTCAAAGTGTATGAAAGGAAGAAGTTACAGTGGTTACGACCAGTATATGTAATGTTCTACATTACATAATCTCATCCTCCAACCTGCCCAACCTCGACCTCAGCAAAAAGCAAGTGAGGCCCATTTTCATAACTTTTCTTTGGGGAAAGGCTTAGTGATTATATTTACATAGACTTTAGTTTAAAATTTTTCCCCCCATTTACATTATTGCTGTCATTGGGTATATGGTTTTGTACTGGTTCTGGTTATTTCAGTTTTCATCATTTCATTTAAGTTTTCTTTTATGTGGTCTTCTCTGATCCTCAGTTTTTTCTCATCTGTAAAATTGGAGATAAAAATATCCATAGTATTTGCCTTACAAGGTTATTGTGGAGCTCCAGTGAGATTATACATAAAGATACTTTGAAATTTTAAAGCATAGTAGAAATATCAGTTGTTAACCAGGAAATAAGCAGAATAATACTGTCAGCAAACTTTATAGAAATATTTGGCTTGGTTATGAAGCCAGGTGGATAATTTGCACAAATAAGTTGATTTTTTAAGAATAACCTGAAGTGTATTTCCTTCCATTCTTTTTATACATGTTCTCATTATTTTCAATTTAACAAATATTTCTTTTGCTATAATTTACTCTTATTTTATATTAATGTTGTGTATCATAAAATTATATATTCCATATTTTCTTATGTGAAAAAAACTAAAAATTCTGATTTTATCAAATTTGTTTTATGACCTAGTATATAGATTTTTTATTATAGGAATCAATTTTTAAACTTTTTGAATTCTATATTTTGCTATATAATTTTTTTTATATTGCTCCAAATCCATTCAATAAATTTTTATACTAATTTCAGGAGTATATTTTAACTTTCTTTTATCTGTGCTCTTTTCCTAATTTTCAAAATAACTCATGAAATTTTTGCTTTTAAGTAGTTCTAGTTCTTATTCTAATTCGTAGAGTAAATGCTGAAATTTTTTTTCTGGCTTTCCACAGTTTTTGTTGTCTTAAAGTTATATTTATCCAGTATTATTCATTTTAATAAAATTGTCCAATAATGTTATGCTGCTCTGTTAACAGATACTTATAATATGATGTCATCATAAAATTGCTCCCTCTAAGCTTTTCCTGAGGTACTTACACATCTTAATCGCCTGTATATAATCTTTTCTAGCTTTAAGTTTTATCTTAAATTTTTAGTTCCTTATCAGACTGTTGTGCCATCTGTGTTTTAAGCCTCTGTTGCTGTCTTTTGGCTTATTTCTGAAGAAATCACCTTTATGTCTTTTGTACCAGTTGCTAAACAATGGACCACTTTATGAAATCCATGCTTCTCCCTTCTATGATTGCTTTGTGTTCTACTCCTTCTGCAATTGTTTAATTTCTTTTCTATG
The DNA here is from genome assembly GCA_023548195.1 of Bettongia penicillata ogilbyi. NCBI lineage: Eukaryota > Metazoa > Chordata > Mammalia > Diprotodontia > Potoroidae > Bettongia > Bettongia penicillata. The sequence goes on from JAJHZJ010000174.1 coordinate 2,976,809, forward strand.
CTCTGGTTATTTTCCTGCCTTTTAGATTAATCCCTAACTTGAGTATTCATTGTTTTAAATAAAAAGTATTTAGGGTTGATTGAATTCTATCAATCATTTGGAATACTATTCATTAAATAATTGAAGGAGTTAATCTACCTCTAAAAGTAGGATGATTAATGCACAGAGTGAAGAAGGACTTGGTTCAATAATTTTTTAAAAAGAGTTTAATAAGTGAATGTATCGGGAAAATATGACTGACTTTTCCAAACTAAATTGTATTACACAGGGATCTTATTTTCTTTAGAAATCTTAAAATTTTTGTTGTATTTGGGGCAAAAAGACTGCTGTGAGATAACTGGAGCTTATATGCTAACATCTTTTTGCAGAGGATAAGAAAATGAAATTAATGTAATTTTTAATATTCTACAACTCCATTTCAGAGGTTAGCATTGGAAAATTACTTAAGATTAAAAAATAAAGCAAGCTAAAGCCCTATAGAATTTAAAGAAGATTCATGCCTTTATAGCTAACATCTTTGTAGTGCTTTGAGGTTTGCAAAATGTTCTCAATATTATATCATTTGATCATGAATATTTCATTTAAGAAATGAGCTGGAAAATATTAGCTGGCCATAGCGAGCGTCCAGCTTCAGAAAAAACGTTAGCAGATAAGAAATAAGTGGCTACCAATGCTGAATGATTGACAAATCAACTGTCTGTATATAAACAGGCCATTGACTTAGTAGGGCTAATAGCAAAATCCTTATCAAATTAGAAGAAAGGAAAAAATGAGAAGATTGAATCTAATATACAATCAAAACAACTGACTCTGGAGTAAGAAGGCCTAGATTCAAGTACCACCTCTGAGACTTTTTGGACTGGTAACCTCCTTGACTCTGTTTCATCTTCTTTTTAAATGAATTTAGACTAAGTGACTACTGAGCTAGCTCCTTTTAAGATAATATGATCTATGATCCTTTGAATTCCATCTGGACTTATTTATATAAGCTATTGATTCTAGTTCTATTTGTGCCTCATTGTGGCACATGGTGATAGCCCTGGGAGCTTGAGTGCTGTAGTAGCACAGTGCAAATTCTAGGAGGTTTCTCTCCTGCTAAAAATGTTTTCATTATAATTCTCCAAACAGACAATATGTTTCTTCTCTGAGGACCACGTTTTCTAAATACAGAGAAATCCTTCACAAGGATTTGTTTCTTGGTGGTGAATTCTTTGCCCACAGTAACACCATGAAACAAACAGAAAAAATGACCCTCGGTTTGGTTTGGCCAGCCCTCTTTTTTTTTTTTTCCCCTGTAGTGGTCAGAGCTAAGTGGTAGAGAAGGCACCATACATCCATCTACATGGCCCATACATGGAACACACATGTACAAAACATGCAAACATGGAACATACATGGAACACAGCTTCCTCAGGAACATACATTAACTCAGTTGTTAGTACTCTAAATTGACCAGAAACCAGTGAGTAGCTACGCTGCTAGAGGAACTGAATCATATCAATGATGATATTCTCACTATAAATGAAAGTAGAAGATAGAAGGAACTTGTATGACTATCATTGAAGAGAAAAATAATGGAGTTAGCAGAGTTGATTCTGTAGTGTATGTAAAAACAAAAAATCCCAGAACACTACAGGATGTGCAATTTCCTCGTATCATAATGCTCATGTTTTCTATTACAAAAGAGTATAATGATAATGACAAATAACTTTGAAAGAATTAGGAACTGGTCAGAATAATGACCACCCATGATTCTAAAGGTGTAATGATGAAACATGACCCCCACCTCCTTAGAGAGAGGTAAAGGGCTCAGAGTGCAAAGTGTAAGCTCTGCAGCCAATGCGGAAATTTGTTTTGCTTAACTATACATGTTTATAACTGGGGTTTTGCTTTTCTTCATTCTCAGTTAGTGGGAGTGATTGAGGTGAGAAGGAAAGAAGGCAAATTTTTGTAGATTTAAAAATATTAAATTTAATCTAAAAAAGAGTAGCATGAAAATAATTGTAGTTTATGTGCCAATAGGTATTATAGAGAATGGAGAGGTAAGAACTTGATAAGACTCTCCAGAGTTAAATCAGCATGCTCTTAGATACTTGATTATTGAATTCAAAGATGAACATAAAAGAGGGTGACAAAAAATGCTTGAAAATATGGCTGAGGAGTAAAGAGTGGAGAGACTCTAAGTCTTACAAACTATGCTAAAGAATCACACCTACATTTCATAAATGGTTCCTTTTAAGAATTGGGATATTTGGACACCCTGCACCAAATAACACTACTGGTCTTCCTGCCTGGAAAGCAGGTGTAAAGGAAAATTTGTTGAGAGTCTCAGCTAAGCTTATTGTCCCAAGGACATCAAAGGAGGAAGCTAGAAGAAGGATAACAACAAAAAGTGGAAGAGATCTGTACAATATTTTATAACAAACTCTCTTTGCCATCAGCAACAGTGGAACCCCACCACATTTGAGCTTTTTTAAATCACTGTTTCAGTTGTGTTGGTAGAGGGAAGTTGAGATATTTCTGAGGAAAGCAAAAATGGGAAGAATCTACTGGATAGGAGCATGTATGCATAAAGGAGGCACTTTCGAGGGGTGACAAAATTTGGAAATCATGATCAGTACTCAAGATCCCTGAAGGAGGGAGAGCTCCTAAATGATTTGAAAAAAATCACGAGCTGACCTCAGTAACTATTCATCTACTATGCTTATAACCTCATCTTTCCAAAATCTTGGTGAGAAAAATCTAAATCTTTATAGGGTAAAGGTAGACTTTCTTAAATGCTGTTCTGTTGTAGACCACATTTTTAAGTAGTTACAAATTGTTTAAAAGATTTACAAGACCTATTATAGTAATTATTTATTGACTACATGAAAGCATTTGATTCAGTACAATTAAATTCTAACTTAACAGTTCTTTTTCATCAAGGTGTATCCCAACTGCATATCAGAATTGTACAAGATTCCTTGATAGACCTGACAAGAGACCTTGGTAGATTTAACAACTTTGTTCAATAACCTCATTATTAATAACGAGTTAAGCATATTTAGGTATGTTTGCTACTGTTATAGAGGACTTTAGTGCACAAGCCAAATAAATAGGAGATTACCTGTAATTGTTGAGATTCTCTAGATGCTCTTTGCAAGTGACCATTTTAGAGAGACTTCTGAATAGAAAACTAGATAAAGATAGATAGAGAAAATTAGTTAGATAAAGATAGATAAAGAAAGCCAATCTTATTATTATGTTGTTAAGTGGACATCTCATTGAGTTGAACCATCAATATATCTGTCTTGAACAGGCACTTTAGGTGGACAGTGATCTAGGTCTAGAGTGATCATAATATTGTAGTGCTAGAAGGGACTTTGAAGGTCATCTAGTACTTTATAGGTGAGGAAAGTGAGATAAAAAAACTAAATGACAGGTCGTGTGAGGCCAAATCAAGCGCTCTTTCCACTGTATCATGAGGTTGGATTGACTCGCATTTGAAAAATTTTACAAGACTTTCAGTTATCTAGCCTCCCCCTACCTGTTTGAACTTGGTGCATGCTTACATAAAGTTCTTATTGCATTGTTGAGGTTAATGGGTAGGGCTTCTAGGCTCATGGTTATCATTTCACGCATCAGGGTGGTTGGATGTTGAAAAGGATTAACAGTTTTATAATGAAGGATAGAATGTCTTGCCCAGATAGAGCTGATTGGCTTTTTTACCTTTGATTTTATAGGCAGGGAGCTGTTGGGGTTATGCTTTGGTAAGCAGAAACAAAAGGTGCGACTTCAGGAATGAGGAACTCAAATATATCAGATAGAGATAGTCTGTTTCAAGAATAGCCATACCCTCGAAGTTTTCTCTAGTGCTCTATTCACCTTCCAGGGTACTTTTCCACCTTAGAGTTCTATAAGAAATTTTGTTGTTCAGTATTTTTCAATCATATCCAACCCTTCATGACCCTGTCTGGAGTTTTCTTGGCAAAGATACTGTAGCTCATTTTGCAAATGAGGAATCTTAGGCAAACAGAATTAAGTGACTTGCCCAGGATGACAGAATAAGTGTCCAAGGCCAGATTTGAACTCATGAAAATAAGTCTTTCCTGAGTCCAGGCTTGATACCCTACGCATTGTGTCATCTAGCTGCCCAAGAAGCTTTGCACTGTTTGGGAATTATGATTCTGTGAGATAAATTTCACTAAATTATTTATCTTTTTTGTTTGAAGTTAAATTTTGCTAAAATCATTTATATCATTTTTATAGCAAATTTTTACATAGTTCTTAGAGAATTGTATAAATTCCAAAGTTCTAGATTCAAATTTGATAGTCATTCACATAGAAATAATTGAGGCTGAGTTCAGGGGGTGAGTTCTCCATAGGGAAAATTGTGGTCAGAGAGAAAAAACATAAGGGTAAAGATGATAGGACTTTAGTCTTCTTTCAATCCAAACTATTTTATTATATTTCAGAATTTAGAAGGAATATGAAAATTAGTGAGCTCTAGGGGACAGGTATTTTAGGTTAGGGGAGAGTGAAAGTGAATAGCGATAATTTATGTTTTAGTGTACTTTCTTATATCTGCTCTCTGTACTCAATGAGTATATCATTCCAAAAAATCCACCCTTCTCTTGCAGTGTTTTTTTTTTCCTGCCTCCAATCCAGCCATACAGACTGAAAACACTATACACATCTATCAGAATATATCAATTTAGAAGCTGAAGAATACTATTCATAAATAGCAAATAGAAGATGTTGATTTAAATAGCTGTAATATTGAACATACAAACTAGAGTTTGATGATGATAAATAAAAATCCCAAAAGAAGCATTTATTGTCTGTTTTATGCCAGGTGCTCAAAATGTAAATACAAAAGTGAGACATCCTGCTGTCAAGGAGCTTTCTTTCTATTGGGGGAAAGCTCAAGTACTGTAGAATACCACATATATTATGTGAAGTAATTTTCTAACAGCATTTTTGTTTATTTTCATTGCATAATTTTTCTTATTGTTCTGGTTCATTGGATGCAACTAGCCTCTCCACTACTACCACTTAATAATGTAGCTTTGATGGGACTTAACCCCACCAAAGATATGAAAAAATGCTCTAAATTACTATTGATTAGAGAAATGCAAATTAGAACAACTCTGAGGTACCACCTCACACCTGTCAGATTAGCTAACATGATAGAAAAGAAAAATGAAAAATGCTGAAGGGAATGTGGAAAAATAGGCACATTAATGCATTGTTGGTGTAGTTGTGAACTTGTCCAGCCGTTCTGGAGAATGATTTGTAACTATAAAACTGTGCATATCCTTTGAATGAGCTAATACCACTGCTAAGTCTGTATCTCAAAGAGATCAAAGAAAAAAAGAAAACATGGACAAAAATACTTATAGTGACTCTTTTTGGTGTTGACAAAGAACTAGAAATTGAGGAAATTATCAGCTGGAGAATGACTGAACACATTGTATAGGATTGTAATGAAACACTATTGTGCTATAAGAAATGACAAGATGATTCAGTAGAACTTACATGCCAAGTAAAGTAAACAGAACCAGGAGAATATTGTATACAGTGCAAACAATATTGTAAGAATGATTAACTGTGAAAGACTTAGCTACTTTGATCACTACCATAATCTAAGACAATTCCTAAGAATTTATGATGAAGAATATTTTCCATTCTCCTCAAGAAACAGATCTGATGAACTCTTGAGTGCAGATTGAAGTACAGTTTTTTCACATTCTTTATTTTCTTCCTTTTTTTGCCACATGACTAATATGGAAACATGTTTTGCATGATTTCATATGTATGATAATTATTATATTGTTTGCCTTCTCAATAAGTGGGTGAGAGGTCTGCAGGAGAGAGAATTCAGAACTCAACATTAAAAAAAGAATGCCCAAAATAAATAAATTAAACAAAATAGTAAGGGACCTTCGGTGTAGAAATTGATATTGGTGACATTTTTTTTGGACATGAAAGAACCCAAAGTAAAGGAATTGTTGAAGGAGCAGGTAGGAATGACTATATAGACACCATCTTTTGAGAAAGAGAAGAGGAATGTGAAGGGGAGGACTACAAATTCACAGGATTTTAAAGAAAATAATCTTACTAAGACTTAGTAACTGAATTGTTGGGATAAGATCCAAATATAAACAGATTTCCAGCATGCAGAAGAGATGCTGAGGCACTTTTTTTGTCTCCTTTCTGGATTGTAAGTCATTGATCCATGAGGTAGACCAGTAATATAACTGATTATTAAGCTCCCACACAGAAATTAGTCAGTACCTGTTCCAAATTTTTATTATGATAGATAATGTGTTCCAAAAGTCTTAGTGCAGTTTATTTAAACCTACAGTTTAAATTTTAATAAGCTTAAACTGCACTAAGACTTGTGTAAGTATTTTAATAAACATAGTCTTCCCCATTTCTTTTCAGTTTACATTCTAATGTTATATAGGGGATATATTATGCAGTAATGAGTAAGTCTCCATTTTCTATTAATATGTATTTTAGTTTTCTGAAAGGACATAAATATGGAGTAACTAAGTTTAGTTTGTTTATTGTAGTGAAAACATATCATAAATGTAACCAGGATCATGACTTCATTTCCTGTCGGGGGTCTTTGTAGATAGCTATTACAACATATGCAGAAAAAAGTAGTTTCCCATTTGTGAGTTTTCTAAAGCCTCATTTTAATTATAGTGATTGTATTATCAAAAACTGCTGGAGCTAGAGATGTGGTACATCTTCTCTGTCTTTGTTTAATTTAGGCGACAAAAGGCTAGAGAAAGACAGCAGAAGTTGCTTGCAGAATTTGCTTCCAGACAGAAAAGCTTCATGGAAACTGCTATGGATGTTGGTGAGTTTTAACGTATTTAGTGATATGTGTAATTATAATGCCATACTTATGTAGAGCATGTAGGTTCTGGAGTGACCCTCCCATAACCACATAGGTCAGGGTACTAGAGTTCAGGTGGTTACCGTGTCTCCATTAGGGATCCAGGGATAACCCCGAGGAATTGGGGGGTATTTTTCTAATGCTATCACTCATGAGCCCTGCTGAGATACTTCTTCCCAGGATTAGTAGTAGATATCAACTAATCAGCTTGGTTAGCAGTTTGCCATAGTGACAATATAGTTGGTATAAAACATTTACTTAAAAAGTTTGTGACAAACTCACCTGTCATTACATAAAGAGTGTAAAGGAAGGTGGACTCTGGCTTAGTAAGTATAAATGGCAAAGAGGTTACAGTTTCTGGCTGCTGGAAATCGTTTTCTTCACTTCATGAGGTAGTTATGATATTGCCTCTAGGCATGGCACAACTTCTGTGCTGGGCTCCTCTTAGAGTCTTGAAGGTATTTTTTCTCAGTGTGTCTAGTTTTTTCTTGGCTCCAGTTGTATAACTGCATCAGCTATTTCAGGGACATTGTTAGGATAAAGATGCCAGTGGGAAGTACAAAATCTACTAACCCTCCGAATTTTGTCAAGTCCTCCTCTGGTCAAAGAGGAGGAAGGACACTAAAACTGAGTTTGAGGCTAGGGCCCTTTTCTCTCTAAGCAATTCCTTGTTAGGGACTTGGCTAGAAGCTTCCATCACTTAGTCACCAGATACTTGGATTCTTATATACACCTAAAAGGTTTGACTAAGTTTCTTCATCCAGAACCAATAAACTTCCTGTGCAGAATTATTTTCTTCATGCCGTAGCTTTCAAAGACTTTTAAAGTCTGAAGTCTGTAATTGATTGATCTTTTCATTAGAGATGTCTTGACCTTATTCAAACCTAGTTCATATTTCTGATTGATTGACTGGTCTCATTTGACAAATGAATCAAGGCATAATATCTTATCAGTTGTTAATTTAATTGGGGCAGGCTAATTTATTGACTCATTTGATTACCATCCTTAGACTTTAAAAAAATTACTATTTTTTTATCCTGTCAAAAATTAATCTCAATTCAAATCTTTTAAAAATGAATAAATTGAGTTCAAAAAAGGTAAAGCTTGGTGCCATGTGTATGTATCTAAGGAAGATGATAATTGATATGATACCTCTTCACAGAAGTATAAGACTTGTCATAGGTAAAAATTGAATTATGATGCCACAGTACATATAGTCATTAAGAAAAGAAAAATAAAAAGTCTCCTTTTCATTTTCCTTTTTATCTTGGAGGTTTACAGGAGACATTAAAACCTGTTACACCCTAAATTTGATTGTCTTCTGGTTTTCAAAGGATTGAATTAATGAATCCTCAAGAACTATAGTATATGAACCCCTACAGGTTTTTCTCTCATTTTACTAGATTCTTCTCCTTCCCAACTCCTGCCCTTAGATTAGGGGCTTTTATTATATCCATGTAGATGCTTTTGCAAACTCCCTAGCCTTCTAATTCTTTAGCCTATCCTTCCTGACTTAGAGTGATTTTCAGATCTTTCCCTCCCATCTTGATTTAGTTATTTTTTCCTTTTTCTCATTAAAGCAGCCATTCCCTGACTACTTCTTAAAAAGGGCTATTCAGCGAATGGGCATTACTGCCCTCTAAGTGAGTACCTGAAAAGGCCTTAGCCTAAAAGGCCAAGGTCTTACATTGCATCCTGGGCTGTCTCCAGTCATCCTGATGAATATCTGGTCACTGGATCCAGATGGCTCAGGAGGAGAAAGTGAGGCTGGTGACCTTGTACATCCCTCTGTCACTCAAAACAAAGTCAAGTGCAAGTCATGTCATCATATCTGATGTCATGGTCTTCTTCAAGAATGAAGGACAGACACAACAGCCTGGATACAATAAACATTTATTAAGTGCCTACTCTGTGCCAGGTACTGTGCTAAGTGCTGGGGATGCAAATAAAAAAATGCAAAGAAAAACAGTCCCTACTCTCCTAATAATCTATTGGAGAAAGACAGTGCACAACAAAAAAGTGAAAAAGAACAGGGGTGGGGGACCGAGTGAATACCTGTCATGGGGATATAATGATGGTGGAGTTGAAACCAAGCAGAGTATCTGATAGCAATGAAGAGATGGCTGAGATTTTGAGTTTCCCCCCCACCCCATAAAGAGAGGCTACAGGCAGATAGGGAGTCTTGCTTTCTAGCCCTCCTATTAGAAGGGCAGAAGCAACTGAGGTATTGATGGTGTGAGAATGGAAGCTGGGGCAATTTCCATAATGATAACCCTAAATCCGTGTTCCTTCAGGCCACCTCAGTCATGTGTAAGCATGGTCACACTAGAGCTCATCCTTACTAAACAAGTATTTTAGTTCTCTAATTAGAAACTGACATTCTCATACCTCATTATAATTTACTAGTACTAGTCTTTTTTTTATGATTTACTTTAGCTACACTTACTTTTTAATCTTTTCAAGATCTCCACTTTCTCCATCCTTCAACATTTTCTCAAATATTTGTTATTTTTTAGTCTTTTTTTATGATTTACTTTAGCTACACTTTTTAATCTTTTCAAGATCTCCACTTTCTCCATCCTTCAATATTTTCTCCAATATTTGCCATTACCTCTGCTCTGACTGCACTTTCTTCCTTTTCCATCTTGGACTTAATATTTAACCATTTCAATTCTGCACTGTCCTCTGCTCTTAAATCCATTGCTCCTTTATCCTGTTGGTGCTCTTTTCTTGCTAAACCTTAGCTCTAAAGTATTTCCACTGTCTGCCTTCTCTGATTCTGTACATGAGCCACTCAGTACAACTGGAAGAAGTCTCACATCTATGCCAACGGGGATCATTACAAATTCATGTTATCCAGCCTCAACTAGACCCTTCCTACAACAAAGCAGTCTTTTTATTCTTTCTTAATTAATTCTCTGTCTCACTCCCCACAGAAGCTAGGTAGTACAGTGGATAGAGTCCTGGGTCTTGAATCAGGAAGATGTTCAAATTTGGCTCCAGACACTTATTAGCTGTAGGATCCTTAGACAAGTCACTTAACCTCTGTCTTCCTTCGTTTCCTCAATTGTAAAGTGAGAATAATAATAGGACTGACCTCACAGGCTTTGTTGTTAGGATCAAATGCGACAGTATTTATAAAAGCCCTTAGCGTAGTGCCTACCACACTGTAATTGCTTAGTAAATGCATGTTCCTTTCCCCTTCCTCCTTATACTTTTCCCTCACACTTCCTCAAGCCATTGTAGTCTGTCTTCCAGTCTCATTAGTTAATCTCATTAGTTACCTGAAATTTTTCTTTTCAAAGTTAGCAATGATCTAGTGTCAGATCTGGTTGTCTTTTATCAGTCCTAATTCTTCTCAACCTATTTGCTATATTTGATGCTGTTGACTACTTTTCTCTTGAATCCTCTATCCTCTTTGTGTTATTGTGACTGGTTCATCTCCTACCTGTATAACCTTCTTTGTCTCCTTTGCTTTCTCATCATCTATAGCATATCCCCTAACGGTGGATGTTCTCCAGATTTCTCTCCTGGGTCCTTTTCTGTTTTTCCTCTATACTCTTTAAGTAATATCATCCATTCTCATAAGTTTAATGGATATCTCTATGAAAATCTAGGTCCCAGACTTATAAATCTATGTAGATCTGTCCCAGATCTAGACATTCAGTCTTGATTTCTTCCTGAGCTTAACTTCCTATATCACCAGTTGCTTATTGGCTGTTTCAAACTGGATGATCTTAGAGAAATCTCAAACTCAACATGTACAAACTGAACTCATTATCTTTCCTCTGTAACTGTCCTTACACTCCAACTTGCCTATTTCTGTTGAAGATGCCACTGTCCTTGTATTCTTCTGGTTTTTAATTTTAACATTGTCCTGGACTTCTTCCTCTTCCACCCCTCACAGCCATTCAGTTGCCAAATCTTGTGGTTTATATCTTCACAGCATCTCTGGCATCTATCCTCAGCCTTCACTGAGGGACCATGTTAGTTTACTGCAATAGCTTTCTCTTGGTCTTCCTGCCTCAAGTCTCTTCTCATTCCAATCCATCAAACATAGTTTTGGTAAACTAATTTTCCTTAAACATGGATCTGATCATGTAATTCCCAGGCTCAATCAACTCAGATGGTTTCCTATTATTGTTTCTAAGATCAGATATAAAGTCAGTTTTTTAAAGGCCTATGCTACGTAGCCTTAACCTATCTATCTTGCTTCACTGGATGTTATTGCCAATCCCTTCTCTGAGATTTGGCCAAGCTGGCCTTCCCTCTACTACTTGTAAACAAGACTCCTTCTCTATTCCTTGTACCTTTGTCTTTTCTACATATCTGGAATGTACTTCCTTTCTGCTTTTACCTAATAGAGTTTCTATCTTTTTTTAAGACAAAAGTCAAGCACTATCTTTTACATGAAGCCTTTGTTGATCCTCTCATCTGTTAGTACTCTCTCATATATTCAGTTTATATTTATGCTCTTATATTTTATGTACCTGTTTTCTCCTGCATTGGAATGTAAACTCCTTGTGAATATGAGTTATTTTGGCTTTTGCACTCCCATCTCTACTACTTTTCCTCTCTCTTTTTCCCTTGGTACTTCCTCTCTACCCCTAAAATCAAAAGGAAACAAAAAATGCCTGTCTTTTTTTTCCATATGTAATGATTTTTCTTTTAGAAGAATATGAGTCACTTATGATTTGTGCAATTTTATTTAGTTTTTTCTTAAATTCATTTTGTATTCTTGCATTTTAGGTCCATCGTATTTCTATTCTTTTTTCATCTTTATAGTACTTTTTCTTTCTTTTTTGTTTTTATTTTATTTTTGGAATGGAGAAATATTCCTGGGCTTTCCAAGTTTATATAAATGTAAAATGAATTTATCTACCTTCAGTAGATATGACCTCTGTCTTTTTAGTCTCAGGGAGATTTCAAATATGAGATCTGTTCTTAAGTGTTTCTGGAAACTGCCTGTCATTTGGAAAAATTGGGAACATTATCTTGTCTCTTGATTAGCTGATACCCATATTTTCTGCAGTTGTGTCAGAAGTGAGCCTGAAAAGCTTTTGAAGGGGGAAGAGTGTGACAACTCTCCTGTAAAGAGTGTATTGTTGTCATTTTAACTTCTGACAGACATCATTTTAGTACTTTTTTTCTGACTCTTTGTAAAGTATGAAAGTCCTTCTAAGTCTAAGTGCTACCTTAATGATGTGTAACTAGTTCAGATGTTGCTTTCCGCTAAATTTGTGTTAGAAGTAAAATGTTTATGTTCTACACACATAAAGCTTTCCACTTCTTACATAGTTCTCTATATTGCCTTCTTGTGATCTAGGCAATTTTAAATTCTTTTCCATTTTATTAAGTTTATGATAGAAAACATAATTTATCCAATCCTAGAAGGATGTTATTTGAGGGTCTTCAGCCTTGTGATGAAATCTAATTCAGTTTAGAAATCCATTAATTCCCTGTTAGGTATAAGATTCTGCTATCAGGCAGGGGATAGAAACACAAAACTAGAACAATATCTACCCCCTATTAATAAGAATGTACAAGGTAATATGAAGAAAATGAGAATTCTATCAATTAGGGGCCTCATGAAAGGCTTCTCTTACCAGGGTATGCATGAGTTTATCCTTAAAGAAGCTAAGTATTTTAAGAGATAGAAGTGAAGAGGGAGTATGTTCTAAGTTTGGGGGACAGCTTATGCAAAGGCAAGGAGTAAAGAGATAAAATGAAGAGTTTGGGAAGCAACAGGTGTCCTATTTTAATTTAAAGGTAGAATGTGTGAAAGGAGAATAATATATAGTAATTCTTGAAAGATATGTTGGAGCCATATCATGAAAAACCTTAAATAAATTCTCAAGTTAGGATTTTAAAAAAATGATCAGATTCATAAAGTTCATCATCATATAAAATTTTTCATTCATTTGTTCAAAAAATATTGAGTAACTGCTATGAACATAGTCCTGTGTAAGTTGGTGTTGTAGGACACACATTTTAAGTACACAGTGCCTCCCTTACTGTTCGATGTGTGGAGACAAGGAATGAAAAATAAAAATAAAATTAAAGTTATAAAATAATAAATGAGCAAACATCACCTGATTGGTAGGTACAATAAGTACTGTGAGTTCAGAAAGTTCAGTTTAAAATAGAATGATCATGAAAAGTTTCCTGGAAGAAATAATATTTTGAACTTTGCACTGAAAAGTAGGTAAGGGGTGAGGGCCAAAATCACAAACCCATGAACTCTTTCAAAATTCCACTCTAAACAACTTTAAAATAACACCTCAACTCAAATTTTAGGGCAACAGAGACAACAAAAGGATAAGACATTTTTCCAGCCTAAGAAAACTTAGGATGTACAAAGGAAAGGTCTGTAACATCAGGGTGGGTGGCCAGCCTGGAGTACATGCAAAGAGAGCATCAGTGACAGGTGAGATGGCGCAGCAGCAGCAGCAGCTCTGACACTTGCTCCAGTTCCCAGCCAAAGGTCTAACCACCTTGTTACTGGATCTGGTGCTGGGCTAGCCCCTCCCACTCATTCAGGCTTCACAGACATTTTCCTGTCTTACTACTGACTTCATTACAATCTTCTTTCCCTCCCCTCTCCACAGTTGCCCTATCTTTCTACTAATCATTCCTGTGACTTCCCAGACCCAAACTTCCTTCCTTAGTTGCCAATACTCTCAGTGTGTTTTTCCCTTGTCTTAGAATGTAAGCTTCCTAAGGGCAGACTTTCTCTTTTGTATTTGTATTTGAATGCTTAAATATTTTTTCATTCCTTCTTATATGTAAAAATAAAAGAAAAAAGAAAAATGGAAAGATGTCTCACAGGTTTCTCCTTAGGGAGGCAAATAAAAGAATTGGCAAAACAGATTTTGTTGTGTGTTCAAATTGTATTAGTCTGAGTGATAAGTTCCTATATCAGGGCTATGACAGTGTCAGAGGAGAGAAGGGGGCATGTATGAAAAATGTTATGAAGATAAGATTAACAGATTTTGACAATAGATTAGATGTAGGAGTGGACAGAGTAAAGAGGCACACCTAGTTGAACTTAGGCCCAAGCTGTACTTTTCTTTGAGTCTTTGTAAATATTTTGGGGTTACATTCTCTTCTTTTAGGTTTGTGTTTTAAGCATCTGTATCAGCATAATAGCTATTTTTGATGAAATTCTTCATTTGTTCACTGACTTAGACTCTTGAACAAATGACTATGGAATTTTTGTTTCTGTTTTGTACTCTTTTGGATTATATTGCTGCTTTCTCAGGGTATAAATGGTTGTATTCTTCAGAGACCTCAGGGACAACTCAGACTGGATACCCTTAATCTGTAAAGTGTCTTTGTTGCCATCTGATCTAGAGTAAAATCTGAGTGCTACCTACCTACTCTGAGGTCTGCAATCTCCTGACTTAGTTTCAAACTGAGTGTGAAAATACAACTGTGGACTTGGCTCTGCTTAGACCTTCAGTAGGTTGCTGCTGAACTTAACCACTATCAGCCAGTTGAATGCTGCAGACTCAGAGGGACAGAATTGCAGGTCCTGTCCTCATTATTTTGATGCAGGTTTACTTTGCTCCTGGGGTCAGAAATACACACTTGCAGCTTGATTCTTATTATTCTTATTTTTTAATTAATTATTATTTAATTATTTAATTTATTATTATTATTATTATATTATTATTATTATCATCTTATAAGCTTGATTGCTTATGCCTAGGATTCCTATCTGGACCAGTACACCTAGGCACAGGATCCCTTTCTTAGTCCACGTCACTGGAGTGTGAGCAACAGAGCTGCCGATTGACACTTGCTCTAGCTATCAGCAAAAGAGCAGACCTCCTCATTACTGAATATGGACCCACTTCTTGCTTGGTGCCCAGCAAAAGAAAAGCCCTTATTCAGTTTAACCCTGGGTTCGAATGCTTCATGTAGTTCACTGCTGTCCATTCCCAGTATCTGCTGACCTTCTGTCTCTTTATGTTGACTTGGACTAGAAAAATGACTCACTGTGATGTTTTTTTTTTTCTCCTGGTTTCCCCATTAGGACTCATTCCATCATGAAATCTATTCCTATTAGGGAAAGCTGGGTTGTACTGCTTTTTCCTTTTCCATCATTCTTGATTGATCTTCCCATTCTGAAGTGTTGTCAGCATAAACTATGTGTATCTACTTTCTTTCCTCTCACTTTCTTTTTAATCTCCTTACAATCTTGCTTCTGGTCTCATCCTTCCACTGAAGCTTTTCTCTCCAGTTACTGATGAACTCTTCCAATAGACCAAATCCATTAGCCTTTTCTCAATCTTCATTCTCCTTGACCCCTCTGCATCCTTTAACACTGCTAAAGATTGTCTTCCTTTATACTTTATCCTCTCTAGGTTTCTGGGACACCAGTCTTTTGTGGTTTTCCTTTTACCTATCTGACTACTTCCTTCTCTTTTATTGCATCTTCTTGCAGATAACACCCTCTACCATAGTTTTGCCTAATGGGTCTGTCCTGGACTTTCTTCTCTTCTCCCTCTATACTGTTTCATTTGGTGACCTCTTTAACTCCCATAGATTTAATTACCATCTCCATGGTGATGATTCTCAAATCTACCTGTCCTGCCCCAAATACTCTGCCGACCTCCACCTCCAGTCTTGTACCTCCAGCTGCCTTTCAGACATTTCAGACTGGATGTCCAGACCTGTTTTATTTTGTATTTTTGTTATTATTTTTTGAAAATTTTGAATTTAATTATTATTACTTCAGTCTTTTGTTTTTAATATCATTTACCTTTCCCACTCTATCTCTCCATACACCTTTACCCAGAGAGCCTTCCTTAAAGGAAAGTTCCAAAAAACTAACCAACATACCAAGAAAGTATGATATTATATGTAGCTTTCCACACCCATATTCTCCACTTTTGTAAAGTAAGAGCTGCGGGTGACTTTTCATATTTCTTCTTTGAGGCCTTACCTGGTCATTTTAGTTTCACAGCAATGTTTTATTATTGTTGTTCATTGAATGCATATATGTTACATTCATTATGTATATATTTTCCTGGTTCTCTTTGCTTCATTTTATATCAGATCATAAAGTTTTTCTGTATTCATCATTTCTTAGAGTACAGTAATATTCTATTACATTCATATGCCACAATTTGTTTAGTCATTGCTTAATTGATAGGTACCTAATTTGTTTCCAGTTTTTTGCTACAACAAATAGTACTACTGTTAATATTTTGGTATATAAGGGATATTTCTTTCTGTCATTGACTTTCTTGGGCTATGTTCCTAGCAGTGGATAGAGACATTTTATTTGTCATTTACCCAATGGTTTTCCAGAATGTTTGGACAAATTCGGAATACTTCCAACAATACCTTTACAATTGTATTATCTCATTTTATCCCCTCAACAGCCATGGGAGGTAGGTGCTATTATTAATCCCATTTTATGAATGAGGAAACTGAGACAGACATGTTTAGTAATCTGCTGAGAGTCAGATGGTTTGTAAGTAAACGGAGTCACATTTGAACTCGAGTCTTCTTCATTCCAAGTCTATTGCTTTATCACTTTGATGCCTAATGGTGTAGTTACTAAACTACCAACCAAATACTTTACAAAGGTAGGTAAAATACTACCAAATCATTTAGAGGAACAAGACATTTTGAATGTTGAGGGAAATCTTGGTGAGGTTATGAATTTGTCCATGCATTCTCTTTTTACTCCTAGTTTGTACTCCCCCACCCCTAAAATTTAAAAAAAACCAAACAAACAGTAATAAGAGCCCATATATACAAACATTTATAGAAGTTCTTTTTGTGGGAGGCCAAAATTAGAAACTAAGGGGGCATCATTCTCTTGGGGAATGGCTAAAAAATTGTGGGATATGAATAGAGTGGAATATTATTATGTTACAAGAAATAATGAAATGGTTAATTTCAGAGGAAATTTGAAAGACCCTTAAAAACTGCAGATTTAAGTGAACAGAACAAGAACAGTTTATATAATGATAACATTATAAAAATAAAACAAACATTGAAAGACTTTAGAACTTAAATCAGTGCAATGATAAAACATAAAGTGAAATGTTCCACTTACCTTCTATAGAGTGATGATGTAATTAAAATGCATACTTAATTTTGGACAGTTTATAATGTGGCAATTTATTTTGCTGGACCATGTAGGTACATATTGAGGGATTTATCTGTGTTTCGTGTTTTTAAAAAAGATTGAGTAGTGTATGGAACATATTAATTTAAAAAAATTTGTTACTTGAAAAATAAAAAATAAAATCAAGGGAAATCATTAGAAACAGGTAGAATCAAAGAGGGAATACCTTTTGAGAAAAAAAGGAATAGTTTCAGCCAATTCCTCTGCTTGCCATGTACTCCAGTGAAGTCAATGACAAAATAAAGTCTTCTGTATATACCAAAATAATTTTTTTTCATATCTTTTGATAACTTATCTTTTTGGGAATGACTTTTGGTCAGTCTATTTCTGTTAGTTGTCTGTACATCTTGTATGTCAGACAAATAGCTAATCAGAGATATTTGATATAAATTTTTTTTTTAGTTGACTGCTTTTTTTTATCCTTGTAATAGTTTTAATTGTGTTAATACTTTTCATTTAATCAAAATTATCCATTATCTTTTTTGCAATTACCTCCAACCTTTGTTTGGTTAAAAATTAATTTCTTATCCATAGTTGTAAAAGACATAATATGTGATCAGCTTCTATTGCGATTTTTAAATTTTCTCACCTTTAATAGTGAGGCCATGTGTCTAATTTTGAATTCTTACATGATGTAGCATTTTGATCTAAACTCAACTTCTGCCAGACTGCTTTCCGTTGTTTCTAATCCTGTTGCAAATGTTTATTTTAGGCTAAATTCATCAATTTACTAGCTACAAAAGTACAACTTACAAGTGACTGACAGGACTATTTTATAATTACAATCTAAATTTAACTGGTTTACTTCCAAAAGGCAGTAAAGGGAAATTTATATGAATTAAACTTTAAAGTAGAACTACAGTGCTTGGGATTATAAATATTGAAGATTGTAATTTGTAAATCAGTTTAAACTAAATATTGTGGAATAAATATTTCTTAAAATGGAAAGTAAGGTATTTTCTATCCCTTATATTTCTAGAAAAACAGCTAAATGACAGCACCTTCATCATTTTGATGTAACACATTGTTTTGAACCAAGAGTTTCATGAATACTAGGTTTTAGTTAAGGTGGAGTCTTTGATTTATTTTGTCACGTGTCACTTTAAAAGAATGTTTGTTGCTATGACAGGATGAAGTAGCAGCCATAAAAACTGTGATTCTCTTTGGTTGGCTGAAAGATATTTATGTTAATTTAGAGCTGTGTGTGCAGGTGTTATCTCTCATTAGGATAAAGTTATCAATTTAACTATTCTCTAAATTTTAAGTGATATCTTTTTCATTAAGATAATATTTTAAAATGTTCTATTTTGTAATTGATACTTCATTCCAGAAGATATATATATGTGTGTATATATATATATATATATGTATATATACTACATATTAGTATAACTTGAATAAAAATCACATTTTTAATTGATATCCTTTATGTGTTAGAAGTCATTGTAGAGTCTAAAGATTGAACGGATATGACAACTGAATAACATTTTCATTTATAGACTAGTCAGATAGTTCCATGGCTCTAAGTTCATCATTTTTGAATAGAATGTTCCCATTTTCTCCATATGTTGCTGCTTTTCGTCATTGTTGAAGTAGCAGAGAAAATTTAGTTACCAGAACTTAATTTCTTCTTATTTGGGTTTATTAAGTTCAACTAAAGAAAATAATTCATTGTTTCAGTGATTCATATACATATACACATTTTTTCAAATTTTCAGCCTTTTAAAAAACAATTTATGTACATTGTGATTTGGATATGTAGTTTTAAAGAATTAGCTAATTTCATTGATTTATTTAAGACTGAATCCAACAGTTTTGCCTATTAAGAATAGGATAAATATTTTAATATGTAATATGTTTTTACAAAAGTACGAAATTGTAGTGTTCCTATGTCTTTTCAAGTCCTTGGCATAACTTGATAACTTTTTTGGTTCAGTCTTGAGTATGATATTTATGTTAATATATAAAATCATATGTATTATGACTTTAATTATGTAATTGGTGATATGTATAAGTTATTTCATTGTAAATTATGAGACACTGCCAGTAACTGTGCCAGTAAAATTAAAATTAAGATTCAAAAAAACTTTAATTTTCTACTCATTTATGGAAAATAATTGTTGGCAGGGAAGACAACATATTGAAATGAACTTGTCTCCTCCATTTTATTCTTATCTATTTAGAGATATATTACTCTAGAAATGTAATTATAGAAGCTTTAAAAATTTTATTAATATATTTTAAAAATATTCTAATTTCCTAATATCCTGTCTTCAAAATCAGTTGCTTTGATTCACATAGATGGTATAGTTTTTCCAAAGTTTGTTTTTTTCTACTAATTTTCTTAGATTCCTATATTTTTTAATTCCAGATTTATCATTTTCTTTTTCAGAAGCTCTATTCCTTTTTTAAAATTAAATTTTATGTTTTTCAATTACATAAACTTTTTTCTGCCCAACTTCCCACCATGGTGGAATAAATCCCAAATCCTTGAAACAAATATGCATTGTACAGCAAATCAAATTCCCATATTGATTGTGTCTTAAAAGTATGTCTTGTTCTACACCATTAGCATGTTATCACTTTTTTTTAAAGAGTGGAGTAGTATGCTCCATCACTGGTCTTTTTAAATTGTGGTTGGCCATTGCATTGATCACAGTTCTTAAGTCTTTCGAAGTTGGTTTTCTGTTGTTCTTATTGGATAAATTATTCTCTTGGTTTTTTGCTCACTTTATTTTTTTGCTTACTTTTTTTGCATCAGCTTAGGTAAGTTTTCCCAGGTTTCTTTGAAATCATCTTTCCATAATTTCTTATAGCACATCTATTAAGAGAGATTATCCTTTTTGTAATTTGTCTTATTTATTTCTTCTTTAGTAACTTATATTCCTGATTTCCTAGTTTCTACTCTATTATTTTCATTTAGAAATTTAAATTCTCTTTTGAACCTAGATTTTCTTGCTTTTGTTCCATGATGTATGGGATTTCACAGAATTTATTTTCTTGCTCTCTTTTTTGAGAGGTTTTATTTCTATTTCCTTTATAACATTTATTCATTGTGTTCTGGACATTTAAAAAATTCTTTTCCATTTTTTCTCCTGTCTAAATTACAAGACTGGTTTGTCTACTTGGAAGCTACTCTTATTATATCCATATTTTTTTTTTTGGCTATTTTATCTTTAAACACCTCTCCCAAACCTCTACCCTCCTTTTTTTTTTTTTAAATTTCTGAAAGTTTGTCTCAGGCTTCCTTCTTACTGTCTGACCCACTTTTTTTTCCTTTTCAGCCTAGGACTTTGAGGCAAATCAGCTTTAATGTCTTTTAGTTGGGAATTGTGGGAGTTTCTCTGAACCTCTAGGAGAATATTGACTTTCAGTTAGCTTTCTTGACTGTTTTCCTTTAGATATACAAGTATCATCACTTCTGGTTGGTTTTTGCACCTCTCATTTCCCCCAACCATAGTTACCCCCAACCCTCTTTTATTGTCATGTGGCTGGAAGATCAGTGCCTTCTACCTGGTGTGTGTAGGGTTCAGATTGGATTATTTCCTTGAGGTGATTGGGTAGGGATTGCAGTAGCTTGAAATACAAACCTTCTAAGTTGTTTGTGTTGGGAGGGCAAAGACTAGGGTGTGCAATAGCCTGGGCCTGACTTAGGTTATTTGCTTGATAGGTCAGATATTGGAATGAAATGAGACTCTCCTGAGTTGACATTTAACAAAAGGAGCTGTACCACCTAGCCATTGCATATGAAGGGCATTCAACAAGGATATTAAGTAAGGACACTATGTTGTTTAAACTGAACACAGCTTCCTAGTTCCATGGTTGTAACCTTCTAGAGCCTCTTTCCCCTAAGCCAAGCAAATTTTAAGGAGAGTTTCTGTACTTTTAAAGAAAGGAATCTAGCCTAGTTTAGGGCCCAGGGGAAAAGTTAGCCAACCCTGCATGGCAAAATCTTGGGAAATATTGCTCCTATCATAGATGTTAAGGTGAGTGAAAGTTTAGGTAGGTTAGTACTTCACTGTTATTTCAGAAGACTTCACTTTACATCATCTTCCCTTGTGATATAGACAGAGATTTGGTATATCCTTCTTGTTTTGAGGTTGTTGGGATATATAGAGGGTAACTTACATACTACATCTTGCTGATTTTTTCTGTTATTTGTGTTAAATCCAATAAACTGATTATACAAGTGCCTGAATGTCATGTCTGTATTAAAGAATAGTATATAAGTTTTTTCCCAAGAGGGTTTGAGTATTTTTAATGCCTCCCATCTAAGACTTAAATAAAATCTTTTTAAAATGCTAAGCATTTCTTTTTAAAGTTTTCTAAAGAATTAAGTATTTCACATTCTTCATGTTTAGTAACCAGTTTTTAAAAAACATTTTAGCAAGACAGTAATTTTGCCTGACAAAATATGTAACTTTACAATTCATGTATTACATTCTTAAATGTCAGTATAACTGTCAGTTGTTTTCATTATTTTATAAACCTTTTTGTTATTAAAATTTTTTCTTTAAAAAGCTTATTCCCTAGTCCCATACCATTGCTTCAGTTTTGAAGTAGTGACCTTATCATTACCTAAATATATTTTGAGTTTTACTTTTGTACATATTTTTCTTATAGAGAGATTTTCTGGAAATTTGTAGGTATAATATAATCTTTTTTTCCCCCCAGATTCTCCAGAAACTGATATTGCTATGGAGATAGTTACACCAGAACAGCAAGTCTCTGAAGCAGTGTATGACTGTGTTATCTGTGGACAGAGTGGCCCATCCTCTGAAGAGCGACCCACAGGGCTGGTTGTGCTTTTGCAAGCATCTTCAGGTAAGGTTCTTGTTAAACCATTTCTCAGAATCAAAATAGTAACTTTTTATTATTTTGGAAGAGCACCAGATGTGGAGTTAGGAATCCTAAGTCTGAATCCTGCCATTTAAATTTTAAATACTTAGACAGTAAATTATATAACCTCTCTCAGTCTTAATTTCTTCATATGTAAAATGGAAGCAATAATATATTTACTACCTATCTCAATGTTTTTCTGAAGGAAATACTTTGTAAACCTTAAAGTATTTAAATTATTAATAATTATGTTATACATATACATAAACGTACACATATATATGAATTTTAATTTTTAATGTGTAAACCATTGCTATATGTCAGGATGCTGAAGTCTAAATCTGTAAATATGGATACGAAAGAAATGGTTTGTTTTTATATTTTGTTTTTGGTCCTTAGTCATAAACTAGTTCACTAGTATAATGCAGCTTCAGAGAGAATATTCATATTGAAAAGTTTATTCTCAGTGTTTTGTAAAGCATTTGAAAAATGAAACATTTTAACACATTGTTCACTTTCTCCTTCCTCCTCTCTTCTCTCTTTAAAAAATGAAAGAAGCATTTTTTAAGATTTTCTTTAAAACTCTAGTTCCAATATCTCTTTCCAGAATGTTGCATATTCCATTTTATCAAAGATAGGGTCATATTGATATGTATGGGTGATATTTCAGTATTCCTGTTGTGGAACTAAACCTAAGTAGAAGTTGTACATGTTGTAGTATTTTTGGCATTTTTTATTTTCCATATTTTTAAATTGTAGTTCTTTGAAAAAGCTTGAAGCATTTCTCAGCATTCTTCTCCAGTAACTGCTCTTCTTTGCCATGCTTCCTCTCCCCAAATATATTTGGAGATAATGATATCTTTTCCACTCTGTTCAGAGTATTTCTTCTGGGAAGGATCACTTGCTTAGGTTGTAATGCTTGAAGATGAAGTTAGGCATTCCTCCTGAACATCTCCTGAGGTGGTTGATTTGTAGTGAGGGTCCAAAGCCTATAAAGTCTCTTGGTACAGGATTTTCCCATCCTGAAATTACTTCATTTTTTCTCTACCCTTTAATGATCGATTCATTTGGGTCACTGCTTTAACTTTCCTTTCCCTTCTATACTTCCTGTAGATAGAAGGAAAAAATCTGATAAGAACTCAGGTTTAATTATTATAAATATAGCCCATTTGGTAACTCTAACAGGAAGAATTTCACAGCTATCATTGCTTTTTCCCCTTCAGGACTCCTATTCCTTTCCCCTCCCCATCTCTCACCCCCTTTTTTGGTGACTCTTCCTTAGAAAAGTTGCAGCAAAAGACCCTTCTTCAAGGTTTTGTTTCCTGGTCCTCATCCATTCTAACATACTTTAACCTTTAAATGCCATGTTACAGCCTTTTCTGATCATGTTGTTATCTTTCCTGTCCTCAGGGAAGCAGTGATTTTAACAGTGTGGATAGGGTATTCCTCATATGTTGTCTCTTTGACAATGTATATTAAAAATTTTTCTGCAATTAATAATATACTTGAGTCATGACCCATGTAGCAGTTCTTTGTTTACTTCTCATGATCCACAAGTTGACAGTACTCAGTTAACTTCTGATGGCAGCAGACTCTCCTGCTACTTGAAAAGAAAATTATATGCTTCCAGTCCTCTCATTAAGATTCTTTGCATAAATCCTCAGAGAACATAGAGAACCAATAATTCTTGGTTGTATTCTGGCCAGACCTGGGAGTTAGACTTAGAGTCAAGAAGACATGTTCAAATCCTGCCTCTGAGGCTTCCTCCTTGTGATCCTCCCTTCTCCGAGCAGATCTTGGGTGACTCAGTTGAAGAATTTGAAGTAAAGGGGAAGTAAACATTTTGTAAAAATATTACTTTTTCAGATGCTTTACAGAATAAGTAAAATAAACTCCTAAATATGAATCTACTAAATCATTTCATTTTACTAATTAATGTACTGGTTTGTGATTAAAAACCCCTTACCCCAAAAATTTCTTTTATAGTTCCTCATAGATCCAACTATAACTGTATACATTTGTAGATATTTCTTGATGACAAAAACATGTTTATATAATACTTTAAGGTTTACAAAGTACTTTCCTCACAACAAATCCATAAGATGGGAATTTGATAGGTTAAATGATATCTTTAGAATCACATTACTATTATGTGCCTTGAACTCGGATCTTTGTGGTTCTGAGGCTAACAGTATCTTCGACATCATGTTGCCTTTCATTATTGACCTTACTATCCCTGTTTCTTCAGTATTCAACCAAAGAAAAGAGAAACCTATTTAAAGCCTTAGCTCTAATCAGTTTTACTGGCAGCCTATCTCCTGAATAAATTGAAATGTACAAATTGAGAATTTCAGTCTTAGCGTTAGTGAGCCTTGCCTCCTAAGTCTATTTATTTGAGTAGAAATATTATACAATGTGATATCTGCATAGTCCTCTTTGTTCTTATCAGAGCTGCTAGAGATTCACCTGGAAGGACAGTGCCTCGGGGCAAGGACTGTGATTGCTACACTTTGGGAGTGACTCTGATAGTAGTTATAGAAAATACTGTATTGAATATATGATAACATACTTGTATCCTCACTATTTCTGAATCCTTTGGTTCACAAATTATATTATCAGTTAAATTCCAGTTTTAGCATTATTTGCAAAAAAGAAAAGTAAAGTAATTTATATTTTATTGTTGAAGTATTTTACTTACTCTGAAGTCCTAATGTGATACTTCATGGTGGCCTTAGACAGCCTCACAGACTCTGTTTTTAAAGGTTATATATTTAGAGCATATGGACTGAGGAATGTGTTCTCTGTCTTGTGACAACTAGTCTAGCTAAATTTGGAGCAGAACATCACTATAAAGTTGGTTTCAGGGTGATGGATTTTTCAGCTATAGCAACTAATGAATCCTACCATAAAGGGGTAGTAGAGGGAGTATCAGTAATGACAAAATCACCCAGATGGTTGAAGTATTGAAGGTATAAGTATACATAGTCTTATGTAATCTTACCACTTTTTCATCATTTTTATTTTAGAAATATTTCTAATCTGCATTTGGAGATGGGACTGGGGTGAGAAATTGAGTGTATTGTTTAACTAATAGATAGTTTCCTTTAGTAAATTTTATCAGTTCTGTGATTTTATTTGTTTCTGCCCACTTCATTTTTGTTGATAGTCTTAGGGCAGTGCCGAAATAGCACAGAGCCAAAGAAACTGCCAACCACAGAAGAGGAGCAGATATACCCCTGGGATACATGTGCTGCAGTACATGATGTTAGGCTTTCCTTATTACAGCGTTTCTTTAAGGATGTAAGTACTCATTATGATGGAATGGTATGCTTGACTCTCAAGTTGGTGGCTGTTCCCTCCAGTTCCATTAGTATGTGATTTTATGGTTCTTATTTGCAATTTAAAATGGCATGCTGATATGAAATCTAGAAATTTATTTTTTTTAATGTGCACAATATTATTATATTTTATGAAAGTTTTCTATTAAAATTTCAGATATTAAGATAATATAAAATTTTGACAAAAAAATAACCATTCATATTTTTCATGACACAGTTCAGGGGAAAATACCATTTAGATATATAGTTTGAATATTCTAAAAACTTTTTTTAATTCTATAGTTTTTTTTAATAGATATATAGTAGAACCAATTACGAGTGGTATTTACTGTAGGTTTGTATAGACTCTGTAGAATGTGTGTCTGTGAATGTGGTCTATGCTGTAGATTACAGAATCTCTAGACCCGCCTGCTACACTGCTGGTAGTCTACCTGTGTCCCTCTCAGTTTTTTTGTAGCTGGTTGTTTTAAAATAGTGAAGTATCCCATAAGGATGGAAGAAGCAGCAGTAGCAGGCTCTTTAACACATGCCCTGTGACTCTTGCTATGATCCAGGTCAACTTCCTGGGGATGATACATACCCCATTGTATTGTATGTCTGCTGCATATTTAGTTTGGTTCTTGTAATCAGGTTTCAAAATATTAAAATTTATTTTAATAGATTTATTGCTAGCCAGCTATTGGAGGTTATTCCTTTATTACAGTTTAGAAGACTAGAAGTGCCCTTCTTCACCCACAACAGTATGAGCTAATGAACTGTGGGATATTATAGAGGTACTAGAAAAGAGATCACTTTGCAGTGCTGACCACTAAGTGAGCTGAAGTTGGCATGAGAATCTGGCTTCCCAGTGTTGCTCCCTTCTCCTGAGGGAGACAATATTAAATGAGAGGCAATATTATATGGTAGAAAAAGTTTTTGATTAGGCCTTGGAAGGCCTAGATTTTAGTTGTGTTTTTGCTATTTGCTAGATAGGAAGAATTTGGACAAGTCAAATAATTTTTCTGAACCTCAGAATCTTATAAGTAAAATGGAGATAGTAATGCTGGCTCTTGTTCCCTTGTGAAGATCAAATGAGATCACATTCTTTGTAATCTGTAAAATGCCATTGAAATGTACAGTTATTATCATTATGATTGTTCCGTAGAAAAACTCAGATAAATAGCCGAATTTTTACCTTAAAAGAAAAGAAAGAAAAAAATAGAGTGGTAAGTTCTTTTATAGTTTTAACATAGTCCAGTAGATGTAGGGAATGGGATCAGAGTCTTGATTAGAAGGATTAGCTTTGGCAGTGAATGGGAACACTTCTTCCTTTGAGAGAAAGGGAATAGGTGAAAAAAAAAATCTAAGAAGCTTTGCTGAAAACTGTCTGTCTAGGAAGAGAAGTAATAAGGGGTGTACTTATCCTGCAGGCTTGACTTTATGAAGGCATATCAAGGCTATGAAGTCTGCTGTTCTCCATGATCCCTGGAGTGAGAGGAAAATTGCTAATAAAAGTGAGGCTTTTGTAGCATGTAGATAAGGAGAGGCAAGGTCCTTAATCTACACACAGTAGTGTTACTGTGCATTTAAAGAGATAATATGGCATAATGGATAAAATCAGTCATTCCACTGGTATGAAATACCTACTATGTGTCAGATACTGTGCTAGATGCTGGGGATGCAAATACAAATGATGTAGAATACAAATACATATTTAAAAATCCAAATCTCTGTGTATATATAAAATGCATATAAGTATACATGTAGGCTAAATGCTAAATTAATAAATACAAATATATACAAAGTAGTTAAATACAAGGTAGTTTGGGAGGGAGGCCACTAACAATTGGGGGCACCAAGAAAGGCTTCTTAGAGAAGAGGGTATCTAAGCTATCTTTTTTATTTTTTTATTTTTTTTAATCTAAGCTATCTTAAAGGAAAAGACGGACTCTACATGGCCAGTGTAATTCCAGTGCTGATATCAGAACATCTAGATTAAAGTCTTTCCTCTGGCACATAATTAGCAATCTCTTTAAATGCATCAGGCGACTGTCTGGGACTATAGAGTACAGAGGAGATGCTGATAGAAATTATGGGTATGGCCTCAAAACACAGTGAAAACTCATGCATCTACATCTTAGAGAGATGACTTCAAACATTTTCTTCATTCTTTTAGCCTCCTTTATTACTCTTTCTCCTCATCTCTTAGCAGAGGGTTTCACCTTATACTTACTGAGAAAATAGAGGCTCTCCATTATGAGTTCCCTCTTCTCCCCTATTCTGTTACCTGAAAACCTGTACTCTTTATTCTTTTGATGTGGCCTCTGATGAAGTAGTAGCCCTTTTCTTCACCAACACCAGCCCCTCTACTTGATTACATCCTCTCTCTTTTCTGGGAGCCTATCCCTTCAATTCGACATTTCTACTTGGACGTTCAGTGATTCTGGAGTTGTGAGATTCTAGTTTATATTACCAGAGTATCGGGTAGGTAGGTACTCTGTGAAACTTTGCCAAGATGAGTGAAGTGATCAGTTACTCTTCGTTTTTATCCCTGCTCAATAGGCAAACTCTTTTTCTATCAGTGCAGAAGCGTACCACACACATTCTTACATCTCCTTGGTTCAATCTTTATTCAGCATTACCTGTCAAGTACATGTTCCACAACTGGTTGAGATGCAGCTGTTTTTGACCATCCAGTATATGCCACTTCAGCTTTCTCAGAGGCTCTTGGACTTGTGTAGTTATGAATAGAGATAGTATGGATCTATTTGGACTCCTCTGTTATTTTATATTCTTTTTTGAGGTGAATCTTAATTCTTGATCTTTGCTTTGGGTTTTCTGGTGCTTAATTGATGAGGAGATAGGATATGTTCTCTTTTTGATTTTTGCTTTGATATCTTTTGGCCTTTTGATTGTTCATGGCCTTGGGACATAGGACAATCTTTTAGCAAGTAACTTAGGCTTGTGTGGCAAAACCTTGTGTAAGATGAGACCTTTTTAGAAGTATATAATGAATGTTGCCAAGTGAGTGAGAATTTTGGAGATGCATTTTGCCTACACGTTTCTTTTATTAAAATAAATATAATTATTTTCATTAAAATTTTGTTTTCTCTCCTACTTTCACTGATTGGGAGGGTAGGAATGGGAAGAAAAATAAAACCCTTGCAACAAATGCGTATAGTCAGGAACAACAAATTCCTGCGTTGTTCATATCCAGCAACGTCACACATTTCTTTTAATGGGACAGAATTTCCAGAATGGTTTTGTCTTTGTGATTACATTAGACACAGTAAAGCTTTATAAATTTTTTAGACAGAGTGGAATATTTATATTATAAAATGTTTTATGAATCTCAAAGGTAATTTTTTGTACTTACAGGTAAGTTTGCCATAGCATGAGTTTTACTAGCTTAATTAGCCATACCTAAACACACTCGACACTCACTAGCTTTATGACTTTGGGCAAGTCACTTGCGCTCAATTGCCTCATCCTGGGTCATCTCTAGTTATCCTGATGAATATCTGGTCACTGGATTCAGATGGCTCTGGAGGAGAAGTGAGGCTGGTGACCTTCACAGCCCTCCCTCACTCAAAACGAAATCAAGTGCAGGTCATGTCATTACTTCTCTGATGGCATGGTCTTCTTTGGCATTCAAGGACGAACGCACACACATAGGCAGCTTATATGCAAACTGCCCCAACAGATCTTGTTTTCTTTCTCCTTACAATCTACCCCTTCTCCAAACATCCCTATTTCTGTTGAGGGGACCAGCATCCTTCTTGTCACTCAGGTTTGCCACCTTGGAGTAATCATTGATTCTTCCCTCTCTCTTACACCTGATATCCAGTTAGTTTGTCAAGTCTTGTAAAGTCTGTGTCTACAATGTCTGTCTTATTTCTTTTATTCTTTTTACAAGTTCCTGGCATCCTAGTTCAGTGCCTCATTAGGTCTTCCCTGGATTATTGCAATAGCTTACTAAGTAGAGGTCAGCAACTATTTTTCATTTTCCCCTTATATCTCTGCTACCTTGTACATAGCAGGTGTTTAGTAAATGCTTTTATTTTTGTTGGCTAGGATGTGTGACTTTCTTTACTTGCCACAGCCTAATACAATATGGACAGTGTCATCTCTGTCAACATGTCAAGCTTATTCCCATCATCAAGCCTTTTCTCATATTTTCTGTCTGAATGACTTTGCTCTCTTCTTTTTTCCAAATACTGCTCATTCCTAAGGTTCTATCTGACATACCACTTCTTTCACAAAAATCTGCCTCAATTTCACCAATGTCCGTCACTAGCCTTCTTTGCTGAACTCCTTTGGCACATAATTCCTATGTCACTCACTTTGTCAGTTTATTTTCATCCTGTAACTGTTTCAGTTGTGTATGTCTTGACATTCCAACTGACATGTTAGATATTAGAGGTTACAGGGACTATGTCTTATATTTCTGTTGTACTTTCCTACAGAGGTGTGCACATAGTAGGTGCTTAATAAATAATTATTCAATGAATGAAGCACAGAATGTTTTACCTTTTGTATACTTATGTAAAAAGTATACAGATACTTTTTAGTAAGAATGCAAAAAGTTCACTCTGGTTACTTAATCCTAAAATTATTATATGAAATTGTTAAAGCTTTTTTCCTTAAAGCTCAATTTCATGTATTTTTCATGTTTTTCATAAAAATTATAATCATTTAGGAAGGTCACATATTTTGTGAAGAAATAGGAGATATTTCAGTTTGTACATTAGTTCAAGAATCTTTGCTTACTGACTCCAAACATTGTTGGATTAGAATCTCTAATAGAGTACCCAATAGTAGATTTTTTTGTTCTTGCCTACTTCGATGAAAAATATGTTTCATTTTTAAAATGCATTACTAAAGAAAGCAACTTGTTCAGTATATTACTGAATGTTAAATTTTTAAAAATGATCTTAACGCCAAAATATGCTGGTACTTCAAAGCAGTTCTGAAATGTGAAAGAAAGACAAGTCAACCCTTCTGTAGTTTTTCTGATTTGCAAACAGTAGAAGATTATTCACCTGCTGTGCATATTTGACTTGTGCTGATGTACATCTTTAAATCTGCCAAGAAAGTCACTCTTTACTTGGCAGTATTTTTTCCCAGCTATCTGGCATATTCATTTATTAATTTATTATTTTCTTTCTTTCTCTTTCTTTTTCTTTCTTTTCTTCCCTCTTTCTCTGTCTCTCTCTTTTTCACTACCTCCCTGTCTCCCTCCATCCTTCCCTTTCTTCCTTTGAAAGGAAAAATAACTTATAAGCAATTTAAAATATTTATTTGAAAATTTAGGTAAGGCCTCTTCAGATTGAGTTCATCTGCATAATGTAACATGTACTGTATTATCATAGAGCACTTTGGACATAATAGGTACTTAATAAATGCTTCTTTCATTGAATATCATAGTTTTTTCCTTATAAAATTAATTTTTAAGGAGAATCTTATTTTAACCCCACCTCCCTCTATTTAGTGTTTCTCAGATTTTTCATACTATCATTTCATTGAGGTATCCTGCTATACCACATGCCCTTTAAAAAAAATTGTATTTCACACAGTGTTTATTTTTCTTTCTTATGTTTTATTATGAACTTAAACTTTTCAAGCCCTAACATTCTAGTATGCAAAAAAAATAGAAAAGAGGATTGTTTTATATCACCTTTCACACATTTTGTATGTCTAACATAAAGGCATACACATGTGCATGAAAATATAGGTGTGTATACATATGTGCATATATTATACACACATGTGCATATACACATATGTGTATACACACATATATGAGAAATTTATCTTTTTAGGCCCTATCAGAAGGGAATAAGCATTTATTAAGTGCTTGCTATATGCCAGGTTGTTCTAAATGCTTTACAAATATTATCTCATTTGATGCTCACAATCACCCTTGAGGAAGGTGTTAGTATAATCCCCATTTTGCTATTGAGGAAACTGAGGCAGACAGTGGTTCAGTAATTTTCCCAGAGTCACATAGTTACTAAGTGTCTGAGGATGTATTTGAACCCAGGTCCTTCTTATTCCAGGAGGCCTAGCATTTTATCTACTGTGACATCTAGCTGCCAGTATCACTATTGAACAGACATTTGGAACTCCTTGGCACTGTTTATTTTCTTAACAAGATAGCAGATCTTAAAAACTTATAGAGAAAAATGAATAAATTAAAAGAAGTCTTCTGTTTCTCATCTTCACACCAAACACCTATCAAGATCCTATGTTTTGCTTCCCTTGAGAATTACCATCCTGGTGGCAGTTGCTACTGTTTCCAGCCTGAACTTTTAGAAATACAAGAGTTACATCTTTAAAATAATTTAGAGCGCTAATTTACCATGTTAAAACTCCTTTTGGTATTGGAGGAGAAATTATTGACCATTATTGGAGGAGACATTATTGACTAACCAAGCACATTAGGTTTTTGTTTTTTTTTTTAAAAAAGCTATGTACCAGGAAATTAGATTTGCCCTGTGTTCTTAACCCTGTGTTTAATTTTTTAAACTGGATTCTAATATACTTTAAATATTTAATTAATATAATTAAGGGCACTTTTAGGATACTAATAGCGCTATTGATTTATATCAAAATAGAGGAATAAAATATCGTAGTTAGTTGTATATCTTTTTTACCTGGCCAGGAGCAAAGCTTTTTCTATGTGAGTGGATTTTCCGCATAATTGAAGACTTATTCCTTTATAACAATTAAAAAAAATTATAACCAATTTTAGTTAAAGTTTTTTGAAAATACATTGAGCAATTTGCATCTTATTAAGCAAAATTTTGTAATATAAGTTGACCATGATGACTCAAGAATTATCTGAATGTTATTGTATTAAGATTTGATACTGTGATGTTCTCAGACTAAAGAATACAGAACTCATGTTAAATAGCTCTAAGCAGTCCTTTGTCTATATTTCTCTCTTTCTCCTTTATGTCACTTATTGCTATTGTCATAATATTCCTAAAAGCTCTATGACCCTTTCTAATTTGTTGCTTTTAATTTGTTGTTAGCTGGGAATAGATATTAGTAAACTGTATAGAATTGTTTCCAAAGTAAGAGTTAGTAAGCTTTTTATGAGGGCTTAAAAGGCTCTTACATGAATAAAGTTCAGAACTTCCGTGCAAGGACATTGACATACATTTTGACTGTGTAATGATATCTCCTCCTCCCAGTTTTTTGCTTAATTCTAGATTCTTGGCTTTTTTGGGGGGTGGGGTAGGAAGTCAAGGCTCCTGCTATATGACTTTTGAGTTAAAAGGGGCATTATTGTATATGCCTGATAAAAAAATTAAATACATATAATTTTACTTTTATACCTAACTGCACCATATTTGTGGAGGTATGATTGTTTTATCAGATTATATATATATATATTCATATTTTTAATAATCATTTAAGCTTGGGAGTTAACTTTTGTAATATTTCATTTTAAAGAGAGATTACCTTGAGATTAGTTGTATATTGCTTTATATCTCAAAATATAAATTTCTAAAGCTGAAAAGAAGTATGCAATAATTTTGTTTTATATGAGTATATATATGTAAATTGTTTTAAACATTTATTTTCACAACTTGCTGTACTTTGCTTAATTTCTAAGAGTTCCTGTCTCCAGGCTGTATCAATTGGCTGGGAAGGAGGTGTTTATGTGCAAACTTGTGGACACACATTGCACATAGATTGCCATAAATCGTACATGGAATCATTGCGGGTAAGTTTGTTAGAAAAATGCAACAAAGTTTTGTGGGGTTGGTTTCCATTTAAGGTCTGGAATGTTTCAATAGATTTCCTTTAGGCTTAATAACCATGATGACACTATGGCAGCTCTCAGTAACAGTTGTTGGGTTCGAATGAACTACCTTGCACAGAAGAGCTCATTTGTTGAATAGAATGGAATTTATTCTAT
Organism: Bettongia penicillata ogilbyi; assembly: GCA_023548195.1. Classification (NCBI taxonomy): domain Eukaryota; kingdom Metazoa; phylum Chordata; class Mammalia; order Diprotodontia; family Potoroidae; genus Bettongia; species Bettongia penicillata. Next base: position 3,009,931 of record JAJHZJ010000174.1, read on the forward strand.
TTAATCAATTTGGCCCCTGATCCTTTGAGGGAAGATCACATTCACAAAAATTAAAGTAACTCTTGATTGAGAAAGAGGCTGTGCTAAAGGTTGTCATTGTTCATAAGCCTGAGTCACAAAATGCATCTCTTTCTTTGAGGTCTAACTCAGATGCTGCACTGCTTCTTTCTTAATCTGGTTTTTATGCCCTTCAACTGCCTTTTTATATTTTCACAAAGCACTTTATATCTCTCTTCTGTCTCTATTACATTCTCCCTTGTATCATGTATAATTTCATTTGTATTTCAGTTTGGAAAGGGTATTGCTTTTGGTCTCAGAAGAGGCCTGGGTTTGAGTCCCAGCTCCAATATTTACTATTTGTATAATATAAGCAGATCACTTAATCTCTTTAAACTCCAGTTTCCTCATCTGTGAAATGGGGATAATAAGACCTTTAATACTTATTTTATAAGGATGAGGATATTTTATGAGGATGAAATGAAGTATATATGAAAATCTTAAGGAAATATCAGGTATTATGATCAGTGGCAAAATTATTATCATATTCTTCCTATTAGATTATGAGCTTCTTGTGGCTCAAAGGACTTTGCCATTTTTTTTCAGTTTTGTCTCTAGGACCTAGTATGGTCTCTTGGATAGCAGATGTGTGTAAAATTAAAATTTTAAACCATAGATATATAATCTATAAAAAACTAAACAAAGATAATGTTTTTAATGGTGCTCTTCATTTATTTAGATTTATGGTTGTGATTGAAAAGCTACACCTGTGACCTCTACACACAAAAACTCTGGTTTTGGTTTGTGTTATATAATTTTTTTTTTACAGTCTTTGGCACTGCTTTTGACTCTGCTTTGTTGATTGGGATTGTGAAAATATCAGAATCCAAAAGATTCATTTGCTTTGTTCATTGTAGTCGGTAATGACTGCTAACAGATTGCAGGGAATTGTACTTTTCGTTTCCTCATGTTGAACTTTGGAGATTGGTTGCATATAGTGAGTGGACTAAACTGCGTGAATCTTTGGGTTACCAAACCTAAGACTCATAGCTTGCCCAAAGCTATTAATATTGATTATTAATATTAATAATAATTCCATTTACTTGCTAATAATAGCATAATGAAGGAGATCTATAGTATAAAAGAAGATTAGTTCTGTGCTCACATATTGCTTTGTCCAAGGTCCAATTCATCCTGTCCTTTGCTTTTATTTAGAGGAGTCTTTTGCCCAGTTAGGCAAGTGTTTGAGGTGTGCAAGACTATATATACACAGTACATGAAAGATAAAAAGGTAGAAATTCGTATTGTTTTGGAAGATATAACTGTACAAACTGGTACTACTAGCCTTTGGAAATTGGCCATGAAGGTTAACATAACAATTCTATGACAGTGTTAGTGAAGTTAAATAGAAATTAATAGGCTAAAGAGAGATGTAGGAATTGAAATGGTAAAGAGGAGAAATATAGTAGTTCGGTCTAGATAAGGTTAATAAAAGCATCTTATTCTATATCTTTTTTAACTTTATTTATATTTATGATGCTACCACTATATGAATAGAAAGGCATTCTGCCTCCTGAAAAATATATGGTTTCTGTTTGCTACAGCAGTGGGAAATTAAAATCCAAGTTTAATTGTCATTGTCCAGAATTTTACATTTTAAAATGCTATAGAGTTATATTTTTCTAAAATCTTACTGAAGTGTTTAAAATAAAAAGTTGAAAATTGCAAATATCAGGCAAATTAACTTTTTAATGTTCTGAAAAAAATAATTCAGCTGTTTTATTGAATTCTACCATTTTAAGTGAACCAATTAGTGTTTAGACACAGCCTGATATACTTTTTAAACATGTATATAAATGTATTGTTAAATGTGTACATATAGTTTTCTTTTTATGGCACATTTACAGTAAAATAGAACTTATCATTTTGATAGCTAATTAACCTCTAAATCTAGAGCTTTTAGTCTTCAGCAAAATGTATGTTAAGTTGTGAGACCCTCAGTTCTTGCTTTTCCAAATAATCTTTTCTCTTCTTTATGTCTTCTTTTTATAGTTCTTTTTTGCTTTTCTTATCTTTTGAATAATTGTTTGCCCCATTATAATATTTATACATTCAACAAAATGCTTGCCTCTTCAAATAGACAGCTCATAGGTATCTGAGGCCAGATTTGAACTTAGATCTTCCTGCCTCTTTATCTGTCTGTCAGTCTGATCTATCTTTAAAATTTGCCAGAGTAGTTAATAGCATTCTCTGAAATATGACTCCATTCTGATGACACTGCCTCCCTCACTGCCCTTTCCAGTGCTGGTTACACTTTCTCTCATAGACTTTCACTCACTGGCCATGGTAGAGGAGTTGAAATATTCCTTGTACCCACTGCCACTTCCAGATTTTTCCACTCTCCCAGTTTATCAGTAGGCTCTCCTCTTTTGTGGTTTGTACTAGACAAATATCCATTATCTCCTAACCCCAGAACATTTTTTCCCTTCCTCTCCACCACAGCTTCTGCCCTGTGAATATTATATATGTTCAAGCACACATAGACACAGAGATTTTCCCTCAAATATTTTAATTTCCCACTTCCTCAATCTACTTCATGTACTATCCTCCACCACCCCATGCCGTCTATATACAGTGATGGTCATTTCTCTGATCTTGCTAGAAATGTTCTACTTCATGAACTCTGCTTTTTTTAATCTAATCATCACCTTTTACTTCACCCCAGGAAAAGAATTGAGACTACTTGATGACTGTATTTTCTCTCTGTCTGTTCTCACATACTTCTCACATCATCCTCCACTATTTCTTTCACTCCAGTATTTGATGAAAGGTTGTCTTTCTCCTTGCCAAGGCTAGGCTGTCTGCATATACTTAATCCTAGCCTTAGTCCTAGTCTATACAGCATATTGCCCTTATCTCCCATTATCATTCTTACTCTTTCCCTAAGTAAGATCCTCAATCTTTGTCTATCTACTGGCTCTTTCTTGCTGCCTACAAACACACCTATGTCTGCCCTATTCTTTAAAAAGAAAAATAAATTCACCAGATCCTACTATCTCTGCTAGCTGTTGTCTTGCATGTTTCCTGCCCACTTAGCCAATTTTAAAAGCCATTTCTATAAGTAATCACATCTTTCACTTCTACACTGTCTATAACCTCGCCATTCAACTGAAATTTTTTCTTCCAGAGTTAAATAGTCTCTTACTCTGCAGATCTTATGGCATTTTTTCAGTCTTCACCCTTGATCTCCTTGCAACAACTGACACTGTTGACCACCTTTCTGTCTTGGATACTTTAGGTTTTTATGAAACTTCTTTAGATTTTTTAAAAAAAAACCAAACAACTTTTCTTGTTTTTTTTTCCCTTCCTGACAGTTTTCTTTGCTGGATTTTTATCTGTGTAATGACCTCTAATCATGGGTATCCTCAAAGCTTAGTGAAGGGCCTTCTTTCTATACTCTTTCACTTGGTGATCTCATCAACTGCTGTGAATTTACTGATTGTGTGAATGTGATTCCTAGATCTATATATTGTTCTTAGTCTGTCTTCTGAGCTCCAGTCTGGTATCACCTATTAGATATCTCAATTTGGATATCTTGTAGACATCTCAAACTCAACATAACTGATCTAAGACTAAGAACCCTTTCCACAGAGTCAGGGTCATGGTGAAATGAATAAGCATTTATTAAACCTTTACTGTGTGAAGATTACTGTGCTAAGAATTGAGGATACAAACAGAAAAGTAGAGGAGACAACTATGGAAGACAGGAAGACACCTATGGAGACATCTATGAACGGTTTTAGTTGTAGGTCATATGGAAAACTCCCATGGTCAGTAGGTAGGACTGGTAGTCTTGGGGATACTGCCACTTCCAGGGCTCTTGTACTCATCTGCCTTTTGGTTTCAGTTGGTCACCAGTTGTTGCTAGTTGTGATGAGGAAGGTGAGCCTCTTCTCTACAAGTGTTCTTCTCTTCAGTGATGGCTTCAGGGACTGCATTGGAAGTAGGTCTTGTGGTTTAGGAGAGACTGCTATTCACACAACTCTTGGATGCAGGGTTCTGAGTAGTTCATCAGGGTGTGAGGGGAGATTGTGGTCAGGGTAGTAGTGGTTTGACTCACCTGGCACATGCCACTTCCCATCTCTCCCTCAGGTAGCCAGAAAAGCAGAGCAAATGACTCTAGTCCCTGATGGAACTAGCTGTTTGCTTCGTACAAAGTTGCAGATATTTCAGAATGTAGCATTTTCCTCAGAGATCTGCTTCAATTGATATGATGTCTTCAGGGCTTCTGGAGTTTGCTGATGGGAGACTTGCAGGGTGGCATTGAGTCAGTCATTTATAATCCATCCATTTTCAAATGACTCTCTTTCCCCTTCCATACTGAAATGTGTATTATCAGGTGATCTATATGAATAAATTATTTTACTGTATACACCGTGAATCCAGAGTGATGGTAAATCTGGATAATAACAGTACAGTAGTCAAGGTACCAGAAGTCACTAGCTGATATATATATGGTCATATTGGATGATTAAAATAACTGTCTTCAAATTGTAAATTAAAGAGTATACTGGGTTCAACTGCCAACATTCTAAATTCAAGTTCTGCCTCTTGACTAGACCATGGAAAGTCACTTAACTTCTCTGAGCCTCAGTTCCCTTAACTACAAAATATAGTTAATAATGCCTATAGTAACCAATTTATAGGGTGGCATCATGTATGTAACAAATTTGAAGAAATGCCAGTTTGATAAAGAAGAGACAGATTTGGGAACGTACAATATGTTGGTAAGGAATCTATCTGCAAAATGGAACCTATATGAATATGAGCATTTCAGCTTCAGCTAAGGAATTGTATTCCTTGGCATTATGAGGAATACTCCCATTCTACGATCTCTGGGTTCTCTTAGTGACTCCTCTACTTACCTGCTGTAACTTCTTATGACTTTGAAGTGTATGCTAGAGTTGGAAGCCACATTAAATGAACTGAAGAAATGGTTTACCTTACCCCTTATATTGGTAATTTTGTATCTCAGAAAACTTCTCATTATGGATACCAATGTATCTAGTGTTTTCATGGGAACCATCTTCTTACAGGCCACATTATTTACCATCACTTCTTATTCCTGCTTGTACTTTTTTTAAGGAGTTGACCCATGCAGATAAACTGTGTATATGTGTGTGTGTGTGTAAAAGTTACCAAGCAGTCAAAACCACATTTAAGTCATGGATGCTTTATCTTAAAGGAACATGGTACCTTATCATTTTTTTTACTCATCAGTGCAGAACACTTTAATTATCTTGCATCTAAGTCAATGCTAGATCTACTGGACATTATTTTTCTGCTTTGCTGTCACTTTAGTTTCCAAACATTACTATATTTGAGGAGATGTGCTGAAATAAAGTTAGATACCCAGTAGATTAGATACCCAGTGGATTAGTCACTCCTGAATAGGCTCTACTATAGACTAAACATTTTGCTTCCACTTAACCTCAATTTCTTAATTTCTGTCCGTTAGACAGTGAACACTTATTATACACCTCCTATGTGCCAGGAAATAAGCAAGGGGATACAAATGCAAATCCCTATCCGCAAGGAACTTACAGTATAGTATGTAGAGGCAACACATAAGAAGGAAGCTGAAAAGGGAGAGAAGGGTAGGTACCTGGCCTAGGGGCAGGAGGAAGAAATCTAAAAAAACCCTGAAAGTAGTGTAGCTGGTGGGAAATGGGGGGAAGAACATGCTGAGTTCTTTTCTTCAATAGAGGTGCTGGAGTCTAAGACTCTGCCTTCCAGTCAGATGGTTCAATCATAGAGGCAGAGACTACTGAGTAAGGTGTGAGTACTAGATAGATTTGGGGCATAAGGTATTGATGAGAGGTTATTATTGGACAGATTCAGTATTGTAAGATAATGATACTTCCCAGTGATGAGTTTCCTGAGGAAAGATGGCATGATGAAGAGGTCTAAAGAAGTCCAAAAGCAGTGTCACTGGTGGGAAATGTCTATCTTCCAGGACAACACAAAAACTATACCAACAGGAAAGTAAATCTCTGGGCTTTTTGGAATCTACTCATATCACTGTGCACGTCTTAGAGAGGCCTGATAGGTGATGTTCTACTTGTGCAACCATGGTCCTTGTGGGCCACAGTGGTCTGTTCACATAATCCCCTGTCACTCTTGGTGGATTTAACTTTGACATCTGTTAGCATATCCAGTCTTGTGAAATGTGTACTTTGGCCAAGAATCTTGTGGATGACCAATAGGCTTGTTGCAATACTTTTTAACTCTCATCTCTCATCTATCCCTGGGTGGCGGTAATCAATCAGCAAACATTTATTAAGCACCTTTTATGCATCAGAATGCAAAATGGAACCTATATGAATATGAGCATTTCAGCTTCAGCTAAGGAATTGTATTCCTTGGCATTATGAGGAATACTCCCATTCTGCGATCTCTGGGTTCTCTTAGTGACTCCTCTACTTACCTGCTATAACTTCTTATGACTTTGAAGTGTATGCTAGAGTTGCTGGGGAATACAAATGATGAATTTTATCAAGGATCTGCCCCTATCTCAGGTATACAGTAATATTTTGGTGGTAGCCAAGGTGGCTCGCTTCTTTTTCTCTTCTGGACCTCTCACCACTGCTGAGTCTACCTGCCTGTTCCTGAAGGAAGTCTTTTTATCTCCTTGGTATTTTCTTTCGTTTCCCTTCTGAGGTAGAGTTTACCTCATTTTCCTGTACCACTCATAAGACCCCTGGACATATTAATTTCCTGTGCTTTTACTAAGTAAAGATTTCCCTGTCCATAGCATATCTCTCAGTCTGATGACAGACAGAGCACATGAATCAAACCCTAGACTGTATCCTCTGTGCTTTATTTTCTGTTATCATGACTATAATACTTATAGCCTCTTCAGTAAATGTTACAATAATAATAACAATAGTTCATTCATCTACCCAGAATATATTCTTTATGTCTTTTACCCATGGTTACTGATTTTTTTTCTTTACTTACTATGTACACTGCAGCTCCCCACAGTAAATGAATACTTGAGAGATTTGGAGGTGGAATAGTCTGACTTCCAGTGCCCTATAAGTAGCCAAAGTTGTGAGCAAATAGTACATCTACTGGCCTTGCACCCTTATGGAGCCCTTCCTTGTAGGAGAAACAGGTCAAAACATCTTTCTATAATCGAGGCACTCACAGATCTTCCTTTTTTTTAACGTTACCAAATTTATATATCTTTTATTTTTGAAGTTAATTCCCTCTGAAAAAAACAACTACCTTCAAAAATGTAATATCATAGCTTTGTCTTTGTGTAAATATGTACATATATTTGTTAGCACAATTATAATATTTATTCCGTCTTTTCAGAATGACCAGGTTCTTCAGGGTTTCTCAGTGGAGAAAGGAGAATTCACGTGCCCACTCTGTCGTCAGTTTGCTAACAGCGTTCTTCCCTGTTATCCTGGAAACAATGTGGAAAATAGCATTTGGCAATGTCATAGTAACAAGAGCATGCAAGAACTCATTAAAGAGGTTGAAGAGCTTCAAGAACAGCTGGGAATTTTCCCAGTAAGCATCAGTGTAAGGCAGAAAGATCCTTGTTAATTGGCTTCTACTTTTCATCCTTCCTTTTCATTCAGTCTCTGTGACTCATTTATATTTTTTATGAATTTAATGGAAATTGCCTTAAAGGTTTTGACTTCTGTTATTTTATTGAGCAAAAACAAAAATAAGAATAGTAGAATATGTTATGACCAAAGAGTGTAATTATCTTCTGTCTAAATTGTTATAGTTTTAATATTGTATTTTCCAGATTGTGAAAACCCATGTTTTTGTGTACTTAGGCACTTTTCATAGAATTATATTATTATAGACATGTTATTTCTTTGTGATGAAAAGCACAATTTAGTTTACAAACATACCTATTAATAACACATTTTACACAGATCTACATACATATATTTGTTAATATGCAGACATTTGTAAAGCTGTATAAATGAAAAATATTATATATTAATATTAAGCAAGCCTACAGCCTAGATCTTCCATATAACACAGATTGCTATAGTACAGTTGTTTCTCTTGTGTACTTTTATTTTTTCCTTGATTTCTATATTTCTATCCATGATGTTTACCATTATAAATAATAGAAATATCTCCATGTAATACAGTTTTATCTTTAAAGTAATTTTAGGGTCTAGACCCATATGGTAATGAGCCTACAATGTATAGTTATGCCGGGTCTCATTAAATAAATATATTCCTGAAAAGTTAGATATTTAGAATTTTTATAAATTGAGTAATCACTAGGGGAGCTAGGTATTTGAAGGAATTGTTTGACACATTCTACTGTCATTTAAAAATAATTTCTTTTATAAGATGAAATTACCTTGCAATATATTCAAATATGCATTATTAGATTTTCTCAAAGTGAGGCATCCTTTATTACTTTAAAGGTCAGTCAGTCAGTAAACTTTTATTAAATACTTACTATGTATCCAGCATTGTAGTAAGCACTAGTAATTTTAAAAAAAGAGACAAAAGACAGTTCCTGCCCTCAAGGAACTCTGAATCTAATGGAGGAGACAACAATCTACATACAGGAAAAATAGGAAATAATTAAAAGAGAGAAGGAACTAGAATTAAGAGGGATTGGGAAAGACTTCTTATAGAAGGTGAGATTTTAATTGAGACTTAAAGGAAGCCTGTAGATGAAGATGAAGAGAGGGAGTATTCCAGACATGGAGGATGGTCAGAGAAAATGCCTGGAGTTGAGAGATAGAATGTCTTGTTCAAGAACAACAAGGAGACCAATGTCACTGGCTCAAAGAATATGTGGCAGGGAGCAAGGTATAAGATAATTGGATAGGGAGTAGGAGGAGTGCTTGTGAAGGGCCAAACAGAGTCATTTGATTATGGAGGCAATAGGGGGCTGTTGGAGTTTGTTGAGTGGGGAAATGACATGACTGGACCTGCACTTTAGGAAAATTACTTTGTTGGCTTGAGTGGAGGATGGACTGGAGTTGGGAGAGGCTGCAGGTAGGCAGATCTACCAGCAGGTTATTGCAGTACTCCAAGCATGAGTTGATGAAGGCCTGTACTAGAGTTATGGCAGTATCAGAGTAGAGAAGGGGGTATATTTGAAAAATGTTGCCAAGGTGAAATCAGCAGTCCTTGCTGCAGGTTGGATTTGAGGGTTGAGAAATATTTAAGAGTCAAAGGTACACCTATGTAGCCTAAGGAAATGGGAGGATGATGTTGCCCTAGATGGAAATAAGGAGAAGTTAGGAAGGACAAGGGAGTAAATGAGTTCAGTTTTGGACACAATGAGTTTAAAACGTCTGTTGGAGATTTAGTTTGAGATGTCTGAAAGGTAGTTAGAGATGTGAGACTGAAGATCAGCAGAGAGGTTAGAGCAGATAGGTAGATCTGAATATCAGCACAGAGATGGTAATTAAATTCATGGCAGCTAATGAGATCAAATGAAGGTAGTATGGAGGGAAAAGAGAAGAGGACTCACGAGAGAACCTTGTGGACACCTAAGGTAAGAACATAGTCTGGAGGAGGATCCGAAATGGAAATAGAGTAAGAGTAATCTGTAGGTAGGGGAACCAAGAGAGCGTAATGTCTCCAAAGCCCAGAGACATGAGAATATCAGGAAGAATGTGGTCAGCAGTATCAAAGACTGCAGAGAGGTAAAGATGAATGAAGACTGAGAAAAGGTCATTGGATTTTGGCAATTGAGATCATTGGTTACTTTGGAGGAGAACAATTTGCAATGATGAGATTAAGAAGAGAGTGAGAGAGTAAAAGTGGAAGCACCTATTGTAGGTGGCCTTTTCAAGGAGTTTAGCTACAAAGGGTAGAAGAGATCTAGGACAATAGTTAGCATGGATAAGATGGGAGAGACCAGGGTATATTTGTAGGCAATGGGAAGGAGCTAGTTGATAGGGAGAGATTGAAGATAAATGAAGAGTGAGGATGACAGAGGGGCAATCTGTTGGAGAAAATGGGATAGAATGGGTTGCTTTTGCAGATGAAGGGTTAGGTCTTGGTAAGGAGTAAGGCCAACTCCTTGTAGGATAGGGATGAAGGAAGAGATAGTGGCAGGAGGCATCTGAGTGATGTGAGATGAGGAAGAGAGGAGAAAAGTGGGAGCTCACAGGGAATGACCTCACTTTTTTCTAATGAAACAAGATTCCTTAAATGAAAAATGTTAAAAGATAAAATAGAGCCTTCACTTGCATAGAGATTAAACTTTATCTGTTAATTAAGTATCCCCCTGAGTATGCCATCAGGTTTTAAAAACTAAAGTATTGAAATAAGAGGGAGAAAAACCTTTTATCATTTTGCTTCTTTATGCCAATAAAATATTTTAAAGTCTACTAAGCACAATGCCTGCCGTGTAAACACTTAAGAATGCCTTGTGTATTTTTATATGGTAATCTGATAGTTGTATTATAGTTAAAATATTTACATTTTAATATTTGATGTCTTTTAATAATGAAAGCATTTATATTGTACTTCTGTTGATAAATGTAAAATATAGTGAACTTTTGTTGTTGTTATTATTATTAGTCAGAAACCAACTTAAGTAAAGAAATGGAATCTGTAATGAAGGATATCAAAAGTACTACACAAAAGAAATACACAGACTATAGCAAGACTCCTGGCTCACCAGACAATGATTTTCTCTTTATGTATTCTGTAGCTCGGTAAGTACAATATTTAATTTTTTAAGAGTTTTCTCAGTTGTCATTCACTGGTATTATTGAATCTAGTCACAAAGGTTCATTTAACAGGAGGAATATCTTTTATACTTTTTCTGTTTTGGTTTGAATCATTGTTCTTGTTGTAAACTTCCTGCTATGCCTATGGACATCACATTTTATTTTATTTTAGGTAGTTCTTAAGAAAAAAATAAAATCTGGCAATTTTTTTGTAGTTAATACTGAGTTAAGCATTATAGAATGCGGGGAAAGGAGGTAACTATTAGTGAGTAGTCCAAATTATATAATTAAAGTAAGTTGGTTTTCTTTAAAAGGTTTCTGTTATGCATTAGAAATCACTGTTTTCAGTTTGTCATGCCTGCATGCAAAAAGAGACAGATTTGTTCCCCAAAACATTGTATTTACCTGTGTAATGAAGGAGATAGGGAGAAAAAATCTGAACTTGTTCGCTTTTGCCCCTCATTTAACTATAGCAGCCCAGAGAAAAGAAGTTTTTAAATATTTAATATTTTTAAGTTTTTTATTTTTTAAAATAGCATCTAGAGAGAGGTGATAGCATTTGAAAAGTAGCTGAATTGGACCAGAAAATCAAATGAAAGAAGAAAAAGCCATCCATATTCCACAAGTTGTAGGTAGCAGAATGCAGAGGAGATTCTGTTGCTCTTCATCCTCCAAATTAAATGAAAGTAGCCTAATTTAGTAGTGGGTATGAAATATTGATGAATATGGCCACTTAGAAATTTTGGAGAAGTTGGTCACAAGGGGAAACAATGGCGAGCAGAAGAGAAACTGACTTTCAGCTGGAGATTTTTTTGGTAGCCTTTTCTGCAACAGTTGATTATTGTCAGTTCTCTACTTTTATGACCCAATTCTTTAAATTTTTAAATTTTTTTTATTTTTTAAAAATATTTTTAGAAATATTTATATATAACATTTAAAAAAAAAATTGAGTTCCAAATTCTCTCCCTCTCTCCTGCCTGTTCCCCACCTATTAAGAAGACAAACAATACAAGATCAATCATACATGGTGAAATCATGCAAAGCATATTTCCGTATTAGCTACCCCCAAATCAAAAAGCGAGAAAAATAAAGGAAGTGGGGGCAGCTAGGTGACGTAGTGAATAGATCACTCGTCCTGGAGTCAGGAGGACCTGAGTTCAAATTTAGCCTCAGACACTTGAAACTTACTAGCTGTGTGACCTTGGCCATATCACTTAACCCTGCTTGCCTCACATTCCCTTCCTATCCTCCCCCCAAAAGAAAAGAAAAATAAGGAAAGTGAAAAAAGCATGTTCAAAGTTCATCGGTTCTTGGAGTCTGAATGCAGACTGAAGCATACTTTTATTTACTTTATTTTCTGATTTTTTCTATTTGGTCAGTGTTTTCTTTCACAATATGACCAATATGGAAGTATGTTTTTACATGACTGCACATGTATAACCTGTATCAAATTGTTTGCCTTCTCAATGAGGGGGAAAGGAGGAGGAGAATTTGAAACTTAAAATTTTAAAAAGTGGATATCTAAAATTGTTTTTACATTAATTGGGGAAAAATAAAATATTACGTAATTTAAAAAGATGAAAATAGGAAAAAGTCAGTAAAAGTGGGGAAAAAAGAGTTCATCAGTTTTCTCTTTGGAGGGGAGAGAATATTTTTCATCATGTGTCCTTTGGAATTTTCATGATCCAGTTCTAGAGTTTGTATAAGGTTCCTATTGTCAGTACAGGTTTTTTGTTTACCTATTGCTTTGAAGGGAAATCTTTGATTACAATAAAGTATGTTGTAGTTTGTCTTTAATAAAAATTCACTATAGAGTTACATATTCATGATAAAAGGCTTTTAATTTGTTAAGAAAATAGTGATATATTTCTTTAAATTTCTCCCTCTAAACTCTTGCTTCTGAAAAGAATGTAACCTATGATGTCACATGCAGCTACCCTGCTCACTTCAGAAAGAGTAGTACCAGTGCCAGCTAGTGACCAAACTGTAACTCCTCAGGAATGAGTGACAAACATAAACACAAACTGGTGACTGAATCAAATAATATAATACTAGTAATTAGATGATTTTTAAAAGTACTTTACATATATTATCTCACTTGGCCTTCACACTTGTTTGAGATTGGTAGTACTGAAGAAGTAAAGGACAATGCCAAGGCAGAATTGCCTGAAACAAATTCACACACTCAAGCCTTATTTTAGTCAAGTGGCAAAAAGTTTATTAATAGTGGGAAAAGTTCCTTTGAGGAGCTTGCAACTTAATGGGGGTGAATCTAAAACCAAGTATGCTAATTAGGTGGTGGTAGGTGGGATGGGATTAGGTAGTGGTCAGCATATACAAATAGTCCCAATGCTGGGCTGCTGGAATATATGGGAAAACGCAGAGAGTCAACAGAGATAACTTGGTTGAGGAGACAAGATAACCTGGCAAAGAGTCATTGGGCCAGGCACTCCTAAGATAGCTTTTATCTGAGCAATTGCAGGATCAACTTTGTGCCTGTAAGAAGGAGAGAATTTTCTTACAGGGGGCTGGTGAGGTGAAATTCTAGATTGCTTAGGTCTTTTTGGGGTATAGGTCTCACCATTCCTTTATTCCCCCTCAAACAAATGGGACTCAAAATCTTTTGGCAAAAGTCTCAGCTTCTGAAATTACTTCCTGTTGGCAAGGGACATAGAGCTTTCCCTGCCTCTCTGGGTCCCAGGGAGGAGGTTGACTGGAATGGAGCATAAACTACATGCAGGGGATGGTGAGTGGACATGGACTGGTATCCACTGTTTGCTACCAACTGTAGGTGAATGGCTTATAGTCTACAAGATAACTGTGTGTGTTCGTCCTTCATTGCTGAAGAAGACCATGCCATCAGAGAAATAATGACATGACTTGCACTTGACTTTGCGTGAGGGAGGGCTGCAGGTCACCAGCCTCACTTCCCCTCCAGAGTCATCCATCCCAGGATGAGGCAATTGGAGTTAAGTGACTTGCCCAAGGTCACACAGCTAGTGAATGTCAAGTGTCTGAGGTGTCAAGTGTCTGAGGTGAGATTTGAACTCAGGTCCTCCAGACTCCTGCACTGGTGCTCTAGCCACTGCACCACCTAGCTGCTCCACAAGATATCTGACAAGCAAGTTCAATATGCAGGGCCCAAATATAAGGAGAATTAAAAGAGATGTCAGAATGGAGGAGAAAAAAGAAAGAAACCAAAAAAACTCCCATTAGAATAATTTACATAGGATTATCTGATCTTATTACTTTCTCAAAAGTTTTCACTCCGATTCCAGTTTTTTTTAGGAGGATTAGATGCTGTTGGGACATGAAAATATAAGTAACATTTTTGTAGGTAGTTTTCCACCCTTGAGTACAATAGTTACAAAATGAATTTGCTTCTAAGAGGATGACTTTATCCAGTTATAATAAAAGACTTGGGAGGATACTTAAGTAATTAATTCCATAGCAGTGCCTGTCAATAAGTTGTTATAAGAAGGCATACTTATACTACAGGACACACAGTACGAATAGGTGTTATTTCTGCATTAGTAATAAACTTGAATGAAATTGACTTTTCCATTAATGCAACACAAAATATTCTATAGGTTACTCCCCTCTAAGGAAAGGGATTGCACTGAAATTCTTTTCTCCAAACCAAACTGATGATATTTCTGATTTAGTTTCATTAATTAATAGAGTAACAGCTAGATACTTCAATTAATCCCATTTTTCAGATTATGAAACTGAAGCTCAGAGAGATTAAATGACTTACCAAGGATAAACACAAAGCATGATACTGAAAGTGATAAGCATAAGTCACAAAACCAAAATACTGTCAGTGAAAGATGGTAGTATTTAGCTTATTCTTCATATCCATGAATATTAAATTATATACTGAGAGAAAAATGAAAATAAGATGTGTGATTTTAATTGTGATTTGAAACTTAGATGGTAAATAGAGTTTATATAGAAAGATGACTTCCAGAGTAATAGCAACTGTAATATTCTAGTTCATTTATTCTTCTGGTAACTAAGGGCTGTTCATGGAGAGTATCCATGGAGATAATCAGTTTTCAAGGATCTCGTTGTTTCTGAGAGCTCTCTTTATCACAGATGTTAACTGAGGTGATGCTTATAAACTACTTTGTAAATTTTAAACTAATATATAAATATCACTTAATTTTATGATCACTCTATGTATAGTATTGTAGGTATGTAGTAACTCTAGATAATTGGACAGATTTCTTTCTTGATCATAAGTCATAATCTGGAATGTGCTCATGCTCTTTTAAAAATAAGCACAAGATCAGTTCTCCTTCCTGGCTCTTATCGCTTATTCAAGTTTAGAAAATTCTGATTATTTGAGGTTTCCAAGGGTTTGGATTCTTAATAAATGGAAATATATTTTTCACAAACTTTAATCCCCTTTTACTCTATATAATACATTGAGAAATATATGTGTTGCCTTAAATTTTGAGGTCCATTTTCCCCTCTTTATAGAAGTCTCTTAATAACATTGAACCAAAAAAGGAACATAATTGTGAACTAGAATACTGACCATGATTTTTCAAGATGTTAGTAGAAGGTGAGGGGTTGGTTGTATAGTACAATAGTAAATTTGTAGAAAGCATATAAAACTTTTATTTCGCCCTTTTATGGCTTAAAAGGCAGATTAAGGCAATTCCATTCAACTAACATTTATTAATTATCTACTACTTTAAGGTAGTGAACTAAAGATTGGGAATACAAAGATGAAAAGAGTAAGACTTTTCTTCTCTTTGTATTCCCGTGGAATGTAAGCTTCTTGAGGGCTAAAACTACTTAGGGTTTGGATTTTTTATTTTGTTTTTGTTTTTTCTCTTTGTGTCCACAGTACCTAGCACAGTGCATTGATGATTAATAAATGTCTGAATTGAAAAAAATGAGTGACCCTTGAAAAAATAAAAAGCAACATAGTCATTTTTCAGGATTCTTACAGTATATTAGGGTTATGAGCTTTAGACAGATAATTTTTTAAAATTTTATTTATTTTCAGTGTCCTACAATCACTACCATATAACTTAGATTTTTTTCCCTCTTTCTCCCCCTCCCTCCCCAAGACGGCATGCAATTTTATATAGGTTCTACACATACATTCCTATTAAATACATTTTCACCATACTTCATGTCGCACAGAAGAATTAAAATGAATGGAAGAAATCCTATAACAAACCAAAACGTAATACAAAAGAAAATGATCTGCTACATTCTGCAATTGAATTCCATATTTCTTTCTCTGGATACCTTAAAAGACCATTGGAAATTTTTTAAGTCCTTGCATTGCAATGAAGCTCTAAGTCTACCAGAAAAAGTCCTCACACACTGTGGTTGTTGCTGTATACAAAGTTCTCCTGGTTCTGCTCCTTTCACTCAGCATCAGATCATATAAGTTTTCGGGCCTCTCTGAAATCTTCCTGTTCATCATTTCTTATAACACAATAATATTCCATTGTATTCATATACCATAATTTATTCAGCCATTCCCAAGTTGATGGGCATCCCTTAATTTCCAGGTTTTGACCACCACAAATAGTGCTGCTATAAATATTTTTGTACATTTGAGACCCTTTTCCATTTTTATGATCTCTTTGGGATACAGTCCTAGAAGCAGTGTTACTGGGTCAAAAGGTATACACCTTTTTGTAGCCCTTTGAGTATAGTTCCAAATTGCTCTCCAGAATGGCTGGATCAGCTCACAGCTCCACCAACAATGAATTAGTGTTCCAATTCTCTCACATCTTCTCCAACATTAATCATCTTCTGTTTTGTCATGTTAGCCAATCTGATAGGTGTGATGTGGTATCTCAGAGTTGTTTTGATTTGCGTCTCTCTAATCAGTAGCGATTTAGAGCATTTTTTCATAATACTATAAATATCTTTAATTTCTTCCTCTGAAAACTGCCTGTTCATATCCTTTGACCATTTATCAATTGGGGAATGACTTGTATTCTTGTACATTTGACTCAGTTCTCTATATATTTTAAAGTGAGGCCTTTATCATAGACACTAATTGCAAAAATTCTTTCCTAGTTTTCTGCTTCCCTCCTAATCTTGGTTGCATTGGGTTTGGTTGTGCAAAAACTTTTCAGTTTATTGTAATCAAAATTATCCATTTAACACTTCATAATGCTTTCTGTCTCTTGTTTAGTCAGAAATTCTTCCTTTCTCCATAAATCTAATAAATACACTGTTCCTTGCTCCACTAATTTGTTTATAGTATCAATCTTTATACCTAGATCATGTATCCATTTGGACTTTCTTCTTGTGTACAGTGTCAGGCATTGGACTATGCCCAGTCTCTGCCACACTGTTAATGCAGTTTTCCCAGCAATTTTTATGTAACAGTGAGTTCTTATCCCAGAAGCTGGGGTCCTTGGGTTTATCAAACAGTAGATTGCTATGTTCATTGCCTACTGTGTCTTGAGCACCTAGCATGTTCTGCTGATTTACCTTTCTGTTTCTTAGCCAGTACCAAGTGGTGTTGATAACTGCTGCTTTATAATACAATTCGAGATCTGGTAGAGCTAGGCCACCTTCCCTAGTATTTCTTTTTATTAGTTCCCTTGATGTTCTGGACCTTTTGTTCTTCCAGATGAATTGTGATAGTATTTTTTTCCAGCTCTAGAAAATAATTATCTGATAGTTTGATTGGTATGGCACTAAATAAGTAAATTAATTTAGGTAGAATTGTCTTTTTTATTATATTGGCTCAGCCTACCCACGAGCAACTGATGTTTTTCCACTTAGATACGACTTTGTGTGAAAAATATCTTGAGGTTGTGTTCATATAGTCCCTGGATTTGTTATGGTGGGTTGACTCTCAAATATTTTATAATGTCTACCCTAGCTTTCAATGAGATTTCTCTTTCTATCTCTTGCTGTTTTGCTTTGTTACTAATATATAGAAATGCAGAAAATATGTGTGGGTTTATTTTGTAACCTCCAACTTTGCCAAAGTTGTTTATTATTTCAAGAATTTTTTACTCGATTCCCTGGGATTCTCTAAGTATATCATCACATCATCTGCAAAGAGTGACAACTTAGTCTCTTCTTTGCCTATTCTAATTTCTTCAATTTCTTTTTCTTCTCTTATTGCTACAACTTAATATTTCTAGTATGATATTGAATAATAGTGGTGATAATGGATATCCTTGTTTCACCCCTGATCTTATTGGAAATGCATCTATCTTATCTCCATTGCATATAATGATTGCTAAGGGTTTTAGGTAGATACTGCTTATTATTTTATGAAAAGTTCCATTTATTCCTATACTCTCCAGTGTTTTTAATAGGAATGGGTGTTGTATTTTGTTAGAAGCTTTTTCTGCATCTATTGTGATCATTATGTGGTTTCTGTTAGTTTTGCTGTTGATATGATCAATAATGCTAATAGTTTTCCTAATATTGAACCAGCCCTGCATTCCTGGTATCAGTCTTACCTGATCATAATGTATTATTCTTGTTGCTGCATTCTTTTTGCTAAAATCTTATTTTAAATTTTTGCATCTATATTCATGGTCTACAATTTTCTTTCTCTGTCTTGACTGTGGTTTAGGTATTAAAACCATATTTGTATCATAAAAAGAATTTTGGAGAACTCATTCTTCCCCAATTTTCCCCAGTAGTCTATATAGTATTGGAATTAACTTTAAATGTTTGATAGAATTCACTTGTAAATCTGCCTGACTGGAGATTTTTTCCTAGGGAGTTCATTGATGGCTTGTTCAATTTCTTTTTCTGAGATGGGTTTTTTTTTTTTTTTTTAAGTATTCAACTTCCTCTTCTGTTAATCTGGGCAATTTGTATTTTTTAAAATAATCATCCATCTCATTTAGATTGTCGAATTTATGGGCATAAAGTTGGGCAAAGTAATTTCTAATTATTGTTTTAATTTCTTCCTCATTGGAGATTAGTTCACCCTTTTCATTTTTGATATTGGTAATTTGGTTTTCTTCTTTCTTTTTTTTAATCAAATTGAGCAAAGGTTTATCAATTTTATTGGTTTATTCATAAAACCAACTCTTAGTTTTATTTATTAGTTCAGTAGTTTTCTTAATTTCAATTTTATTAATCTCTCCTTTGGTTTTCAGTATTTCTAATTTGGTATTCACTTGGGGATTTTCAATTTGTTCTTTTTCCAGCTTTTTCAGCTCCTACCCAATTCATTGATCTCCTCTTTCTCTGTTTTATTCATTTAGGCATTCAAAGATATAAATCTTCCCCTAAGAACTGCTTTTGCAGTATCTCATAAGATTTGGTAGGTTGTCTCATTATTGTCATTCTCTTGAATGAGGTTGTTGATTGTTTCTATGATTTGTTGTTTAACCCACTCCTTCTTTAGGATTAGGTTATTTAGTTTCCAATTAATTTTTGCTCTATCTTTTCATGGCCTTTTATTACATATAATTTTTATTGCATTATGATCTGAGAGGGGTGCATTGACTACCTCTGCCTTTCTGCACTGGATTGTGAGGTTTTTCTGGCCTAGTACATGGTCAGTTTTTGTATATGTGCCATGTACTGCTAAGAGAAAGATATATTCCTTTTTATTTTCATTCAGCTTTCTCCAGAGATCTATTATATCTACCTTATCCAGAGTTTCATTCACCTCCTTAACTTCTTTCTTGTTTATTTTAAGGTTAGCTTATAGTTTTGCTGTCTATTTCTTCCTGTAACTCCCTTAACTTCTCCTCTAAGAATTTAGGTGTTATACCACTTGGAGCATTTATGTTTAGTAATGATATTGCTTCGTTGTTTATGGTGCCTTTTAACAGGATATAGTTTCCTTCCTTATCTCTTTTGATTAGATCTATTTCTGCTTTTGCTTTGTCTGAGATTAGGATTGCTACCCCTGCTTTTCTTACATCAGCTGAAGCACAATATATTCTGCTGCAACCTTTTACCTTTACCCTGTGTGTTTCCCCCTGTTTCAAATGTGTTTCTCATAAACAACATATTATTGGATTAAGGCTTTTCATCCATTCTCCTATCCATCTCCATTTTATGGGAGAGTCCATCCCATTCACATTCATAGTTATGGTTACTATCTGTGTCTTTCCCTCCACCCTCTTTCCCACCATTTGTGCTTGTAGTTCTCTTTTTTCCCTTCCCCTCCATAACGGTTTTAATTTTTGACCACCATTTCCCACAGTCTTTCCTTCCTTCTTTCATCCCCTTTCCCTTTTACTCCCCTTTAGCCTTAGTACTTCTTCCTTCCCTTTTAGCCTGCCCTCCCCTTACTTTCCCCCTTCCCCTCCTCCTCCCTATAGAGCTAATTAGATTTATATAGTTAATTTAAGTTAGTTGTTCCCTCCTTGAACCAAATCAAATGATAGTACCTCTCAATCAGTGCTCATCTCCCTCCCCTCTTTCCCTATACTATAATATAATTTTGTATTTCTTCCTGTGATGTAATTTATCATTTTCTGCTTCTTCCTTCTCACATCTCCTGTTACATAAACATGTAAACATGTTCGCATGTTGAAATCACATTTTTATCATCACATCATTTACTTTATACCCATCCTTCTATCTATGTTTATCCCTTTTATATTTCATAGTAGATATACAATTCTCAAAATTAGCAAGTATCATCTTCCCTTATAGGGAGGCAAACAGTTTGCCCATATTGAGTAACAAGTTTTTCTTTTTCCCATTTACCTTTTTATGCCTCTTTTGAGACCTGTATTTGAAGATTGAAATTCACAATTTCACAGAGCTCTGGTCTTTTTGTCAGGATGGTCTGGAAATCCCTTATTTTATTGAATGTCCATCTCCTTGCCTGAAATGTTATGTTGAATTTTGCTGGGTAATTGATCCTTGGTTGCAGTCCTAGCTCCTTTGCCTTATGGAATATCATATTCCATTTCCTTGGATCTTTTATTGTAGAAGCTGCAAGGTCCTGTATGATCTTGACTGGAGCCTCTTGATATTTGAATAGTTTCTTTCCGACTGCCTGTCATATTTTCTCCTTCACTTGATAGTTCTGGAATTTGGCAACAATATTTCTTAGTGTTTTTAGTTTGGGATCCCTTTCAGGAGGTGAATGGTGGGTTCTTTCGATGACTATTTTGCCCTTTGAATCTAGCACTTCTGGGCAGTTTTCCTTGATGTTTTCTTGAAAGATATTGTCCAGGCTCTTTTTTTTTTTTTTATCATGGCTTTCTGATAGGCCAATAATTCTTAGATTTTCTGTCCTGGATCTATTTTCCAGGTCAGTTCTTTTTTGAATTAGATATTTTACATTTTCTTCAGTCTTTTCATTCTTCAGATTTTGTTTGACTGATTCTTGATGTCTCATAGACTCATTAGCTTCTACTCATTAACTTCTACTTGCGTAATTCTAATTTTTATCAAATTGTTTTCTTCAGTTAACTTTTGCATCTCCTTTTCCATCTGTCCAATTTTTCCTTTTAAGGAATTATTTTCTCCAATTAGTTTTTGTACTTCCTTTCCCATTGGTTCAATTTTCCTTTTTAAAGAGCTGTTCTCTTCATTGAATTATTTTTTCATACTTTTAAAATCATTGGCCAGTTTTTCTTCTATTTCCTTCTTCAGCTCTTTGAAGAGTGCTCTTTGTGTATGCAAGCAGTTCTTAGTTCCTTCTGAAGTTTCAGATGGGAGTACAGTCTCAATACTGACCTCTTTGGTATTCATGTTTTGGTCCTTGTCCCCATAGAAAGATTCTATGGTCTTTTTCTTCCTGCTTTGCTTTTTACTCATGATGATGACGCTTTATGTATTGTGGCCTCTGGTTCTTTTAGCTAGAAGCTAAAGATTTGCCCTGGAGGTAGCTTGTTAGGTGCAGGGGAGGGGTGGTCTGATCACAGGAGATCTCTTCAGCTTAGCTAGAGCACAGGCAAACTCAGCCTTTGGTGCTGCCCTCTTGTCATCCCTTTTCCCCTGTATTGCTGAGGCATGCCTGGGTTTCTGGTGTTGGTGGTTGTGAGGCGCCACCTCCCTGGAGCTCTGGATCTCCTCCTGGTTTGCTGAGGTTGGTCAGTCTGGGATAGCTCCAGTCCTCCGTCGCAGTAAGAGGAATACTTCTTAGCGATTTTCCTAACCTCGTGCTGTGAGACAGTTTGCCCCTTCTGCTGATCCCACAGATCCAGGATTTTTCTGGGAAAATATTTTATAGTTCTTTCAAAGTCAACAAGGGGAGGGGGAAAGAGCAATTTACCTTTCACTCTGCCATTTTGACTCTCAGAAGTTCAAGTAAATGACTTAAGATATTTAATCTGTGGGCTGATAATCTCAGGAGGAGCTGCTGCTGATACCTGAGGTACTGCGGCTCTCATCTGCTTGACTCCACTGAACTCCAGCCCTGGGCTACTGTTCTGCCATGCTGCCACTGCCCCAGAACATCCTGGGGCTTTCCTGTTTGGCCCTGCCATGGTGGGGAGGTGCTGCACTGTGCACTGTATGCTCCTTTACCCCTGGGGAGCAGAACCTTCCTGTCAACCTTCCAGTCTGTCCTGAGCTGTGAATCTGCCACAGTCTGTTTCCAGTTGGATTCTGTACTTTCAAAATTTGGTCAGATTCTCTTTTTAGAGGTATTTGAAGGAGTTTGTCTAAGGTAAGCATTTGTTCTCACTTTCCCATCTTGGCTCCGCCCCCTAGACAGATAATCATAATGCAAGTTAGAGTGAGACAAATACATAGGAGAGTTTAAATAGGCATGAGACATTTGGGGAGAGAAAAATCACTTCTGGTTGAGAAGTCAAGGTACCCTTTGCATAGTATGTACCATTTTAGCAACTGGGTTTTGAATAAAACAAAGGATTTTTATTAGGCAGAGGTGTAGAGGGAGGCTATTTCAGATGTGGGAGATGGTGGATGCATATGCATGGAGAAATCTTGATGAGATTGAAGAATATGTAGCAGTCTAGTTTTACTGGGAAATAGATTGAGTGAAGGTCAGTTAATGTAAGAAGAATGGAAAGGAAGATTGGATCCTCATTTTGGAGGGGCCAGAGTAAGGAGTATATATGTTATAGGAGCCATTGAATGTTTTTGAGTAGGGCAATACCATGAAGATTATTTTGGCACTTGTATAAAGGAAGACATGAAAAGGAAAGGATAGAGGAAGGAGGCCAATTAGGATAATATTACAGTAGTCTAGACGAGGTAATAAGAGTCACACATGGCAGTCATCATCGGAAAAGAAAGGAAGGATCAGATAGATATTTTGGAATTGGAATTCATGGGACATAGTACTTGATTGGGCGTGGAGGATGTAGGAGGGGGAAAATTGATGAGTCCGAGGGACTGTGATGATAACCATAGAGTCAATAGTGCTAAGTAAGTTAGGAGACTGTGTAGACATTGTGAAAAAAATGATTACTTGCTTTTAACGTTGAGTTTGAATTATTTGTAGGATATACAGACGGAGTTTTACATCAGGTATATGAATATTTAAGACTGGAGGTCAGCAGAGATTGGGGCAAGACAAATTTGGGAGCCATTCACATGGAGAAGTATTAGGTGAAGCCATGGGCATGAATGAGATTGCTAAGGGAGGGAGACATCTTGAGAGAAGAGAATAGGGACATTGACAGAGCCTTGAAGGTGACCAACTTTACCAAACAAGAGAAAGAGAAGGAATTGTTGAGGAGATAGAGAGAGTGGGAGTTCAGTGTCAGGAAGAAAACTGCTATACTGCTTCAGTACTACAGAAGCAAAAGGAGAAGAGACTATCACAAAAGGGCATGTTTGGCAGTATCAGATGTTTTAGTAGAGATCATATGTAGCTGATGAGGCTTCGGAAACGGTCTTTGCATTGGCAGTTAGGAGATCCTTGGTGACCTTGGAGAGAGTGGTTTCAGTAGAGGGATGGAGAAGGAAGTCCCATTGTAGAACATCAAGGAGTGACTGGGCAGGAAAGAGAGTGAGCAAACTCTTTATTCTAAAAGTATGGCAGGGGAAGTCTAGGATCAGAGGAGTGTTTTTCTTTTTTTGATTCCAGAATCCTGTACATCTGTGTTTACACATGAGGAATAATGTAGAGGAAGAGATTGGAAATGAAAGAGAAATGATGATCCACATAATGAATTCTTGGAGTAGACAGGGGAGGAAATGGAATCAGGGACACAAGTGGGAGGATGAGTCTCTGCAAGGAGGGCCTGCTCTGAGAATGGAAGGAAGGCAGCAGAGAATCGGATGACATTCAAAGCTTAGAAGTGTGGAGGAGGGGAGATAAAGAGTTCATGCTAGGTGATTTAAGTTTTTTGAGCAGAGTAGGAAATTGAGGCATCTGAGAAAGGGTGAAAAAAATTTGTTTAGTAAAGCTGCAGATGATTTTGAGGGAGGACAAAACAAAAACAGTTGTTTCATGAATGTTTGTCTCCTTTCTTGCCCTAAACCTCTACTACATCTAATGATGTAAATTTTATTCTCTTAAGGATGAGCATCTAAGGATGCTCTTAGTCAGCATTCATTGGAGAGATGATTACATTTAGAGCAAGAGCACTGGAGTTCAAGTCCTGTTGCTCACTGATTACTTACATAACCCTAAACAAGTCACTTAACACCTCTGTGTTGAGGTTTCCTTATTTGCCAATTGAGTACGTTGTACTATATGGCATCCAAGGGCTCTTTCAGAGTCAAGTCTCTTAGCCTATGATCTTAGTCTCATGTAGCATTTATTTCTGCTAGACAGATGCCATAAGAATTTCAAGCTCAACTTGTCTTTAATGGAACTTATTATCTTTCCCCTACAACCTGCCTTTTTTTTTACTAACTTCACTGTTTCTCTTAAGGGTGCCTCAGCCCTTGACTCTTCACTCTCCCTCAATCCTCATATCCAGTCGCTTTTGAGTTCTTGTTCATTTTTCCTTCTTAACACTTCTCCTATCCATTATCTTTCTACTTCCCATTGTTACCATTCTAGAAGTACTCACCTGTTGCTTGGATTATTTTGACAGCTGTCTAATTAGTTTCCCTGCTCAGACTCAATTAGTCATTCAGTCATACAGCAAACATTTATTAAACACCTGCTGTGAGCCAGGTACTGTTCTAGGGATTGATAAAAGGACAAAAATGAAACAATTCCTATCCTCATTGAGTTTACATTTTATTGCTTTTAAACCTTAAAGTCCTTTATAAATGCTTGTTGGTTATTATTATTCAGAGACATGCTACATATGCATGTATGTATAAGGTAATTTGATGGGGAAATTACTATCAGCTGGACAGATCAGAAAGGACATCAAGTAGAAGGGAACTAGGGATTATAAGACATGGAAAGGAGGGGGAAATTCATTCTGTTCATGATGACTTGTCCTCACACAAAGACATGAAGAGACAAGAGATGGAGAACCATGTCTAAGGAATAGCAAGAAGGCTAATCTGGCTGAACCAAACAATACAGGAATAGAAGGAATGTATAATATGCTCAACAGGTAAGTTGGTGCCAGATTGGGAAGGACTTTAACTGATTAACAAAGGAGTTTGTGCTTAACCCTAGATGCACTAAAGAACCAGTGGAGTTTATCTAGCAATGAAATAACATAGTCAGACCTGTGGATTAGAGTGGGGAGAAACTTCAGAAAAACTGACCAATTCAGAAACTATTATAGTAGTCCAAGCCCTAAGAGATAATAAGAGTCTTGATGACAATGTTGACTGTCTGAGTAGACAAAGTAGATGGTTTTGTGGAGGTAGCATTGGCAAGATGACAGCAGATTGGAAGGAGGAAAAAGTGGGGTGAGGAAGAGTGAGTAGGTGAGGATGACACTGATATTAACCTAGGCAACTAGAGGAATGGTAGTATCCTTAGCAGACCTAGACAATTTTGGAAAAAGTGCTAGTTTGTAGGGAAAGATAACGATTTCTCTTTTGGATGTGGTGAATATGAGATACTTGTGGGACATCCAGTTCAACATATCTGAGAGACATTTGGTGACATAGAACTAGAGCAAGAGAGGTTAGATCTGGCTGTATAGATTGGGGAGATTTCTGCATATAGATAATAATTAAATCCCTGGAATCTGACAAAGTTAATGAGAATGGAAGTAGTGAAGAGAAGAGGCCCAGGAAAAAGTTATAGGATATATCCCAAAGGGGTAGGGAAATGGATGTTGATTTAGCAAATGAGGTTGAGGTGGAAGGGTCAGGTAGGAGTTCATGATTGAATTGAGTATGAAAATTATTTCAATAATGCATATGATAATTAAAATATTTTAAAAACTTCATCATTCATTCCCTAGGTCATGTTTTGTAAACATTGGATATTCATTTCTCTTAAAAGTCTGTAGTGGTTTAAATGTCTCTTTAATTTTGGTTTCTCAAAGACCATTTCTCCCAGAGGGGTATATTATTATAATTGCTTACTATTTATTACTGAAATTGAATTTTTTGGAGGGAAGCACAGTATTTCTAATGGTTAACTCCAGCCCCTGAAACGACTTCCCATAATGATTTGTGAGCACTTTAAAGAAGAAAAAATAAACACCTAACAAAAGAATTTAGTGTAGCATACATCTAATTTTACTTTTGGTTGCTTGGAGAAATCTTAGAAGAATTTTTCTGATATTAGCCTTGGGAAAGTTATGAAGTTTTTGAAGGATATATTTGTTTGCATTTCAATGAAACAAAATATTTCTATTCAAGTTTTATCTTTCCAACTAAATGTTTGAGTATGTTAGGACACATTCTTTGCTTGGACAAAGGGTTATCTTCCCCAAATACCAAATTATATAATACTATTTATATCAAAATAAGGAATGATAAAGGTTTTAAGGGTGATTTTGAGGTATTCTGGCCCTCAGCATTCTAGGTTGGACATGACCTAAAGCTATTGATAAATACTGATGAGAACTTGGCTTGTGATTTGATATGGGGAACTTCTAGGTGAGGAAACTGTTGGTGTTGGTCAGCATCTTCTCTGCAATTTATAGTCTTCAGAATTTGCTTCAAGCACTAAGTGACTTCAGTGACTTCCCTGAAGGGTGGCATAGCTAGCATGTGTCAGAGGTGGGATGTGGACTCTCATCTTTTTGGCTCCAAGCCAGAACTCTGTGTATTATATCTTCTGGTGACAGATTGAGATGTAATAGAATGTCTTAGAATGTAGGATGGTAGTGAAGATAAGCAAACAGGAATGGAGATATAGATTTGAGAGGCACAAATATATTAATAATAGTTTAAATCATATAATAGATAATCCTTTCAAGATAGAAAAACATATTGGTCTATCTTGCCTTATTCACTTTGTGTATTTCTGAAAAGTTACTTGTGAATGTAGAATTTGTCACTTGACTCATGATAAATGTATGATGAATGTATGCTAGACATTCCTTAGCATGAATCTTTGTTGAAAAACAAATAATTTTTTGTAAAGCAAATGGTTATTCTTTTTTTGTACAAATCCAAATTTTGAAAATTAGTTGATTTATTTAAATAAAGGAACATCACTAGAGTAATAATTGGAAAGCCTTAAATTAAACCATAGGAGACTAGTTGGTTCATTTAGCTAAGTATAACAACAAAAGAAAGAAAGAAAGAACAGAAGGAACAGACAGACTGGATAGATGAATGAAGAAGTCCAGGAGACTCTTGTGCTGTTGGTTTCACTTGCCCTATAACCGAGACACGAAAGTGTCATTGAGTCAATCAAAAAGAATCTGCTGAGTTTCCTTATATGCAGTGCTTTGCTAATGCTTCTGGGATAGGTACAGAAGACATTGGTAAAGCTTGTCATCGAGAATCTTTCTTGTTGTGGAGAAAACTAGTGCACTAGTGCAAATATGCAAAACAATAGAATTAAATTCTGAATTGTGCCATAAACTATAAGTACTTTAAAAGCTCAGAGGAAGTCCCCCAAAATTGGAGTGCTCAAGGATAACTTTGTGGAGGAGGTAAAGTGTGAACTGGATCTTGTAATTCAGTAAATTTGGGATAGGTAGATAACACAAATGTGGGAAACAACATGAGTGAAGACACAGGAACAGGAAGAGTTATGCTTATTTTTTTTTAATATATTTATTTACTTTTAGTTTTCAACATTTGCTTCCATAAGATTTTGAGTTTTAAATTTTCTCCCTCTCTTTCTCCTCCCCAAGATGGCGTGCATTCTGATTTTGGCTAACATATTTTCACATTAGTCATGTTGTAATGAAGAATTTAGAACCAGTGGGAGAAACCGAGAGAGAGAAAGCGAGAGAGAGAGAGAGAGAGAGAGAGAGAGAGAGAGAGAGAGAGAGAGAGAGAGAGAGAGAGAGAGAGAGCAGATTGCATGCTTTGATCTGTATTTAGATTCCATAGTTTTTTGTTTTTTTTCCTGGATGTGGATAGCATTTTCCATAATGAGTCTTTTGGAGTATCCTTCCATTGCTGACAAGAGCTGAGTCTATCAGAGTTAGTCATTGCACAATGTTGCTGTTGTTGTATACAATGTTCTCTTGTCTCTGCTCATTTCACTTAGCATCAGTTCATGTAAGTCCAGGTTTTTCTGAAGTCTACCTGCTCATCATTTCTTAAGGAATAATAGTATTCCATTACATTCATGTATCACAACTTCTTTAGCCATTCCTCAACTTATGGACATCCCCACAATTTCTAATTCTTGGTCACCAAAAAAGGAACTGCTATAAATATTTTTGTACATGTGGATCCTTTTCCCATTTTTCTGATCTCTTTGTGATACAAACTTGGAAGTAGTATTGCTGGATCAAAGGATATGCATAGTTTTATAGCCCTTTGGGCATAGTTCCAAATTGCTCTCCATTCACAACTACACCAACAATGCATTAGTGTTCCAGTTTTCCACCTTCTCCAACATTTATCATTTTCTAGTTTTGTCATGTGTATTAGTAACCACCCCAACATACACAGGGGGACCTGCTATCACAGGTTCTTAGATCTGCATTCATAAAAGGAAACAATCACTTTAATCAAGCACATGTATCATTCGTTTAACCAAGTTCATATATCATTCAGTTAGTTCAGGGAGTCAGCACCCTAAATTTCAAAGAAAATACAGAGAAGTCAAAAGATCAACTGACATGGCTTTCTCTGCCTGAATTCAACAGATAATTGGATTCCGACTGTCTGAGCAGAGTTACCAGAGAGGGAAGCATGACATCTGGGTTCTCAAAGAGGGAGGGGCACCTTAGCGGCTTCCCAGAGTCCTTATCTGGCACTCAGACCTTCTTACCAAAAACTAAGTCCCCAAGTAAAACCTTACCCTCAGAGTATTTATACATTTTTTTAGAGTCAGAGGATATCCCAACACTTGAGAACCAGTGCCGCATTAAGAAAAGCTGTGGGTGTTCCTACAAATCTTTCCTAATCACACTCCCCTTAATAGGCAGGTCCATTGATAGGTGGGGAAGATCTTTAATCACATCAACAATACAAATACATATACTATTTCTAGTTAAAGGAACTCTTGTTTCTGTACTTTACTTCTAATAAAGACTCCTGATTGATAAAGGGAAGATTACATGAGGCACTTGATTATACTCAAAACAGCAAAAGATTCTATTTTGATTGCCATCACATCATGTTAGCCAGTCTCATAGGTGTGATGTGGTACCTCAGACTTGTTTTGATTTACATTTCTCTAATCACTAGTAATTCAGAGCATTTTTTTCATATGACTATATATAGCTTTAATTTCTGGGAAATGATTTGTATTCTTATAAATTTGACTTAATTCTCTATATATTTTAGAAATAAGTGTGCTTATTCTCATGGAGTGATGAGTAACCCCAATTTGATAGAGGTCTGCTGAGTAAATGGAGTCTTTGGGTATAGCCGCTTATCCATAATAGAGAGGGGAGAATGCCCAATAGGGTTGATAGATCAAATGATGCCTTCTTCATAGTTGTGAAAAACTGGCACATATGTAAAATCTGAGGACAAGGGGAGATGAGTATAAAGATTAGTTTCATTATGTAGAAAGTATTTTGAGTATAGGCAACTGAGAGCTGTAATAGTTGTCCATTTTTATTCTGTTAGGGTTTGGGTCAGAGGAAGAGGGGATTCTTTTAGCTGTGAAAAGAAGTCCTCAATTCTTTGTCAAACTGAAGAGATTCTCTCTCCTTTTTCCTCTTTTCCCAAGTCATTGTGAGTACATTTATATTAAACAATATAGAATGCAAGAGTTTACTTCTCTCCATGCTCAGAAAATTACATATTCAGAAAGAGGGATAGGGAGAGAAAATTTTGTAGTGTGAATTTCTCAGCAGTTAGGGAAGGGCAGGTATTGATTAGGCAGATGATATATTTTTTCTCTTTTGTATAACTTATATGTCTATATATACAAAATATACATATTTATGTTTCATATATACATGTGTAAATATAGTTATAATAAAAATATACACATGTGTATGTTAATTTAAAATAACATTAAAGGGATCACCTTTGGCATGAGTGAGATAGGATTGAAATTTATGATGGGAGGGTGGCCCCTCATATTAACAAAGATTATCAGGGTACCTAACAGTAAGTGAGAACTTTGGGCATGTATTTCACATTACAAGAGAAGCTGGGCCAGTGATCTTTTCCCCATTGTGTGAAACACTGAAATAAAGCTTTTTCCCCAGAGTACTTTAGATTTAATCCACAGTTGATGTGTTACCTTAAAGTATCTTATTTATGACAGAATGAAAAACTGATAGAATTTTTACCTTTATGTTTTAATAAGACTGTTTGCATCTTTTAGAGAAATAAAATGTAAAAATTCTGGATCTGACATTTGTTCATTGGAAATTGTTAGTATTTCTGGCTAGCTCTTTTAAATACTATCTAGGCGATCTCAGTTTTTATAAGAGAATATAGCCATTAATTTTTTTCTACAGATTTAGGCATCAGAAGATTTGTGAAAACAAAATATATTGATCTCATTTATATTCCATTGATGAAGGAACACATGCTGGTCTCCGCTCGCTTTCTGTCCACTAATATGAAATCCTTGTCCCTGCTTCTTTGCTGGTAGGTTTTTAGAAGTTCAGTGAGCAATGCAAATCGCCTGAAGAGTGGAAAATTCCCTTGTCACACAGATGCCCTTATCAGCAGCAACCAGATGGAGCTCTGAGCAGGAACATTTTCAATGTTAAATTGCTTTTTTTTTCCCTTGAGTAGAGAGGATTAAAGCATTCCTTCAGAAATGGGTGGCAAATGCCGCAACTTAAGGATATTAATATTTTGAGGACTTAGTATTTTTAGAAGCCAAAATACGGAAATACCTTACCAAAATACTCAAAACTTAAATATTTCCAAATGTTTTCTTGTGAATAAAATAGTGGTATATTCTTTCCACAGTGTAATTGTAAAAGAGTTAGTTTTAAGTTTTGTAAATATTTTTTAAATGATGCCTTTTTTGTTACTGACATAAATTCTATCCATATCTTGCATATAAATTATTCAGTTTCAACAACAGAAAAGAGTGTTTACAGAAAATAGTTTCAGAGAGAATATTATATATTGTCTGACCTTTTTTTTTGTAATGAAAGGTGAAACAGTATTTTGAAACGTCCAGTTTAAATATTTTATAAAATTTTGTGCATGAATTTGGTATAATTAATTAGAACTTCCCTATACCATGAAAGTACTTAGAAGTAAATTTTTGGTTCTCCATGAATTCATCTGTAGAACTAATTAAAATACACTCATTAATTATTGCTATAAGCTAATAATTGCTAAGCACTTTGCAAATGCCATATTATATTATTAATATTAGTAGTAGTAATGGTAGTAATGTTCATAATTGTTAGTAGTCATCTGTGTGTTTTCTAGAGAATTTGTCTTGGCAGTTGATTAAAGAGATTGCTTTTTATAGTTCTGTGATATCTTTAGACTCTTCTGTTAGTGATGGCGTCTGTAATATTTAAAATGTTGCCTGAACTCTGATAGTTGCCTGTTTCTCTCAAGGAAAATATCTATATTTGTAGTTTGTATTAATGAAAATATCAGTGGTTAAAAATACATTTTTTGTACACTTTTTTCTTTAAGAATATAAACAGTTTCATGAACTATTTTTAGAGATTTTTTTCCCCCTTAAGGCCCAATTTTCATGGTTTTTTTTTTTTTTTGGGAGGGGAGACAAAAGTTGAAGTATGGCAACAGTTATAGTGACAAATAGAATTTTTTCACTGGTGCAAATATGAATATGTAGAAAAGGGTGTCAGAATTGATTTCTTTTCTGAATTTACACCTAAATATTAGGGTATTAATTAAACTATACTTTCACATATAGCAGTGGAGAGGAGAGGTTTCATTTTTATGTGTTTATGTTTATGTAATTTAACCCCTAGAAGGACTAAGCTTTTAACCTAATGACTTTGTAAATTGTTTCAATGCTTTATTTATAGAACCAATTTGGAACTGGAGCTAATTCATCGTGGAGGGAATTTGTGTTCAGGTGGAGCAAGCACAGCTGGCAAACGATCTTGTTTGAGTGAGTATTTCAAATTTTTAAATTCAGTTAACTTTTGAAGTAAATAATTGAGTTTTCAGAAACATAAAATAAAGTTTACTTTTTTAGTATAATTTGAAATTTTTCCAAATTTCTTTAAATTCATAACTTGGTATATTTGTGATCTCACATAACCTACTCAGGAAGCAAATGAATTTAGTAATGAAAGAAGATTGTATTCCCAGTTATAAAAAAAAAATTGGTTTTTTCATTCCCTACCTTAGTTTTTTTAAAGGGGAACTTTTACATTGAATAGTTTTAAGAAAATATGTTATAGATACTATTTATTTTGTCATAGATTTCTTTCTAACATCCTACTAATTAAATTTGAGATAAGTTCGAAATGTTATTTTGTTCATAAAATTTCTGTATTAGTTTGTCATGTAAAAATATTTTTCTTTTTGTAGTTGTATTGATTCAAGTCTAATTTGCATATTTAATAAATATTTTTAAGAGTATCATTTTAGTACTATACTTAGCTCTAATTTTAATCATGTCATTTAGAAGAGTGATATCAAAGGTAGGCACAGAATACTAATTGTCACAGATTTATTTGATTACTGACCAGATCCCTCTTTCCTTAGACTGTCCCTTCTACCAAAAAAAATGGATTGATTTTTTTTGGGAGGAGGTGGAAGGGTTAGAATATACAGCTAGTTTTTCTAAAAAGAGTAAAAGTAACTTTTCTAAAAAGTTATCAGTACATATGTACTTTACTATGTTTGCCTTCATGCATACTTTAAAAATGATGCATATATCTCATTGCAGTTTTTTTTTCCAAAGATGTGTTTTTTGGGGGAAATTATCAAGATAATCCAGCAATATTAGTATATAAAGCTAAATGTATGAGAAAGTTTAAATAATTTTGAAATTATTAAGACACTTTTTTAGAATATACTAAAATGATCCCTTGTTGGTTATACATAAAGTTTGTGAATGGTAATTTGCTAAAGACTAGGTTAACTATTCACTTGTTGAAACATGTACATAATTAATGTATTTGCATGTATTGTAAATGAGAGATATGTTGAAAAGAGTAATGTGGCACCAAGAAGATATCCTGGTTTTTACTTCTAGTCTGTTTGAAATTATAGGTACTGTGCTTTTCATTATAGAAAATAATACTATTTTAATACTTATCCTTAATTGTTATGTAACATTGCTGTATATAATTGAGAGAGAATTGTACTTAGGAATTCAGTAAAGTGATTTCAACTGTAGGCCTACTGTTTTCTTAGAACCTTGCACATACGTTAATTTCCAAATATCTGAACAGTTTTATGAGAATGCTAGTAACTATTATGTCAGTTGATCATCTCAATTTCAACTTAAACTCTTTTAAGAGATGTGTTATCTGACTTTATGTTTTTGGATTTTACATTAGTGATTAGTAGATGATTATATATGTGGTAAAAAAAGGGCTTGCTAAAAATTCTTTAATTTTACTCTCATTGTGAAGTGTAGTTTAACTTTAATGTAATAATATAGTTTTAATGTTATTTCATTGCTAAAAATCTTTTGTAGATTTTACCCTAATTTTAAGGGATTTTTTTTGTAACTTAATGTTATTTCATTTTCATTTGATTCCTTATTTCTTATTTATGTTCATATGATTTAGACAACTTTTAGCCAGAACGTCTAATGTCTTGGAATAAATTATTATCCCTTTGAAATACACACTTTATTTTAATGTATTATTTGTTTTTAATATTCCTTTCTTTTTGAATTTTGAGTACTAGAAAATTATACTTCAATTTGCATTCAGAATTAATCAGTTCTTTCTCTGAAAGTGCCATAACATTTTTTCATCTTGAGTCCTTTGGAATTGTGTTGCTCTTTGTAACAGAGTAGCTAAGTTTTTCACAGTTGATCATCCTGACAACGTTGCTGCTTCTCTGCACAGTGCTCTCCTTGTTCTTCTCACTTCACTTTGCATCTATTCATATAGATCTTGCCATGTTTTTTTTAAACCACCCCATTGTCATTTCTAAAGCACAATAGTTTTCCATCACAATAATATGCCACAACTTGTTCAGCCATTCTGCAATTGATGAGAATCCCCTCAATTTCTAAGTCTTTGCTGCCACAAAAAGAGCTGCTATAAATATTTTTGTACATCCAGGTTCTTTTCCTTTTTCCTTGATCTCTTTGGGGTACAGACCTTTTTGTTGTTTAGTTGTTTTAGTCATGTCCAGCTCTTCATGACACATTTGGGATTTTCTTGGCAAAGATACTGGAGTGGTTTGCTGTGAAGAGATGAGGCAAACAGGGTTAAGTGACTTGACCAGGTTCACCAGCTAGAAAGTGTCTCAGGCCAGATTCTTCTTGACTTGAGGCCCAGTACTCTAGCACTGCCTAGTTGCCTAGTTTAGATGCAGTAGTGGTATTGCTAGCTTTAGGCCCCATTAGCATTTTTCTGAAACTTTCCTTGTAGCTGCCTTCACACTGTTTTCTTCTTCCAAGTTTATATCTTGGTCTTCCTGCCACCACAGTAGCTTTTTATGATCAAGTTCTTTTTCTTTGTTTATTTGTTTTCTCATTTTCCCTGTCTATTTCTTGACTTTGAACTTTATGTTAAAGTTGGTGTCTCCTTATCTGGAGGTAGGAGGCACTATGCAGCTTTGTGTTGCTGTTTTCAGAACTAACTCTGGAAGTCTGCAAGTTTTTGGTATTTCTAAGTTGGCATTATCCAGTTAGAGATGTGGGCGCTGCTTTCTCAGATTCTGCTCTAGTTTTTACACAGGATGGACCCTTGCTTCCCTGCAGTCATAAATACTAGAGCTTCTCTTGACCTCTGAACGGTGACTGGACCCCCATTTCCTTGTGATGGATCATAAGTGCAACTGTGACCCAGAACTGCTTATGTGCAATAGAGTTGCCAGTCAGCACTAGCTGCACCAGTGCCAACAAAGAGTCACCCTGTATTCTCTTTCTGACAAATTTTCTCACCCCATTTACCATCTCTGGGCTTAGAGCTCCTAAAGGTACTATTGCTCCCTCCAAGGCCCCCTGCTGCCTCTGGGCCTTCACCCACCCCAGTGGGTTACAGACCTGTCCTGCTGACCTTTTGTTG
This sequence comes from Bettongia penicillata ogilbyi, assembly GCA_023548195.1. NCBI lineage: Eukaryota > Metazoa > Chordata > Mammalia > Diprotodontia > Potoroidae > Bettongia > Bettongia penicillata. The sequence continues at coordinate 3,045,188 of JAJHZJ010000174.1, forward strand.
CCTCTTCCTCCCCAAAATTTGATTTGAGGCATTATTTTAAAGTTGTTTGTGGGAATATGTTGAGAGAGTTCAGCTGGGTCCCAGCCTGTGCTCTGCCTCTACATTTACTCTTAAAGAAGTCTTCAGTCTGTCATTTTCTTTTTCATAGTGATTTAAAAGCACCAGTGGCTTATCAAGGTGAAAATGTATGCCTCCAATCTAATATCTGGGAAAGAATTCACAGTGGGGACAGTGAGCAAAAATAATCTATTACAGTGTTGTTGGTATTTCAAGTCTTACCTATCAATCAAGTGTTCTAGTTGTTTAAAAGATTTTTTGAAGAGTAGAGAGAATTAAAAATAAAACTTTTGCATGTTGAGTGTCCCTAAATGAAAACATTTACACAAACTACTTTTAGGTAATCTTCCTATGTTGAATAAATAGGCCCATTAATAAACAATGCTGTTCTTTGTAAGGACTACATTTTGTTCCACAAAGGTGTATGTCAGTTGTAATTTTTTTTTGTCAGATTACTTGTTTAATGTATTAAGAAAAGTTCTTATTGATTAGTCTTTTGTATATGATTCAAAAGTACATAAAAATATAAATTGTAGTATGGTCTAGAATTTCTGAAAACTTTCATATTAGAATGATCTTAGTACTTTTCTACAAAAGTAAATGTTGAGTCTTGGATCTTGATTTAAAGTGATGATATGTTAGAAAAATGGTTTTGTTTTTGACCTTTTTGTTAGGGATATTAAAGCACAGAAGGAAATCTTTTCTTCCCATAAAATCCTTATCACATCCTGTCTTTAAACAGCAGATTCACTTCTGTCTGTGTTGAATCTGGATCTAATCTCTATTTCAAATAAATTCCCTTAAAATATTTTATAGAGAGATTAATTTTGAAATATAAACCAAGAGAGGCAGAGTCAAATACTTGGTTTGACTCTTTTTTTAGTTTCTGATTTAATCTTGATTGAATCTATCATTTTATTTAAAAAAAAAGCTGCAGAGTCGATACAGTGAATATCTCTCTTTGTTAATCCCTGTAGGCTGTCCAGTTTAGCTTTATTCAGGCAACTTGACAAAATTCTGTTGGATACTTAAAAAGTGAAATTTTGATATGGTCTGAGAGTCTGAGGAAATTGTTTTGACCTTCATTCCAAGCTGCAATGAAGGCTGTATAGGTTTAGTGTGGAATATCAATGATGAGCCTTTAGAAAGTTATCCTTATTCTTTAAATACTTTCACTTTCATTGATTACTTAAGGGGATCTATAAAATAGTACAAAACAAGAATTACATGTTCTGTTTCATTAATAGTAAAAAAAAAAATTATGCAAATTTTAAGGGTAGTAAAAAAAAATGCTATCAAAATAAGAGAAAATTGCCCTGAATTAGGGAGACATTGCAGCAAAGTAGAAAGAATTCAGGATTTAGAAATCATATTCTGACTTCTACTGACTTTGTGAACCAAGACAAGTCACTTCCATTTTCTGAGTCTTTGTAAAAATAAATGGTTGAAATGGATGACATCTGAGGCCCCTTCTAGCTCTAAATTGATATTCTGGCTGTTGTTTGACTAGACACTAGAAATAAGTTTTTCTTCCTGGATTATTATGCAGTATGATGAAATATCTTCTGTTATAGGGAGACATTTACTTTGAACCTGAAATAATTTATATAGGGCCAATGTAAAGAGTGTTGATTTTAATTTGTTTTACTTTACTAGAGATATTACTGGTGAAATTATTTAGTGTGCTGCAAAAATATTTGTTTTTTTGTAAATACTGGGCTTCATTCTGTTCTCATACAGATCTATATGTCTGATGCCCCTAGTCAGAAGGATCATTGATATGGTACTTAGTAATTAACTTTTTGAAGTTATTTATTATCTAAGTAGGGACAGGGACAGAGACAAGGGCCTATGATTGCATTAGTACAGGGAACTCTCAGAGGGAGAAACTCTTTTTCCCAATTTCTTCTGAGTTTAGGAAAGAATAAACAGAAGAAAGACATAAATCATAGCAAAGCTTTGTGCTCTCCACCTCATGCTGGCTCTGAATGAGAGATGGTCTGAGACTTCTGTACCATCTGCAGTTCCCACAGTTCATTCTCCTTCTAGGGCCTTCCAGGCTAGAAATAGGTCTTATGTGACTTCTTGTGTATGTGCTGTGAGGACTATGCTGGAATCTCTTTCCATCCACCATATCTCTATCTGTTGTTCTTTGTGTCGTTTTTAATTTTGGTGATTAGGATTTCCTTTCCTGAACTTCATATCATTTCACAGTCCTCTGAAATCCTTCCCATTATCTTCACCTTTACTCCTAAAGGAATGAAGAGATGGCCCTCCTCTCTGCTAATGTTAACTTTTATATATTACCATGATCCCATCCTTGCCTGTTTTCTCTAGCAAATTGCTCCTGCTATTATTCTCATTCTCTCTTATCTTCAGTTTCTCCCTATCTACTATTTTCTTCCCTACTTCCTTATGTACATTCTCATGTTTTTTTTCTTAAAAAGTCTCTTTCACTTTTTAGCTACAAAAGCTATCTCTACTCACTGCCTCTACTTCATCTTTCCACATCTTCTACAGATTCAGTCTCAACTTTATCATATAACTGAAATTTCTTCCCCCAAAATTACTAGTGACTTATTATTTGCTAAATCTAATGACTTCTTCTCAGTCCTCATCCTTTTTGTCCTCTACAGCATTTGACACTGTTAACCACCTTTTCCTCCTATATACTTTCTTTGTTTTTCTGACTCTGCTCACCTATCTGATCTCAAAGCTTTCTTCATCCATGTCACACCCACTAACTATGGGTGTTCCCCAAGACTCTGTTTTGGGTCCTTTTTTTTCTTCTTCCTATAATCTCACCGAATGATCTTATTAGCTCTCATGGGTTCAGTTGCCATCTCTATGCTGATGATTCTCAGAGCCATGTATCCTCTCTCGAGTCTCCAGTTCATTATCACCAACTGTCTGATGGTGACATTTCAGACTGTATGTCCTACAGGCATCTCAGACTCAATATATCTAAAACAGAACTCAATACCCTTCTCCCCAAAAGAACCCTATGTGATAAGTATATGAAGAAATATAATAATAAATATACTAAAACCTATGTAAGAAATGCTGCACATTGTTTTCAAAGCTGCCCAGCTTTTCTTTGCTGCTTTGTTGGTTTTCCTTTGTCCTCTACTGTGCACTTCTTGCTTTGTTTTCTTCTCCTGCCCTCAAGGAAGACTATAGTTAAGCTTGGATATATTTGTGTGTGTGTGTGTGTGTGTGTGTGTGTGTGTGTGTATAAGCACATACGCATACACAGATATCACACATGTATACTCATAGACATGCACTGTACACTTATTTCCTTCTATTATCTGTTTCTCAGAAGGTGGATACCATCTTCCTTCATAAGTCCAAGACTTTCCATATTTTTCTAAGGCAACACTATCTTTCCAATTATCCAAATTCACAACCTTGTTTTCATCATTTACTCTACCGTCTCATCTCACATATAGAGTGAGTTGCCACATCTTGTTATTTCATCTCTCTTCTCTCTCCCTCTCCTTCTCCCTCCCTCTCCACAAACCACCATCCTCAATTAAACCTTCAACACTTTTTCCCTGCACTATTTCAGCACCCTCTTAAATAAGCTCCCTCTCTCAAGTCTTTCCCTACTCCAAATCATCCTCCACTCAGTTGTCACAGTTCTTTTCCTAATGTCTACATCTAACCATGTCACTCCACTATCAATGCCTCCCTATTACTTCTAGGACATGCAAAGGAGTTTGGATGTAACATCGGAGAAACTTCAAAAAGGGTAGTTTAGCTGGATGAATGAAGGCGAGTAACGTATAATAAGCTTTCAAAGCTTGATTGTGACAAACACCTTTAGCAAACATACAGTTCTTAATTCAATGGCTTGCTTAGTAGTAATAATTAAAAAAGATTGACCAAAATAATTTCTATGCTTGTGTTTTTCAGAAATACAACCACAATTTCAAAAATTATGTATGAATGAAAACACATTTGTTTGTCAGTATATCTGTGTGTTTACACACACATAAATAAATACAAATCCATATTGTTATGTATGTATGCCTGTCTAAAATCTAAAGTCTGTGGTTAATTAACTATCAATTTTTATGCAAAATAATATAATGTAATATGCATATTGTTAAGAAAAATGCAGAACTTGTTCTGCTTTTTTAATTCTAATTTTAAATTATGCTATTCATTTGAAGTTAGCATAATTAAAGCTTAAGGAAACATAAAGACCAATCCAGCACTTCTTTCAGATTTCCTCCCATTTGCAGTAATGTCTGCTTTTTGATTAAGTACATTATGCTACATTAGTCTTGTACAAGCTGTAAAGTTAGTTAGATACTGCAGAAAGTGGAATTTTTTGTTGTAGGTGAAACTAGACTTCTTTGTTGTAGCTTATTAATGACCTTAATATGATGAGAATAAATAGGTCAGATAGAATTTTAGTAGATTGAATCATGAAGGGTTTGCTGACATTGGGAAGTGAATATTAGGAACGATTGATGGATCTACTTGTCAACTACTGAATCAATATGATGATAAGAATAAAGTAGGCACACTGAATCATGTGTTTTACATTTAGATGCTCCAAAATTATTCTTATCGAAGCGCTTCTAGATTATCTTTGTATATGTATAGGGTGTGTGTGTGTGTGTGTGTGTGTGTGTGTGTGTGTATCAAAAGTGAGCCTTCTGTGATTTTGTAATGAATTTTATATATGAGGGTAACATGCTCAATTTACTCATTTCCAGTCAGAGAATTTCTCAAGTAGTGCAGCCAGGTAAGAAAGAAGGAGATATCTGAGTTGGGTCCTTTCCTTTAATAAAGGTTTGGAGTTCATGACCCCACTCTACAGTGAAAGAGAGGTAGAGGGTAGTGATGAGGTGGATGGAGTACCAAAACTGATGAAATATTACAGGATGATGAAATTATTCCAGTAATGAGTCAGAGAAGTCCCAAAATAGTGCAGCCAGGTGAGAGATCAGGAGGTATGCTGTGTATTCTGATACTCTTGATGCTTTGGAAATTGATTAGTTGGTGGTTTTCACTTGAAAACATTGCTGTTTTGAATCAGTGAGATATTTTGATGGCTACAATCTCATTTTTTTGTAAATTTTTTTCTTTTAAATACAAAATGAAAAAAAAAGAAAAAAACATTACCATGTACACAGCAGACCATAAGAGAGGATTCAGTATAAAACAATAATGTCCCCTTTCAAGAAAACCAATATAATAAATACTACACGTTGTTTTCAAAGTTGCCTGGCTTTTCTTTGCTTCCCTCTTGGTTTTCTTTTGTTCTCTGCTGTGTACTTTTTACTTTATTTCAACCCCTACCCCCCAAGAAGGCTACAATTAAACTTTGATGTGTGTGTGTGTGTGTGTGTGTGTGTGTAAGTAATATTCACACACACATATATACATATATACACACATACACTCTATAATATATATTGGATATATATGCATAAATATAGATATTATGAACATACACATATATACTCATACACATATATGTAAGACCATACTATGCTTATTTCCTTCTATCATCTGCTTCTCTGAAGGTGGATAGCATCTTCCTTCATAAGTTTAAATCTTTCCATGTTTTTCTAAATCAATCAGCTCATCATGTTCTATACCACAGCAATATTCCAACCCAGTCACATCCAAATTTTTTGCATGCTTTTTATTCTTGGCTAAATAGATTTTGTTTATAGAAGAAAATTTTAATTTAAAATAATCGAAATTAACCTTTTTACACTTCAACAATTATTATAGTTTAAGGTCTGATCCTGCTGAATCTACTTCCTTTACATCTTTTTACCCTGGTTCCTTTGAAGTGCCTGACCTTTTGTTTTTCCAAATGAACTTTGTTTTTATTTTTTCTAACTCAGTAAAATAATTTCTTAGTATTTCATTGGGATGACATTAAATAAATTGATTAGGTAAAATTGTTATTTTAAAAATTATATTGGCTTTATCTACCCATAAACAATATATTACTTCAGTTATTTAGATCTGAGTTTATTGTACAAAAAATGTTTTATGTTTATATTCATATAGTTCCTGTTGACTACAATCTCATTTTAAAGAAGTGATATTAAAAGTAACTACCTCTTCTAATTTGTTTTGTTTTCCTCAGAAACTATCCACATTGCAACTTTTTATAATTTAAATTTGAAAAACATTGTTTTTCTCCTTACTTGTGATGTTCTTTAATCTTCTGCTGCCCTAAACAAAATACTATTTTTGTGGGATTAGAGAACATTATTCTCAATTGCCATAATAATTCTTCAGCTGTGAAAGAAATTATTTATTAAGTCAGATAATTGAAGCAACCTCCAAGTTATTAATAGCTTTTTTATGTTTCGTTACTGCTCACAGACCTTCAGGGGCTCTGCATTAACTAGTGATAAGTGACCAAACTCCTGGTCTTTAAGCCTTTCCATAGTCTGATCCCACTCCAAATTTTCCATTATGACTCCAGAAGTACATCTTCTGCTTCAGACAGTTCAGTTCAAATAAATTTAGTTCAATTCGGCAAACATTTATTAAATGCCTACTATGTATGCGCAAGGTTCTATGCATACAAATATGAAAGTTCCTTGCCTTCAGGTAGTTTACAGTCTATGGCCAAATTGATCTACTTATTATACTCCCTTAGTCATATTCTCCAGCTCTCTTCCTTTCCATTTTCTTTATATTTAACCAAACCATCCTCACCATTTAGAGCTTAATTCCAGTTCGGCCACTTTTTCCTTAAATTGTTTCAGCCCATTGTAGCCCAGGATAATTTTTTCTTGTTGCTGAACTTGATAGCTTTTATTTATTTTTTCTTTTTACCACTAATTTGACAATCATTTATTGCTTTGTAATCCTGTTTTAAAGTGTTATTTGACTTTTCATGTTACTATGCTAGCTGTCGGAGAGAGACTAAAATTGTTCCTTCCCAGGGAGGGGCATATGTTCTACTAGGGAAGGAGGGAGGGCTCCAGCATGTACAAGGATAAGTAAATACAAAATAGACACAATGTACATACAAAGTAATATCAGGGAGTTAGGATCAGGAAAGATTCCTGTAGAAAATTGCACTTGAACTGATTCTTGAGGGACTTTCAAGGCAGTGTAAAGATGGAAATAATTCTTGTTGGCTGAGATCAATCATTTTGCATTTATTAAGTATGTACTATGTGCCAGACCCTGTCTGGATGTTTCAGCTGTTCTAAGTCTCAGCTCTGATATTATGTAAGTGTAAACTATGTAAGTTAAATATCTATCCACTATAAAACAAGATAATTAAAATTAAAAACATAAGAAAAACCAATTAAAATTGGCAGAGAACCAACCTGGGGGTTGAGTTAGTTGCTACTTTTCAACAGATTTCCTTACAGGTGTGATTGGTAAGTAATTTGTGGAATGGTTGTCATTCTCTCTTCTGACCATCTTGTAAGCTCCTGAAGAAAAGAGTTTTCTTCTATTTCTTGGTATTTCTCTGCAATGTTCAAGAGACTGGCTTGCTTTGCAGTCAGTATGTAGTGTATTTGTTGACTTGACACTAGTCTTGCTATGCTTTATTTTAGTACTAGCCAGGGGGAGAAAGTTCAATTTAGTACTAATTAAGGATTCAGCATATATGGGAAGGACATTAAGCATTAGAGTTTCAGGGCCTGGCTTAGAATCTTGTCTCTACTGCCTGTGTCTTGCCTCTACTGTCTTTGGGAAAATCACTTAACCTTTTTGGGCTTCAGTTTTCTTATCTTTTAATTATAAGGTCTCATCCAGCCTTAGATTTATAATCTTATGAACTCTCCTTTGACCTGGGATCTCATGTAAATGAATCCTACATATTAAAGACCCATTATTTAAAGAATGTACTATACTAGTGGTTCTGGGATTTGGAAGATTGGCCTTTTCTTAAAGCACAGTGCTTTTCGTATAGCAAATGTATAATAAGTACATTATTCATTATTGATAGTGCTTTATGAAGACCTCTTTGATGTTTCATGGTGTTGCAATGCTGTACTTGCTTTCTAAATTTAGCAAGATTTCTGGAACCTAAACCTCCAGTGCTGTTATATTCCCTTTGTAAATTCTCTATACGAATGCTGCTTAAAGGCCTGTGAATACAATACTGCAATAGCAACCATTAGCATTTGTGGGCATTACTCACTTAGAAAACCAAAGAATGTTGTGGCTAAGTGGAGGCTTGCAATATATTGTGAAATTTGAGAACTTTAGAGGTCTATCAAAATTATTAAAAAGGTTACAAAACATTAGCCTAGAGTCTGTTTTTTTAACCTTTTTTTGTGTCATGGACCTCTTTGACAGTGATGAAACCTATGGGTCTCTTCTCAGAATAATGCTTTTAAATTACTAAAATTACAAAGGAAGCCAATTATATAGAAACATATCTGTGTATCTACGTGTGTATCTATCTATACATACATACATAGAAACCTAAATTCAAAAACTTCAGCTTAAGAACCTTTGACTTAGAGTAACTTTTAATCTAAAAAGAGTATACAAAATAGATTAATATACAATATAAACAATTCAACATACATTTTCTAGCACCAGTGAAATAGTTACAGACCCTTTGCCAGATTGAGGATACAAAGGTGAAATGATATTCAGCAGTCAATAAACATTATTGAGGACCTTCTGTGTGGTAGAGTACTCTACTAAGCTGGGGACATAAATCAGAACAAAGAAAAACAGTCCCTGCCCTCAAAGAGCTTACAGCCTACTTGGGGAAGACAATACACAAAAGGCTGAAAAGTGGAGGATGGAGGTTGAGGGGGAAGGAGCATCCTAGAGAAGTTGGAGAAGTCACGTACAAACAGGTAAAAAATGAGGTGATGTCTGAACTGAGTTCTGTCCTTAATAGAGGTTTTGGAGTTCATCCTTCAGTTAGAGGGACAGAGGGTAGTAATGAGGTACAGTCCCAAGGCTGATAGACTCTTGCAAGGATGGTGAGGTCTTCTCAATAAAGAGCTTTCTGGGGCATGGTGGAGAAGTCAGAGTAGCTGATAGCAAATATTCTTAGGGGAAAGAAGTAAGGATAGACATTTCAGAGTGATTCAAGTCAGATGGTGTTAGTGGAGGCTTTCTCAAGGAGCCATATTTTTGGAGTTAGGAGAGGGGCAGGTTTAGCAGACAGTGGGAAGGGCAATTTAGGTGGCCTCTTAGAATATGTAGTGGCTTCCAGATAAGAGAGGACAATATGAACATGCTTCTTTACTCTTTATTATATAAACTAGAGAATATGGACTAGATTACCCTAGAAATAATTTGGTTGAGTGTTGATTGTTAGATTTTCTGCATATTATGGGTGAGAAATTTCATTCTTTTTGCCCTTTCAAAAAATAGTTCACACCCTATCTTCATTAACTTTCCCTTCCAAGACTTCTTTTGAAAAAGATAAGATATAAATAACTGAGTTAGAATGTGCTTAAATGTTTACAATACACTTTACATATTTAATTTCATTTGAACCTCACTACAACCCTATAAAGGAAGTACTCAAATATTATTTTCCCTGTCTTACAGATGGAGAAACAGGCAGCTATGACCCAGAGGGGTTAAATGACCTATCCATGGTTTCACAGTTAGTAAGCTTTAGAGATGAGATATGAATCCAGGATTTCCTGAATCCCAGATTCAAAGAAAGACCTCAGAAAAAAAATAATACAAAATAAAAATCCCCAAGCCATGGAGTAGTTGTAATAGATGTTGGCAGAGGGTATATTCATGTTGATAAAATTAGAGATCCATGAAATATTAAACTAAGAGGAATTTTATTTTGATATCTCTTTTTAAATTTGATATAATTTATGTTTTACCTCCTTGTCATACTGGTTTACTTAAACTGCCACAATGGACTTTAAATGAAACAGATGAAGTTATTTCATAAATTGTTTTCCATCTCCTGGAATGAAGCACAGATTTAAAAATACATACTAATTATAAAATATTTTATATTCTTATCTTTTTGTTTTCAAAAACTAAGTATTTTTGTTAATTTACAAACAAGACACTAGCTAGTTAAGAACATTTTGAAATGTGATTATTTATTAAATGATTTTCTGCTGAATACATATTTACCCAGGTGAGTAAAGTTTTACCTTTAATATACTCTTTATCAGTTTTGAATACTAAACATAAAATATAATAAGATTTTCAAAATTTCCCCCCAAAAGTCACTGTTTTAAAAAAAATGCTTCTGTTTCAAGTTATATAGTTTATAAAAAGTAGGAAAATTTAAACTGGCAGAGACAAATTAGATAAATTTAAAAATAAATTCCCCACATATCCAATCTGTTGCCAGATTTGTCATATCTACTTTCATAACTTCTGTCCCTTCTCTCCATGAACATAGTCACCATCCTAATTTGGACTCTCATTACCTGCACCTGAATTATTGTAGTAGCCTCCTAACTGGTCTACCTCCTCAAGTCTCCACTGCAATCCATTCTCCACTCAACTGCCATAGTGGAAAAATCTGACCATGTTGTCTTAACCCCCTCTGATTATAGCCCCCAATCAGTAAACTCCATTGGCTCCATTTTACCTCTAGGTTCAAGTATAAAGTCTTCTACTTGTTGATTAAATGTCTCCACAATTTGTCTCCTTCTTACTTTTCCAGTCTTTTTTTTCATTCCACTTGTCTTCGTCCATTCTTCAGTTCAGCTTTACTTCTGGCTTGTGTGCTGTTCCTTACACACACCCTCCCTCTCTCCCTGCCACCTTCCATCCCTCCACCCTATCTCACATTTCTGTGCCTTTTCACTGGCTGTCCCTCACACTTGCAATATTCTCTTTCACCTCTGCTTTTTTGAATCATTCCACTTCAGGGGGACATCTTTCTCATCTCTTCCCTCACCCCCTTTCCCTTCACTGCTATCCTGTAGTTATTTTATATATGATACTTAGTTTCATGTTTGACTCTCCGTTTAGAATGTGGAATCATTTATAAGAGGGATTGTTTTTGCCTTTCCTTGTATTCTTGTTATCCAGTGCTTAGCTTACTATGTGCCTGGCATAATAAAATTCTGTTGACTGTCTAATTGTTAGCAGTCCCTTTTGGAAATTACTTGGAATCTGAGAAAATAAGATAGAGGGCAGCTAAAATTGGTTTTTGAGGAAAGGGAAAAGAGAGCTTGACAGTGATGATTTCACAATGGCAGTGGATAACCAGACCAATTTTTAATACAATTTCTCATCAAGTTCCTCTTCTGTAGTGGATGTGTGCAGTTTTTTGGTGGAAGATGAAAAGGAAAATGTCATTGCTGTAGGATTCTCCCAATAGGAAACTCCCTCTACCAGTGTGGATAGGCTACTGTTTTGCAGTCTGTATTTCTTGTAGAGTTTTCTGAGGTTAAATGACTTACCTAGGGTTGTACAACTAGGTTATGTCAAAGGTAGGACTTAAACCTAAAATTTCTTGACTCATACCAGACTTCTCTCTACTAAACCACATTGCTGTTAACTTTATAGTAGTACATTTGCTTAGGTTTGTCATTAAGAAAAACAGGCTTAATATTGATAAGCAAGAGTTATTGCTTTTTACAAAATGACATAGGAGGGATGCATAATTTTGATGTCGTGCTTTTTTCATAAATTTAGTAGTAAATATTTGCCATGTAAGAACATATAAAGAGGCATAGCTGGAATATTTGTTCAGGGAATTATATCCTTTACAGGACATGAAACAAATGTGTATATGTTTTAAGTGTGACCTTTGAGGTTATAATTTTATCTTGAAGAAAAATATGTGAATTCACTAATTACTTTTTCCCTAATCTATTCAGATCAGCTGTTCCATGTATTAGCCATGCATATGCGGCTTTATAGCATTGATTCTGCTTACAATCCATGGAAAAAACTAACTCAATTACTGCAGGATATGAATTCACAGTAAGTATTGTAGAAATATCAAAATAAGTTTACAGCTTTTCTTTGGCCTGTAGCTTTTAATATAAAATATGGATTATTTTATAAATATTTAGAAATGTGAATATGTATTCTCAATTTTTGTTATATTTAATATATGTAATATTATTTTACAGAAGACAGGAATATAGATGAAAATTTAAGAGTGCACTTTATGATATGCAGTAGAAAACATTCATATACTCTTTAGTATTGATAGCTTTCTTTTATATTGCCCCTTTCTTCCATTGAGCTCAAAATAATATTTTATATGTACTATCATATTTACTCTCTTGAATTATTTGGGAAGTAGGAAGGAAATAGATATCTCAGTTTTCTAGAAAAGGAAACCGTGGGGTTGGGTAAGACAGTATTTTACAATTCATCGGTGGCAAAACATTGGGGAAAAAGGGAAAAACAAGATCATGTGAACCACAGTGCACATCACTTTTAACATGTTAGGAAAGGTACATTCAATTTAATCCCATATATGCCTAAAGTTTTGTTTCTGAGATCATTTGTTGCTTCTCCAAACGTGGAAATATTGTTTTGGTTCCTGTTATTTAAGTTGGCTTACTTGTATATTGCTCTGTATTTGGACTGATCCTTGTTCTGTGTGTTTCAAATCACTTGTTGAGAAGAGTTCAAGGGTCTTTGTCCAAATCCCTCTTCTGCTCTTAAGAGTTGATCAGTTTTTACTAAACCTTAAATCTTTCCTTTGCAAATTCTGTCCATTGCTCCTAGTTCTATCCTCTGAGGCTAGCTAGAACAAGTCTAATACTAATACTTGTTTCCACATAGCAATCCTTCAAATACTTCAATAACTATTTTGTATCTAGCCTTCCCACAAGAAGACCTACCACATCAGCCTGTTAGAACTAAGAACAATCATTTTTTTCCTAATTACTGTCCTAATAGATCTTGACAAATATATTGTCCTCAGTTTATCATTAAGCAAGGAAATACACATTTAGATTTCTTCTGTGTAGCAAGGCTACTGAGATTCAAATCCATATGCTAAGGAACAGTTCCCAAAGTAGAGTAATACATTTAATAAGGACAAACTCAGCCAAGTTCAGAGATTCATTAGCAGAGGACTGACTGTACCAGGTAATGAGTTTTTTAGGCCACAGCAACTCATGAAAAAGTCCATTAAGGTGTGGAAGAGTTATGATCAGTTGGTGGAGAAGATACTTTACTAATGAAATTATAATTTAATTATTTAATTTATGTTTAATTATGGATAATTAATACTTAAAAATTAATGATTGGGGAGGTAGGTATCATTTTTGACAGTTACAGATAAGTCATCTTTGATTTTTAAAATTAACATATTAACTTTCAACTTGGCTAATTGTAGGGATTATTAGCCATTTAGTTTATGTTAATGTACAAATTATGTTATGTATAATGTATTTTGTCACATTATATAATATTGAAGTGTTAAATATTATGTCATAGTCAGCTAATCAGTAAACATTTATTAAATGCTAGGCACTGTGCTAAGTTCTTGGAATAAAAAAAGGCAAAAGACAATTCCTGCTTTTAAGGAGAACCCAGACTAATGGGGGAGATGACATACAAACAATTATGTACAAACATACTATACAGAAGATAAATTGGAGATAATCAACAGAGTGAAGGTACTAGAATTATGGCTTCCTGTAGAAAGTGGATATAAGCACAATTTCATGATTTTCTCCAGTTTTGAACAGCAGCACATAAGTAGGAGTGAAGCTGGCCAGTCAGACATTAAACATTTATTAAGAACCTATTATGTGCCAGAGATTTGCAGAACACTGGGGAGTTAAAAAAAAGAAAAGGCAGGAGACAGTCCCTCTCCTTAAGGAGCTCACAGTCTACTGCGGGGGAGGGGAGAAGGAGATAATAAGCAAAAAAATATTTACAAACAAGCTACATGTAGGATAAATAGGAAATAATTAAACGAGGGAAGAAACTAGAAGCAAGAGGGATTGGGAAAGGTTTCTTGTAGAAGATGGGATTTTAGTTTGGACTTGAAGGAATTTAGAGAAACTAGGAGGCAGAGATGAAAAGAGATAACATTCCAAGCATGGTAGAGAGACAGGGATCATACCATATATATCATATTACCTCACATCACATCATAATATGTCGTATTGTGTTACATTGTTGTATCATGTTATATTACATTTGTATTATATTATGTTCTATTATACTACGGTATTACATATTTCCAAATCATTTGTAACATTTTAGTCTATATATTTGATAATTATTTTTAAGACTTCTTAATAATAATTTTAAAAAACTTTTCAACATAAAAAGATACGCACAATTATAGTACTTGTATCTAAATCAGATCTCAAACTCCTTTTTTTCCGCAATTTCACATTTAGTAAAATCTGTTTTCATATCTCCAGGATACTTGGGAGGCAACTGAAACATTCTCATAATATTTCAAATAATAGTTTTATCATCAAAAGAGCCTTACTCAGAGCATTGTATTTACTATAATTTGCAATTCTGAAAGGGTCCTATTCCCTTTCCACATTTTCTAGGAACAAAAATAATACTGCTTTTCTAACTAGCAAGCAACTGAGTAATTTTTTCTACCTCAGGAAGCTAGGAGGAAAACTCAAAGTCTGAAAACCAGCTTCATGTTACAGAGCAAAACTTAATGGATAAAGCTTTGCTTTGACCTAGATGAGGTTAAAAACATCAGTTGGTAATTAAACTTGGTAGTCAAGTACTAACCTAACTTGGAAATAAATAAGGATTGCATTGGCCCATCCCTTCCCAGGGGAAGTGTTCTTTTAGATCCAATACTGGGGCTTTATCCTTATAGGCCAATAGAACTAAGAACTTTAGGACTTGAAGAGTGAAGCAGCAGTTTTTATCAGAACATTTGCCCTTTTATAGAAATTATGTACTTAACTACAGATTAAATAGTCCATGATTGTCTGCTGAGGTATTCTGCACGGTCAAGGTCAAGCACATGAGCAACAGGACCATATTATAGAGGGGGACCCCTGAAGAGGATACTTAAGGACTGCAATGGGCAAGTTTTAGGAATTAGATTATTTAATCCATCAGTATTTTTATGTCTTGGAATCAAACTCTGTGGACATACAGTTTGACATCTAATTTCCATGAGTGTTCTAGCCACAGCTACTGAAGATCCGGGCAAGAAAATTCTCACCCTAAAGTCCTCGGTAAAGTTAAATGGCTTAACATCAGAAACTGATAGGACTTTTTTTGGAGTAGAAATGACATTAAAGAGGCATTATGATTTGCTTTGCTACTGCACCTTAAAAGACTATGAGTCCTTTCCATTTAACTTGCCGCTAAATCTTTCTCTGTCTTTTTTTTTTTTTTAAAACCTAGTAGGGTGTGAGCTTATGAAAGGCAAAGACTGTCTTTTCTATTTATATTTACAGTACTTATTACACATAGTAAAGTTTTAATAAGGGTGCTTCCCTTCTTCCCTCTCTCCTTCCTTCCCTTCCTCCCTTCCTTCTTCCTTCCTTCCTGGAGAAGAAAGATGATCTAATTCTTTAGAAACTAAAAGGAAAACTCAAAGGATTGAATGGACATCTCATAAAGACCTAGTACATACCTAATGGTTTAAATTCCAGAGCATACATATAAAAGAAGTAGAGAGGACCAAGCTAAGATAAAAGATTAGATAGCAATAAAACTTGGAGACGGATGTAGCAAAAGTGTTGTGAGCTAGCTTTGGCCTGGGGAGTCAGGGAAGTCCCTGCCCCCAAGGAAAACTTACATTCTGTTGGGCTTGGGGAAACAATGTGGATAAATAAGTATGTACTATTTATATTGCAAGAAAACAGAAAGAAAGGGCAGTAAAAAGATGAAGGGAATAAAATTAACTCTGCTTTTGAAATTTCTTCCCTATTCCTGTCTCCTCTTTCTCTCCTATACTCTCACTTTCCTTGGAAATTTCATTCCCTCCACAAAGTCTTCCCGGACTCTTGTGGCCAGATATGATCTTACCTTCCTGTGTCATATCTCTCTCATATTCTTGTCAAATCTATCTTCTCCTGCTTACTCACACAACCACCACCCTAATTTAGGCCTTTATCATCTGTCTCCTGGATGGATAATATTCTAAATGGTTCCTCTTTCTCCAGTTTCTCAGCTTTCTAGTTTACCCTCCAGGCAGTTGACAAATTGATATTTCTGTAGCCCATGGGTGGTCCCTCTGTTACTTCTAGAATAGAACAAAACTTCTACGTTTGACATTTAAAGCCCTTCACAATTAGACCTTGCTTTCCCCTTACACGCTCCATATTCCACCCACCTAGATGACTTGCTGTTGTCTCTCTATAACCTTCTATATCCTTTGTGTATGCCTTTGCATAGGCTATCTCCCATCCTAACAATACTCTCTCACCTTTCCTCTGTCTTTGGAAGCCCTAACTTGTTTAACGGCTCAGATCAAGTTCTACCTCCATTAGGAGGCGTTATGATTCTTCTGCCTCATCCCCATCAAATGACTTTGTATATATTTTATATTTACTTATTTGTATACATTCATTTGTTTCCTCATAGTAGAATATATGCTTTTGAAGGGCAGTGATAGTTTTCTCGAGTTAGATGGATTAGGTTCAAATTCTCCCTTAGGTACTTGCTACCTAGGCCCTAGTTTCCTTGTATAGAAAATGAAGAAAAATAAAGCTGATCTTTAGAGCTGTAATCCAGAATCCCGTGAATGGGTGTTATACAGGAATTTTCAGAACTTTTTTTTATGTATCAACAAGTTTTGTTGACCCAGGCACAGTAAGTATTGTATTACTTTATTAGTATTTGTCAGTAACAAAAAAACTGAGAAATTCAGGAACACTTTTCAGTGAATTCATGCTTTATTAATAAACTAACATTTCTATGCGTTTAAAAATCACACACGTATATGTATATATGTATTTATATGTGTAAGATGGTGTATTTGCATATTTATTATTGGGATTTACAACATTTTATTAGCACTAAATCAAGATCAGATTCCATGTGTCTGTTCTCGCTCCACCTCCTGTCCCTTTCACTCTCATCTCTGACATTCATGAACCACAGGTTGGGAATTACAGGCTTAGTAGAAAGAGCAGTATTCTTGAACTGGGAAGATGTATGTTCAAGTCTTAGCTATGTTTCTCTTAATTCAATTCAGTCCATTTAGCATTTATTGAATAATCTATTATATGCTAGGCACTGGTGATACAAAGACAAAAATGAAATAGTCCCTGTCCTCAAGAAACTTATTTATATTCTGCTGGGGTTGGATTTGGGGAAACAACATGAATAAATAAGTATATGTTACTTATATACATACATACAAACATATACACACCGGACAAAGTAATTTCAAAGTAATTTTGGAGGGAAGAGCACCTAACAACCTGGAATATCAGAAAATATTTTCTAGTTTAAAAACTAGTCCAGTTCGGCTGGGGCAGAGATATATAATGATTTTTAAAAGATAGATGGAAGTGAAACTGTGATATGCCTAAAGTAAAGTCTTATTCAGAAGACTTTTTATTTTATTCTAAAAAGGAATCAGAGAAGTTTCTTGAGCAAGGGAGTAGCATAGGCAGACTTGAACCATACGACTATCACTTTGGCATGTGGGTAGCAGATGATGGATGGAAGAAGGAAAGATTGTCATCAAGGAGACCAATTAGCCTGCTGTCACATTTATCCAGGTGAAAAGTTAAGAAAATGTGAACTAAGAGTGAAGGCTGTATTAGTGAAGAGAGGGTGAATATGAGAGGTGGAGGTAGAATTGAGAGGCCTTGGCTATTGATTACATAAGGTAGTGAGGAAGAGTGAAACCTGGAGGATGCCCCTGAGTTTGCATAGCCAGGTAACAAGAAGGATGGATGGAGATGTTCTCAGCTGTAATAGGGAAGTCAGGAAAGCATGGATTTGGGTGGGAAGATTAAGTCCTGCTTTTGGCACATACTGATGATGTTTTATTTGATTGTAGTTTGAGAGAGTCTGTTTGGTATAGTGGAAAAGAGCAATGTCTTTCAAGTCAGAATTCTTCAAATCCTAGCTCTGACATTAGTTGTGAAAATAACATGATATTTCAGGACCTCAGTTTTCCCATTTGTAAAATGAAAGTGATGAGGTACTATTGTACCTTACTTGATTTTTGTGAGGAAAGCACTTTTTAACCTATAAGCACTGAATTCAAATGTTGAGCTTTTGTAGTTATTTGTGAGCATCTTCTATTCTCCCTAGAATGTAAGTGATGTGAGGGCTAGGACCATGTGTTACTTATGTGTTTTCCCCTCTGCTCAGCCCAATGCAGGCACTTAACAAGTGTTTATTAATTTCGTGGAGAGAAAAGAAGTACTGGTGAAGTGATTTATAGGGGCAAGAGGCTAGTTCTACTGGGACCAATAGTTGTGAACATTTCTTGGATATTTATTTAAATAACATTTTGGATTTTTTGCCTAGATTTAATTTTTAATGATAAGATCCATAATATATGTGGTATTTTGAAATCATTTTTATAACTCTTTATAATGTGTTTTTAATTTTTATTCAAGTAAGTCAAGTTTGGGAAAAGAAAATCTTATTAAAAATTAAGATTTACTATAACATCATTAAAACTATATTATATTTTCATTTTTACAGGCTCTGCAATGAAGAGCAACCAGAGGTTCCTGTGCTTTACAGAGATGTTTCATCACTTTTGCTTATCCAGATTTTAACCATGCCACAGCCTTTACACAAAGGTATTTCTTTGAAATGATAGTAGATACATAGATTCATTGAAAGAGCAGATTTAAATGAGATGTTGTGGAGAAAAATATAATAAATATGTCTATCAACAAGCAATTGTTATAAATACCAATTGTTATAAATGTTACCATTTGCCAAGTACTGTACTAAGCACCAGGGGTATAAAAAGAGACAAAAGACAGCCTCTGCCCTCGAGGAGCCCACAGTCTATTGGGGAAGATAACATGCCAACGAATGTATACAAAATCAGCTACATACTGGATAAATAGGAGTAATGAACAGAAGGAAAACACTGGAATTAAGAGAGGCTGGGAAAGACTTCTGTAGCAGGTGGAATTTTAATTGGGACTTAAAGGAAGCCAGGGAGGTCAGTAGTCAGAGTGGAGGAGGCAGTACCTACCCTCACATAACTTACATTCTACTGGGATTGGGGAAACAATATGAATAAATAAGTATATGCTACTTATATACATACATACATACAAACACACACACACACACAGAGTAATTACAAAATAATTTTGGAGGGAAGGGTACCTAACAACTGGGAGTATCAGAAAATGTTTCGTGGATTCTTTACTTTTTAGGCATTGGGGATAGCCAGAGAGAGTGCCCAGAGCTGAGAGATGGAGTATTTTATTGATAGTCAGGAGACCAGTATCAGTGAATCAAAAAGACTGAAAACTGAAGGGGTGGATAGGCAGTGGGGGACCAGGTTGTGAAGGGCTTGTTTTGTATTTACTCCTTAAGTTAATAGGAGACCACTGAAATTGATTGTGGGAAAGAAGGGGACCAAGGCAGATGCTAAAAACATACCTGTGTTTTAGGAAAATCAATTTAGTGGTTGAATGGAGGATGATTTGGAGAGGGGAGAGAGACTTGACCCTACCTTAGGAGTCCCTGCCTTAGAAATCCAGTTGTGAGGTAATGAGGGCTTGAGTTAGAGTAATCTCTATTTTAGAGGACAGAAGGGGGCATATTCAAAAGATTTTGCAAAGATGAAATCGATAGGCCTTAAGGATAGGTAGATTTCAGAATTGTCAGCATAGAGATGGTAATTAACCGATGAGATCACCAACTGAAGGAATATAGAGGGAGAGGAGAAGAAGACTTTGGACAGAACCCTGATGATCACCTACTGTTAGAGGGTGTGATCTGGAACAAGACTTCTTAAACTTTTTCCATTCTGGACCCCTTTTCACTTGAGAAATTTTTATGCAACCTCAGGTATATAGGTGTATAAAGTAGGTATACAAATCAAACATTTACTGATAACAAATCATAAAGAAATTTATTTTAAAAAGTTCTTTGGTATACATATAATTTTACCATTTATCAAAGATGAAAGCAAATTTGCACACTAGTGAAATGGATGTCCTTGTTTATTTTACATAAAAAATTAAATCTTAGTGGAGTATTTAATACTGCAGGACATAGAGAATCTTCAACATATTTCAGAGTTGATTACCATTTTGATTTTATAATTGTCAATGATGAGAATGCTGCTTCATGTAGATCCGTAACACAAAATGGCAGAAGTATATTTAGGGCCATTTCAGAAATTTTTGGGAATTCTGTTCTAATCCCAAGCCAAAATTCATTTAATGACTTTTTTATGTACAGTAAAATCATAGCAATTTATAACATACATTAGTCTTGAATCTGAGCCAAGGTATTTCTGGCAGTGTTTGTTGGTGTTATGTGGCATTACGGTATTTGCAGTGCAAAGTGCATACAAAGTGTGTTCAGGACCAAGGTTGCAATGAAGTTGTGCAATGCATCATGGGCAAGCATTGCCAGAAACCCCTCAGATTCATTATACATTTGATTTTAAATTAATTTTTGGTTGTTGCAGAAACCTTTTACTGTTGCCAATTTTTTGCAACCTCCACATTCAGTTATGAGACCCCATATGGTCTCCTATTGCAGATGGCTTTTTCAAGGAGTTTAGTGCCGAATAGGATGATAATAAGCAGGGATGGAATGAACAAGTGTGGATTATTTCAAGATAAGGGAGACATGGGCATGTTTGTCCACAATAAGAAATGAGCCAGCAGGCAGGGAAAGGTTAAAAAAAAGTGAAAGTGGGGATGACAGAGGGAGTGATCAGTTGGAGGAGATGGGCTGGAGTGGGATCACTTGAACAAGTAAAGAGGTACGCCTTGGTCTGGTGTAAGGCCCCTTCATCATGTGAAACAGAGGAAGCAGGAGAAAGTGGCAGAAGGTATCTGAATGGTAGGAGATGAAGAAGAGGGTAGAAAAGGAAGTTCATGGTGAATGACCTCTATTTAATCTGTAACATATGAGGCCAGGTTCTCAGCTGAGAAGGTGGAGGAGGGGGATCCATGGGAGTCTTGCAGAGGGATGAAAAGTTTTGGAAGGGCTGCTATAGAAAGTGGGATAGTTGATAAGGGAGATATAGTAGGATTGCCTAGTAGCACGGAGGACCCAGTTGAAATTATGGAGTACACAATTGTAGTGGATTCAGTCAGTATCATTGAGTGACTTTCTCTACCTTCATTTATACATACACATGTATGTATATAGGAGCAAAGGCAGCAAATGGTGGGAGTGATCCAAGGCTGAGTCTTAAGTGGGTATGATTGGTGATTGATATGAGGTCTCAGGTATTCAAGAGAAGAGGGCAAGGTAGAACTGAATTGATTCACCCAGGAGCCAAGATGGGGAGAAGAGGAAAGTTCAGGCAAGATGGCCTATGGGAGAATTGTGAGGGGTCAAGGGATTGGAGGTCACAGTGAGGATGAAGAATAGGGTGTATACGATATGGTCAGATAAGGGGATTTCAGAATTCTTGAATGTGAAGGTAGCACATTTATGGGTGATGGAATGATTAAGGGTATGACCATCTTAGTGTGTAGCTGAGGTAGGGGGGAGTAGCTGGAGGTAAGTAGCTTGAGGAACTGAGTGGTTAAGGCATTTGAGGGGGAATCAATATGTGTGTTGAAGTCCCCTAGTATGGGGGCAGAAGTTGAAGAGGAGAGAATCTTTGAGGAAAGAAAGGAAGTAACCTGGGGGGGGCCTACAGTCAACAGCTGCCAGGATTTTGTTTAGGTGGTAGATATAAATAGCATGAACGTCAGAGGAATAGAGGTATCAGGCAGTCTGTTAAGTGCTAGGGAACAAAGAAAGGCCTTCCTTTAATGAACTTCTCTTCTAATGGAGAACCAATATCCTAATAACCAGGTATATATAAGATACAGTATAATCTCAAAGGGAAGACACTAGCAGTGTGTGCAGGGGTTCAAGGAGGACCAGAAAAAGGTTTCCTGCAAAATGTGGGATTTGATCTAAACCTTGAAGGAAGCCAGTAGAGACACAGGCAAGGAGGGAGAACATTCCAGGCATTCAGGAAAATTAAAAAGACAGAGTCAGGGGAGTTTTATGTGTGAGGAACAATTGTAAATAGGTCAATATACCTAAACTGTTGGTTATATGGATTGTGAGGTGTAAGAAGACTAGAAAGGTAGAAAGGGGCCAGGTTGTGAAGTACTTTACATGCCAGCCAAACAGAGGATTTTATATTTGATTCTGGAGTTAAGAAGAAAAGATTGGAATTTATCGAGTAAGGGTTAACATAGTCACTTACACATGACCTCCTCTTTAGGAGAATGATTTTAGCTTCTGACTGTAGTTAGAAATAGAATGGGTAAAGACTTGAAGGCAGGAAGACCAATCAAATGGCTATTTCAATAGCCCAGGTGAAAAGTGATGAAGACTTGCACCAGAGTGGAAGAGTGTGAATACAAGAAAATGGGAGATAGGTTCAGGAGATAGATTGTAAAGGTAGATATGATAAGGTTTTTACACCAAATTGGCCCTGTGGGGTCCTACAGAAGTAGAATTGAGGATAACGTTGAAGTTTGTGAGTGTGAGTAATTTGGAGCATCATGGATACTTCAAAAGTAATAGGAAAGTTGGAAAGAGGGGATAAATTGGAGTGGAAAGATAATGAATGCTCTTTCAGATATTTTGAGTTTGAGGTACCTATAGGACATCCAATTTATGAGGTCCAAAAAGTGGTTCGTGATGCAGGACTGGAGAGAGGATAGGGCTATATTATAAAATGTATGATATAGAGATGAAATAGAGTTAAAAGAGAAAAGAGTCCAGGATAGAGGCTTGGGATATACCATTTGGGTTGACCTGGAGGATGATCCAGTAAAGGAAACTGAGAGTGAGTAATCAGACAGTAAAAGGAGAGCCAGCAGAGAAAAGTATCACAAAAACCTAGAGAGGAAGGAACTTATTCTGGAAGAGAAGAGTGAGGGTGATTAACAATATCAAATGCTGTAGAGAGGTCAAGAAGGATGAAGACTGAGAAAAGGCTAGTTAATTTGGCAGTTAAGAAATCATTGATGATTTTGGAGAGAGACATTTTAGTTGAATAATGAAGTTAGAAGTCAGACTAAAGAGAATTTAGATACATGTGAAGAGAGGAAGTAGAAACATCTAACGTAGGTGGTTTTCTCAAGGAGTTTGATAAAGAGAAGAGAAATATAGAATAATAGTTAGCAGACATAGGTTAACTGAGGGTTTTTTTTTTAAATGGTAGGCATTTCAGAAGGAGCTAGTACATAGGGACAGATTAAATTTAGAGAGGGAGAGTGAGTAGGCTAGAGGGGCCAATATGCTGAGGAACAAAGGATGGAATAGGATGAAGGGTGAACATAGAGGAATTTGCCCTGGCTAGGAGAAGGGGCTACCACTTCATGTAGAATGAAGGAAGAGATAGTAGGAGATGATGTCAGAGCAATGTGAGGTTAATGTGTATTTTGAAATAATGATGACCTATAATTATGATAGAAAGGACATTTTTATTTTGGATCCATAATAAAACATTTCCTCCTCATCTTTTAAGTTAGTTCATATTAAAAATACAGGGAAAATATGTATCAAGAATTCCCTTTTTAATTGGGTCACAGAATCATGTCCTTTGCATAAGTTTCTTTTTATTTTTTTAAATCTTTAATTTATTTATTCAGTTTTAGTTTGCCACATTCACTTCTATAAGATTTTGAGTTCTAAATATTCTTCCCTCCCTCCTTCTCCTCCTTCCTCATTAAGACGGGATGGCATGAAATCTGATATAGGCTACACACGTATCATCACATTAAATACATTTCCACATTAGTCATGTGGTAAAGAAGAATCAGAACCAAAGGGAAAAATAACAAGAAAGAATAGACAACAACAAGAAAAAAGAGAAAATGGCATACTTTATTCTGCATTCTGGTGCCATAGCTCTTTCTCTGGATGTGGATAGCATTTTCCATCACAGTCTTTTGGAATTATCTCAGATCCTTGCATTGCTGAGAAGAGCTAAGTTTATTAACAACACAGTGTTGCTGTTACTGTGTACAGTGTCTCCTGCTTCTGCTCACTTCATTCAGTATCAATGTAAGCCTTTCCAGGTTTTTCTGAAGTCCACCTGCTCATCATTAGTATTCCATTACATTAATATGCCATAACTTATTCAGCCATTCCCCAGCTGATGGGCATCCCCTCAATTTCCAATTCTTGGCCACTATAAAAAGGCCTGCTGTTAATATTTTTGTACATATGAGTTCTATTCCCATGTTTATTATCTCTTTGGGATATAGACCTAGAAGTGGTACTGCTAGGTTAAAGGGTATGCATAGTTTTGTCACCTTTTGGGCATAGTTTCAGATTGTTCTCCAGTATGTTTGGATCAGCTCACCACTCCACCAGTAATGCATTATTGTTCCAATTTTCTCACATCTCCAATGTTTATCATTTTTCTGTTTTGTCATGGTAGTCAATCTGATAGATATGAGGTGGTACCTCAGAATTGTTTTAATGTAGTGATTTGCAG
Organism: Bettongia penicillata ogilbyi; assembly: GCA_023548195.1. Classification (NCBI taxonomy): domain Eukaryota; kingdom Metazoa; phylum Chordata; class Mammalia; order Diprotodontia; family Potoroidae; genus Bettongia; species Bettongia penicillata. The sequence goes on from JAJHZJ010000174.1 coordinate 3,069,753, forward strand.
CATTTTTTCATATGACTATATATATAACTTTAATTTCTTCATCTGAAAACTGACTTCGTATCCTTTGACCATTTATCAATTGGGGAATGACTTATATTCTTATCAGTTCTCTATATATTTTAGAAATGAGACCTTTATCAGAGATGCTGGCTGTAAAAATTGTTTCCTAGCTTTCTGCTCACCTTCCAGTTTTTGTTACATTGGCTTTATTTGTCTTTGCATAACTTTCATCTTAATCTTTTTAATGAGGAAAATTGAAGTGATCTTTTCTTTATGGGTGAAAGGAGAATATTTTTAATTTAGGGATGTTTTTGCAATGGAAGGAAGATAGCCTATGTAACATCAAAACATTAATAAACTAGAATAATATTTTACTTAGGATTTCACTTGGAAAAGATTTAGGTTGTAGGGGATAGAGAGCCACTACAGAGTAAGTAAGATCTCAGTTGAAGACCTGTTATAGACATCCATGGTTGCATGCTATATAACTGCTCACTGTTCCAGGTCTCCCTTTATGATTTTAAGTGACAGAATAGTTTCTTATATGCATTGAAAGAGGGCTCTGTTTGTTGTGCAAAAAGTTTCACATTTAATAATTAAATTGTTAATGTATTTTGAGAAATTAAATAATTATTCACACTTCAAAATTTCAGAAGGGTCCTCACCTCATGTAGGTATATCTTAGTTGCAGACATTTTTACTTCATGAATGACTTAATCTTGGCCAACAGAAAAAATCCTTAATTGTAGCATTCTGTTCCCTCCCCCTGCTAGATAACCAAGATGATTGTGTACCTCACAAAAAATATTTTTCTTTAAATATTACATCTTTTGAACTGACATCTTAAACTCATCTTCCAAACTTCTTTATTACAGTTACCGGGTCTTACAACCTAGGTGTCATACTCTTTTTCACCCTCCATATTCAATCTGTTGCTAAAGCCTGCTGATGTCATTTTTGTAACATCTCATATTTTCCCTCTTCTGACTTTCACTGCCATGACTGTTGTGTGGGCTCTTATCATCTCACACCTGGGCTATTGCAATAGCCTGTTGGTTGGTCTCCCACACACCCCAGACAATCTTTTTGGGATTCAAAACCTTTCTTCACTTGCCCCTTTCCTATCTTTCCAACATTCTTACACATTGACAGAAACCTTCTTCCTCCACCTCCCTTACTCTGCAATTGAGTGACATTGGCCTTCTTGAACAAGATTCTTCATCTCTTGACTCCGGGCACTTTGCCATGCCTGGAATGTTCTCCTTCTAGTATCTTTAGTCTGTTGAGTATTTCTAGTTATAGTTGTAAATCATCCCCCACCTCTCAGCCCTGTACCCACACACATTAAACTGTGAACTCATTAAGACAGATACTGTTTTCATCTTTCTTTGTATCATCACTGTCCGAGACAGATACTGTTTTCATCTTTCTTTGTATCATCACTGTCCGGCATCCAAAAAGTACTTAAAAAATATTTGTTGAATGTAACTATATTTTCCAAATGTTCTAAAAAAAGGATATTTCTTTTTGTACAAAATAATTGATAGACTTAATATGTTTTGGTAAACTTTAGAAAATGTTTAGTAGTAATCTAGGAGAATATAATTTTTTTTCTCATTCTCTGAATTTTGACTGAAAATAGAATTTGGTTCTTTGTCAAACTGAGAAACCAAAATATTGCATATGCTTTACAATAGTTGTCATCTCTTTTCATCTTTGTTGTAGCTCTTAATTGCATCATCCTTTTTGCTAAACAAACTTTTAAATTTCATGCTGAGAAGTAGTTATATATACCAAGAATATTTGTAGATGATATTGAGGACCATTCCAGCTAAGACCCTTCTAGCTACAATTTTTTTCATTTGTGATTAATAGATAGAATAGATGGGTTCTTTCATTGCAGTTATTTCCTCTCAGCATGCAGTATTTAATTTGATATTGAATAGTTTAACAAAATAAAAAGTATTATGAATTTGAGCAAATTCAAATCCAGTACAAAACCATTGTACTCCTGTAGCAAAAGAACAGTTTTTAAATTATCCATTTTCCTGTGAAATTTAGGGCTTTGTTTCAACTAAGCTGGAAAGAACTCTATGAGCAGTTGTAGGACAAAAAATAGAACATAGCTGTGATCAATTCTGGCATCCCTCAAAGTAAGACATTTGGCAGTATAACCTTGCCTTCTTTATGTGGACCTGCTAGTGCATTGGTAGTTGTGAAGGGACATAGGTAGATTCACTTTGACATTGACATTCATACAGATGTTTTGAAATGAGTATGAACAGTAGTAGCTTTGCAAGTCAGACACATACCAGATTTGTTCTGCAGAGGTGGGTGGAGATGATAGAATTGTAGAGTGCTTCTAGTCCAACTGTCTTATTTTACAGATGAAAGAATTGAGGTCAAGAAAGTTCAGGCACTTGCTCAAGGTCATACAGGTAGTAGGTGACAAAGCTAGAATTCTTGACTTTGTACCCAGTGCTCTCTTTATTCCCTGCACCATAGCTCATGGCTGTCAGCTGGAACTATATAAACCCAGATCAAGGAAGATGCCTTATGCAGTTGGAGGTTTCATGTACCTAATCAGTATTTTTTCATGCTGAAAATTGTGAATCAAATAAAATTCTCTTTAGAACTCTATCCTTAGAACCTTATTTTAAAGAATAATTTTATTATTAAAAAATCATGACCAAATTTTACTTAGATAATTTTTATATTGTACTTTAGATGTTTTGTAAGGGAATGAATATATTTTAATTAATTCTCATTCTGTTATTGAGGGAACTTAAGTAGAAAAATGTGTGTGTGTGTGTGTTCGTCCTTTTTTGCCAAAGAAGACCATGCCATCAGAGAAATATGACATGACTTGCACTTGACTTTAAGGGAGGGCTGTGCAGGTCACCAGCCTCACTTCTTCTCCAGAGCCATCTGAATCCAGTGACCAAATATTCATCAGGATGACTGGAGATGACCCAGGATGAAGCAATTGAGTTAAGTGACTTGCCCAAGGTCACACAGCTAGTGAGTGTCAAGTGTCTGAGGTGAGATTTGAACTCAGGTCCTCCTGACCCCTTCACTAGTGCTCTATTCTCTGTACCACCTAGCTTGCCCCAAGTAGAAAAATACAGTTAAGAGGATTAGTAGTCACTGTTTAGCAAATTAAAATTTATTTTGTCAGGTTTATGTAACATTTGTGAAATGGAGATAATGAACTAACTGTAATACTTCTTAAGATGGTTATGAGAATTGCAGTGTTTTATATAATGCATTGACGTAATTGTACCTGGAGAAAAGTCTAGAAATACTTTGGACATTAATTTGATGTTTATTTGCAGCACTGATATTTCTGTGGTTACTAAGACAATAGGGCAGCTGGGTGATGCAGTAGATAGAATGCTGGACTTGGAGTCTGGAAGACCTGAGTTCAGATGTGATCTCAGGCATTTACTAGTTGTGTGACCCTGGGCAAGTCACTTAACCATGTTTGTTTTAGTGTCCTCATCTGTAAAATTAGCTGGAGAAGGAAATGGCAGACAGTTCATAATCTTTCTCAAGAAAACCTCAGATGGGATCATGATGAATCAGAAGTGACTGAAATGATTGAAATGCAACAAAAGACAATGTAGCATGGTGAATAACGGTTCAGGTTTGGAAGTTAAAAAGACCTGGTTCTGCCTTTTACACATAATAGTGTGGGCAGATCACTTAACCACAGTGCTACAGTCAACTCTAAGATTTTAAGTTACAGAAAAGCATCATATCTATGTGGGAAGAACTTTTTGCATGCGGAAGGAAAGGGAAGGGAAAAAAGAAAGAAAGAAGGAAGTGATGTGAGATGAGGAGGAGGGGAGCAAGGGGAAGCTACTGGTGAATGACCTCAAATTTTTTTTTTTAGTGAAATATGAGGCATGTTTCTCAGCTGAGAGGGTGGGAAGAGGGGGAGCCATAGGAGATTTGAAGAGGGATAAAAAGGTTTTTGAAAAGTCACTGTGGTGAGTGGAATAGTGAATTAATTAGGAAATTAACAGATTGCCCTGCTGTAGTAAGGGTCCAATTGAGATTACATAACATATACTTGTAGTGGCTCTATTTAACACAGGTTTCATGATTTACTCCAATTTTATTCAGGAGCAAGTATATAATAACAACAGAAAAGTGGGAGTGATTTAAGTTTGAGGCTTAGTAGGGCAAGATCAGCAAATGAAAATGGGATAGTATAGAATTTAACTGATTCACAAAGGGGACAAGGTGAGTGTAGTTCTCAGGGGAGAAGAGTGAAAAAACTGAGGGGTGGAGGAATTGGAAGTAATGGTTAATATTAAGAACAAGGTTTGGGGTTTCAAGGTAAAGTTTGGAGAAATGACAATAGATTGTGGTTAGAAAAGGGAATTTCAGAATTCATATCAGCTAAAGGGGCTCTGTTCTGGACCCTTTTCTCTTCTCCCTCTCTGTACTATTTCACTTTAGGATATCATCAGTTCCTCTTTTTTCAGTTACAGTCTCTATCCTGATGTTTCGCTGATCTACTTATCCAGCCGTAACGTTACTCCTAACCTCCAGATTCACTTTTCCAGTTACTTTTAGACATTTCATATTGGTTGTCCTACTGACAGCTTAAACTCAACATTTCTAAAACCACGCTTGTTATCTTGTGCCCTAAACAATCTTCACTTCCAAATTTCGCTGTTACAGTCCTCCCAGTACTCCAGGATCACATTCTGGGTGTCAGCTTCAATTCTTCACTCTCCCATATCCCATAATCTACTTTGTTGCTAAAGTCTATGTATTTTACTTTCATAATATCTTTCAGATATGCCTCCTTCTGTCCTCTAGCATTGTTCTCTCTCTGATACAGTCCCTCATCACCTCAAATCTCGACTATTGCAGTATCTGCTAGTTGATCTCTTAGCTTCAAGCCTTTCCCCACTGCAATCCATCCTCCACTTAGCTGTCAAACTGATATTCCTAAAGTAGAGATCTAACTATGTTACCCCCTATTAAAAAAAAAAAACAACAATCCCTACAGTGGCTCTTTATCACATCTAGGCTCAAATGTAAAACCTACTGTCTACCTTTTAGTCCCAGCTAAAATCCCATTTTCTCTGAGAAGCCTTTCCTTAATGCTAGTACTTTACCTCTATTTATTATCATATCTATCTATTTATTTACCTCTCTGTCTGTCTATAATTTGTTTGTGCATAATTGTTTTGCATATTGTCTCCCTCATTAGACTTGTGAGCCCCCTTGAAAGCGGGAACTATCTTTTGCTTTTCTTTGTTATCTTCTGTGATTAGTGGGTGCTTAGTAAATGCTTAACTGATTCCAAGGATTATATTTTGAAATTTGGGTTATAAATTCTATTTTTTTTTCTGGATTCCAAATGATTATTTGTCCAGAGTTTCAGTGGGGTTTAAATTTTTTAATTAATTTTTTTTCAATTTACAAAAATACATTTTTTCTTCTTCACACCTCCCTAATAACAAATATACAGAAGAAAGTAAAACACACTCATGTATTGACCATGTCTAAAAAACATATGCCTCATTTTGCATGCCAGAGTCTATTACCTGTCAAGAGATGAGTAGCAGGTTTTATCATTGGGACTCTGGAATCATGGTTAGTCATTTTATTGATCAGAATTCTTAGATCTTTCAAAGATGTTTATTTTTTACAAAAATGGATGAATTATGCTTGTTATTCCACTCACTTTGCTCTATATTTTTTCCTACAAATCTCCTGAAGTTTCACTGAAAATGCCCCATTTATCATTTCTTATAGCACACTAATATTCTGTAACAGTCGTCACCATTTGTTCAGCCTTTCTAATGAATGGGGTTTAATTAAGTCCATAATCTATCAGCTACATACAAAAGCATGGCAGCTAATAATTTCTTGAGTTGTCACAGTGATAAATACATCCTTCAGAGGTAACCAGGACAACATGTATTCTTGGACCTGATTTTTACCAGCAAGGAAGAACCAGTTACTATGGTTAAAATTATGGAAGTGGTTATTGAATTTGAGGATTTATGACAGAGAAGACAATGAAAGGGAAGCATGGTCTGTGATATGTGCCCTAGATTTGTGGAGAACAGATTTTTAAAGTTTTGAGAAGATAGATGGGTAGTATTCCATGAACAAAAATTCTGCAGGAGAAATGAGATGAGGGGCAGGCGAATCTCTCAAGAACCATATTCTGAAGACAGAGAATTTTGATCAGGAAGAAAAGGGAACATTAGCCCCCCCCCCCCAAAAAAAAAAAAAAAAAAACTCATGTGAAAACATAGGGCACTTATTAGCCAAGTTATATCTGAAAATGATATATGAAAGATGGAAACAAGTGCATACATTTATCCTTTCCTTTAACGGATGATAAAATTCTAATGTGTAAGGTTGCATTCATTAGCCATCACAATAATTTTTCATGCTGTATTACATAATTGTCTTGGGAGATTGTACATCATGTGGTTTCAATTATGAGTATTTTGGTCAATGAGTTTCATGTGTCAAAACAAAATTGATCCATTACATTAAAACCAGTAAACTTGACTTTGGTTTTTCAAAAATAAATTCTAGAAGGTATTATTAAAACTGTAATGAGTAAATAACTAGTGCAGCTAGATGACCCAGTGGATAAAGTGCTTGGAATCAAGAAGACTCATCTTCATGAGTTCAAATCTGGCCTAATTTACTAGCTCTGTGACCCAGGTCAAGTCATTTAACCCTCTTTGCATCCTCAGTTCCTCTTCTTCAAAATGAACTAGAGAAGGAAATGACAAATCACTCTTATATCTTTGCCACGAAAACCCCAAGTGGGTTCACGAAGTATCAGGACATGACTGAAATGACTGAACAACAGTAAACAGCTAGAAAAGGAAGCTTCACTCAGAAAGATCCACCGTGGTTTTTTCAATATCAGGTCATGACACACTTATGTGATTTCTTTTTTTTTGGCATGGTTGTTAGATTGGTAGATCAGGGTATTGCTCTTAATAGAATCTACTTAGATTTTAGTCAAGCACTTAAAGTTTTTTATGTTATCCTGTGGAAAAAGGAAAAGATTTGGGCCGATAAAATATAAACAAGTTTGCTGACTGTATCCAAAGAATAATCATTAGTATTTTTGAGACTGTCTTGGGAAAAGGTGTCTAGTAGAGCGCCCTAGGGGATCTTTGCTTGATTGTCTTACACTTGTGATCTAAATATCAGTTTTCTAAGTATATGGGGGACAAGTGGGCTAGGAAGAAGTTATCTAAATAAATATGTAGGTATTTTAGTTGACTGGAAACATTAGTATGTATCAGCAGTGTTATATGGCCAGCAAAGTACATAATTCCATTTTTGACTGCATTAAGAGACTCATAATGTGCATGATGACGAAGATGATAGTCATGCTGTAGATGCTCTGCCTTGGTTATACCATATCTATAGTGCTACTCTTCACCATGCATTTTAGGAAGGACTTTGATAAGATTGAGAATACCAGAGAAAAGAAACTAGCTAAAAGAAAAGAAACTTAAAGACCTCTGATAAATACCATTTACAAATCAATGGAAGAGACTAAGAGGGTAATAATGTGGAAGAGATATTTTGGTTATTTTGCATGACCCCAGAGGTCAGCACTTGGACAAATGGTTAGAAACTACAAAGAGAAAAACTTAAGCTTTTTGTAAGGCATATATTACTAGCATTTAGAGCTTCTCCAAAAAGTGGAATGCAGGTAGTTTGTCCCCTTTGATAAAGGTGTTTAAACAAAGACTAGATAATGATTTATCATGTGTATTACAGAGAATATTCTTGTGCAGACCTAAGAGAATTTCTGATTCTGAAATTTTATGTTTACATGACCTATAATTTTTTTTCAAATTTATTTCTTTATTATAAATTGAAAGATATCAATAAACATGAATATTGCCATATACAAATAAGAATAGAAAAAGAGGATTTTTTATGAAATATTAACTATCATGCATAGGTTGATTTTTTTTAATAAGTATCTTAAATGTAACATGGTTTTAACATTGCTCAGCCTTTTTTGTGTTTTCTTCTGAATTTCCTTCTGTTCTATTCTGTGTATTTATTAAATGTTTTATCCCTCCCTCCTTCCTTCCTGCCTTCCTTTCTTTTTCCCTCTCTCCAAATAAAAACTTTTGTAGCAGATAACTATAGTCCAATGAGACCTATCCACACATTCATTGTATCTAAAAACATGTCGTTATGTATCCCAATTAAGAGGTGGAAAGCATGCTCATATAGCTTAATTTATAAACATGCTGAGAACTGTTAGTGAAATCTGTTAGCTAGAAATGGTTATTTTTTCAGATAAATCCCACTGGTTTAGTAATAGAAGATAAAAATAGGACAGATTTACAAATATTGTACCCTGTTTACTAATTTTAAGCCATTATGTAGAGTATTCTGCTGTACTGTGGTACTGTGGAACCTGACCACTATTTATAACATTGTTTCTATGGCACGATGCATTCAAAGATACAAATAATAAGACCATAAGTATGTTTTCCCCAGTTTAATATTCCCTCTACTTTGGCACTATAAAGATATGTTAGAAGGTCCTTTGGGGACCCAGGTATTTGGAAAGTAGAGGCTCCATTGGGGTAGGGAGGTGCTATAGGAAAAGCAGCTCTATAAAGATGTGTGAGGGCAGGGATGGAAACTAGCCACTAGTTGAATAAGGAGATTGGCTATAGCAGCAAAGGTTGCAACAGTGATAGCCAATAGAGACTTTGCATATGGCATCTTTCATGATAGAGATGGGAGGGCTTTCTGCATTGGCAAAGTTAGGTTGTGATTGTTTGAGAATCAGTGTGGTAGAGTAGAAAGAGCATTGGCTTTGGGAATCAGGGAGGCCTGGGCACATATTTTGCTTCTGATACTAGCTGTGTGGTCTACAGGCAAGCCATTTAACCTCTGAGCCTTAATTTTCTCATTTGTAAAATGAAATTAATAATATCTGTAGTGCTGACCTCACAGTGTTGTAAGAATCAAATGAAATAACATGCAAAGCACTTTGCAAACTTGAGAACCATATGTGTGTGTTATTATCAATTGTTTGTGTGTATAGGTTATGAACTTGAGTATTTCTAAATTTAAACCACCTGGGTATGTACATGTGTTTAAATTGTATTGGAAGTTACAGCACTGTAAACTTTGACCTTTAATGATTTGTTGTCCTTTCCTTTGAATATTATTACCTTTGCAGTCATATTATATTTTAGTAAAAATTAATTTCTTTAGCGCTAATGTGTATTTGGATTATATTATTCTGTGCTTTTCCCTGTGACAGCATAATGATAAATCATTTGCTAGATTATATGAGTGGATGAATAACATCTGTCCATCAGGTTTAATGTTTAGAGGATTGCCTTAGTCGAATTTAAAGTATTTAAATATTTTTGGAATACTTTTTTCTTCCTATCATTATCTTTCATTATAATTTTAATTCATTGAAGCTTAAAAATAAAAATATTTGAAGGTGGCATGGTATAGTGAAAACACCTTTGTACTTGGAGACAGGATACCTATATCCTAGTCCTGCTGGGAGTAACTCATTATACATGATTTTTAAGTTTCACTTTCCAATTTTGTGCAAAGAAAGAATTGAATCATGTTTTCCTTAAAGTCTCTTGAACAACTAATATTATTTTAAAGACATGTATGTCCTTCATGATTACTTAGAATTTAACAGTTAAAAATACATGATAATAATGGAGTAAAGTGGGATGGCTATTTTGATATTTATGCTAGAGAAGATTCATTGTAATGGGGTCTGCTTAGAAATCAATGTTATTGTTTCCATTTCTTGTACTTTGGATGGGATTGAATTAACGTTATATAAATTTTTTTGATTGCTCTACCTACCAGGGATGTGACATTTTTTTTTTACTTATTAAAGAATATTGAAGCTAAAATTTAGTACTTTCAGATTTTCTAATCTGTAAACTTCCTTAAATGACTTTGAGAAGTAGGCAAGTGCAAATGTTAAATCACATTGGCAGAGTAGTGTTAAGAAAGCATATAACATTTTTAAAATTGTAGAATTTCAGTGCCATAAGGAAGCCTTTGTATCCATTTAGTGCAATCCTCTGCTTTTAGAGATTAGAAAATGGAATTGAGCAACATGAGGGAGGCCTAGAACCCTGGTTTTCTGACTTCTACTTCAGGGTCTTTTGTTATATATATATATATATATATATACACATCATCTAGCCATTCAAATTCTATGTGATGATGATTTTAGCATCAGAATTTTTATCTTTTAGTAATTTGAAAATCATTTGAATGTCAAGTGAAAACCACAGGATACAAATTGTGAATATATATATTTGTATGTAATATCCTTAGATTTGATTTAATAATCTTGATGAAATAATTGCATCTTCTTTCCTTTACAGAACACTTTACATGCATCGTGAAGGTACTTTTTACATTACTGTATACACAGGCTCTTGCAGCACTTTCAGTTAAATGCAGTGAGGAAGACAGGTTAGCCTGGAAGGACTTGGGGACACTCAAAAAGGTTAGTTATTTATTTATCATAATCAATTTAATTTAGTAAACCATTATTAAGTATTTTATTTATGTAAAAGGCAATGTGAGAATACAGAAATGGATGAGACACATACAAAAATAAGTATTACAAGACATATTACAAACCATGTTATTAGAAGAGATATAAACAAAATAATTTAGCAATATGGAGAAGATAAAGATTACTTCTGCTTGTTGAAAGCTTTATGGAGGAGGTGGCATCTGATTCTTGAAGGATGGTTAGGATTTTAATAGATATAGATATGAAGGGATGGCATTTCAGATGGAAAGAACACTGTGGGCAAAGGCACAGAGATTGAATAACATAAAGTATATTCAGGGAATAGTGAGTAGTGCTGTTTGGTTTGAAACAGAATATCTGAAGGGGGGTAGAAGGAAAAAAGACTGAAAAGACAGATAGGAGCGAAAGTAGGAAAGACCTTCAGTATTATGCTTAGGAATTTATATTTAATTTAATTGCTTTACCAAAACTTTTAGTATAAAGTTTCCTTCTTAGGTTAAATTTTGTTGACCTGTACGTGATAACTATTGTACAATTATAATAACCAAACTTAGCTGTACAAAAAAAGATGGGAAAATGCATCTACCTCTATTTTGTTGAAAAAGGTGGAAACTATGGGGTGGAATCTTGTGAGTACTGTTGCACACAGTCTTTGTGTTAGTTGATATTGCTGAAGTTAAATTTTTTTCCCCTAAGAGGAAAGGTTTGATAAGGAGGGTTAGTTAAATTTTTGCATGAATATAATGTGAAGATTTGTGGAACCTTTCCTGTTTCCCTAAACCTTTTTTCCCACAGCTCCTCCAATATTTGTCGTTTTTATCTTTTTTAGAGAATCAGTGTTACAGGGAATAAAAAAAAAAAAAACAACTATAGAAGTTATTTGAGCAAGGCCATGAGAATGGAGATAAGTTTAGGAATCTTTATTGTTACAGCCTTAGGTAGATTAGAACCAAGCAGGCAGAGAGACTGGAGGTAGGCATGCTGCTTAGGCTATCACAATAGTCTCAAGGCAAGGTAAAAGACTTGCAGTGTAGTGATAGTAGGAATAGATAGTAGTAAGAAACATTGTCGAAACAAGATCATAGGATATAATTTGTAAGGGGCCCTTGAGATAATCTAGTCCAACACCTTCATTTTGCAGATAAAGAAACTGAGACCCAGAGAGATTAAGTGACTTGCCCAAGGTCATACAAGTAGTAAGTAGCAGAGTCAGGATTTGAATTCAGATCCTCTGACTTCAAGACTTTTCCACTGTACCACATGTTCCCTGATGTGGAAAGGTAGCCTCATGGAAGTTTTCTAATTATGCCCCTAAATGAAAACAAGTGGCCTTTGTTCATATTACTGATCTTTCCTTTACTATCCCTCCTATAAGCACTATAGCGAAATTTTACCTCTATTATATTGGTCAGTATTTGACTTAGCCCATACTTAGTTAATCTGTTATTTGTTCCTATTATAATGAGACTGAAAAATGGAAGTACCATTGTTAAAAATAAAGATTCTGTTCTTAATGGCTTGTAAAGGTGTCCACAAAGTCTTAGTGCAGTTTTAAGCTACTGAAAGTGAAAACTTCAGCCCTTTAATAGTTTAAAACTGTACTAAGACTTTTAGGACATTGTGTAAATACTGCCTGCCTTAGTGCCTTACTTTGGACTTGCTTTTTAGTTTTAAAAGAAATCACTTTATTCAATGTTTATTTTTTAAAATAATAAAGTAAACTTTTTTTTGAAGTATTTAAAAATTAAATTTCATTTTCTTTTCAAGTGTGAAAATTCTCTCTATCCTTCCTCTCATACTCATTGAGAAGGCAAGAAAAACAACCTCTTACAAACATGTACAATTAAACAAGTTTCTGAATTAGCCTGACTTCCCCCTTCCCTTTGGAAAAAAAAAGGAAGGGAAAAAGAAAAGAAAATGGTCTTCAGTTCTCACTCATCTAAAGGTGGATAGATAGCATATAAGTTCTTTGGACTTGTGGCTGATCGTTGTGTCTTTTAGAGATGTTTATCTCTGCAACATTGTTGTTACTGTATAAATTATTCTTCTGGTTCAGCTCACTTCGGTTCTCATCATTTCAAACACCTCTTCCCTGGTTTTTCTGAAACCATCCCCATTGTCCCTTCTTATAGCACAATAGTATTCTGTCGTTTTCATAAACCACAGCATGTTCAGCCATGCCCCACTTGATGAGCACCCTCAGTTTCCAATTCTTGGCCACTGCAAAAAGAACTGCTGTAAATATTTTTGTACATATGGGTCCTTTTCCTCTTTCTTTGATCTTTTTAGAGTATAAACCTAGTAGCAGTCAACATTGAATCAAAGTGTATGCATAGATTAATAACTTTGGAGATATAGTTCCAAGTTGCTTTCTAAAATGACTAGACCCCATTCACAGCTCCACTAGCAGTACATTAAGGTACCTTGTTCCCCACAGCCCCTTCAACATTTGTCATTTTCATTTTTTGTTGCTTTGTCAGCTAATACTGTGGAGTTATATTTAATTTGTATTTCCCAATAATTAGTGATTTGAAGAATTTTTTCATATACCTTTCTACCCAGAACACCACTTCCCTGGGGACAGCCCCATTTTCAGCCTCCCTTGGATCTTCAGTCTAGAACTGTGTAATGGGTGACATAGCTGCCAGTTGGCACTTGTCCTTATTGATGTGCCCTGGTATGGATCTGGGACGTTTTCTTGCCCTGTGTACTGGAGTACTCAGGCATGGTATGCAACTGCCCCTCCCCATTATACTCAGATCTCCTTTTGTGTCTCCCTTTTTGTTGAGCTGGGCTGGACTAATGACACATTTCTTTCTGAATTTCCTCATCAGAATTTGGTTTAGCATATTTTCTAGATAAATACAGTCCCTACCCTTGAGGAGCTTATAGTCTAATTTTGATTCTCTTTATCTTTTATTTTTAAGTGTCTTCTTATCAATAACACATTGTTGGGTTCTGGTTTTAAACCTATTCTTTCCTCCTTTTCTGTTTTATGGGTGAGTTCATCCAATTCACATTCTCAGTTGTGATTGCTAATTCTGTATTTCCCTCCATCCTATTTTCTCCCACTTTTCCATTTCTTTCTTAACTATCCTCTCTTTAAGAGTTGTTTTGCGTCAGACTAATTACTCCTTAATCTACCCTCAGTCTTATTCTCTCACTTTCCCTTAACCCCTTTTTCTTCTTTTTACCTGATGTTATGTTAAGATATATTTTTGTACTCTTTGTATGTACAAACTTCCTTCCTTTGACCAGCGCATGTAAGAGTGAGGTTTAAGTGTTCCCTGTCCCTCAGTGTCCCCTCCTTGTTATATAAATTCCTTGTGTACCTTATTTAAGTGAGATAATTTCCCCCAGTCTTCCTCTCCCTTTCCTCAATTCACCCCTCCTCCCTCACACACACAATCTTCCCCACCCTTTCCATTTTTCTTTTGAGATCATTAGGGAATTGTACAAATTGAGTGAACTTCACTGGCTCCATCTTGTGACTCAATTCTGTATCTAGCTCAGTTCCCTTTCTGTTCAATAATGCATCTAGTTCAATTTCTGTGAGAAAAATTTAATTCAGTTACAGGAATTGTGAGAAAACTTTATTTCCTTGTCTGAACCTAGCCCTGTGTGGTTGGAAAGCTAGATCATGTCTATCTGTTGCTTAAAAACCCTTAATATAGGACCTTAGATTATACTGACTCAGAAACTCAATTGGATCTCAAGACTGATACAGGGAATTTTCTTGTAATTATACATCTCATGATATATATGTCTTATCTGAAAACTGGCCCTATAGTGGTCAGTTAATTATTGTTTCCTTGTTCTTTTGATTGAATGCAGACACTTTAGGGGGGGAGTAGTTAGGACATCTCTTTCCGATTTCAGGGAATTGCATCTATTTACTGTCCCCCTCTCAATTCAGGAAGTTCCTAATCTTTCCTCCAGTTAGAAAATCAGATTACTTAATTTTGTATCCTGGCTTGTAGCCTATTAATTGTTTTCTTTTAATGAATAAAAAAATCTGTCTCCACCTCTATTTGGGGTCCAATGCTAAGCTGAGGAGGCCCAGTCCTGATTTGTTGTGCAGTTGGCATGCTTTGCCTAATAAATAGATATGCTCAGGAGCTCAAACCTTTCTTTTCTCATTTGTTTCCAATTCTCTCCATCACAGGAGCTGGACATGATGGCCTGTCAGGTCCCATCCAGTTCTAAATCTGTGGTCCTATTATCCTTTGGTTTGTATCCATAGATAGAGAGAACCCCTTTCCTCAGTCTGCCCTGGATCTGTGATCCAGGACTGGATAGTAAATGACAAAACTTCCATGACATCTGTCCTTATGGAGATGCCCCAAAATGGGTCTCAGACCTACATTTGTTCTGGTGAACAGCCTCCTCCTGGACTGGAGCACTCTGGGTAGAGTGCTCCTGGTTAGAACTCACTCTAAGTGGATGTTTGCAAACCTTTCTGTCTCCCTTTGCAGAACTGGACAGAAAAAATGATTTACTGTGACTTTGTCTTGAATTTCTCCAAGATCTGGTTTGGTGTATTCTCTAGATCTGTTTGGTAAAGTTTCTGGTGGAGGGGAGCTCTTGGAACTACTTCTTTCTACTTGGCCGTCATGTCTCTGCCTACTTCTTATATATTGCTAATGTTTTACTTTCTTGACACATGAAATATTTTATTACACGAAAAATTGTACTAGTCTATGAGATAGTTTCCTCCATTTCAGTAAGAATTTTAAAATATTACTGCATCAAAATAATTCTTAAATGCAGAACAGGTTGTGGATTGAGGCAACAAATTGTGTCTTATAGATAAGGAAATGCATTTTAAATTTCTCTTCATGTTAAAGTACCTGGAATCATTATGGGTATAATGTGGCATCTGCCACTGGTTATGTCTTATCAGTATAACATTGGTTTAATTGAAAGGAAAGCTGAGAATTTTGTTCTAATGAAGTCTCTGGCAACAGGTTCATTTCTCCCTCTGTACCATTTCAGTTGGCATCTCATCAACTCTAATGAGTTTAGTTATCATCTGGGAATCATCTGTACTTATCTATCCAGTTATACATATCTATCTAGTCCTCACTTTTCTTTTGAATTCCCTTCTTGCCTCTTGAACATGACAGCTTTTTTAGTACTTGAAAACAGCCATAATGTCTCCCCTGAATGTTTTCTTCTCTAGACCTAACATCTGCAGGTCTTTCTACTGATCATTATTTGACACTGTCTTGGTAGTCTTCCTCACAATGTTCTTTAACATCAGAATCCTTCTAAAATCATGCTGCTTAGAATTGAAAATAGTTCTCCACCTTCTCAAACTCCTGAATCTGTGATGAATCAGGGTAGAGAATTCCTGGTGAGGAAATTCTTTTTTACCAATGCATACTGGCAACTTTTCTGTAATTTAAAGTATTAGAGAATTGCCTAAGGAATCTGAAAGCTTAAGTGACTATCCAGAGTTAAACAGCCAGTATGTGTAAAAGGCTGGAGTTAAACCAGATCTTGAAACCAAGGCTAGTAAAATTTTTCACTGTACTATGCTTGCTATCTCTTTCTGTAAGCTGTTCTTGTCTTAATGTGTCCTCAGATTCTATTTGGGATTTTGTTTTGTTTTGGTTTTTGGCTCACTGTTAACTCATATTGAGCTTTCATTCTTTTAAAACTGCCTTCTTTACCTATCTAACCATGCCTGCCTCTTTAACTTGTAAAGTTAGTTTTTTGAACCCAAGGGTAAAATTTACATATATTCTTATTTCATCTTATTAGATTAAGCCCAATTTTCTAAACCATTAAGATCTCTTTGGATCTTGATTATGTCATCCATTGTGCTATCTATCCCTGCTAGCTTTGAGTCATCTGCAAATTTTATAATCTCTGCTTTTCTCCATTAAGAAAATGTTTAAGAAAATCCACACGTCAAAACACAGTCATTTGGGACTGTGCACTGGCAGTCTCTTTCCAAAATGACATTCAGAAAATTCTGAATCCATTTAAATATATTATTATATAACCACGTATCTCCATCTTTGTCAGAGCAATGAGATACTTGGTTAAATATTTTGTTAAACTCTTAATAATGATATCTAATGAAGTGTGTTCGTCTTTCGTTGCTGAAGATCATGCTATCAAGAGAAATAATGACATGATTTGCACTTGACTTTGTTTTGAGTGAGGGAGGGCTGTGCAGGTCACCAGCCTCACTTCTCCTCCAGAGCCATCTGAATCCAGTGACCAGATATTCCTCAGGATGACTGGAGGTAACCCAGGATGAGGAAATTGGGGTTAAGTGACTTGCCCAAGGTCACACAGTTAGTGAGCGTCAAGGGTCTGAGGTGATATTTGAACTCAGGTCCTCCTGACTCCTGCACTGATGCTTTATCCGCTGCACCACCTAGCTGCCCCAATGATATCTAATAGCATTTCTCAGATATACCAATTTATTAACCCTTTCATCAGAGGAATCAAGATTAGCCCAAAATGACATTGTCTTGATGAATTCCTGTTTTTTTATTGTGATCACTATTTCCTTTTCTAAGTGTTCACTATCTTTTTTTTTTAATAGTCTAGAATTTGTCTGGTGATTTAAGTCAAAATTCCTAATCAGTAGTCTAAAAATTCCATTTTCATCCCTTTTCTTGAAAAAATAGAGGCCATTTGTAGAGAGCTCTCTTGTCTCTCATCTTCATTTCACTTCCAGTGACATTGCTATCTTCTCCTGCATCTACAGATTAATGATGAGGTGGTCCCACTGTTTCCTCCAGCTTCAGATTTTGAGGTGACTTTTCTGTTTGTGAAAGCCAATTCCTTTAACATACCCTTAATCTTATCTTCCCTAGCAGATTTCCTTAACCTCTATATGCCATTCTCTTTCTAATCTTCAATCTCTCCCTGTTTTCTAGCTTCTTCTTTGTTTTCTATCTACAAGCTTACCTAAGTCTTCTTCATTCTTGAAAAATCTTCCTGCTGTCATTCTATATCTTTCCTCTCCTCAACTAAATTCCTTGTAAAAAGCCATGGGTACCTGATGTCTTTATTCCTCTCCTCCAAAACTACTGCTTTGTATCTTCTAATCTCATCATTTAGCTAAAACTAATCTCTTTACAGTTATTGGTAATTTTTTTAATTTAAAAAAATATTTGTTTTAGTCATCCAAAATTTGCCTTCTTTCTCATCCTCCCACTTTACCCCCTCTTCAACTGAGAACACAAGAAAAAAAATCCATTACGAATATAATCAATCAAAACAAATTACTCTTTGACCATTTCCAAAAAAAATTTGTCTCATTCTGCATCCTGAGCCTTTCACCTCTCTATCAGGAAGCAGGTAGCATGTTTCATCAATAGTTCTCTGAAATCATGGTTTGCTATTATACTGATTAAGAGTGAAGCAATAGTATTCTATCATAACTGTGTACTATAACTTGTTCATCTATTCCCCAATTTATGGGTACTCTTAGCTCTTTCCATTCTTTACTCCCTCTAAAAGAGCTATTAATATTTTTGTATATCTTTAGAACTATTTTTGCTTAGAACTATTTTTCCCCTTAATCTGCCTCTCCTAATTCCCCCTCCCCCATTCTCCATTTTCTCTCCTCTTTCTCTGTTGAGTAAAATGTATTTTTGTACCCAATTCTGTGTGTGTATGCCTGTGTATATTCTTCCATCTTATGACACTCGGATGAGGGTTTCAAGTGACAGATACTTCCCTCAGTCCTTTCCTCTTTATTTGTATATATGTCTATTTGTGTACCCTGATTATGTGAAATAATTTTTCCTAACCTTCATTTCCTTTCCCTCCCAGTGTATTCCTCTTCCCCTCTCTTTCCCTTCTTAGAATCATCAAGATGTAACCAAACTACTCTCAGGCCTTCTGTTTAATTGGACTCCCTTTATAACCTCAGATGATGATAGGGTTCAGAGGGGACGCATGTGTTATCTTTCCAAATTAAATATAAGTTTATCTTTAAGAGATAAAAGATAAGTTTTATCTTTTTTAGTACTTTTATTCATGTTTACCTTTTTATATTTCTCTTTGCTTTTGTGTTTGAAATTCAGAGTTTCTCTATATCTCTAGGCTTTTTGATCAGGAATACTTGGAAGACTTCTGTTTCATTAAAGTATCATTTTCCACTCTATAGCATTATACTTAGTTTTGCTAGGTGAATTATTTTTGACTGTATGCCCACATCCTTTCTCTTCTGGAATACTGTATCCCAAGTTCTCCAGTCCTTTATAGTGGTGGCTGCTAAATTTTGTGTAATCCTGACTGTGGCTTCTTGGTATTGGATTTTTCTTTCTGGATGATTGCTATATTTTAATTTTGACTTAGAACCTCTAGATTTTCCTAGGATATTCCTGGGAATTTTCATTTTGGACTATTTTTTCATGAAGTGACCAGTGGACTCTTTCATTTCTCTTTGGTCCTCTGGCTCTGAGAAATATGGGTGGTTTTGTTTTAATATTTCTTGAAGTAGGGTATCTAGGCTCTTGTTTTAGTTGTGACTTCAAAGTAGTGCAATAATTCTCAAATTCTTTCTCCTCCATTTCTTATCCGGATCACTTTGTTCTTACTATGAGATATCTTATATTTTCTTTTTTTCCAATCTTTTAGTTTTGTTCTAATATTTCTTATTGCCTCATAAGGTCATTGGCTTTTATTTGGTCCATTCTAATTTTCAGGGAGTTTGTTGCTTGTATCAAATTTTGTATCTCTTGTGCTAAGCTGTCATTTTTCTATCTAATTCTTTCGTTGCTCTCATTTCTTTTCCAATTTTTTCCTTAAGCACTCTCATTTATAAAAATACTTAGAAACTCTTTTTATCATGTTTCGTTTCTTCCACGAATTTTAGCTGAAGTTGTGCCCAAGCTGGGTTTTTCTCCGAGGTTTTGCTTGTAGATGTTATCATAGACTTAGGTGTTGGGTGTCTCTGCCGCCGTAGCTTCTGATGTTGGGATTCTTTTTTTGTTTGCTCGTTCTCCTGCCTCCTTCCTCACTTAGGACTCGGTGTTAGAAATGGTCTCTGTCATACTTCTGGGGGGTAGTCTAGGCTGATGCTGTTGCTGCTTTCTTGGAATACTGGGTGTTATGTTTTTCTGGGATCTCTGGGACAAGCTGGGGACCTGCAAACTTTCAGTGCTCCCAAAACGATCTAAGCTAGGGCAAAGTCTGACTGATACCCTCTTGGTGTGAGTTCTTGACCTGGGTTTGAGTTTGAGCAAAGTACACTGCCATTTCTCTTGAGTTGGTTCAGCAACTACATAATAGGCTCTCCTTTGGTCTGAGATTTCTTCCATGATTATTCCTCTGCACGCTGGGATAGATGCTGGGCCTGGGGTCTCAGCCATACTGCCTTGCTACTACTGCTGCTGAACTTGCGCCTTTCTCTATTCACTCGCTGGGTTCCCTGGGGTTTGACTGAGTTTTCGCAAAAATTAAATGACAGGTTTTAGGTGTGCTTCCGATGGACAAGACCCGTCCCGCTGTATATTTAAAGGTACCCAGCAAGCTGCCCTGGGTGCAGATCCCTGCTCAGTCCAGCCTGGGCCTTTGACACCTCCTCTTTCCCTGAACTTCAGCTGAAGTGCTCATGTACAGGGAGCTCCAGCCTCACAGTCCTCAGGTTCCCTGACTTTCTTCCTGTGCCAAGCTAGGAGGGATAAAGGACTCAATAACTTTTTTTAGATTTCTCCATCAGGACACAATGTGGTGCATTTTGTGGAGGAGCTCACTTCACTGTTCCCCACCATTTCATCATCCTGGCCCCACCTTCTCATCATCTCTTAATTGCCACATCTACTGGCCTTTTTAAAAATCTTCATTCTTCTTGACCTGTCTGTAGTACTTGACAGTGCTGACCCTTTTCTCTTGCTGTATACCTGTTCCTCTGTAAGCTTTTATAACTCTTTTCTTTCTTGGTTCTCCTACCTGTCTGACCCCTCCTCAGGCTCTTTTGCTGAATTTTCATGTTTTCTCCAAAAGAAGCCCTCTCTTTTCCCTAAATAGTCTCTCACTTAATTATCTCCCCGCTTCCAGGGGTTCAGTTTTCTTTATGCTTATGATTTCTAGATAGATTTATTCAGCCCTAGTCTCTCTTCTAGGCTTCCATTCTGTATCCCAGATTGCCTGTAGGCATGTCAGAATAGAATTCATCCTCTTCTCTTCCAAACCTTCCTTTGTACTGACTGTTCCCTTTGCCTGGAATGCTCTCCCTCTCAACCTCCAACTCTTGTAATCCTTTCCTTCCTTCAAGACTCTGGTCAAACCCCACCTGCTCCAAGAGATCTCCCTCTCTCCATTGTCTCCAGCTGCTGGTTTCATACCTTCTAATGTTACTTCCCTCTAATATATATTTATCTTGTATTTTCTGATTTCTACATGTTGTCTTTATTTGGATGTAAGCTACTTGAGAGTAGAGACTATTTTTGCTTTTTCTTTCATATTCCCTGATCACTCATCATAATGCCTGGCACATAGTACACATGTAATAAATGCTCATTTCTGTGATACCTCTCCTGTTCTCCACAGTTTTTTGCATATCGCCAGTCACGGTTGAATATTCACACTCAGCATTCCTTCAGCAGCTGAGGATGCGGTTAGTCTGGAGCAGTAATGGAGCAGTTAGCAGTTCTTGATTTAATTAAGAACAGCAGAGCGCTCTTTCACTTCTGAGGCGGGTAGTGTGGTAGTCAGCTCCTTATTAACCATTTTTCCCCCTCTCAGATCCAAAGTTACATTTCTTGGCAGACGAAAGAGAAGAATTATAAAAGTTGAGCATCTATGCTTTGTCTTTTGTGTGGTTTATCCTACCCACCCCGAATGATCTTTGTTTTTTTTCTTTGGTTTTACTTATTATAACTTTTAAAGAATTTTTATTATTGTTGTTGGTTTTCTTTGCCAGCTTCAGCTCATTTTAACCTTTAGCATTCTTGATACCGTTCTTACAAACTGTGTCACTGTCCTTGCTTCTATCGTTTGTACATGCCCACATGCTCTCTACCTCACTGTGGCCTGGCAGAGGTATAGGTCTAGCAAAGAATGAATCTTATTTCCAAGGACCAGTCTCTAACTAAATATGGAAAAGTTCATTACTAGTAGACTGGTCAGCTGTTAAATTTTGGCAACCTATGAATTGAGGGAAAAATACAAAATTGTATCCACTCTTGTGCAGCCTCTTTCTACTTCTGCAGTGATGGTGGCAGAAGGTGCTAAGAATTTTTTGTGTACAGTCTTTTAAAAATCTGAGCTGTATAAATTTTCTCTGTATCCATATTGGTCTCTTCAGAGATTTCTCAGTTTTTTTCTTATCAGAATTATTCCCCTTTGTGTCTTCAGAATTTTATTTTTGAAAGTTTTCTGTTCAGAGTCCCATGTGCCTTTCCTCTGAAACCATTAGAAATCTGCTTTCCTCAAGTCTAGTGTTCTTGTCAGCTTTCCTTTATATAGGAGAGAATAGTCATTTCCCTCAGAGTTCCTGTCATTGAAACCCTTTCAACCAGTCCCTAACTTTGGAGAAAATCAGATCCAGAAAAGAATTTCTACTTGTTGGTTCCTTCACCTTTGAAAGATAAAATTATCATTAAGGCAAGTCAGGAAATTATTTGCTCTACTGTATTTTAACAAAGTAACACATAATGTTTTGTTATCCTTTGGAACAGTATGAGCCTGTATGTATGTATATGTTTATATCTACACACACAAATATATATATATATATATATATACACATACACACATGAATATATGTATATAGGTGCATATATGTGTATAATAGTTTTAAATAAAGTAGATTAGAGAAATGAAGAATTATATATATAAATATATTTATTTAATATATGTTATTTATATATAAATTTATTTATTATATATTATTATATTATATATTAATTATATTATATATTATATAATATTGTATAATATAAGTATAATAATTAAATATATTATAAATATATAAACATATTATATATGAATAAAAAATAAAAAATTATATATATAAAAGAAAATAATATTAGATCACCTTGTCAATTTTGTTTTAATTTTTATTTTTTATCATGAGCTTAAACATTAAAAATGTCATTTTCCTACTTATAGCAGGACACAAAGATTCTGCATGAAACCATGAATCTCCCATTTCATATTGCTTGTTGTGTGTGTGTGTGTGTGTGTGTATGTATGTAGGTATGTGTATAATAAATTCTGTATATATTGCTTTAGAAATTGTCTTACTACTGTACTTCATTTTGTTCTCTTCTATGCATTTAAAAAGTATTTCAGTGACCCTCTTTTGGCGTTAGCTAATTCTCTTTTCCTTAAATTGAAATCTGAGAGAAAGAAAGGAAAGAGTCACACAGCTCCTAAGTGTAAAGTGTCTGACACTGGATTTGAACTCAGGTCCTCCTGATTCCAGGGCCAGTGCTGTATACACTGTGCCACCTAGCTGTCCCTTCTCATTGAATTTTTAAATAATTTCTTGGTGTAGTTGAACTTCAGGGTTTTACTGGAAAGTCATTGGTATGTGGGAGATAGACCCATTCAAGCAGCCATCTTGCCAGAAATTTAAATTTTCTATCAATGCTAAATAAACATTCCCTCATATTATATTGAATTTTTATTTTATTTACTATTATCCCAAGTGATTTTTCTTGACTCTCTAGCCTACAAATATTCAAGGTAAAAATGTTTTTCTTATGAAATTTGCCTTATTTTTACATTATTTTCTACCAGTCTCAATAATAGTTTGATTGCAGCAGACTTCCTTCCTTCAGACAACTTCCAAAATAATGTTCCTAAAAAGTAGATCTTACCATTTCTCTCTTCTTCTCATTAAATTACTGTGGTTCCCTCAAGGATCATAGTGACGTTAGAGACCTTAGAGACCCTCTAGTCTAATTGCCTCCTAAAGATGAGGAAATTGAGGCCCAGGTAGGTTAAATGACCTATCCAAAGTGACACAGGCAGTAAGTGTAAGAGGCTGGATTTGAACTCGGATTTTCTAACTGCAGAGACAGTGGTTTTTCTGCATTGATCAGATAGAAACTTTTGTTTGGGATTTAAAGATCTTTGCAACCTGGCTTCCTTCCTGCCTCTCCATTGCTCTTTTCATGTTACTTCCCTCCACATTTAGCCTTGCTAGACTTCTCACTGCTCCTCACACATACACTTCATTGTTCATTTCCCTGCTTTTTCACTAGCTGTCCTTCATGCCTGGAAGTGCTCTCCTTCTTCATTTTTGCCTCTTTGGGGTTACTGGCATCCTCAGAGAATCAGCTCAGATGGTACTTTTTTCAGGACTTCTTTCTTAATCCCTTTAACTGCTAGATGTTTCCCAAACAAGGTTACCTTGTATCTTCTTTTATGTGTCTTACTTATGCATATGTACATATATTCAAATACATGTTATATACATGGAGATATATACTGTGACACAAGTTATCTTCTTTCACAGAATGTCAGCTCCTTAAAAGCATGGACTGTTTTTGTCTTTTTTATCTTTGGTAGTTACTATGGTGTCTGACACATAGTAAATGCTTAATAAATGGCTGGTTACTATGTCTATTACTTTTAAAAACTTTTTTTCCATTTTAATTGTCAACTCATTGTGCATCTCTGGCTCCCAGTCAAGACTTTGTAGCAGTAATAATGTAATATTCTTGAATGCAAACAAAATGGTTTGGAAAAATAGATAGCTTAAGAAAATAATAATAGCACTCCCTCATCTCTGCAAAAATAGAATATGGGATATAGTCATCTCTTATCTGTAGATATTAAATCTCAGAATAATATAGTTTTTTATTTATTTATTTAAATTTTTTACATTCATTTTCACAAATTTTTGGGTTCCAAATTTTCTCCCCTTTTATCCCCTCCCCCCACCCCAATACCCCACGCAATCCAATTTTTCCTATCTCCAATCTGCCCTCTCTTCTGTCATCTCTCCCTTCTCTTGTCTCCATCTTCTCTTTTCTCCTGTAGGGCCAGATGACTTTCTATTCCTCCTTAACTGTATGTCTTCTTTCCCAGTTGCAACAACAATACTAAACAGTTGTTCCTAAAACTTTGAGTTCCAAATTCTCCTCATCCCTCCCTCCCCACCCATTCCCCTTGGGACAGCAGGCAATTCAATATAGGCCATATCTGTGTAGTTTTGCCAATGACCTCCCTGATAGTCGCGTTGTGCAAGACTAACTGGATTACCATCCCTCCTAACCTGCCCCTCATTATTTCTCCTCTGTCCTTTGATCCTGTCCCTCCCCAAGTGTTGACCCCAAATTGCTCCCTCCTCCCTTTGCCCTCCATCATCCCCCCCCTTGCAACATCTCCCTCTCCCCCACTTTCTTATACTGTAAGATAGGTTTTCATACCAAAATGAGTGTGCATTTCACTCCTTCGTTTAGTCAAATGTGATGAGGGTAAACTTCTTGTTTTTTTTTTTTTTTTCTCAGCTCTCCTCTTTTTCCCTCCACTAAGAAAAACACCTACCTGCCTCTTAAATGACATATAGTTACCCCCTTCCCTTTCCCTCCCCTTACATTTCTCTCTCACCATTTACCCTAGTTTCTTTTAAGGTATGGTCCCATCCTATTCAGTTCAATCTGTGCTCTCTATCTCTGTATGTGTGTGCATGTGTGTATGTGTGTGCATGCGTGTACATGTGTATGTGTGGTCCCACCAACTACCCAGATACTGAAAAGTTTTAAGAGTTACAAATATTGTCTTTCCATGTAGGAATGTAAACAGTTCACTCATGGTAAGTCCCTTAAGACTTCCTTTGCTGTTTACTTTTTCATGCTTCTTCTCATTCTTGTGTTTGAAAGTCAAATTTTCTTTTCAGCTCTGGTTTTTTCATCAAGAATGATTGAAAGTCCTCTGTTTCATTGAAAGACCATATTTTCCCTTGAAGTATTATACTCAGTTTAGCTGGGTAGGTGATTCTTGGTTTGAGTCCTAGTTCCTTTGCCTTCTGGAATATCCTATTCCATGCCCTTCGATCCCTTAATGTAGAAGCTGCTAGATCTTGGGTTATCCTGATTGTATTTCCACAGTACTGGAATTGTTTCTTTCTAGCTGCTTGTAAGATTTTTTCCTTGAGCTGGGAGTTCTAGAATTTGGCCACAATGTTCCTAGGAGTTTCTCTTTTTGGATCTCTTTCAGGTGGTGATCGATGGATTCTTTCAGTACTTATTTTGCCCTCTGGTTCTAGAATGTCAGGGCAGTTTTCCTTGATAATTTCATGGAAGATGATGTCTAGGCTCTTTTTTTGATCATGACTTTCAGGTAGTCCCATAATTTTTAAATTGTCTCTCCTGGATCTATTTTCCAGGTCAGTTGTTTTTCCCATGAGATATTTCACATTCTCTTCCATTTTTTCGTTCTTTTGGTTTTGTTTGGTGATTTCTTGGTTTCTCATAAAGTCATTAGACTCCATCTGTTCCATTCTAATTTTGAGAGAGCTATTAAATTCAGTGAGCTTTTGAGCCTCTTTTTCCATTTGGCTCATTCTGCTTTTGAAAGCATTCTTCTCCTCATTGGCTTTTTGAACCTCCTTTGCCAATTGAGTGAGCCTATTTTTCAAGGTGTTAATTTCCTCAGCATTTTTTTGGGTCTCCTTTACCAAGGTATTGACCTGTTTTTCATACTTTTGTTGCATCTCTGACATTTCTCTTCCCAGTTTTTCCTCCACCTGTCTAACTTGCTTTTCAAAATCCTTTTTGAGCTCTTCCAGGGCCTGAGCCCACCCACCACCCCCCTGGGGTGTCTGGGGTACTGAGGCCCCGCCCTCATCTTCGTCAGATCCGAAGGTCGGGATCATTTGCATTTGTTGGAAAAAACTCTCTATAGTCTTATTTTTCTTCCCTTTTCTAGGCATTTTCCCAGCCAGTTACTTGACTTCTGAGATTCCTTTCCACCCCCGCCTGGATCCGCCCAGCTAGTGCTTGGCCTCTGAGATTTAAATGGGCTTTCCTCCTGCCGGCTGTCAATCAGTGAGCTTTAGTTCAGGTGCTGGGGTGGGGCCAGGGCTGCCTCCGAGACTCTGATCCCTCGGGGGCTTTATGCAGAGACTTTTAGGAATGGAGCGGGTGGGGGCGGGGTGGGGGGCCCGCCTCCCAAATCCCGCTCCCTTGGGGGCTTTAAGCAGAAGCCTTCAGTAACAGAGCGGGGTGGGGGCAGGGCCGTCTCCCAGGCTCAGCTCCGTCCGGTTTTATGCAGGAATCTTCCGTAATGAAGATCCTGCCTGCCGCTGGGGGATTCCTGGGTCCCGGTCCGCTGCCGCCTCAGCCGCTGCCCACACCTCTGCCTCCGCCGCTTCCTGCCCCCGTCCCCGCCGCCGCCGCTTCCTCCCGAGGGGGCCCGAGTCACGGAGACGCCCCGCTTTCCCTCTCCTTCAGCCCGGCCTCTCTCACTGACCTGCGTCTGTGGGCGGAGGGACTTTCCCGGCTCCCGGAGCTTCCGTCTCTGAAGCCTGCTTGGATCAGCTTCTCTGGGGCCCCGGCCAGGGCAGCACTGGGGGTGTTGTCTGCTTTCTGGGGCGCGCCGGACCCTGGGGACGGGTCTTCAGGGCTCCCTGGAACGGAAATCTCTTCCACTCTGCTTCTGCACACCTTGTATTCACCCAGAAGCTATGGGGGACTCTTTTTACATTAATTCTATGGGCTTTGGTTTCGGAGCTCGTAAACGTGCGTCTTCTACTCCACCATCTTGGCTCCGCCCTCCGAATAATATAGTTTTGCACCATTAAGTAAAGAAATCTGGATTTTCACATTTCCTTGACAAAAGTAGTTTGTAAAATCAGGGCCTGAATAGTAATTATATGGTCATATTAGTATAAACGGTTATGATATCTAATCCTACCAATTAAATTAATTTTTCAGTAGATTCAAATTATAATCTATTACTGGACTTGCTGTTAGAAGCCCCTTTATTTAACAAATTCAGGAAACATTAATTGCCTATTATAGGAAAGGCACTATGCTAAGTACTGATAGTAACTACGGAGATGAAACATTAAAGGTCTTACTCTAATATGAGACATAAGATATGTTCACAAATAACTATAATACAAAATATAATATCTAAGAAATTTAAACAAAATTCTGTGAGAATTCAGAAGAAAGATAATTTCTAGCTTTAAGGATCATGAAAGCCTTTGAATATCAGTTAGCATTTGAGTGTTACCTTGAGGGGATGCAGGTTCTCAACAGGTTGAGATTTGAGAATGAGGAGTGAGAAGAGAAACGTCTATAAAAACATGTTTTCTTTAGGTTATAGGCATTTTAATCTTTAGTGAGATTCTGTTAAAGGCTTTTGAGCATTAAATTAAAGCAATCACAATTGTACATTTAGCAATTTGGTAGTAGTGTTAAGGATGGGTTGAATGGGGAGGCATTATAGTGCAATTTTTGGAGGCAAATGACCTAAGTGTGAATCTTGGCTATGCCACTTGCATGGAATCCTGGCCCTGCTAGATATGTGACCTTGAATAAATCACATACTTTCTCTGAGTTTTAGGTTCTTTATATGTAAAGTGAGGGAGGTGGGTTGGATTTGATGTTCTTTTATATACCTCTGAGTTCTCAATCTATGATCCTATGATAAATGTGAACAGAAATTGGGAGACTGTCTAACCTGGGCAAATACTCATCTCTGACTCTCAGAGTTGGAAGGGAATTCAGAAGCCAGCTAGTCCAAATTAGGCCTGAATCCCTTCTACATTTCTGACACGTGGTCCTTACTTAGTGAAGTGGAGCTCAGGTAGCTCTTTGCTCTTTTGGATGGCTCTAGTTCTTAGGAATTTTTTCGAGAAATCAAGCCTAAGTCTGCATTATTTGCAGCTTCCATTCAATTCAATAAATATTTATTAAATACCTTCTGTGTTCCAGGCACTGTGCTAAGCAATGGGGATATAAATAAGAGAAAGATAGGCCCTGCTTTCAAGGAACTTACATAAAAGAACACTGAAAAGTTGGGGGTTGGGGGTGAGAGATGGGAGGCAGAGGGAGAGGATGGAAAACACAAGGTACCCAGCGACCTTCTTCCCTAGGGTTGAAACCAAGCTGTGGTGCAGATGCAAATGGGAGTGAGCTTAGAGTCCTTCTTATAAAGGAAGGCTTTGGTTGAAGTTTGGTATTCCACTGTCCAGGAGACTAAGGAAGGTAGTATCTAGGCTTGAGTTAATGGCTTTGTGATGAAATTAGAAGTGATGAACTTATCTTGGGAGGGCCATCTTGTTTAGTGGAGTTGAAACCAGGCAGAGATGCAGTTATCACTATCAGTTCTCCCCAGTATCTTCAAAGAGAACTTTACCTTATTTTGTACAGAGAAATGGAGGGTATTCACCCTCAGCACCCTTTTCTTTCTTTCTCTACATCTCAGAAACCCTCAAACTGTTTCCTCCATTACTCCAGTGTTTAATGAAGTGGTGGCCCTTTTTCTTGCTAAGACCAGCTCTCTTTCCTTTTTAAAAAAGTTTATTTTTTTAGCATTAATTTTTAAATTTTGGATTCCAAACTCTTTGCCTCTTCTGGTTCTACCCCCACCCAATGAAAAGGCAAGCAGCATAATGCCAACCATATATTTAAAGTCATGTAAAATGTTTCCATATTAACCATGTTGCCTCCCACCCCTCAAAAAAACAAGAAAAAATAAAATGAAAAAAATATCCTTCCATTTACCATTTCTTCTACTCTTCTACATTCTCTTGAATTAGTCCTGGAATTCATTTCCATCCTTATCCTCATTCTTCAGTCACTCTTTATCTACTGATTCTTTCCTTGCTGCCTGCAAACATGCCCAAGTCTCCTCCATCTTAAAAAGCCCTCACTAAGTCTTATCATCCGTTCAAGCTCTTGTCTTCTCTTTCTCCTCTCTTTCTCAGCCAAACTATTAGGGAAAAAACTGTATTTCCACTTTTCCTGCTCACTGCCTTCTCAGCCCTTTGCAGTCTCTCTCCAAATTAACAATGACTCTTAATTGTCAGAACTGATGATCGTTCCTCTTCCTTGACCTTCTCTGCAGTACTGACCAGCCATTCATTCTATATACTTTCTCCTCTCTGGGTTTTTGTAATTCTTCTCTGTCTTGCTTATATTCCTCTTTATCTGGTTGCTTCTTCTAGTTCTCCTTTGCTGGGTAATCATTCATATCTCACCCCTTAACTCTGATTATACAGCAAGGAGATATCCTGAGCCATCATCTTTTTTCTCTAGATTCTCACTTGGTGACTTCATCATTTTCCATAGATTCAATCTTTACACTAGTTATTCTTAATTTCTTAATTAATTCTTAATTTCTAACTCTGGTATCTTCTGAACCCCAGCCTTCCATCATCACTTGCTGATTGGACATTTTGAATTGGATGTCTCTTAGGCATCTCGGATTCAAGATGTCCAAAACAGAACTCATTATGTTTTCCCATAAACCCATCTGTCTTTATTTTGAGGACAGCATCAGTTACCTAGGTTTATACTCTAAGTCGTTTTTAAATCTTCATTCTTCCTCACTTCCTTTTTCCATTCATCTTCCAATCTCCTTAATTCTGTTTCCCTAACATCTCTCAAATCTGTCTCCTACTCTCCCCATTCACTTTTTCCCTGCTCCACATAGGCTATCGTCAGCTTTTTTCTGGACTATTACAAAAGCCTTTTAATTGGTTTCCCTGTCTCGAGTTTGATCCCTCATTCAGATTAATACCAAAGTAATATACCTAAGATAAAAATATGGTGATGCTACTCCTCTGCTTACTAAGTTCCAGTGGCTCCCATTTACATCTCAGATCAAATACAAATTCCTCTGTGGTTTAAAGCTCTTCACAGCCTGACTCCAAACTACATTTTCAGGTTTAATAGAAGGAAATTTCAAATGAGGATTAAACTGGCAATGTTCCAGTAGGGTGATAATCAACATCTACAAAATCCAGTACTGAGTAGGTTTCAGTAATTGAGAATTTATTGAACATTTGCATTGTATTCTGTGCTGAGAGGGATAGAAGAAGAAATCTGAAACACGAACAGTAAGTGTTTTAATTGTGGGGATATTACTTAACATATATGAGATAATAGTACACAGTATAAAGCAGACTATAAATAGGGGTAAAATAATATGATAGAGACCATAGCTTGGAGGAAAAGGAAGAAAAATCAGTGACGGCTATTCATTATCTACATTCTGTTTTTATACTGTTCTATAGTGTCTTTTTGTTGTTACTACAACAGTGAATAGCCTGATTGCCTTGTTTCATACCCAGTTTATACTTTATTAAAATTTACATGAATCCTCTGTAGCCCTAAAGTTATAAAAATGTATGTTGTATATATGCAATAACTGTATTGCCTGCATTTAAATGTACAGATTATAGTTCTATTTTCTCTACTTGTAAAATAACTACTAATGTACAACAGTCAAATTTACTTAAATCTGAGCTATTTATACTAATTACCTACATTATGTGTATGTTTTATTTAAGTAGGGTGAAATAGAATGTTTGACTTACAGCATTCACTTCTCAGTTTTATTTTAAATATAACCTGCCTTGTGTGTGATCTAATTTCTAAGAAAGGGAAGTTAATTTGTTTAAAATAAAAGTGTAATCACAGTTCTATCTACCGAAGACAACAATTAGTGCAATGCAGATTTTATGACTCAAATTATAATGACTAGTTCAATTAATCCCTTATTTTTATTTCTTCTAGAATACATGCAATGCAGAAAAGTCTTGGGAGGTTTTACTGAGCCTTGTAATATGTGAACTGTCTAAAGGGAAGTTGTACCTTGAAGGAGAAACTGAAGAACTTGGAATGGTATGCATTTTCCATAGATTAAAAATATCACTAACACTAGTCAAACAATTGTTACCACATTTTATTCATGAGATAGTTTCTTAACTTCTCTGTGCCTCAGGCACTTTCTAAATAAGATTGTAGATTGCAGGTGATTTGATGATCTACATCAGTGAAAGGAATTTCCACACTGGAAGTTCCCTATACCAATGAAATCAGAGTCAGAACTTCTTCCCTGTCCCTGCCCCCTGTATTACTAAGTAAATTTTCTAATTAAAAATTTTTTCCTCCTACTTTAGGTTAACCCTATTGCCTGGTCACCTGATAACATAGAAAGATATTTACAGCAGTTCTGCTTACCTTTTCTCAGGATCACCAGCCTTCTTCAACATCACCTTTTTGGGGGAGATTTACCAAGTTGTCAGGTATGATTGGCAGGGATTTGGGAAAGTCTAATGTCCATACTTTGCCTGGACTCACTGCTAAATGGTTAGCATACTTCTATCCGCTTTTATTCATCACATCCTAGTGATCCTGAGCCCTTCTACTGATATACAAACCCTATTCCCAAATACACATGTGCTTTCCACTTTTCCATCTGGAATAAATCCTCCATAATTAGCAAACTTCTTTTCATTGTAAACCTCTTTGTTTCTCATTCTTCTGACCCTCACTAATACATGACTTCTTACTGATGATACCACTTCCCTCCCTAGTCTTTACAGTCATGATTTTCTCTCATACTTTCAGACTCACTAGTTGTGATCTGGATATTGAAGTATTCCTTGTTCCCCACTGTCACTCTTCCTCAACCATTTTCATATGCCTTCTTAACCAAATGCATGTGCTGCTGAACAGAGCTTGAGGAAATCATGAAATAGTACTGTGTGTGATCCCAGTACCCACTTATGTTAATAATCTTACCTGAGCCCTCACTGCTTCAAGTCAAGAATTCTTCTTCACCTTAACTGATTCGTTTTCTACTCTCTACAGTGATTAGTCCAAATCCTCTCAGGTCTCCTGAAGGCTTCATCTGTACTACCTCCCACAACCCTAGTCTAAGCCAAGGACATTTCACTTTATGCATTTACTGAAAAAATTGCTGTGTACTCTCCCTTCTGTCCTCTTCATATCACATTGCTCAGGCATCCCCCTGTGCTATCTCCTCCTTTATTCTGGTCTTAGATGAACAGGTTACCTTTCGTCTTATAAAGACAGACCCATGTAGGTTCACCCATGACTCCATTCTCTTTTTGTTTCTCCAGCAAATTGTCCTTACTATTATCCCTATTTTATCACCGTGTTTATTGGGTCCTTCCCTGTTGCCTACAAGTATCCTCTTTCTCCTCCACTTTAGAAAACCTCAACTTGATCCAACCATCTTTGCTAGTTTGTGTTCTCTTTCTCTCTTCTTCCTCGTGTCTAAACTCCTTGAGAAAGCGGTACACGCTCAGTGTCCTCCACTTTCTCTCCTTGTAGCCATAGTGCTTATTCACTCTGCATATCCCATCCTTTTCCATATCTTGTCATTTCTATTTTTGTATCATCTCTCTTATAGCCTTAATTCTTGCCACTCACACTATCACAACCCTAGTTGAGGCTCTCATCTCTTCTCAGCTGGACTATGCTTCCTCTTCTTTCCACCCTGTAACCCATCCTCCACTCATCTGCCAAAGTGATTTTCTGACATGTGTCTGACCATGTAACAGTCATCCCCATCCCTAACTCCCATGACCCACTGTTTGAGTTTCATCACCTTTAGGTCTAAATATATCAGCCTTCTTATATCTTATCTCTCCCTTCATGCTCTACTGTTAAACTACATCAACCTACGTATAGTACCTTGAGAACATCACTCCTGTATCTTACAAACCCTTCCCCCACCCCTTGGCCTCCCTAGCTGATAATAATGCCTTCCCTTTTCAAATTAATCCTTCATCTGCTCTGTATAAATCCTAATTATTTTCACGTTTATCTCTTTCATTACAATGCAAGCTGCTTGATGTCAGGGGCTGCTTCTTGTCTTTCTTTGTATTATCATTGTTTAACATAGTGAGTATTATGAGCACAGCCTGATACATAGTGAATGCTTAATAAATTCTTATTGATGCACTAAGACACTAAAAAGCAGTTGGGAAGGCCATGGTAAGAGCCTTGGTGAGAGGACATAGGGATGGCTTTGTGAGTAGAAATAGTATGGAGGTAGAGGTACCTGGGTGTGACAGAGGATAAGTCAGGAATGAAGGCAAGATCATTATCATGGCTATTAATATCAGAAATTAGGCAAATTGTAGGAAAATTGGGAAATGGGTTCCCTATTGCAACCTATAGCCTCTTTTTGAATATGATCACAATATTACAGGCATGCTGAATTTACCTGTTTTGTTTTTTGTTTTTGGCAAACCTCAGTTTCTTCAAGATAGTAAAATTTGCCACATTTTTGTTTTCGGTTTTTATGATATTGTAGAGTGTCCTATAGACGACCCATGAAAAACATCTGTCTTTTTTTTTATTTCTTGTTTAATTTGTCTAAATAACTATAGCTTTGAACGAATAAGCAGAAAAATTACAGATAAATTTTATTGAGGGAAAAGTAAAAGAAAAGAATCCAAACTATATTTTTGGGGTAATGATGTGCTGTCATGAAGAGTCTGGAAAAAATAAACAAGGAAGCATTGAAATTCATGGAGTTTGTTTCTGTAGAGGCTTATGGAGGTCAGAATACAACTTATGTAGAAGCAGCTGGAATAGAGTAGCTAGAGTATTGGGCCTGGAGTCAAGAAGACCAGTTCAAATCCATCTCAGACACTTAATAGCTGTATGACTCTGGGCAAGTCACTTAAACTTTTTCTTCAGTTTTCTGAACTGTAAAATGGGAATAAAACTAGTACCTACCTCCCTGGATTGTTGTAAAGATCAAATGAAAGTAATTATAAATTAGTACAGCTTCTGGCACTGGCACAGAGCTTAATAAATGCTTGTTCTCCTCTCCCTTCACCCCTACTTCCCCATATTTATGTGTTACTCTTCTCACGTTCTTCCCAAGCAGTTAAAATTTCTTGGATGATTTTGCTTTCAGTGCTTTCAAGCTGTACTTTGTAAACATGTACTCAAAGTACTCAAAGCAGTCTCAGTTAAGAATGATAATATGTAGAACATATTCTGTTTGTCAGAACTAAATTGTTTGTGTCTGTCCTGTATTTCCTTAATAATGCATTTTGAGCAACCTTAGTTTAGGTTAATTCCTGGTCTAAAAATATAATTCCTTTTCCTAATACAGTAATAATCCTCATTTGGATAGTACTTGAAGGATTTGCAAAGTACTTTATTTACAACAATCCTGTGAAGTAGGAATACAAATAGAATTATTTTTCTTTTATAAATGTAGATACTGAGGCAGAAGAGAAGTGATTTGTCTATGCTCATATCTAGAAAGTGTTAGATGTAAGATTCAAATTGAGGTCTCTTGACTCTAAGGCTAACGTTCTTTTTATTTTACTACTTAGAAAACAATTAACTGAGTGATATCTATTTCTTAGTGTTTTAAATTTTTCATCTTTAAAGGCTAAGGGGTAGCTTTTTATTGTTTCACGATTTCTTTTTAGTTGGTTTCATCATTCACTTTTATAAAAAGTGGAATATTTTTTCCTGTTTGCTACCAATTTCTTTTCTGTTCTGCCTAATTCTTATCATTAATTTAAAATACGACTACATCTTCCTTTTATTTTTTCCTCTCTAATATTACTCACATTGGCCTTTTGTTTTTATAAATCATATCTTTTTGTCACTAGACAGACATGGACCTCAAGCATCCTTTAGTTTATCTCTGCAGGCTTTACATTTTCTTCTTTATGCTCTTTTCTTCCATTATTTTACCCCATTTGGTTCCATCCTTCATTTCTCACACTTGTATGGAAGATTTTATATATTCCCTTTGTGTTTTCTCCTTTGTCTATTCAATTGTGATTGTGTATTTTTCTTAACTATTCTCATCTATGTCCCTTTTTTAAGGTGAATAATTTTAACATTCAGATACGTTCTCTGTCTCTCTGTGTCTCTGTCTCTCTCTCACACACTTACTATTATCTTGTTAAAATAAATTATATAACTCTTGATAGTTGCTAAAGTGGTTCAAAGTGAATAGTATGTCCATCTTACAGATGAAAAATTTGTCTGATGAACCTTTTGAATCCAGAGATGAATTCTCTAATTTGTTAATTGGTCACATTACCCTCACTTATTTCTCAGCTATAGAGGATTCCTTTTTGGATAAAATCTCAGCTAAACTATACAGAATAGGGATCCTATTGTTAATGGATTGTGGGTAAGATTATTTTCCTTTTGTCTTTTATTTCAACAAACATTAAGTGCCTAATATGTACATGGTACTGGGCTAGTTCATCTGTATGAAAAGACAAAAATGCACATTTCTGTCTTCAAACTTTTTACATTATCCTAGGGGCAAAATACAACATGTAAACAGATAAATAAATACAAAGTAATTCGAGGGAGAACATTAACAACTGAGGGAATCAAAACAGGCTTGAAGGAATAATTAAATTAAACCATTAAGGAAGATAAGGATTTTGACAGACATGAGGAAAATATACCTTCCAGGTATGAAGGATGGCTTGTGCCAGGGGAAGAAGATTTAAGGTAGAATGTCAGATTTGGTTAATCAGTCAGCAGTTATTTATTAAGCAACTCCTATGTGCACTGTTCTACATATCAGGAGAACTAGTACAAAGAATGAAATAATCCCTGATGAAAAAAAGCATGCATTATAATGGAGAAGACAAATATGCTTGTATATGTCATAAATATAAAGTTAATAAATACAAATATGTAAATAAAGATAGTAAATAAAAAGTAGTTTGAGAGGGGGAGCAGCTAGGTGGTACAGTGGATAGAGGGCCAGACTTGGAGTCAGAAAGACCTGAATTCAAATGTGACCTCAGACACTTACTAGCTGGGTGACTTTGTATGCAGGTCACTTGACCCTGTTTACCTCAGTTTTCTCATCTGTGAAATGAGATGGAGAAGGAAATGGCAAACCACTCCAGTATATTTGCCAAGGAAACTCCAATTGAAGTCACGAAGAGTTGGACATGACTGAAATGAGTAAACAGTAACAACTACTACAAACATTTGAGAGGGAGGGACAGTGGTGGTTGGGGAGATCAGGAATGACTTCATGCAAAAGATAGTGCTTGCACTGCATCTTAAAGAAAGAAGGGGATTCTGTAAGGCAAAGGTAAGAAGGGAATGAAGGGAATGCATTCTGGTCACAGAGAATGACCAGTACAAAGACATAGAGAGAATCAATGGAATGTTTTATGTAAGGAACAGAGGGAAATCAATTTGGCTGGAACACAGAGTGGAGAGAAAATAGTATCCAGTGGTGCTGGATACTATTAGGTTGCTACCAGATTTGGCCTTTGAAGCTAAACAGGCAAGTTTATATTTTATCCTGAAGGTAGTAGAAAGTTACACGAGTTGATTGCATAGAGACGTTACCTAGTCAGATCTGCAGATAAGGAAAATAATTTTAGCACCATTGTATTGGATGTACCAGAGTGTTGAGAGACTTGAGACAGAAAGACCAATTAGGACATTGTTGTAATAAGTAAGGCAAGAGATGTTAAGGACCGGAACTAAATAATAGCTTTGTGAGAGGAGAGGAGTCAGGTGCAAAAGATGTTATAAAGGTAGAAATGACAGCATAGCATTTGATTGGATATGAGCGATGAGAGAGTTGAGGGGTCCAGGATAATGCC
This sequence comes from Bettongia penicillata ogilbyi, assembly GCA_023548195.1. Taxonomy (NCBI): domain Eukaryota; kingdom Metazoa; phylum Chordata; class Mammalia; order Diprotodontia; family Potoroidae; genus Bettongia; species Bettongia penicillata. Next base: position 3,106,868 of record JAJHZJ010000174.1, read on the forward strand.
AAGATTATGAACCTGAAAGATTAGAAAGGCAGAAATAGGGCAGAGTATTAGTTGAAAGATAATAAGTTCAGTCTTAGACATGTTATGTAAAGATGTTTGAAATGTCTAATAGATAATTGATGATTTCAAACTGAAGCTTGGGGAGACTGAGGCTGGATATATGTAGATTTGGGAGTTAGCTGCATAGAAATTATAGTTGAACTCATGGGAGCTGATGGATTTTCTAAGACAGAGTATAGAGGAGGGAAAATATTTAGTATAGATCCTTGGGGGATACCTGTAGTGAGGGAACATGTGAATAATTAGGCAGCTAGCAAAGGAGACTGAGAAGGTGTGGTCAGACATATAGGAGGGGAAAGAGGAGAGACTAGCATCATGAAAACTCAGGAGGAGAAAGTATTCAGAATGAGAGAGTAGCTAACAGTATCATATGGAGCAGAAAAGTTGAGAAGAATTAGGATTGAGAAATGACCATTAGATTTGGCAACTAAAAGATTATTGGTAACTGTAGAGAGAGCAGGTCCAGTGGAGTGATAGAGATGAAAGAGTGTGAAAAGTTGAGGAGTGATAGCAAGGAAATAATAGTGTGAAATGATAGCAGAAGAAATAATGTAATAAAATAAAAATTTATCCTTTTTCACTGGGTTTGGCCACAAAAAGGAGGAAAAATATAGGACAGTAGCTTTGGGGAAGAGAGGCACTGATAGCTTTTTTAAGGATAGGGAAGACTGGGCCATGTTTGAAGGCAGTTAATGGGGAGTGATCAACCTTTTAAGTGGAGGAGGATGATTGAGGACATAATCTGTTGGAAAATATGGGATGGAATCAAGGACAGATTTAGAGGGTTTTGCCTTGGCAAGGGAATGACCAACTCTTTGGTAAAGATTAGGGGAAAGGAGGCAAAAGTGAGTGATTGTGTCAGGGAATTTGAGGTGAAAAGAATGAGACAAGAGAGATCTTAGATCACATAGCCTTACATTTTTCAATAAAGAGGGAAGCTCCCCAAGTTGAGGATGTATAGAGAGGAAGAGTTGGATGTTGAAGAGGGAAGAGAAGATTCAAGAAGCTTTGGTGGTGAGATGGGGAAATAGGCAGATGAAAGGTCTGTCTTACTGATAAAGGGACTAGGTTGAGGACAGATTACATGAATTTGTAATGAATCTACTCATCATGGGTATGAGACTTACTCTAGCTTTTGTCATTACCTTGTAAGTAGGAGCACAGGAGGCAGATGGTGGAAGTAATCCAGGGCTAATATTTGACTAGAAAAGAGTGATATTAGGACAAAAGGCAAGAGACTCAAATGTAATGGATGGTGTGAAGAGTTAAAATCGCTAACTCTTAGGTTGAAGTTGGAAAGTGAAGTCAAAGTATGGGTAAATGATCTGAGAAAGTCCTGAAGGATGTAGGGAAAGGAGATCTCAGTGAGACTGAAGAGCATGTATGTATAGGAGTGATGAAATAGAGAGTGGTAGAATGATAGGAGGTTATAGTCAAATAGGGGAAGGGAAAGTCAGAGTTTCTCATCAAGGAAGTAGAACTCAACAAGATCAAGTAGTGACTATTTTTATGTGGAGCTGAGGTGAAATGAAGTAGTAGGACGTGGTACGTAAGGAGGTTGAGGAAAGGGGAGGTACTACATAGGTACTAAAAGTCCTGAGTGTAAAGACATAAATTGGGTAGGAGAGGAAGATGTTAAAAGAGGTACTGAATTACTGGAGAAACAAGAGAGGTTTGGTACTACCTGGGGTTTGGTACTCTGGTGTAACAGCAAGCACCCTGACACATCCATGATGGCCGGCTAGAACAAGTTCTTAGATCTGCTTTTCTTAAAGGAAAGCAACTTTTGAGAGGTCAACAATATTCTTTAATCACATATACCAACAGAAAATACAAGCAGAGAAATAAAGACCAACAGACAGGACTTCTAATTGTCTCACCATAAGCAATATGTACATCACTGATCAACAGACAGATCCAGCTGTCTGACCATTATATACATACAGTTATCGGCACCTCTTCTAATCAAACTTCCCTTAATGGGCTTCAGTTGAGGCCTATTAATGTTCAGGGGAAGATCTTTAACTCCCATTACATTTGGCTACCATAATTTTGATTGAATGGAAAGTTTTGATTGAGTGGACTTCAAAAGAGGAAAGACTACTGAGTGGAGGAGATAAAGGGAAAGTCTGGAAGTGACAATGAAGAACAGGGAATGTTCTGGCTCTACTCCTGTATCATCCTCTCCCTCCCCCCGAACACTGTGTACACACATACACATGGACTAGTATGGTAGGGGTTGTGGGAAAAAGTACAGCTAGTGCTAGAGAAGCTGTCTGGGGATGCAGTATCATCAGAGGAGTACTAGTGAGGGCCAGTAGATAGGAAGAATATTAGGAAAAGAAATCCAGGGGAAAGAAGACATTGCTTGTTGTGGAACAGGAATTTCAAAGAGGAGGGTTGGATTGGGATATGTATGGTCAAGTTTAGGGGAATGAGGATGAAAGAACGTGAGAGAAAAAGGGTCAGTTTTCTCTTAAATCTCTGGTGATTAATTATTACAGAGATACAAAGGGAGAGAAGCAGGAGAAGCCCTAAGAGAAATAGGGGGTGGCAGGCTGGGAGTCTAGTTAGGTTATAGCACATAGAGTTCATAGTACTGATTACTACTCATTTTGAGTTTTATAGCTGGATATAAATGATACTGCCCAAAGGAATCTAGAAAGCATTGCTAAAAAAAATTAGTATTGGGGAAGAAACTAAAGACTTTAGGAATACAGGGGCTATTTTTGTCATAGTTACCAGTTAATGGTAAGGGCTTCAAAAGAGTTGCAGACTTGGGTTGATGTCTGAGAATATGATTGTCATAAATTTACTGACTATTAATTACTTTTCCATTTGAATACATGTGTATGTGTACACATATATATGTTCATATATCTAAGTTAATATCCATTTAGAAATAAATGTGACACTCCATGGGTCAGATGCATGGAACGTGCATTTTAGGAAAACTTTAATGGAAATGCATTACAGAAGTCTCTGTTTTCATTAAATGGCTAAAGCTTTCACTGAATTTAGTCAGCTTTAGCCTGTTTATTTTACCAAAAGCAAGTGATCCTCAAGGAGAAAAAATATTACTTCTAATCTTCACCCAGAAAATACATTTTTTTTTCCCATAGTAAGAATTTATGTGCCTGAAGTCTTAAACATCTAATTGAAAGGATTTTAAATGGAAAAGTAATGGGGAGGAAGAATGTTGCTTATACATTGTGAAAATAACCTATACACTCACTGAAGCTGTTCTTGATGAGGCCCTTAGAAGGGAACAGGTAGGCTTTTGCATGTTTTATTCCAAGTGGAGAACAAATTTAAATCATTGCACAGTTAACAGAAAAATGTAGAAAACACAGTATTTTTCTGTGTGTTTGTTGATTCTGAGAAAGCATTTGATTTAGTAAAACAAAACACATGACCTTTAAGGTATTCCTCCAACAATTTTATTGCCTGCATATGTCAAAGTTATGTAGGATCCCTTGAAACAGGAGTGGGGAACCTGTGTCCTCAAGGTCACATGTGGCCTTCTAGGTCCTTAAGTGTGGCCCATTTGACTGAATCCAAACTTCACAGAATAAATCCCTTTAATAAAAGGATTTGTTCTGTAAAACTTGGACTCAGTCAAAAGGCCGCACCCCTTTCAAGGCCTTGAAAGATATAACAATAGCAACAACTTTATTTAACTGTTAAGTGATGGATCCTCACCAAAAATATGTGTCACTCTGAGGTAGCAGTTCCATTGCAGATTCCAAGTTGAAGAGGGTTAACCTATAGATGGTAGATCCTCAAGATACTTCTTTTGTAGATGATAGGTTATTACTTGTGTCAAGTCCTGGACCATTGTGGAGACTTCTGAAGGAAATCTGTAATCAGAAAAGTATGGCCTAAGCATCCACACAGAAAAAACAGGTAGTAAAGAATATCTATTGATCATGATATGTAGCTGTATGGATAGCCTATAGAACTTATTTATCAGTATATGCATGTACATATGCGTGTAATTCTTTGGGCATCTGTGTGTGTGTATGTATATGTCTGCGTTCATATATGTATGAACAGACAGCTGGACCCCAAATTAAACAAGTGAGGGACAGCAGAATGGTTTCCTTTGGGAAATTTCAGAGTTCTTTTAATGTCACTTCTTCCCCGCCTCACTCCCCCCCAGCCCTCCCCCCCAGCCTTTTCCTGAAGCAAAGGACCAATATTCTCCTAGTGTTATTCTGTAGCTGTAAGTCATTAAATGCTATTGTCTTTAAAGAATTGAAATTGAGGATAGAAAAGCATAATAGTGGGCATGATGAGTGGGTGGGCTTCAATACATTTCAAATAAGGAATTATTCAGGTTGACTGCTGTAAAGAATCTTTGACTAGAAAAGGTGTACCCAACGTTTATTGAGATCTAGAGAAAACCTATTAACAGCACACAAGCTTCACTGGGTATCCATTTGATATCAGGAAATCTTGGTTCCTTGCATGTTGACTGCAACCCCAGGATTTAGACAAAAGTCATGTAGGATCAGGTGGCATGGAAGAGTTGCAGTTTTCATTGTTGAAGGGAATACTCACTCCAGTGATGTCACAGATCTTCTGGAGCTGGAGATGGTCTGAGTATGCCATTAATACCCTCAACCTCTAAGGGAACCAGAAGGTCACTGTCACGTTGGGTGTGTCCAATATAAACGAAAATCACAGGATGAGGAAGTGGATATGAAGGACTTGTCACTTGTACTGATGGAGGAGTATCCATAAGAATGAGATTAGGGAGCCATCAAAATGAACTGCCAGGTACTAGTACAGATTCAGAGATAATTTAGACATGGTGATATAATGTCACTGAAAAACGTTTTATTTTGTATATAAGGGTCAGTATTCTCTGGTGGTTTAAAATCTTATAAAAAACCAAATTCCTCTGTTTTGTATGTTTTTCCTCTTTGCTGAGCATTTATTTAGAGGACCCTTGAAAGCAGCATCAGTTATATGCTTATATTTGTCTTTTTTTAAAAAAAGTTTCAATTTATCACTTTTTTAAAGCATCTAATATCAGTCTTTACTTTTGTTCTGCCTGCATTTGAAAGCAATGGCCTTCTTCGAGTAACTCTTTTAATGTGAATTCTCTCATCCAGAAAATAAGCAAGTAGACTTGTTTCATGAGTAAAATTTGAGAAACATTGGAAGCTGGTTGAATAAGTACAATTAGAATTTATGGGAAAAGGAAACATAAAATGTGATATACTAGAATGAGGCAAATGTGAAATGCATATTTAGTATCAGCTAGATAGCAAAAGATGAAAATATTTTGACAATAACTATTTTCTTAATTCATGAAGCTGCTTTGATCTAATTCCATTTCTTCTACTTACCTTTTTCTGACTGCATGACTAAAGGTAGATATTCTCTCAAATTTTTCAGGAAAATACAGATTATCTTCTTTGGAAATTTATGAAAATTGGTAATCTCTAACAGTATTATCTTTCCTTTGATCCTGACAAGGTATCAGTACTTAGTAGCAACTAATAGTTATATTATTATAAATAATAGTTATTGATTAGAGTGCTGAGCTTGGAGTCAGGAAGACCTGAGTTCAAATTCTGCCTCTACTGCCTGCTATCACCCCAAAAGGGTTATTTACCCTCACTCCGCCCCAAGAGCTCCCACCTTACAGGGTTGTTGGGAGGATCAAATGAGATAACTTACATTTTAAGGGGGTGAAATGATCAGTCCTCAAAACATTATAGTACAGACTGCATTATAAAAGCATATTTTTATACTTTATGCCCTCATTAATTAAATTTTGGAGGAGAATATTTTGAGCAGAATGGAGATAGTGTATCTAGGAACAACTTTTTTCTTTCTCATCTCATTTTTCTTCAGTTGGTTCAGCCAGAAAACTGACCTTTTACTAGCCCACATTCATTGATAAGGAAGAAAATACATATAGGTTCTATTAAATAGGAAATACATTTTACAAAATGATGTGAAAATTTTCTGTTTGATGTTGAAAAGGAAGAAGAAGAATTTACCGTTCTTGCCAGCTGCTTGGGGCTTCTGCCATGTTTTAGTCAAACAGCTCATCCATTCACCAGCGCCTCCTGCCTTGACTGGCCCGTTTCAGCATTTGACATCATACCTCAGTGGTGCTTTGAGCTAACTTCATTTTCTGAAAGACATGCAGAACAAGTAAAGGTATGTCAAGAAAGAAGAATTTGCTTGACACTGTGTACTAATGTGTAAGAAATCAATAAAGTAATTTATAATTCTTTGGTATAATAATCAGTATTTGAATGAACTGAATAAAAATGGTTTTGCTTGACAAGAGCAAGTCCACATTTTAGGAAGCTGTTTCACATTATCTGCCATCTCTTTGATCGTAGGGTTTGCTGGTCTTTTCTTTCATAAATAATGAGATGCGTATATTTTGTAACTAATTAAGCTGAATTTACCGGATCGTTGTTATGTTTCAGTCTTCAGTGATACGATCATTATCTGGGGTCCTGCAGCTCATAGTTTTATGCGAATAAACTCACACTTAATTTTATCCTTTATAAGTATGATTTGTGTAGCACTGTTTAATGGTAAAGGAACCTCAACTTGTATATGCAGCTGGATGCACATATCCTAATTATATTTGGATGAAAAATATAAGTATATTGGTATAGCTTTTATATTTTAAGGAAGAAAATTTATAAAAAGTTGTTAGATACTTCACAGACTCACTGAATTTTGAGATGTAAGTAACATTATTAGCAACCATCTAATTGACCTCCTCCCTCCAAAAAAAATATTGTAAAATACTTTTAGAACTTGAATGACTCCATCTTCCCCTCTGCCACCTCCCTCACCATGCAAGGCAACTTGTTCCACTTTTAGATAGCTCACATTTTTGGATGTTTTCTCTAATATTGATTTTAAGTACGTCTCTTGTCACCTTTCACCATTGTTCCTAGTTTTGCCTTCTGGAGCCAGAGAGACTGAGTATAATTGCCCCTACCACACGGAAGGCCTTTAGCAGCTAGGTGGCATGGTGGATAGAGTGCTGGACCTAGAGTTAGGAGCATTCATCTGGAGTTAACATCCAGCCTCAGACACATGCTATCTTTGTGGCCCTGAGCAAGTCACTGAAGTCTGTTTGTCTCAGTTTCCTCATCTACAAAATGACCTAGAAAATGAAATTGCAAGAAAACCCCAAATGAGGTCACAGAGGCAGATATGATTGAAACAATTGAACAGCAATCCTTTACCTGATGAGTCTTCCCTTCTCCAGGCTAAATACCACCATTTCCTTCAACCGTTGTTCATATGTCATAGACTCAAGGTGTTTCACCGTCTTTACTGTCCTCTTGTATGTTGTCCAGCATATCAGTGCTCTTTCCAAACTGTAGCACTCAGAACTAGAACTGGTACTTGAAATGTGGTATGGCATGACTATCACCTTATTTTTGGAAATTATACTTTTCTTTATGAAGCCCAAGATTCCCCTGCTTTTGTGGTTGTCGTATCACACTCACTCATACTGAACTTCCACCAAAACCTTCCCAATCTTTTTCAGATAAATTGCTATGCAATAAATACTCCCTAATCACATTGTAAAAATGACTTTTTGGAACTCAAAGTGAGAATATACATTTTTTTCCATATGAAATTTCATTTTTTTAGATTCATTTGTATTCTGTTGCAGCTAGGTGGTATAGCTAGAGCATTACCTCAGACACTTAGTAGATGTATTTCATTAGCAAGTCAATTAATTTCTGTCTCCTCAATTTCCTCATCTAGGAGATAAAATGAAGATCACAGTAGAACCTACCTCTCAGGATTGTTTTGAGGCTCAAATGTATTCATATTTGTAACATGCATTGCACATCTTAAAGTCCTATATAAACGCTATAAAGCTGTTCTGATTTTCTAGCTTTTCAGAATGTCTTTGGGTCCTTTCTGTCATCCACTACGTTATCTATCCCTCATAGCTTTTAATAATCTGTACATTTGATAAGCCTGTCATTTCTGCCTCATTCAAAGCATTGATCAAAAGGTTAATTAGCATAGAGTCAAACACAGGTCTCTGTGGTACTTCACTGAAGAGTGTCATTCAGCAAGCTCCAAATTATCCAAATATGTTCTCATCTAGATCTTTCCCAGAAGAATAAAATGTGATAGTTTATGAAAATTTTGCTAAAATCTAAGTAAGTTATATTTATAGCATTCCCCTGATCTACCACTTAAGTAATTCTTTTAAATAAGTAAATTGGGTTAATCTGGCATGTTCTTTTCTTGTTAAAGACATGCTGGCTCTTTGTGATCACTGATTTCTTTTCCATGGATATTAATATTCACTATCTTTTAAAAAATCCATTCTAGAATTGCCCAGGAATTTAACTCACCTTTACTGGCCTGTACTTTAAATATTTTATTTTCTTCCTCTATTTTGTTTTGTTTTTCATAATTGTCTTTCTTTAGGTTTGCAGTGCATTTTTCTTTAACAGTCTTTCAGAAATCATTAATGATAGTTCAAATATCCCATCCACCAGTTCTTTCAAGTGTTTGATGATGTTACTTGAATTAATCAAAGGCAACTAGTGCTCTCTTACCCTAACCTTGCATGTAAATTATTTGATCATTTTTTGTCTGACCTTTCTAGTGCAGATATCACTCACAGAACCCCCTCTCACCAAAGAATTGAACTGTTTTGCCTTTTGTTGTTATTTCTCATCCTTTCACATGTCCTGAACAACTGCTATCCATCCTTTGATTTTCTTTTCTTCCCTAACATAACTTAAAAAACAAAACCAAACCATTTTGGTTTTAGTTGTCCTTAGTCTTCTTCACCACTTTCAGCCCCATCTGAGCCATGGCACTTAAAATGTCCTTTTTTTTTTTTCTTTTTCTGAGGCAATTGGGAGTTAAATGACTTGCCCAAGGTCAGACAGCTAGTAAGTGTCTGAGGCCAAATTGGAACTCAGGTTTTGCTAACTCCAGGGCTGGTGCTATACACACTTTGCCACCTACTTGTTCCTTATGATACTATTCTTGCAAGACCATGCCTTGCTTTTCTATTCATTCTGTGTTAAATTCCCTTGTTTCCCACGTTCTCTATATATCTTTTTAAAAATCTAAGTTAACTCTAAATTGATGTTTTCTTGTGATCCACATTAGTGTCTTCAAATTGTTTCCATTTCTTTAGAATTCCTTTCAAAATAAACATAATTTTTAAAAAAAGAAAAATACATAGAAATATATTTCCACATGACTTCACATATGTTAATGGGTATCATTACTTACCTTTTCAATAGGTGGGGGAGGGGCTTCAAGAGAGAGAATTTGGAACTCAAAATTTTAAAAATGAATGCTAAACTTTAATTCTTAAGTTTCTCATCTCTTCTGGGTTGACTGTGCCTATAGAATTTTAGTCCATAGGATTAACTGGTTAGCAAGCATTTAAGCGCTTAAGATTAACCAGTGTGTAGATGTCAATATTATTGTCAAGGAACAGCAAGTAAGTTGAGTGTAGCTGGATCATGTAGTATGAGGGAGAGTAATGTGAGAAGACTAGAAACTTACAAAGGAGCCAGTTTGTGAAGAACTTACCAAAGAGTAGACTTTATATTTTACTATGGTGGGAGTAAATAACCATTGAAGTTTTTTGAATAAGGGTAGTGGTGATATAGTCCAAAATCTGTTTCTAAGAAATCACTTTGACAACTATGTAGAAGATGGATGGAGATGGGGAGCGATTTGAAGCTGGGAGATCAATAGAAGCCTATTATAATAGTTGAGACAAAACATGGCATGAATCTGAATTAGAGTGTTGGCTGTGTGAGTGGAGAGACAGGGATATGAGAGGCAAAGCCTGAAATCTCAACATTTGACGTTGGATGGATATGAGTGGTGAAAGCGAGTTGTTGAAGAGAATGCTAAAATTACACACCCAGGTGACTGGAAGAATGGTGATGTTCTCAGTTTTTTTTTTAAAAGGAAGTTTGGAAGAGAGGTGGGTATAGGGGAAAAATTAATGACTTTTGTCTCAACTACATTGAGTTTGACATGCTTACAAGACATCTGGTTATAAAAGACCATTTGTGATGAGAGCCTGGTACTCAAGAAAGGAGTTCAAGCTAGACATATAGATCTGTGAATCATCTGTATAGATTTAATCATTGAAACTGTGGGAACCGGTGAGATCAAATGAAAGTGCATAGAAGAAAAGAGGTCCCAGAACATAATTTTGGGTGACACCCACAATTTGGGAGGACAACAGAATAAAGAGTTCAGTAAAGGAGACTGAGAAAGAGAAGTCAGGTAGGAGAAGAATCAGGAGACAATTGTTACAAAACCCAAAGAGGAACATGCTTGAGGAGATGGTCAGCCGTGTTAAATACTATAGAGAAGTGAAGGAGGGTAGAGAAAAGGCATTAGATTTGGCAATTAAGAGATTATTGGTAACTTTGAAGAGAACAGTTTCAGATGGTTGACCACTGTCTTCTAAATAATCTCTTCCCTGAGTTTTCATATCTGTCCTGATTATCTTGTCTGACTGCTCTTTCTCATTCTCTTTTGCTGGATTATCATTAATATCCCATCTCCTAACTATGAGTATACCTATGGCTCTATATTTCTATGCTCTTATTTAAGAACCTCATTATTTCCTTTGGATTTAGTCATTTCTGTGCTGGTAATGTTCTCTATTCCTATACCACAAATTTAAGTTTGGACATTTCAGACAGAATGTCCTGTATAATTCTTAAACTCAGTATGTCAAAATAGATACATTATTTCCCCACTATTTGCTCCCCCAAACCCATCTCTCTTACAGACTTCCTTTCTATCAAAAGCACCACCATACTTCCAATCTCTTAGGTTTACAATCTCAGAGTTACAATCTCTTGCCTGCTCCACATTTTCAGTCAGTTCTACTTCGACAATAGTTCTCCACAAGTTTTCTTCTCTCCACTCAGGCTAGACTACTGCAGTTGCTTTTGAATTGGTCTCTCTGCTTCAAGTCTCACTGTACAATGATCAAAGTGTTTTTCTAAAACATTGATTTGATCATGTCATTTTCATGGCTCCCTATTTATTACTTGTAGGTTTAAATATAAACTCATTTTTTCTGATGTTTAAATCCTGTCACAACCTGGACTCATCCTACCTTCCTAGACTTACCATGTATCACTCCCCTTCATGAACTCTACAATACAGCCAAACTTTTATTATTCTTCAACATGTCCCTTGAGCCCCTCATGCCTGGAATGCATTTGCCCTCATGTCTACCTTTTAGAATTCTAGCTTCTCTTCTCCCTTCCATACTAGTGTTTGGGTATATACAAAATAAGAACAAGGTAATTCTTAGTGAAAAACAAATAGATTGTGAGCTCCTCTGAGACAGGAACTGTTTTTCTCCTCTCAGTACCTAACACAGTGCCTAGGTTATAGTAGATACTGTATAAATATTTGTTGATTGATTGCCCTCTTTTGGCAGAAAACTCCACGAGACAGCTGGATAACTTAAGTCCTCCATCACTATTGCTGTGTCAAGCTTATAATCTGTTTCTTCAGCTCCTCTTCTGTTTCCTCTTTATGTCCAGGTGGTCTGACAGCAAAATGACTTCTGTATCTTCCTCTATTTTTTTTCACCCAAATGCTTTCCTTTGTACTTTCCTACTCTTGTTTCTGGATTTCTACACATGAATATATCTTTTAAATAAGCAATTCTACTACCCTTTCCTGTTTTACCTGAGATCATATTGACCTTATTAATAACATTAGGTCTTGTGATTCATCTTGCTTGTTGCATAAACTTGTGCATTGGATTCTGTGGTTTTCATTATTTGCTCCTTTCTTACATTTTGTCTTAAGTGAATCTTGGGAGTCTCAACTGCTATTTTTCTTTATACACTGTAGCTTTCCCTGTGTAGTATGTATATTGGTTGATAAATATGGACAATTTTTCTCCCTCCTTCATTCTTTACTTTTATTTTCTTAATGTTTATTTATTTTTAGTTTTCAACATTCATTTCCGCAAAATTTTGAGTTCCAAATTTTCTCCCTGTCTCTCCCCTCCTCGGACCCCAAAATGCCATACATTCTGATTGCTCCTTCCCCCAATCTGCCCTCTCTTCTAACACCTGTCCCTTCCCCTTATCCCCATCTTCTCTCTTACCTTATACGGCTAGATAAATTTCTGTACCCCATTACATGTATTTCTTATTTCCCAGTCGCATGCAAAAACAATTCTCAACATTTTTTCCTAAAACTTTGAGCTCCAACTTCTCTTCCTTCCTCCCTCCCCACCCATCCCCACTGAGAGGGCAAGCAATATAGGTTATATATATGTAGTTTTGCATATTACTTCCATAATAGTCATGTTGTGTAACACTATATTTCTCTCCATCCTATCCTGCCCGCCCCATTTATTCTGTTCTCTCTTTTGACCTTGTCCCTCCCCAAAACTGTTTACTTCTAATTCCTCCCTCCTCCCATTTGCTGTACCTACCCTCATCCCCCCACCCTGCTTATCCTTCTCCCCTATGTTCCTGTAGTGTAAGATAGATTTTCATACCAAATTGAGTGTGCATTGTTATTCCTTCCTTAAGCCAAATGTGATGAGAGTAAGCTTCATTTTTTCCCCTCTCACCTCCCTTTTCCCCTCCACTGAAAAAGCTTTTTCTTGCCTCTTTTATGAGAGATAAACTGCCCCATTCCATTTCTCCCTTTTTCCTCCCAATATATTCCTCTCTCACCCCTTAATTTTATTTTTTTAGATATCATCCCTTCTTATTCAACTCACCCTGTGCTTGTCTGTGTGTGTGTGTGGGGGAAGATGTGGATGTGTGTGTGGGTGTGTGTGTGTAATTCCTGCAACTACCCAAATATTGAGAAAAGTCTCAAAAGTTACAAATTTTATCTTTCTGTGTAGGCATGTAAACAGTTCAACTTTAAAAAGTCTCCTATGATTTCTCATTCCTGTTTACCTTTTCATGCTTCTCTTAATTCTTGTGTTTGAAAGTCAAATTTTCTATTCAGCTCTGGTCTTTTCATCAAGAATGCTTGAACCAAAAGTTTGAATTGTTTTATCAATTATAAACTGTGTTAAAAAATGAAAAATAAAAATTAAAAAAAAATTCAGTTCCTCCATTGGTACCAGAGAAGAAATACAAATTTTTTATATCTTTTATGGGGTGTTTACAGCACCTTATTGTAAAATCTGGGTTGTGTTTGTTCATAGGCTAAATGACATAAGATATGAGAAATTCATGATGCAAAGATCACTGTGAGATCACTGTAGTAAGTCACATGAGAGATTGCCATGAACACACTCAGCATCCCCAAATCAGTGCATAGAACTGCAGTTCTTTTACTATGAATTTAATTTTAAGAAAAAAATGTGTAGCTGTTCATTTATGTTATTTAACAGTAAAATATATACTGTGCAGGTAATATTGTATGTAACAGTAATACATTTTATGCATTTATGAGTTACTAAACTTTTTAAGATATCTCTTAAAAAAAAAAGAATGCTCAAAAGTCCTCTATTTCATTGAATGACCATTTTTCCCCCTGAATTATTATACTCAGTTTTTCTGGATAGGTGATTCTTGGTTTTAATCCTAGTTCCTTGACATCTGGAATATCATATTCTAAGCGCTTCGATCATTTAATGTAGAAACTGCTAGATCTTGTGTTATCCTGACTGTATTTCCACAATAGTTGAATTGTTTTTTTTTGGCTGCTTACAGTGTCTTCTCCTTGACCTGGGAACTTTGGAATTTGGCTACAGTATTCCTAGGAGTCTGTCTTTTTGGATCTCTTTCAGGAGGTGATTGGTGGATTCTTTCAATATTTATTTTGCCCTCTGGTTCTAGAATAACAGGGCAGTTTTCCTTGATATTTTCATGAAAGATGATGTCTAGGCTCTTTTTTTGATCATGGCGTTAAGTTAGACCCATAATTTTTAAATTGTCTCCCCTGGATCTATTTTCCAGGTCAGTTGTTTTTTCAATGAGATATTTCACATTTTCTTCCATTTTTTCATTCTTTTGGTTTTTGTCTTGTAATTTCTCGGTTTCTCACAAAGTCATTAGCTTCCATCTGCTCCATTCCAATTTTCAAAAAAACTATTTTCTTCAGTGAACTTTTTTTTTTAATAAAAATTTTATTTATTTAACTTTTTACATTCATTTTCACAAAATTTTGGGTTCCAAATTTTCTCCCCTTTTCTCCCCTCCCCCCACCCCAATACACCAAGCATTCTAATTTTCCCTATCACCAATCTGCCCTCTCTTCTATCATCCCTCCCTTCTCTTGTCCCCATCTTCTCTTTTGTCCTGTAGGGCCAGATGACTTTCAACTCCCCATTAATTGTATTTCTTATTTCCTAGTAGCAACAACAATACTAACCAGTTGTTCCTAAAACTTTGAGTTCCAAATTCTCCCCATCCCTCCCTCCCCACCCATTCCCTTTGGGAAGGCAGGCAATTCAATATAGGCCATATCTGTGTAGTTTTGCAAATGATTTCGATAATAGTCATGTTGTGTAAGACTAACTATATTTCCCTCCATCCTATCCTGCCCCCCATTGTTTCTATTCTGTCTTTTGATCCTGTCTCCCCAAGAATGTTGACTTCAAATTGCTCCCTCCTCCCATTGCTCTCCCTACCATCATCCCCCCTCCCCCCTTGCTTATCTCCTTCTCCCCCACTTTCCTATATTGTAAGATAGGTTTTCATACCAAAATAAGTGTGCATTTTATTCCTTCCTTTAGTCGAATGTGATGAGGGTAAACTTCTTGTTTTTTTCTCAGCTCTCCTCTTTTTCCCTCCACTAAAAAGTCTCCTGCTTGCCTCTTGAATGAGATATAATTTACCCCATTCCATTTCACCCTCTTTCCTCCCCCTACCTTTCTCTCTCACCATTTACCTTAATGTCTTTTAAGATATGGTCCCATCCTATTCAATTCACTCTGTGCTCTCTGTCTCTGTATGTGCGTGCATGTGTGTATATGTGTGTGTGCACGTGTGTACGTGTGTGTGTGTGTGTGTGTGTGTGTGTGTGTGTGTGTGTGTGGTCCCACCAACTACCCAGATACTGAGAATTTTTAAGAGTTACAAATATTGTCTTTCCATGTAGGAATGTAAACAGTTCACCTTTGGTAAGTCCCTTCTGACTTCTCTTTGCTGTTTACTTTTTCATGCTTCTTCTCATTCTTGGGTTTGAAAGTCAAATTTTCTTTTCAGCTCTGGTCTTTTCATCAAGAATGCTTGAAAGTCCTCTGTTTCATTGAAAGACCATATTTTCCCCTGAAGTATTATACTCAGTTTTGCTGGGTAGGTGATTCTTGGTTTGAGTCCTAGTTCTTTTGACTTCTGAAATATCCTATTCCACACCCTTCAATCCCTTAATGTAGAAGCTGCTAGATCTTGTGTTATCCTGATTATATTTCCACAATACTAGAATTGTTTCTTTCTAGCTGCTTGCAATATTTTCTCCTTGACCTTGGAATTCTGGAATTTGGCCACAGTGTTCCTAGGAGTTTCTCTTTTTGGATCTCTTTCAGGCGGTGATCGATGGATTCTTTCAATACTTATTTTGCCCTCTGGTTCTAGAATATCAGGGCAGTTTTCCTTGATAATTTCATGGAAGATGATGTCTAGACTCTTTTTTTGATCATGACTTTCAGGTAGTCCCATAATTTTTAAATTGTCTCTCCTGGATCTATTTTCCAGGTCAGTTGTTTTTCCCATGAGATATTTCACATTCTCTTCCATTTTTTCATTCTTTTGGTTTTGTTTGGTGATTTCTTGGTTTCTCAGAAAGTCATTAGTCTCCATCTCTTCCATTCTAATTTTGAGAGGACTATTTTCTTCAGTGAGCTTTTGAACCTCTTTTTCCATTTGGCTAATTCTGCTTTTGAGAGCATTCTTCTCCTCATTGACTTTTTGAACCTCTTTTGCCAATTGAGATAGCCTATTTTTAAAGGTGTTATTTTCTTCAGCATTTTTTTGGGTCTCCTTTAGCAAGCTGTTGACTTGCTTTTCATGATTTTTTTGCATTGCTCTCATTTCTCTTCTCAATTTTTCTTCCACCTCTCTTACTTGATTTTCAAAATTCTTGCTGAGCTCTTCAATGGACTGAGACCATTGCATATTTATTTTAGAGGCCTCTGATGGTAAGCATTGTTCTTCCTCATCCAAAAGGATGGCAGAAAAATACCGGTTTACCAAGACAGTAGGCTTTTATAGTCTTATTTTTTTTTCCCTTTTTTGGGCATTTTCCCAGCTAGTTAACTTGACTTTTGAGTCCTTTGTCAAGAAGAGAGTATACTCTGGAGACCTGTAAATTTTCAGTTCCTCCAAGGTGGCACAATCAAGGGAGAGGAGTTTACTGCTCTCCTGACTTGTGCTCTGGTCTGGGAGCTACCAAAGCTTTTCTTCCCAGGATCTGCAAGTAGAATTCCCTTTCCAGAGCTTCCACCAGCTCCACCACTACAGCCAGCACTCTTCCTTACCCCCAGATTGCCAGTCAGGGATAAGACCCAGATCAGCAGCTGAATTCCCCCAGGGGCTCCAACAATAGACACTGCTGCTGCTGCTGCCTGGGGCTGGGGCTAGGGGAGGACCCTGCTCCCTTCTCACACAGATGAAGAAGCTTTCTCACTGATCTTTGAAGCTGTCTTTGGCATTTGTGAGTTGAGGAATCTGAGAACCTCTGCTGCTACTGGGGATTCTGCCCCTGAGGCCTGTTCCAGTCCTATTCCTGTGCCATATGGCCAAAGCTGGGCTGTACTCCATGGGCTGCGCTCCATTCCCCATGCGATAGATCTTTCCCGTCTGCCCTTACAGGCTATCTTGGGCTAGAAATCTCTTTCACTCTGTCATTTTGTGGCTTCTACTACTCTAGAATTTGTTTAGAGTCATTTTTTACAAGTATTTTATGGGCTGTGGGGGAAGAGCTAGAGTAGGTATGTCTTTCTACCCTGCCATCTTGGCTTCCCCCCCAACCCCCCATTCCAATCCACTCTTTACTTTTAAAGTCCTTTTGATTAGTCCTGCAAGACACTTGGTAAATGCATTCTTATTAGCCTTTCTTGGTAAGTGTACTCCATTAGGCATGCTGCTGCTAGTCCAGAAATATACATGCCATTCCCAAATACCATCTTCTTGGCCAGTTTTTTACTTCCCCAAACTACTTTTATCCTCTATATCTCTGCCTTCAATGGGTAGCAATGATGAAAAAACTCTATAGTCTTCAGATTCTTTTCCAAGACTGTAATCTTTGTCAGAGCTTACTAATTTTCTTCTGGCATAAAATTTATGTTTGGAAGAATCACCAGAAGTGGATAATAGTTATCCATTTGGCTATTTCTTGAGTTCTCTTCTCTGTGTTGAATGTATATGCCCTGAGAAAGCAACAGTCTTAGCTATTTAGTAGAGTAAGTTAGCCAGGGTCCAGATCTCAAGATATATAATCATGGTGACACCCATCTGTAACTACAAGGTTTATTAATACATGTATAAACCATTGAAGGAATACTTCCAGAGAACAGATACATGCCTAAGACTTAATCTGGCAGATAGAAACATATCTGTATACTGCAATCAGGGCAACTGGGTTTAATCACCTTTTGGAGTGACCCAGAGCAAGCATACTCCAAGTAGTTTTGAATAAACTGATGATCAGTGTGATGAAAACAATAGAATTCTTTTAGTGTCCAGAGTTGTATTCATGTTCTGAAATCATTCTTGCTATTTCTAGATGCATAATTCCATTTTAGAAGAAGTGACCTGGTCTAACCAGTTAGAATAATAGATTGAGCTATAATACATGGTATAGTGTATTTTTTTTAAATAGGAAAGTATAATAGTATAAAAGCATATTGTAAATTTAACTAAAGCATGAACTCCTTTTTAAAAAGTAAATATATCCTTTGATTATTTATTAGAGTATAAAACTTGATTTTATAATCCCCTAGCATTTAACCCATATCTTTATGTTAAAATGCACTATATATATATATATTACGAAACTGAATTTAAGAATGTTTTTCATACTAGAAATACTGTTAAAAGGGTATTAACTTTTTTCCTTAAAATAAATCAAACATGTTACACCTTGTTATATTATTATTACCTATGTTTATGGAGAAATCTTCCTCTCTTGGGGAAAAAAGTATGGGAAAATTATTTAGGCTTTGTTTTCAATAACAGAATCACATCATGTTAATGATTATTTTTGGAAATGTTTTAGGTTTTGCTTATCCAGGAGTCGAAATGGGATTTACCACATTTATTACAGTTGCCTGAGAACTATAATACCATCTTTCAGTACTACCACAGAAAAACCTGTAGTGTCTGCACTAAAGTTCCTAAAGATCCTGCTGTTTGCCTTGTTTGTGGTACTTTTGTCTGCCTGAAGGGTCTTTGCTGCAAACAACAAAGTTACTGCGAATGTGTGCTGGTAAGGGACAACATAAGACCTAATATTTTTGAAAAGAAAGTTTTTAATTATCTGTGTTCAAGTGAGTGACTTAAACTCAGCTACTCAGATAGTCCTTCTTCGAGCAAGAATTATTAATCTTTTTTGTGTCACGGATACCTTTGGCAGTTTGGTGAAATCTTTGGACATTTTCTCACAATGATATTTTTAAATGCTTAAAACAAAGTGCATAGGATTACAAATGGAACTAATTATGTTGAAATACACGTATCAGAATTTTTTTTTTTCAAGTTCTCAGACCCTGGGTTAAGAATCTCTACCTTAGAGAGAAAGGGTATAGTTTTATTTCTTCATTTAGAGGAAGGATAGAAAAATAGTACTTGAGGATGAAGCTAAGTGGAATATTCTTAAGATTATGTTAGTTTATCTTTACCCTTCTCTTTTCATGTTTCACACCATTTAATAATGAATTTGCATGGTACTGAGTCACCCAATATTCTAATGTAGTTTTTCACTTCTTATATCCCAAATATGTTTTAATAAAAATGCGATATAATGTAATAAAATTTTAGCATGAGGATTGCATATTCAGTTGTTACTATTAAACATGTCTAAAAAGAAAATGCTCCTTAATGATCAGACTCTTATATTTGGAAGACATTTGAATAGTTTGATCTTGACTTTATTATGAAATTGTTAATCCATTAATGGGCTTTTAAATTTTTTTTTTTTTTTTAGCATTCTCAGAACTGTGGTGCTGGAACAGGAATATTCCTTTTGATCAATGCGTCGGTAATTATCATTATTCGAGGCCATCGTTTCTGCCTCTGGGGTTCTGTTTATCTGGATGCACATGGTGAAGAAGACCGAGATCTTAGGTAAGTTATTAAGATGCTTACCCTTATTAAACTAAACTGTACAGAAAGCACTATATAGTAGCATTAGGTCAGATGTCACAATCTGAGGCAAAATTGTTAACATGGGAAAATTATACTAAATAAGTGTCACTCTGTTAGTTTTAGCTTTATTCAATTTCATAATATGGATTTTTGAAGATCTGATTTGAGTTGTTTATAACTTGAGTTTTTTGAGGTTTTCCCCCCATAAACATGCAGTCCCCAAATACCAGAAAACATAAAAAAAAAATCTGTGTAACTTGATTGTCACAAGGAATTAGCTCAAACAAAAATTACAAACTCAATTTCTTTGGATTAATTGTGTTAATATTCACTTTTCTTTCTAGACGTGGCAAGCCTCTCTACATTTGCAAGGAAAGATACAAAGTTCTTGAACAGCAGTGGGTTTCTCATACTTTTGATCACATCAATAAAAGATGGGGTCCACATTATAATGGGCTATAAATCATCTATTACCTGCAGCTTTGCACCATATCATCCATCACCTTTACTAAGAATCCAGCTTTACAAAGATAAGCTTTAACTTAATTTGGGGGAATTAACTCACTGGAAAAATTGAAACCATGCCATTTTTTAAGCCTTTCAATAATTAGGTGCTGTTGATACTACATTAATGGTACTATAACTTAAAAAAAAAATCTTTGGGAGGGCATGAAAAATTTAATTTCCTTGGTACTCATACTTTTTGTTTATTCCACAATTGATAACAAGCACAAGTTGTTCTCAAAATTATTTAAAAGTGAGCTCTCCCAACAATGCGATGAAATATTTCTTTGATATTTTGAGTGGATTTGAGTTATTGCAGGTTTACTGCTTCTACATCCTTTGTGTTTAATTTGCATCTACTAAACATATTGCATCATTTTTTCTTTCCATTTCTTGTGTTGATTTAAGATTTTTGCTTGCTACATATGTAATTAGACAACAATTGTAAACCATGATTTATGTGAGATATTGTATAGTAAAAGTTGGTCTAACAGTAGAACCTAAAAAAAAATCCACTTATTGTGAGAGGTCTGTTAAAAGCTTCAGACTTTGCTGAAAACCTAACTCATTCTCAGGAATTTCATAAATATTATCCCCAGGTAAATAAATAAAATAGCTGTAAAATAATTAGATTGCTACTGTTAATATAATACAGTATACTCTTTTTTTCTTTGCTCCTTCAAAAAACAAAATTTGCCATTACAATTGGGTGAATTATTAGTGGTAGTAATATATAGATTTTACTATATATATACAAATTTTCTAAGACTGTACAACATGACAGATTCTAATTACAACCATGCATGCCTGCCTTTCATTATCAACCCAGATATGTTGTTTGAGTGATTGAATTGGAAATATGCAGACTGCCCTAAAAACGAAATATGATTTTGGATCTTTCCTGTCAACTCAAGAGATTCATCTGTATTGTATTTGTGCAGAGTAATCACTGATTTCCTTTTAAAAGAAAAAAATCCCAACAGAAGTGGCCCTGGTTTGAATGACTGCATCTATATTCTTCTCAGAAGAATGCTGGAGAAACCGCTTATGTTTATAGTGTTTTTAACTTGGCAAGAATAAAAAGGATTGAGCTTAAATCCACTGTCTATGTAAGAGGGGAAGAGTATGGACAAAAAATGCCACCAAACAGTTTTTCATATAATCCAGACATTGGTTGATTATTTCATATAAAATGCTGTCAAA
The DNA here is from genome assembly GCA_023548195.1 of Bettongia penicillata ogilbyi. Lineage (NCBI taxonomy): Eukaryota > Metazoa > Chordata > Mammalia > Diprotodontia > Potoroidae > Bettongia > Bettongia penicillata. The sequence continues at coordinate 3,127,951 of JAJHZJ010000174.1, forward strand.
ACAATTGCTGGTACTTTTGAATTTCATAGCTTGTTCTGTAAAATAAAATTTTTACATGTAAAAATCACATCTAGTGATAAAACATATACAAATAAAAGCAGATCCATGTTCTAAGATCTAATTGAATGATATCATGTCAAAATGATAGAAATGACAGTCTAGCATCCAAATAAAGAAAATTAAATAGCACATTTTCCAAACAGGTCCAAAGCAATTAGGATTTGACCATTAGGTCTACAATAGAATACATGGTAATGGCTTGCTATTTTTATATAAATTTCCAAAATATTAACATAACTTTCTGTAAGATTAGAATGATTCTATTTCACTAACTGAATAGCTATGTGTTTTCCAACATGTTGCTAATTTTTAAAATATTGTACCATAAGTTCAGCCTGTAATATTTTTTTGCATTGGTCGTTATGAATACCAGGCCATTTTGTAAGTGTGGTTGATAAGCAAAATGTTAATTTACATCTCCAGTATGATACCATTACAGGACTCATGAACTTGAATAATTCTGTAGTTTGAAACTCTGATGCTCTATTTACAAGGTATAATGTATCCAGAATTTGATTATTACATATTTAAAATGGAATGTTTTATGGTTGTGCATATGGATGTGAAGTGAAAATATTAGCCTTAACTTTAAAAATCTGGGTATTTGATAGTGTTTATTTTGATATTGGTGAATTAGTCACCAAATTTTGAAAAAAGCACTTGGTTGAAAATTGTACTTGAATACATACATGCATGCTGCTAAACTATAACTTTGATTTTCCCCATAACTTTTATAAGCCCAATTTATAAGCCCACTTTGAAAAATAACAGGTCCAAGTTAGAGTGATGTGTGTGTATATTATTATTAAAAAAAATGTACTGGTGTGGTATCTTGTATGAATGATCATTTAAGTACAGTACATTACTGTAGATGCTAAATCAATCTTTATAATTAATCAGAAAATACAAAACTAGGAATAATCAACATTGTAAAATATGTTAATAAAAACCTACTGTCATTCTGTGTGAGAATTCTTTTAAATTTAAGCCCGTGTTTATATGTCATTGTGTTTCATTGTAGCTGTCATTTGCAGGCTTTCTTACTGTTTTCCATGTCTCTTGTTTGCCTAACAGGAAGACTAATGTAGTCTTTGCTCAGAAAAGCTACCCTTATAGTTCTATACCAGTATGTTCTGCACCCAAATTAGTATCCAAATGAACTTCATCTGAAATTATGCTTTGTTTTGTCCTAAAAACATTTCTTTCTACTGCCCTGCTTATGGCCACCCTACAATTCACTAACAAGTTGTTATTTTGAGTTTTCTACTATCATCCAGTTGATTTAGACCAGTAGAATTGTTATAGCAAATTCTGCTTCAGTGCTGCTTGAATCATTATAGATTGACTCATTTTTGAGACTTTTTGGGTGATCCTGTGCTGATGTAAAAGCACACAGGGTGGCACTGGAATATATTAATGTGTATGACTTGTGGAAGAATACTGGTAAAACACTTGGGAAACTTGGAGGCAGTAGCCAGATACTAGGCTGAACATTTGAAGGACCAGTGCCTCCTCATGCAAAGGTCTATGTTAGGCAAAGTGCTTATCTTGGAGGCCTCAGACACTAAGCCAAATGCTGCAAGCACTAGGGTTTCAGGCACTTGGCTTAACAAAGAGCTGAATATATTCTCACGTGTGAGAGATTTTGTAGATGTTTTGATTGCTCACAGAAGTGACTTTATGTATGAATTTAGGCGTGTCTCTGAGGACCAGATTCTGGTATTTACTGGGCCAGACTAAAGATGTTATCTCTTTGCCATCTCCATCTCTCCCCCCCCACCCCCACATGCCCACCCTAGTTCCAGGATGCTTAAAACTGGCGCCAGAAACCCTTCATCGGTATCCAGCCCTGGAGGTTGGGACTGAAATCAACTATTTAGCCCTTACTGCTGTGGTTAACAAATTTCCACTTCCATGTTTCCCAGTTCTATTGAGTGAGAGTCACTGTGTCACCAGGCAAAACAAAACAAAACAAAAATCCCAATCCCTTTCCCTGCTATATTTCTCTGTGCATTCCCATTCCCTTCATCCTCTGCTTTTCCATTTTGTATTCTGGAACCCTTGCTCCATGTAAAATTTGCCTTTATCCCAAAGCCTTTTTTAAATTGTATAATTTTCATCTGGCACATGTGGAAACTTTTTTTCCTGTGGTATAGAAGACACTCTATCCATTGCTTTAGTTCTGATTGCTCATTATCTCATGCCCCCCCATATATATCGGCCCATAAAGAGGCATCTACTCCATACTCCTTGTTTTCTGCTACTTAGCTTTCTCTTCTCCCTGATGCCACCATTACTTAACAACCTCTCCTCCTTTGTCTCTCATGCGGTTCATGTCCTTAGGACTGAAATCTACCAGTTCTTGGTTTGTTCTCTCCCATCTTTCCTAAGAGGTCCATTCACCCTTTTCATTCACCTTTATTTTTAATACCAATTTTTAAAAGTTTTGAGTTCCAGAATCCCTCCTTTCCATCTCTTCCCCCTCCCAGTGAGAAGGCAAGTAATATGATATCAATCATACATGTGCAGTCATGCAAAACATATTAATTTCAAATTGTCTTAGATCATTGTCTTGACTATCTTTCATAATTTTCACAATATTGCTGTTACTGTGTACAGTGTCCTTCTGGTTCTGTTCACTTCACTTTTTTATTAGTTCATAAAACTTCCTAGGTTTTTCTGAAACCATCCCCTCGTCATTTCTTATAGCACAGTTATATAACATCACAATCATGTACCACAGCTTGTTCAGCCATTCCCCAAATGATGTGCATCCTGTCAGTCTCCAATTCTTTGCCTACCACAAAAATATGTGACATGTGTGCAAAGTACAAAATAGCTATTTTGTACATATGGGTCCTTTTCCCTTTTCTTTGATATCTTTGGGATATAGACCTAGTTGTGATTTTGCTGGGTCCATGCCCTTTGGGCATAATTCCAGATTATTCTCCAGAATGGTTGGACTATTTCACAACTACACCAAAAATATATTAGTATCCCTATTTTACCACATCCTCTCCAGCATTTATCACTTTCATTTTCTATCATGTTACCCAATTTCACAGGTGTGAGGGGGTACCTCAGAGTTGTTTTAATTTGCATTTCTTTATTCAGTAGTGATTTAGATAATTTTTTTCATGTGACTGTTGATAGCTTTGATTTTTTCTTAAAACTTCCTGTTCATATTTTTTGACCATTTATCAATTAGGGAATGACTTTATTTTTATAAATTTGAATCAGTTCCCCATATATTTGAGAAGTGAGGCTTTTATCAGAGAAACTTCCTGTAAAAATATTTCCCCAGTTTCCTACTTTCCTTCTAATTTTGGCTGCATTAGTTTGTTTGAGGAAAACCTTTTTAAATTCATAAAATCAAAATTATCCATTTTGTTTCCTATGATCCTCTCTAGTTTTTGTTCAGACACTTTCCTTCTCTGTAGATTTGACAGGTAAATTTTTCCATGCTTCCCTAATTTGCTTATGATATTGCCCTTCATGTCTGTATAGAGCATTTACCCATTTTTACCTTGCTTTGGTATATCATATGAGATATTAGTCTATGCCAATTTCTGCCAAATTGCTTTCCAGTTTCCCCAGAAGGTTTTATCAATTGGTAATCTCTTGCCCCCAAAGCTTGGATCTTTTGAGTTTGTCAAACACTATCCTACAACTTTACTAAAGTTGTTATAGTTTTTAGTTGATTCTTGAGGGCTAAGTATACTGTATGAAAGGAGTGAGTTTCATTTCCTGATTGCCTATTTTTATTCTTTCAACGTCTTTTTCTTGTCTTTACACTATAGCTAGTATTTCTAATACAATATTGAATAATAGTGGTGATAATGGACATCTATGATTCACTCCTGATCTTATTAGAAAGACTTCTAAATTATTATGATAAGTTACGACTGTATATCATGTACCTAATCTGTTCCACTGATCCACCACTGTTACTTAGCTAGTATTAGATTGTTTTGATAATTACTGCTTTGTAATACAGTTTGAAATCTGATACTACTAGGCTGCCTTCACATTTTTTTTTCTAATTCCTTTGATATTCTTGACCTTTTCTTCTTCAGGATGAATTTTTTTTTCTAGTTCTATAAAATGATTCTTTGATAGTTTGGTATGGAACTGAATGAATAAATTAACCCAAGGAGAATTGTCATTTTTATTTTATTGACTCAGCCTACTTATGAGCGATTAATATTTCTCCAGTTGTTTAGATCTGTTTTATTTGTGTAAAAAGTATTTTGTAATTGTGTTCATATAATCCCTTGGTTTGTCTTGTCAGGTAATATTTTATATTGTCTGCACTCATTTTAAATGGGATTTCTCTTTGTGCCTCTTCTTGTTTTTGTTATTGTTTTTTGGTACTATATAGAAATCCCTTTGTAGGTTTATTTTATATCTTGCAACTTTGCTGAAGTTCTTAGTTGTTTCAACTAGTTTTTAGTTGATTCTCTAGAATTCTCTAAGTATATCACCAAGTATATCTGCAAAGAGTGATAGATAGATTTCCCCATTTCCTATTTGTATTCTTCCAATTTTTGGTCTTAAGAGTATAGCTAGCATTTCTAATACAATACTAAATAACGATGATGAACATCCTTAATTCACCCTTGATCTTATTGGGAAGGTTCCTAATTTATCCCATTACAGATAATGCTTACTCTTGGGTTTAAATAAACTAGTTATAATTTTAAGAAAGAGTCCATTTATTCCTGTGTTTTCTAGTGTTTTTAATAGTAGTGGATGTTGTATGGGTCTATTTTCTTATCTTCCTTAACTTTTCTTAACTTTTTCTTCTCTCAGCTCCAAATTCTATTTTGATGTCCCTTTCAACAGTCTAGCTTTTCAAATCCTTAGCCTCAACTCCCATAACCCACCTCTTTACTCCATCTATCAAGGATGGTCATATCTTACAACTTAACATCTCTTCATAACTGTGCCACTTCCCTTATTTTTAACTTTGAAATTCTTCTCTTTAATCACAAATTCTGCCCTTTGATTTCTTCTTCTCATTCCTAAACCTACTTGTTCTCACCAAAAGTTTCAGTTCTTGCATGCCTCTTTCCTTGTTTTTTAGTCCTTTGCCCCTGCTCTGTCCTCAGTTTTCTTTCATTGCCTTCACCATATATTTAACAAATTCACCCTTGACTCCATTGACTTCTTGTTATTCCTGCTATTCAAGTTCAGCCTATCCTGACTTCTTTTTTTTTAACCCTCCATTCCCAAGTTGTATAATCCTTTCCACCCTTTGATCCTTTCCCACTCCCTTCCACAGCTATTTCAGGCTTTTTCTCCTTAAGAGAAACCATCCTACTTGACCAAAAAAGTCAAGTTCATCCACCATGAACATTCTTAACTTCCCAACATGACAACCCAAAACTCATCCTTTCATCTATACTACTTTTTTAGAGTCTCTTGAGAAACAAGTGACCCTCCTCATTGCCAGGGATAACCCTTCCACCTGTTCTTTGAACCTATCTTCTTCATGAGCTTTCATTTCAATCTTTGCTCTCCTGTCTCTCTTTAATATCTCCTTCCCATTGCCTACAAACTTGCTCTTGTCAAATATATCCTTTAAAAGCCATCACTTGACCCTGTCAACCCCTCAGGCTACTATATTTCTCCTCTCTTTCATTGCCAAAATCTGATAAGGAATGAACTAAATTCATATATATTTCTTCTTCACTACTCGCCCCATTGCCAGCTGGCTTCTGACCTCACCACTTTACTGAAACTACTCACCACAGAGTTACCAATGGTTTCATTACCATTACGCTTAATGACCTTTTTTCTTAGTCGTCATCTTATTTGATCCTTCTGAAACTTGACATTTTTCATATCCCTTCCTAGAAAGTCATTTAATGTTTGGCTTCTTTGACACTTTTTTTGTCCTCAGTTTTTAAACTCATTCTTCTTTGTTGGATGACCATCCATTTCCCACTCCCTTTGCTTATGTGTCCCACTCTCTCTTCCCCTCCATTTGGGCTCAATCATCACTTCTACAAAATGATTCCCAAAGCCATATATCTAGTTGGGCTTTTTCTCTTTGAACTCAGATCTCCTGGATGTCTTATTCTGGATATTCCATATTCATTTCTCAAACTGAGTAGGGCCAAAATGAGCCTCATTTTTTCTTTGCCCTAAACATGCTCTTCTTCCACAGTCCCTGTTTCTGTTATGGTCACTGTCATCTTGAGCAGCTGTGGCTATCTTCCAGAGCTGTCTTTAGCTGCTGGCATTTCTCTCCCCCCAACCCCTTATGCAAAGATAGTGTGTGTGTGTGTGTGTGTGTATGTATGTGCGTGTGCATGCTAGCTCTCAACATGTTTAGAATTTTTTGACTCATTGTCAGCTTTATTTGTTACACCTGTTGGCATACGAAAGAGTCCCTCAGGTAAGGTCCTTTTTTCCATTCTCACTTGCTTCCCCCTTAGTGATATTTCTCCCAGACTCCCTTGATAGATTGGGATGAATAGAATTTCTTTAACATTCCATCATACTTGTGGCAACTAGCATGAGGGCTATGCAAATTACCCTCAGTCTTCAATACACTTTCAGTGCAACCATAAAACTAGAAAGGATAAGAAGGAGCTGATAACTTTTCCCCTCCATCATTACCCCATTCACGTGATTAAGTACGGGAACCAGAGTGGGAAACATGGTGGAGGATGTTTGGGTGAAGATGAACAGAAACAGTATTATAGTTGAAGTATATTAGAAACTAGTTAGGAAGAAAGAATAGATGAGTTCAGGAGACACATTATAAGCCTGCACAGAGGCAGTAATAAGGAACTTCGTCTGCTGGAATTCTTTCTCTGTCAAAAACAGAGCAGTCAATAATTTTCTGGATTGCTTTGATAAGTTGATTTTTCAAAAGGTTGAAAAAAGGAGAGGATCTACTATCCTGAACCTAATTCTCACCAGTAGAGAGGTTTCTTGTCGAAATGATGGGAACCTTAGTTGGGAGTGACCATTCTGTTTAAGAATTTGTTATAGAGGAGAGGAAACCTGAGTATGATCCAACGTGTATGTTACATATTGGAGCAATCGATTTCAAGGGGTTCAAAGAAAGAATAGCTAAGGTGCATGAGATAAAATTCTACAGGGGACGTCATCCCAGGAGGCATGGAGAAGACTCAAGAATGGAATTCTAAAACACAAAGAGGAATTGTGTGTCATAAGAAAAGGAGAACATGTAAAGAGATAGATTTGTTGAACATTTAAAAAAAATTTTTAAAGTAACAAGAGAACTTTATTATCAATGAAAATTGATTCAGAATTTTAAAGTAAAATACTGCCAAAAAAAGTATAGCGATTTATACTACAAAAAAATTACTATGTTAAAGGTGTATTCATACCAGAGGTATAAAGATGGTTCAATATTGGGAAAATAATTGATATAATTAACCACATTAAAACCATTCCCAACCACACAATTGTATGAATGCAGGAAAAAAGCCTTTGACAAAGTACAATATGTACTTATACTAAAGTCTACAAAGTATAAGCATAATGAGATTTTTTCATAACGATAAAAAAAATCCAAAACTGAAATCTAGTTTTATATATAATGGGAAAACAAAACTTTAAGAATACACAAAAGAGTGAAGCAACTTTGCCCCATTTTCCTAGTATTATTTGACATAGATCTTGAAATGTTAGCAACAGCAGTAAGAAGAAAAAATTGTAAGAATAAAGGTAGACACGAAGTCAATTATATAATTTTAGAATTGGAAGGATCATCAGTGGTCGTATGGTACAATGTACACCTAAAAAGAATGTCCAGTATAATATATCATTTTCAAAAAGATAAATAGGTAAATAATATGAACAAGCATTTGTCCTTAAGGGAAGAATCACAAATTATTTTAAAATATATTTATTTTTGAAATTTTGAATTTAAGTCACTAAATAAAATGGCCACTCACACATACATGGTAAAATAGGAAAAAAGATTGTACATGGAAGTGCAGATCTCTATTACATATAGATTGCTTTTTCTTTGATATAATTTGTTTTCCAATTTATTTACTTTCAGTTTTCAACATTCATTTCCACAAGATTTTGAGTTCCAAATTTTCTCCCCATCTCTCACCTCCCCCCACCCCAAAACACTGTGCATTCTGATTATCCCTTCCCTCAATCTAACCTCCCTTCCATCACACCCCTCCCTTCCCTTATCCCCATCTTCTCTCTTTTGTTGTAGGGCAAGATAGATTTCTATGCCCCATTACCTGTATTCCTTATTTCCCAGTAACATGCAAAAACAATTCTCAACATTCGTTCCTAAAACTTTGACTTCCAACTTCTCTCACATTCTCCCTCCCCACCCATTCCCACTGAGAAGGCAAACAATTCAATATAGGCTATATATGTGTAGTTTTGCTAAAGACTTCCATAATAGTCATGTTGTGAAAGACTAGCTATATTTCCCTCCATCCTATCTTGCCCCCATTTATTCTATTCTCTTTTGACTTTATCCCTCCCCAAAAGTGTTTATTTCTAATTACCGCCCTCCTCTCATTTACCCTTCCATCATCCCCCCCACTCCACTTTTCCCCTTCTCTCCTACTTTCCTGTAGTGTAAGATAGATTTTCATACCAAATTGAGTGTGCTTGTTATTCACTCCTTAAACCAAATGTGATGAGAGTCAGTTTCAATTTTTTCCTCTCACCTCCCTCTTTTCCCCTCCATTGAAAAAACTTCTTTTTGCCTTTTTTATGAGATAATTCTGCCCATTCCATTTCTCCCTTTCTCCTCCCATTATATTCTCCTCTCACCTCTTAATTTTATTTTTTTTTAGATATCATCCCTTCTTATTCAACTCACTCTGTGCCGTGTGTGTGTGTGTATGTGTGTGTGTGTGTGTGTAATCCCTCCAACTACCCAAATACTAAGAATTTCAAGAGTTACAAATGTTATCTTTACATGTAGGAATGTAAACAGTTCAACTTTAGTAGGTCCCGTATGATTTCTCTTTCCTGTTTACCTTTTCATGCTTCTCTTGATTCTTGTGTTTGAAAGTCAGATTTTCTATTCAGCTCTGGTCTTTTCATCAAGAATGCTTGCAAGTCCTCTGTTTCATTGAGTGACCATTTTTTCCTCTGAAGTATTATACTCAGTTTTGCTGGATAGGTGATTCTTGGTTTTAATCCTAGTTCCTTTGACTTCTAGAATATCATATTTCATGTCCTTCAGTCCCTTAATGTAGAAGCTGCTAGATCTTGTGTTATCCTTATTGTGTTTCCACAATACTCAAATTGTTTTTTTCTGGCTGCTTGCAATATTTTCTACCTGACCTGGGAATTCTGGAATTTGACTACAATATGCCTAGGAGTTTTTTTTCTTCAAATTTCTTTCAGGAGGTGATTGGCTAATTCTTTCAATGTTATTTTTGCCCTCTGATTCTAGCATATCAAGGCAATTTTCCTTGATAATTTCATTATAATGGTGTTTAGGCTCTTTTTTTTGATCATGGCTTTAAATTAGTCCCATAATTTTTAAATTATCTCTCCTGGATCTATTTTCCAGGTCAGTTGTTTTTCCAGTGGGATATATCACGTTGTCTTCTATTTTTTCATTCTTTTGGTTTTGTTTTGTAATTTCTTGGTTTCTTATAAAGTCATTAGCTTCCAGCTGCTGCATTCTAATTTTTAAAGAATTTCAATGAGCTTATGAACCTCCTTTTCCATTTGGCTGATTCCGCTTTTTAAAGCATTCTTCTCCTCATTGACTTTTTGGGCCTCTTTTGTCATTTGAGTTAGTCTATTTTTAAAGGTGCTATTTTCTTCAGCATTTTTTGGGTCTCCTTTAGCAAGCTGTTGACTTACTTTTCATGATTTTCTTGCATTGCTCTTATTTCTCTTCCCAATTTTTCCTCCACCTCTCTTTCTTGATTTTCAAATTTTTTTTTTGACCTGAGACCCTTACAAGTGTATTTTGGAGGTTTTGGATGCAGAAGCGTTGACTTTTATGTGGTCCTCTGATAGTAAGCATTGTTCTTCCTCATCCAAAAGGATGGAAGAAGATGCCTGTTCACCAAGAACGTAACCTTCTATAGTCTTATGTTTCCCAGCCAATTACTTGACTTTTAAGTCCTTTGTCAAGAGGAGGGTATAGTCTGGGGACCTGTAAGTTCTCAGTTCCTCCAAGCTGGCACAATCAAAGGAGAGGAGTTTAATCCTCTCCTGGCCTGCACTATGGTCTAGGAGCTACCAAAGCTTTTCTGCACTTTCCAGAGTCTCCACCAGCTCCACCACTACAGCCAGCACTCTTCTTCATCCCCGGATCACCAGTCAGGGTTGAGACCTAGATCAGCAGCTCAGTTCCCCCGGGGTTTTAGGCCAAAGGCTCCCAAAATGGACACTGCTGTTGCTGTTGCTGCTGCCGTCTGAGGCTGAGGGTAGGGGATGACCCTGCTCCCTTCTCACCCAGGTGAAAAAGCTTTCTCACTGATCTTTGAAGCTACCTTTGGCATTTGTTGGTTGAGGCATTTGGGAACCACAGCTGCTGCTGCGGATTCCACCTTGATACCCGTTCTGGTCCTGTTCCTGCCAGTGCCCCACAGCCAAGGCTGGGCTGGGCTAAGGGGCTGCACTCCATGCCTCATACCATAGACCTTTCTTATTGCCCTTCCAGGCTGCGCTGGTCTAGAAATCTCTTTCATTCTGTCATTTTGTGGCTTCTGCTGCTCTGGAATTTGTTTAGAGTCATTTTTGACAGGTATTTTATGGGCTGTGGGGGAAGGGCTAGAATAGGTGTGTCTTTCTACTGCATCATCTTGGCTCTGCCCCCTGAACATTTTTTTTTTTTACAAGATTATATATAAAATGGAAGCACAAGCAAATAATAGAATAAAGATGAAAATATGTCATGGTCTTAAAAGAATAGTTTCAGGATGAGCATCAGAATAAACTAAAGCTAAAAAAATAAAGCTAAGGAGAAAAAAAGGGCTTTTTATAAGCTGTAGGGGGAAATATCAAAAAAGTATCACAGTGGATGTTACAATAAGGGTTGATAAAATGGAGCTACTTTGTACTTTGCATATACTTTCTCTGTGAAGTAAAATTATGTTTAGGATAGAAAAGGATAGCTCAAAAATAAATAATAGGAAATTTAAACCCAAGATGGAATTGTAGACATGGTAAGAAAGCATCTAGATTTCCATAACAATTTCAAGTAACTTGACCTGGATGAACTACATCCTTGCAACAGGAACGAACTGATTAATGTCATTGCTGAACCTTTCTTAGATCTTCAAAAGGTTGTGGAACTTGGAAGAGGTACCACAGAGTTGAAGGACAAATGTCTTGTTTTTCAAAGAAAGGGAGATGGAGATTGCAAACTATAGTGTAGTGATATTGATTGTAGTCACTCGCTAATGCTGTCCCCAAAATTCATCACCCAACTAAACTTGTAATTTACATCTTTGAACTTAGTCTGGGCATTGGACAACAGATGTTGGCCTCCACTCACAATGTATAAAAAGCTTTCTTTTCATTGCTTCTGACCTTTTAAAGCTGACATTTTTTATCAGTCATACATTTTTTAAAATCAGATGTACATGTTTATATTTTACTGACAATGTAGTCAAAACTTTTTTTAATGGCATTGTATGGAATTGTCTCACAAACATTAAGTAAATTTTTTTTTAAAGTTAATGATGTGAACAGTGTCTAGAAAAAATATTTTAAATAATTTATAAGATTCAGCTTTTAAATTACTTATAGATTTGAATCATTAATCTCAAAACTTACATTGGTATTTGTGCTTCTTGCTGTTACTTTTTTCTATAGAAAGAACAAAGAACAAAACAACTAAATATAAATATTAAGAAAAAATGCAACTTAGAACAAAATTTAAAGTGATACAAACACCTATCTATGATTACATATCTATTTCTCAAATGTTAAACTGTTCTCAAAGATTTAGGCTAATCCTAATTTTTTAAAATAGAGTATGCTTTGCTAATTCAACACAACCATACCTTACTTGTCCTGTCCAAATCTTATTGGGGTTTACTCATGGTCTAATCAAAAGTCTTTACAGAATTGAATTTAGGTTTGACCTTTTATTGCTAGACACTATGCAGGTACAGTTGCCTCAAATACAGGAGACAGTGGTGGTAAATTAGATCCATTCATAGCTGCACCTTATCCAGACTATCTCAGAGAAAGGAAAGGAGAGGGCTAGGTCCCTATTTAGGAACTTAAAACACCAAGTTCCCACACCCCATTCACCAAGTGTAACCTGTGATCCGTCCATTATCTAATTTTCTATTTCCTTATTTCTTTTGAGGACACTACTATTTTTACAGTCACCTGGGACATCCTTGACTCTTCCTCTCTCTTTCCTCCCTATATGCAATAAATTTTCCAAGTCTTATTGATTCTATCTCCACAACTGCCTTTGCTTTCATTTCCTTCTCTCTACTAACAGCCTACTTCAAACCCTAATCCCCTCTCACTAGGACTATTGTATCATCCTTCTAATTGGTCTCTGCTTCTCATCTCTCCTCTCTCCAATCTGTTGTCTCTACAATTACTAAATTGATTTTCTTGAAATACATATCTGACTACATCACTCTCCTCTTGAAAAAAATCAATTGCTCCTTATACCTAGGATAAAATACAAAATCCTTTAGCATTGAAAAACATTCATACTCTAGATTCCGCCTGCTCTTTAAACCTTTTTTCATATTATTCCCCACTTCATTCATACTATGTTGTAGCCTAACTATTCACGACATCCTCTCTTCTGTCTTATGCCTAAAATGCTCATCATTTCTGCCTTCTAAAATCTGTGGCTTCCCTTAAGATTTAACTTAAGAGCCACAACTTGCACAAGACCTTTCCTGATTCTTCTTCAGTGTTTTCTTCCTCCAGAAATTACTTTGTTTTTATTTATCTGTGTGCATGTTGTAATCCTTCCATAGAATGTGAGCGCCTTGAAAGCATAGAATAATTCACCATTGTCTTTATATTACCAGTAGCCTAACCCTGTGCCTAGCCCATAATAGTTGCTTGCACTTGCAATGTACTTGAATTTAATCGAATCCCTAACATTTTGGCCTGGTTCTGGTTTTTTTGTATTTGCTCTCAGATTCTGTTGTTGCTAACTAGTTAAAATTGTATTGTCATACTCCTTTGTCTATGACATACTGTGCTTGAAGACCTAGCTTTAACCAACCTACCTTTCCACCTCAGTTCATTCACCAACTCAATCTACCTAAACAACAACATGCCTTTTTTATCTTGTACTCTATGCCCACTTTCATTAAGACATTGAAAACTACCAGCCACCTCAGGCATCCAGTCCCACCCCAGCACAAACAGGGGAACAGACAGGAAAATTCTTTAATTTCCCAGTCACTTATGATAGGAACTGCCTCATTTGTCTTCCTAGCAGCAGAAAGATGGTCCCAGCAGAAGGGTAGCTTGGAATCCTGGTTGCAGCAGAAGAATGACCTTGAGAAGTATACAGGCAACCACACTAGGTAACAAGACCAAACAGTTTCTGCATGAGGTGCAGGCTAGTCTTAGCCACTACACTTAGGACCAAGCAGAGGCTGTCTTTACCATCCGGGAGTACAGGAATGAAATTTGACCCAAGCACAAGCTCACAGCCCAGGCACTGAGGCTCCTGATATGAACAAACCAAAGAAAATGCACACACAATGAAGAAATACCTTGGACTAAAATGCCCAAGGAGCATAGCCAGAAGACTAGAGTAACTCCATAGCAAGTCCCAGGGGAATCTCAGAAAGTAAAATATCCTGACCACAAGGACTACAAGAGGATCTGGGAGAAATTAAAGAAAACACAAAATAAAGTAACAAGGAAGAGTGGCAAGGAATACGGATCCCTTAGGACAGAAAATGAGAATCCTTATCCATGAACTGAATGCCTTAAAATTTTTAATGGGTCAAACAGAAAATAATGACTCAGTGAGACAGTAAACATTAAAATCAAAAAATTGCAGAAATAAAAACTTCCCAATCTTTTAATATCAGCAGGCAAAATGAAAATAAAATCCACTACTCACCTCCTAAAAAAAAAAAGAAAACATCCAGGAATGTTATAACCAAAATTGAAAGCTGAGTCATAGGATAGCAGCTGCCACCATCAAGGAGAAGAGAGCTTGAAATATGACAATCCAAAAGGCGTAAGATAAAGACTTCGAAAAAGAATGCGCTATCCAGCAAAACTAAGTATAATCTTAGAGGAAATGTATATATGTACATTACATATGTATACACACACATACATATATATATATATACATATAATTAAAGTGAAAAAGACAGAAACAAAGGATTTTCAAGTACTCCTAATGGAATAGATGCTTTGAAATGGAAATGAAAAAGTCAAACATAGAAAGGTACGCACATTTATTAAATTGGAAGGGATTGCATGAGGATGACTATTTACGTGCCAATAACAGTATAAGAAAAAATGTCTTCTCAGAATCCTTCAGGATCACAAAGAAAAGTAAAAATGACAAGTAGACTCGTAGGGATAGTTTTATTCTGTTTTGATGGTCTTAGGAGAAGAAAGAAATGGGAGTGATAAGAGACTGGGGAGGAAAGGAAATCACTATCATAATAGAGATGCATATAATACAGAGCATACAAACAGGGGAAGATAAGTTGGAGGAATGAACATCCCATCAGACATTCATCTGAAAAAGAGAAAGGAAGTTGGAATATAATTATACACTTTCCTCTTCTCCCTACACATGCAGAGATTGCAGTTTAGAAATACATTAAACTTAACAGGGAAATAAAAGGGGAAAGAATGGGGGTGTTAGGATGGGCAGGATAGCTAAGGGAATAATACTAAACAAAACAAACCCTAGCATTGAAGGTGAGATGGGGAAAGGTATATTAAAAGGAAATGAAGAAAGTAAAAACCTGGCATAAGGCAAGAGATACACAAAAGAGAAGAGGGGCAATGGAATAGAAATTGATCATTTCATTCATAGATCACAAGTGTTAGACTTTTAGCACTTTATAAGAAAGAAGAGGGGGATAAAGACAGGATAAGTACAAAAGGATAGGGTGGAGGGAAACAATCACAACTTTAAATAAATGATATGAACTGACCAATAAACCAGAAGAGTAAATAGAGTATGTTTTTTAAAAAATCAGCAATATGTTCTGTACCAGAGCCAAACTTGAAACGTAAAGCTTCACAGAGTTAAAATGATGGGCTACAATTGTAGTATATTCTTTTGTTATTATTATTACTATTATTATTATTATTCAACTATTATTCTTCAACTGAACTTTAAAAAAATGAGGGGCAGCAATTAGTTAAGGTTACAGCAAATATAGATTCAGGGGCAGATAGGTGCGACATTAGCCCTGGAGTCAGGAAGCCTCATCTTCCTGAGTTCAAATCCAGCATCAGACACTTATTAGCTGTGTGACACTGGGCAAATTACTTAATCCTGTTTGCCTCAGTTTCCTCATCTGTAAAGTGAGCTGGAGAAGGAAATGCCAAACCATTCTAGTACCTCTGCCAAGATAACCCCAGATGGGGTCATGAAGAGTTGGACATAAATGGAAAATGACTAAACAACTGAAAAAAGATAAGTGAATGCTGAAAGGCACCATAGATAAACCAGTATTCAATAGTAATGCACTGAGTGTCATAGCATCTAAATAAATAGTCATTTAAATTTCAGGGATAAAAAATAAAAGTCTAGTTGTGGGGGACCTCAGTATACCCCTTTCAGATCTAGAAAAATCCAACAAGATATTTTATAAATTAAAGATCTAAATAGAACGTTTGAAAAACAAAAAATGATAGATCTATGGTAATTGCTATATAGGAACACAAGTGAATTTACATACCTTTAATATGTGACACCATTATAAAAACTGATCAAGTATTGAGACATGCAGACCTCATCAAAAATATAGAAAATCAGAAAGAATAAACTTGTTGTTTGCTGATGGCAGTGCAATGCAACTAAAGGGCTTTTGAAGAAAAAATTAAAAATTAATTAGACACCAGTGAAGCAAAGAACAAATTATAGAAAAAATGGAAAATTTCATCAAAAAGAAACATGAAATGCAGCTAAAGCAGTCCTCATGGAAAATTTTATTTCTCTAAATGCTTTCCTCAACAAAAGAGAGAAAGGGCAACTAAACAAATTAACAAGAATTTTAAAAAACTAGATGTAAGAATTCTGAAAATCAAAGAAGAGATTAATAAAATTCAAAGCAAAAAAAGTGGATTGATGAATAAAACTAGTAGATTAGTAAACTAAATCTGATTGAAAGGAAAAGGAATTTGTTCACATAAAAAATGAAAAAGAATTCACCATAATTGATAAGGAATAAAGAAAGCTATCAGAAAATGTTTTGTTCAGATATATGCCACAAAACTGATCATTTAGAGGAAGTGAATGAATATTTTAAAAATGTAAAAATACCCAGGTTAAAAAAAGAAGAAACATTATCTAAATAACTCAATATCAGGGAAAGAAACTGAATAAGCCTTAAGAGAATTTCTAATGTTCTCTGATGAACTGACACATTTATAAGGGAATTCTATCAAATATTCAAAGAACAACTTCAATACTGCTAAATCATTTGCAGAAATTTTGAAAAGAAAGAATCCTTCCAATATGTTTATAGTACAAATGCCAAGGAGAGAGACTAGAGAAGGAAAATTATAGACCAGTATTCCTAATACATATAAAAAGGTTTTAAATAAAATACTAGCAAATATGTTATAACAATATATTGCAATGATCATACAACTATATTATACAACAGGGTTGGTTCAGTAGAAGTCTATAGACATAATAAACATAAATAGTAATGTATAATAACTACATGATTATTTAAATAGATTTTGAAAAGGTTTATGACAAAATCCAGTATTCATTTCTAGAACACTAAATAGAATAGGAATAAATGAATTTTCCTTTACCATGATAAATAATACCTATCTAAAACCAAGAACAAACATTATTTGTAAGAAAGAAAAGTTATAGATCTTTCCAGTAAGACAAAGGTAATGCAAAGATGTTCAGTATCACCACTACTACTTTAGCATTGTGCCAGAAAATGCTATAACTAGCAACAAGAAAAGAAAAATAAATGAAGAGAATAAGCACAGGTTAAGAGGAAACAAGAATATCATTTTTCACAGATAGTATTAAGTTCTATCTAGAGAGCCCTAAAAAGTCAACTAAAATTAATTGAAACAAATTCAATGAAGTTGTAGGATAAAAAAGTGAATCACATAAGTCATCACTATTCCTGTGTATTAATAATCAAATCCAGGAGGAAGAAATAGAAAGCTTCCATTCAAAATAAATACAGTCTGTTTAAAACATTTCAGAGTCTATCTGTCAAGACATACCCAGGAACTACATGTAACCAACTACAAAAATACAAGCCTGAGTAATTGGAGAAATATTAATTGTTCATAGGTAGGTCATTGCCAGTATCATTAAAAATAATGTTACTTATTTATTCATTCAAGGCAACACCAACAAGCTATTTTATTTTATAGGGCTAGAAAAAATAATAACAATTTGAAAGGAAAAACAAAAGGTCACGAAGCTCAAGGGAAATAATGACAAAATTAAGGGGGAAAGAAGGGGTCCTGACAATACCAGATCTCAAACTACACAATAAAGCAGTCATCATCAAAATGATTTGGTAATAGTTAAAAAATTAAAAGTGGAATCGTTGAATATACAACCTGTACAAGCAAATGGACACAGCCTAGTGTTCAATAGATCCAAAGACTCTAGTTCCTGGGCAAGGACTCACTCACTATTTGACAAAAACTGTTGGGAAAACTGGAAAGCAGTGTGGCAGAAAATTAAATTTAGATCTAAAATTTCATATTCTATGCCAAGATAAAGTCCAAATGGATATAAGACAAGCATAAATGATGACATAAGCAAGTTAAGGATACAAGAAGAGTTACCTTTCTATTCTCTATATAAAGTAAGTGTCTACGACCAAACAAGACAGAGAGAGAATTACAGAAGATAAAATGGATAATTTGAATTACATAAAATTAAACCTAATTTTTGTTGGACTGCTTTCCAGTTTTTCCAGTAGTTTTTGTGATTTCTTCTAGCATTTGGAGTTTTCAGGTCAAAGCTATTATATTTGTTTCCTACTCTGTTTTTTAATCTACCTTGTCTCATTGATGAACCTCTTTGTTTCTTTACCTGTACAAATCATTTTGATTAGACTATACAAGATTAAAGTTTTTGGTCAAAATTGGAAAGGAAATAGGTAAGATGGGAAAATTCTTACAGTAAATTTCTGTAATAATGATTTTATATCCAAGAATTAAAAGTAATTCACTCAAATTTATAGAATAAAAGCCATTTTCCAATTAATAGAAGGATAGAAACAAGCAATTTTCAAAGGAGGAAATCCAAACTAAATTACTAATAATTAGAAAAATGAAAATTAAAGTGACTCTGAGGTTGCAAATCATACCTATTAGATTGGCAAATATGACAAAAGAGCAAATTACAAATATTAGAGTAGTTGTGCCAAAATTGGTATAATAATGCAGTGCTGGTGGAACTCTGATTTGGTCTAGCCATTCTGGAAAGTAATTTGGAATTATTCCAAAAATCCAGTCATCAAACTGTGCATGCTCCTTGACTAATGATATCATTACTAAGTCTATAGCCCAGAGCGGTCAAAGAATGGAGAAAAGGACCTATACACACAAAAACATAATAGCAAATTCATAGAAGCAAAAAACTACCAATTAAGAGAATGCCCACCTATTATACCCACAAGTAAATTGGCATATAAATATAATTCAATAGTATTGTGTCATAAAAAATGATAAAATGGATAGTCTCAGAGGAAATTGGGAAGACATGTATGAAGTAATGCAGAGTAAAATCAATGGAATAAGAACAATTTTTACAATGATAACTTTATGAAGAGAACTTTGAAGGATTGTAAAACTCATCGAGACAATGACAAACCATACAACAAAAACCCAATAAGTTATATAATTGCAGATCTAGGTTTCTATGTTCAAGTGATAGAATTTTTTAACATAACGTTTGTCTATTCAGCGATTATAAGTTACTTCAGATCAGTGCCCTTAGTTTCAGTTTCTCCAAAAGGAATATCTCTAATGGATGTGTGTGTGTGTGTGTGTGTGTGAGATTCTCATCACTCTTGGAAGTGTTTTGTTTCTCCAAAGTTTGGTTGTTTTACTAGAACGTTCCTTGGATCTCTACTCAATTCCCTAGAAACTTCTCACTTTGCTTAAGATGCTAAATTACCTAATTCAGAATAAATCTTTTGGAATTTTCCATTCTGAAACACAATTTGGTAATTAATTCTGATTCAAGTTGCTGTTAACTTTAACCTTAATAGCTTTGCTACCAGTAACATACATCTCTGATGATATAGTTTCTTATAAAATTTTCTATTTATTATAGAATTTTCAAATTCAGAATTATACTACTATATGTAAAAAACATAATCAGAAAGTGATGGCATTGGTTTCTTCATATTTTAACTTTGCTCAGTTAATAAATATTTTTCTAGGGTCTACTATGTGCCAGGCATTGAGCTATGTGCTAGGGGTGAAAAAAAGCCAAAAAATGGTCGCTGCCCTCAAGCTCACAGTCTAAGGGAGGAAGCAATAAACCAATACATGTAAACAAGCTAACTATAGGATAGACAGGAAATAATTCAAAGAGAAAAAGCACTAGAATTAAGGGGATTTGAGAAGATGGAATTTTAGTTGAGACTTAAATAAGCTAGGGAAGTCAGTAGGTGGAGATGAGGAGGGAGAAAATTCCTGGCTTGAGCAACAGTCAGAAAAAGTACCCTGAATTGAGGAGTGTTTTATTTGTGAAAAGGTTAAGAAGCTGTCATCACTGGATTGAAATATATACATAGAGAGGAATAAAGTATCAGAAGACTGGAAAGGTAGAAGGGGGTTAGGGTCCTTATGAAGGTCCTTAAATACCCAAGAGATGATTTTATTAAATCCTAGAGATTAAAGAAGAGTCACTGGAGTTTCTTGGGTGGGGGGTGGGAGGGTGGGTAGGGTAGGGTGATATAGATCACTCTAATGGCTTAATTAGAGAATGGTCACAAGTCAAGAGAGACTTAAGGCAGGCAGACCCACCAGTAAGTTATTGCAATTGTTCTCGCATGAAATGATGGAGGCCATTGGAGTGGTGGGAAGCATCAGAGGAGAAAAGGAAGTATATTCAAGAGATGTTGCAAAGTCAATTTAACAGGCCTTGGCCACAGGTTGGATGGGGGAGGGAGGGAGTAAAAGGTGGTGAGGAGTCAAAGATGACAGGTTGATAGCCTCAGGGCCTGGGAGGATGGTATTGCCCTTCATAGGGCAATTGCCCTTGATAGGAGAAGGTGGAGGGTTTAGGGAGAAAGATAATGAGTTCTATTTTGGACATACTGAGTTTAATATGTCTGTTGTACATTAAGTTCAAGATGTCTGAAAGGCTGTTAGAGATGTGAGATTGGAGGTCAGCAAAGAAGTTAGGGCAAGATAGGTAGATTTGAGATTCATCAGTTTAGAAGTAGTAATAAGTACTAGGGAAAGAAAGGGAGAAGAGAAGACCCAGGACAGAGACCTGTGGGACATCAGTGGCTAGAGGACATGATCTGGATGAGGATGGAGCAAAGGAGAGTAAGAAGAAGCGGTTACTATTATAATAAAAATATGGCATTGATTGACCTTGGAAAAGTGAATGAGGCAAATCTAAGCGACAAAGTAGCCAACAAATGGGTCTACCATCATTAACACCACTGGGCACTCTTCCTCTCTGTTCTTGGCTTATCAGCATTTCATTCAGGCAAGAGATAGCAATAGGGTTTATAATAATTGTGCTAGAAGTTGTCATATCACTAAATACTAGCTAGCATTAGGAATCAGTTTCTGGAGAGCCAGTTTAAAAATAAAAGACATTCATTAGAAGTTTGATTAAGTGTAAAATGCTTACTTATATTATGTGGAAATTGGAGACACACAAGCTGATACTTCTGAACCAACCCATGCTAACCAAATAATGCTCAAGGAAATTTTGTAGTTAACGGTTCAACTGAATGCTTGAAAAAACAGGAACTAGAGGAATCTTAGGTCAATGGAGTGTCAGAAAACTGAAATTATAGGAAAGAAATACAAATGGTAGAAGCACATAGTGAGAGAACCTGTCAGAAGAGAAGTGAGTAAGCAGATGATAAATTTAGAAAGTAAATTTGTGTGGAATGTCATGTTAACCTGTACTCATCAACTCTCCACCAGCCATGGCACTACCCAGTGAGAACCACTGTGCAGAATGATGAGCTTAGCTGCTATCTAGAAAATCACTAAAAGTCAACCATCAAATAGAAAATTATATCATATACCTATAGACACTCAAAAAAATATTAACATATTTGAAAGATTTCCAATAATGGTGAAATAAAAACAGGTGCAGTGCCTAATGAGGCCAATGTTTGTCTATTCAGATGGCATAGTGAAGTGGATAGGCCATTGGACTTCAAGCTGGGTACTGGTTCTAGGTTCAAGTGGCACTTCAGATATTGTCTCTGCAACCCTGAATAAATCATAAAAACCTCTCCATGCCTTCATTTCCTCATAAATCTTTAAAATCCTATGAACCAAACTCTGACTTCTATGTGCTTCACTGTTGCCTAGCATGAATCCAGATTTCAGCTGCTTTGATCCAATTATGATCATAGTATAATGAGAAGGAGAGGTCAGCTCTATTCCTGAGTTAATGTCAAGGGATTTTTGTTTTTATTGGCTTTGTTGATTTGTTGATTACATTTGTATGGGGAGTTTATAGGGCTTTGTATAAATTCTAACTGAGAGGCAATATTCTTCCATATTTCACAAAGACAGAAATGAAAACCCCCAGAATTAAGTGACTTACCTCAAGGTCACTAAGCTGTTGAATGATAAATTTAGCCAAGCAGAACTAGGTCTTTCACCTATGTGTTAAAATTAATTGACTAGACTATCCAAGAAAGGTCATTAGTCTTCATGGCCTTGGCCTAATAAGAGTCAGGCAGCCTGCCTAAAAGAAATTTCCAAAAGTTTCCCCTTCTTGTATCTCTGTTTTTATCTCTTCTAAATGAAAATTTATGTTTACATGTGGAGTGTGGAGTATTTATTTAACCAGTTATTCAGATATTAATCAAGTGTCCTTATGTGCATGTTACCGTACTAGGTTCAAAGAAAGATGGAAAGAAATATAAATGTCTTCTTATAATTACAGTAGCTTATGTTTGGAAGTCACCTAAGAGACCATGTAGACAAATGTATCTAAGCAAATACCTGTTGATGATATCCCAGACTTGTGGTCATCTATCCTTTTTTCAAAGACCACTAGTGAAGGAGAGTCATTGTCTCCTGAGTCAGGCAGTTGCAGTCCTAGAGAGCTTCTAGTCAGAAATTTTTTCCTTGCATTGAATCTAAATCTGCCTCTTTGTATCTTCTTCCAGTGCTCCTTTTTTCTGCCCTTTGGGACCAAGCAGAACAAATCTAATTCCTATTCCATATAGCAGCCAGTCAAATGTTTAAAGATAGCTGATGGGGCCTGCAAAGTCTTCTTTTCTTCAAGCTAAAACATCCTTATTTCCGTCCTCATAAGTGTGATCTACAAGACCTTTCACCATCCTGGTTGCTCCTTTATAGATACACTCTGGCTTATCAAGTTTCTTTTAAAAATCTGGTACTCAGAATGAATTTTAGAACCCAAGAGGCAGTCTCACTCAGTCGAGATACAGCATGAAAATCACCTCACTTCAAGTGGATGCTATGCCATACTAAATGCAGCCTAAAATAACATTAGATTTTTTTGACTGCTGAGTCATACTGTTGATACCATATTGAAGTGGCAGTCCACTAGAAATCCTCTCACCCAAATCTTTTTTTGGATGAACCACTCTCTAGCTATATCTTTTTCATTTTTCACTTTATATTTTTTTAGCCCAGTGGCAAGACTTTATGTGTATCCTTATTGAATTTCAACTTATTAAATCATCTCACCATTCTAGCCTATTGAGATATTTTGGAATCCTAATTCTTTTAGCCAATGTGTTAGCTATCACTCTCAACCTAACTGCAAAAAATACATCATATACACACATGTATACATGTGTATGTATACATTTATACACGTGTATGTACACATGTATATATGTATGTGTATGTATATATGCTATATACATATATGTGTATGTATACACACACACACACATATATATATATATTTATATAAGCATGGAAAGAGGAAGGGAGGTTCTGGATATATAGACATACAGACAGGGAAGCCTCCACGGAGGACGGAGAACTTGAGGAAGGCCTTGAAGGAAAAATCAGATTCAGGCAGACAAAAAAAAAAGGGGGAAAGGCATAAATGAAGTGAACACACATGCTATTAATCTACTGATACGGAGGTATAGTAGAAAGGACCTCTGAGGGTATTTACTTCTATTAGGAAATACAGATGAAATTAATGCAAATTTTGTAAATGAAATAGATTTTATGCAGGACTAAACAGTCCTTGAAAACTGCTGATGAAGCTAAATCATGTTGCCTCTTAACTCTGCTAATGTTTCTTAATTGGTTAACATATTTATAAATATTATATTTTGTGATTTGTGGTGTCAAATTGTACCATCACAAACATTTTCAAGAGAAAATAGTTTCCTGTATTATTTAACACTGAAATAGGTTACATTAAGATTTTTAAATATAGAAGACTGAAAATAGTTACAAAAGTTACCTTTTCTCTGTGTAAAATAGAAACTTTTATGAAGTCTCTGTTAACTTGAATAGGGAAATATAGAACCTGGATTTTTTTTTAATAAAAAAAGCTAGCTTCATAGATACTTAAAATTATTCAATATAAGATCACATATAATCCATTTTCTACAATTTTAGCCCTTGGTGAAGTAAATGCTGGGCCTTGTAATTTGTGAAATTCATACTCCATGGAACCCCATCAAAGAATGATTAACTACCTAATAAACAGCTTATTATCCTTTTTGTAGCCTGATTCTCATTTGCTGCAAATAGCTTCCAACCCTTTGTCAAAAGTCAAGTGTGAAAACAGATGTTTAAGAGCTGAAGTTGAAAAAAATGGATTTTCTTTTAAAGTAGAGATTCTTCTCAAGAAAAGCAATCCCTCCCACAAAGCAAAATTGAAAGTAATATATTTATGGACTCTGAGCCTTAACTCAATGCAGTTCATGCTTATTAACTTGTAATGTATTACATTTTAAAATTTGAATTTCCTTTTCTGGTCTTGCTAGTTTTGAATTTATGTTGCAGATAGCAACACTGTTGAAATGTAATTGCTTATTGTTAACTAAATTAGTGGAAAATTCAGAGAATTATAGAGTTGGAAATTTAAGGGACCTTAGAATTTATCTATCAGGAAGAGTTGCTTACAATTGAAAAAATGACTCAACAACAGAGTTCATCTAATCCAACCTCCTCATTTTACCTAAGAGAAAATTGACTTTCATTAAGGGAAAGTGGCATGTCCAGTGGCATATCTAGTATCATGCAGTTAAGTTTACAGAGGTACTAGAACCTAGGTCTTCTGATTCTCAGCATCAGAAATGACAGATTTATACCTGGATGAGATCTTAGAGAGCCAAATGCCATCATCTTATAGATTAGGAAATTGAAAGTCAGAGAGTTTAAGTGATCTGCCCAAGATCACATAGGTAGAAACTTGAGAGACATGATTAAAAACCAGGTTACCCATAAGCAGTCCTCTTTCCAATGTATCATATTGCCTCTATAGTATGAGATACATTCTTTGCAGGAAGTTCATTTGATTGAAACTTAAAAAAAAATTAGTCTTTCATTCTTAGTAGACATACCCAGCAGAGTAGGGCATTATCTGGATTAAACTATTAGTAAAGTCTGAAATTATAATTTGTGGTGCCCAACCAAACAACGCAGCAGTACTTGGTTTCAAATTATGAAGAACAGGAAGTGACCTTCCAAGAGAGACTAATGGTTACATACTTAGAAATGTTTATTGGATGATATTAAAGGTCCAGTGGGAATTTGAAGCCAAGAAGCCCTGAAGTAAGGGCAGCTAGGAATGCTCATCTTCTTGAGTTCAAATGCTGTCTCTGGAGTCAGGAGGACCTGATTTCAAATCCGGCTCAGACGCTTACTGGTTGTGTAACCCTG
Organism: Bettongia penicillata ogilbyi; assembly: GCA_023548195.1. Classification (NCBI taxonomy): domain Eukaryota; kingdom Metazoa; phylum Chordata; class Mammalia; order Diprotodontia; family Potoroidae; genus Bettongia; species Bettongia penicillata. The sequence continues at coordinate 3,153,232 of JAJHZJ010000174.1, forward strand.
GACAAATCACTTAACCCTATTTGTCTCAGTTTCCTCATCTGTAAAATAAGCTCAAGAGGGAAATGGCAAACCTCTCCAATATCTTTTCCAAGAAAACCCCCAAAGGAGTCATGAAGAGTCAGACATGACTGAAAATAACTTAACAACAAAGCCTTGAAGTGGTATCCCATGAGCAAAACACTTGGCTTAGAGTCCCAGCTTACTGTCCTTTGTTGTGCTTTGGGGCCTACTAATAAAAGCTGAATGAAAGAAACCTAATTTCAGGCCTAACACTGAACAGCCAATACCCTACTGAGATTGAGAAATTTTTATACTCCAGTGGAGGGATAAATGGGACAGTACTTGTATTACCCACATTAATGTATTTTTAATGGAATTAATGTATTTTTTAATGGAATTAATGTATTTTTTAATGGAATTAATGTATTTTTTAATGGAATGGGAAGATCTCTCCTATCCATTAATACACCTGTGTGACCTGCTTAAGTCACATGGAAGCCTAAGTCACCTGAGTTACACCATGTGAAGCCTGTGGTGGGAGGAGCTTGCTGAAAGGATGAAGCAGGAAGAGGCAGAGCTGGAGCACAGCTGAGAGGAAGCCGGTCAGACTAGTCAGAGCTGGGAAGGACAGAGGAAACAGGCAGCTGGCTGTGAGTGAGAGAAGGGAATTTTGCTTGAGGTTGTTTGTTTGTGGAGAAGGCCTGATAATGTGTAGACTTCTTGGTTATTATGATGGATTTCTTTGTGGCTATGATGGATTTGGCTTTCTGGTGTTTGCATAAATGTTTTGGTTCTGTCTTCCATGTGGAGAGTCGGTTGTATTTTGTGATTCAGAACTGTACTGGCATATTCATAGCCCCCATAGGTGCTGTGAATATTGCATTGGTGCTACACCACATGGCCCTGCATGGGAATTTTATTCTTTCTTATTTCCTGAGATAGCTTTGTTCAAAGCACCTCCAGAGAAAGCCAAGGCATAGAGGAACTTAATACATGAGACATATATCTTTTTTCTAGAACGGGTTGCAAAAACTCCAAATGAGTAGTATGTCTCTATCATTGGTAGCTTGGTGGATAGAATGCTGGACCTGGTGTCAGGGAGGCTTATCTTTATGAGTTTTAATCTGGCCTCAGACACTTCTTAGCTATATGCATCTGGGCAAGTCACTTTACCCTATTTGCCTCAACTGTAAAATGAGCTAGAGAGGGAAATGGCAAACCACTCCAGTATCTCTGCCAAGAAAATGCCAAATGGGGTTGCAAAAAGTTAGACATGCCTGAAACGACTGAACAAAATCATTGGTGTTCATGATGCGAACCAGGCATTTCAAGTTTGGTCCTAGAAGCTGGGTCAGTGGTTTAGGAGGTATTTCTAAGAATAGAGTTTTTGGATTCAGGGTTCTGGTCCTGACCATCTTGTTCAATGGTCTTCAAAGGGGGAATTGTGACCTGGGTTCAATATGTGTGATCAGTCTGTCAGAGGGTGAGACAATGGGTACCATCTCATCTTCTTCTCTGTAGCAAATTATTGGGCTTGTATTTAACTCAACCACACCTACACTTAGACTCCAATGATCCTGCTCTTTTCCTTTTATGGTGTCAGCTTCCATCTTCCTCCCTTATGAGTCAAGCATAGACCCCTAAATACTACCTGAACATACACAGCAACCTACCCAGGCTGTCCCTCCAAGCATACCCACCTTCTAACCTCCAGATCACCATCTGACTGCAGCAGATGCCTCTCAGAAGATGGACTCCATGCTTCTGGGATGTGATCAAAAAAGAAAGAACCTGCCCCCTCCTCCATTTTCCTTTTTATTGGACAAAGTGATTTTTGTGAGGCAGGAGGATCATGGATGAGTTATCTGCATTTCTAATCTCTTTATTATATTTTTTCCCCAAAGTCATTTCCTCTTCCTAATTTTCCTATTATCATTTTGAGAATACCTCCATCCTTATAGTTACCCACGTTCATGATCTCAGAGTCATCTTCAGCACCTCACTTATATCCTATTGATTGCCAAATGTTGCAAGTTTTACCACCACAAGGTCTCTCAAATCTCTTCCCCTCTTCTCTATTCACACAGCCACACCCAAGTTCATATTCTCATCACCTATTGTCCAAACCATTGGTGCCTTTTAATTTGTCTCCTACTTCAAACATCTCCCCATTCCAGTAGTCAGGGCAAGAGGTGATTAGGCCCTGAACTGGAGAGGGGACTGTGTGAATAGAGAGAACGTTTTTTTGCTTTTTTCATCCTTCACACCTATTAGTAAAAAAAAAAAAAGCACCCCCCATATTCATCCTTTGTGATAATTATATGCATATATCACCATCTAAATTATAGCAATTATAAAACTTTCATAAAAATAAAGTTTAAAAATATGAGATAATGATAAAATAATATTTGATCAAGGAGGGAGGAGCCAAGATGGTGGAGTAGAAAGATTCACATATGCTAGCTCTGAACCCACAGCCCATAAATTACCTGTAAAAAGAACTCCCAACAAATTCTAGAGCAGTGGAAGCCACACATCAATGGAGTGGAGGAGATTTCTGTTCTAGAGAGCCCTGAAAAACCGACCCCAAAGGTCCGTTGCACACCGAACCCAGAATGGAGCCCAGTCCTGCCTTGGCCCCGCAGCACTGAGAAGAGCAGATCCGAGCAGGCGTCAGGGACGGAATCTCTGGCGGCCATGAAGGTCCCTCCACCCACAGGCGCTACAGGTCAGTGACAGACCCTATCTGGCCAGCCAAGAAGGGAGTGGGGTGTCTCTATAACTAAGGCCCCCTCGGGAGGAAGCAGTAGGGGAAGCAGCGGCCAGGGGCTCCCAAAGCAGAAAGGAGTTCAGATCCATTGTTAAAGATCTCCGCATAAACCCCCTGAGGGAACTGAGCCTGGGCGTGGGCCCTGCCCCCACCTGAGCACCTGACTTTAATCCCACTGAATAGCAGCCCCAACCCCGCTGAAAGGCCTGAGGCTGGGAAGCAGCATTTGAATCTCAGACCCCAAGCACTAGTGAGGCGGGGGTGGAGAGGAATCTCAGAAGTCAAGTAACTGGCAGGGAAAATGCCCAGAAAAGGGAAAAAAAATAAGACCATAGAAGGTTACTTTCTTGGGGAACAGATATTTCCTCCTTTCCTTTCTGATGAGGAAAAACAATGCTTACCATCAGGTAAGGACATAGAAGTCAAGGCCTCTGTATCCCAAACATCTGGAATAGATATCCAATGGGCTCAAGCCATGGAAGAGCTCAAAAAGGATTTTGAAAATAAGTTAGACAGGTGGAGGAAAAACTGGGAAGAGAAATGAGAGAGATGCAAGAAAAGCAGAAAAAACGGGTCAATACCTTGCTGAAGGAGACCCAAAAAAATGCTGAAGAAAATAATACCTTGAAAAATAGGCTAACTCATTTGGAAAAAGAGGTTCAAAAAGCCAATGAGGAGAAGGCTTTCAAAAGCAGAATTAGTCAAATGGAAAAGGAGGTTCAAAAGCTCACTGAAGAAAATAGTTCTCTCAAAATTAGAATGGAACAGATGGAGTCTAATGACTTTCTGAGAAACCAAGAAATCACAAAACAAAACCAAAAGAATGAAAAAATGGAAGAGAATGTGAAATATCTCATTGGAAAAACAACTGACCTGGAAAATAGATCCAGGAGAGGCAATTTAAAAATTATGGGACTACCTGAAAGCCATGATCAAAAACAGACTCTAGACATCATCTTTCATGAAATTATCAAGGAAAACTGCCCTGATATTCTAGAACCAGAGGGCAAAATAAGTGTTCAAGGAATCCACTGATCACCACCTGAAAGAGATCCAAAAAGAGAAACTCCTAGGAACATTGTGGCCAAATTCCAGAATTCCCAGGTCAAGGAGAAAATATTACAAGCAGCTAGAAAGAAACAATTCCAGTATTGTGGAAATACCATCAGGATAACACAAGATCTAGCAGCTTCTACATTAAGGGATCGAAGGGTGTGGAATAGGATATTCCAGAAGTCAAAGGAACTAGGACTCAAACCAAGAATCACCTACCCAGCAACACTGAGTATAATACTACAGGGGAAGAAATGATCTTTCAATGAAATAGAGGACTTTCAAGCATTCTTGATGAAAAGACCAGAGCTGAAAAGAAAATTTGACTTTCAAACCCAAGAATGAGAAGAAGCATGAAAAAGGAAACAGCAAAGAGAAGTCATAAGGGACTGACCAAAGTTGAACTGTTTACATTCCTACATGGAAAGACAATATTTGTATCTCTTGAAACTTTTCAGTATCTGGGTAGTTGATGGGATTACACACACACACACACACACACAGATGCACACGTGTGTGCACACACACATACACATGCACACAGAGAGAGAGAGAGCACAGAGTGAATTGAATAGGATGGGATCATATCTTAAAATATTAAGGTAAATGGTGAGAGAGAAATATCTTGGGAGGAGAGAGGGTGAAATGAAATGGGGCAAATTATTTCTCATAAAAGAGGCAAGCAGGAGACTTTTTAGTGGAGGAAAAAAGAGGAAAGCTGAGATAAAAACATGAAGTTTACTCTCATCACATTCGACTAAAGGAAGGAATAAAATGCACACTCATTTTGATATGAAAACCTATCTTACAATACAGGAAAGTGGGGGAGAAGGGCATAAGTAGGGTGGGGGGAATGACGAAAGGGAGGGCAATGGGAGGAGGGAGCAATTTGAAGTCAACACTTGGGGAGGGACAGGATCAAAAGAGAGAATAGAAACAATGGAGGGCAGGATAGGATGGAGGGAAATATAGTTAGTCTTACACAACACGACTATTATGGAAATCATTTGCACAACTACACAGATATGGCCTATGTTGATTTGCCTGCCCTCCCAAAGGGAATAGGTGGGGAGGGAGGGATGGGGAGAAGTTGGAACTCAAAGCTTTAGGAACAACTGTTGAGTATTGTTGTCGCTACTAGGAAATAAGAAATACAGGTAATGGGGAATAGAAAGTCATCTGGCCCTACAGGACAAAAGAGAAGATGGGGACAAGGGAAGGGAGGGAGGATAGAAGAGAGGGCAGATTGGTGACAGAAGAAATTAGAATGCTCGGTGTATTGGGGTGGAGGTAGGGGAGAAAAGGGGAGAAAATTTGAAACCCAAAATTTTATAAAAATGAATGTAAAAAGTTTAATGAATAAATTTATAAAAAAACCCACAAAAAATTAGTATTTGATCCTTGAATCAAGAACGAGCTGATGGAACTGCCAAAGTGATTTTCCTTAAATATAGGTCTAAGTATCTTATTCTTCCTTACTAGAAAAGTTCTAGGAAGGAAAAAAAAAAGCATTTGTTAAGCACCTGTTATGTGTCAGCTACTGCGCTCAATTGCTTTACAAATACTTTATCATCTGATCCTCACGACAGCCTTGGGAGGCAGATGCCATTATTATTGTCCTCATTTTACAGTTAGAAAAATTGAAGCAAAAGGCCTTGCCCGGAGTCATATAGCTAAGAAGTATCAAAGGCCACGGCTGAACTGAGGTCTTTCTGACTCTAGTCTCATCATTCATCCACCGCACCACCTATCTGCCTGTAGTGCTATCCTTGTTAATGTTCTTTTCCTCGGAAAATACTTTGTATAGAGTTAATTTTTATTTACACATATGACAGGTGTGCCTTAGAAGGGGATGAGGCATTAATCCCACCCATTTAGCTGAAGTTGTTGGAGGGAAATCTGAAAAAAAGTCGAAAGCAACAGGCAATTTAAAAGATGGACTGAACTAAATATGAGGGTGAGATATGGAAAAGTGGTGCCTGGCTACAGGACTGTTTTGGCTGGTGCTGAAAGAACCATGCAGTTTATGCACCATCGAAGCAACTCCCTTCCTTCTTACTTACAAATGTGAAAGGTGCAGAGACATAAGTAAATGAGTGCTTGAGATAAAAGAGTTGTAGGACAGAGGAATGGAGTTGGGTTGTCTGGACAAGGGAACCAGTGCCCGTAAAGGAAAATGATTCGTCCTGAATTCCTGAGTGACTTCTACTATCTTAATACTGATGCCTCAAAGGCTTCATTATAAGTAGAAAACTCTCAAGATGAATGCCTAACTAACTCCCTGGGGAATTTCTCAAATTAGAAGTGCTAGGATCTTTGGGAAGAGTAATTCCATCTACCTTGATCCCTTTAACTGGATGTCTAAGTCAGAGGCAAGACTAGATAAAAAGTTAAATTAGCACCCACTGATGGCTAGTCCTTAAGTGGATAAGAGACACACAAAGGGAGATACACTTACATATACATATATATGTGTGTAGATATCTATGTATCTATTCATGTAAAGGGAACTTCCAGTAAATAAAATCCTTCTAGAAATGCAGACTAATAAATAAACAACAGGCATCGGTTAAGCACTTAGTTTGTGCTAGGCACTGTACTAAGCAATGGACATAGTCCTGCAACTGGAGACAGGAAGACTCCTCTTCCTGAGTTCAAATGTGGCCTCAGATGCTAGCTTTGTGACCCTGGGCAAGTCACTTAACCCTATTTACCTCAGTTTCCTTATCTGTAATATGAGCTGGAGAAGGAAATGGCAAACCACTCCAGTATGAGGTCACGTAGAGTCAGACAGGCAACAACAAAATGACATCACCAAAGCAAAAGGAGCCTATCAGGGGAAGCTACTTAACCACTTTCCTTATTTGGGATGTTAGGTGATTTGGGGGAGAATGTGTTAACCTTGGGGGGGGGTCTCAGGAATTTGCAAAGATAAGGAAGTTTGTTCCAGGGGGTGACACATTTCTCTGAGGTTAGCCTTACCAGGCTATCCTAAAGGGGCAGCACATCTCAAAGGTAGTGGAAACCTCTTTCAAGATAGAAATCAGTAAGGCTTATCCCATTCTTGTCAGCCTGAAGGTCTCTATTATACAACTCCTTCACTTTTACTGCTACAATTACTTTTTTAGGGAGAATATGTTTCCTTGGAACCACCTGTGTCTTCAAGAGCAACTTGGAAGACAGCATTTGAGTTTTTAGATTGCTTGCTTCAAGTGAGGTTGGCTTTGGAGTCAGAATTACATGGTTGTTGAGAGAAGATGCCTTCATTGTGCATTGATGTATTTGTGTTTTATTTAAAAAAATTATACTTAAAGTTTGTTTTTGTTGTGCTTAGGCTAACACTGAGATTTCATTGGTATAGGGAACTTCCAGTAAATAAACTCCTAGAAATGCTGACTAATCAAATAGACAATAGGTATTGGTTAACCATTTAATTTGTTCTAGGCACTATGCTTAGGTACTGGAGATACAAAGAAAAAGTCCTCCAAGAGCTTATGTTCTCGACTATGTGGATACAAGATAATATAGTGTGATGGAAGGTACTCTATAAGTGCAAGGCTCTACCACCTGTGGGATAGGATATGCCTTCTGCAGGAAGTAGTACTTAAACGGAGTCTTAAAGGAAGCCAACGATTCTTAGAATCAGAGGTAATGTTCAATGGGCATTCGGTAATGTGGGATTGGAACTCAGGAGAGAGAGATGGATAATATGTCAGTGAATTATATATTTTGGGGTAAGAAGGGCTCTCCTGATGCCACAATTAGGTAGGTATCCACCCCAACTCTTTCTGTTATTGAAGCCAGCCATAATGTCAAGACTATGTTATCATATGAAGAATTAAATCTTAACATTTCCTTCACTTATAATACTAAACTTCTTTAAGTAAACAGCTTTATCTTTGAGTCAACTGTAATATGCCTGACCAGATCAATGTGAAACTTAGAAGAAAATCAATTGTTTTAAATATAGTAACTAGAGTTTCTATAAATGCTAAGTAAAACTTTAATTATATCTTTAATTTGTAGTTTCATTGCAAAGGAATATAGAATAGGTAATCTCTCTTCAAAAAATAATGAAATCTGAAAAGAGAGAATCCTGATTATTTTTTTTTGACAAAGGTCCCCATTTCTCATATTCAATGATAGATATTCCTTTATCTTCACACTATTGTTCATTTCCATTCTTTCACGTCTTCCCCCAGCCACCATATCTTGTGTCTTTCAGAACAGCCACTCAAGCCCCCATTCCTTAGACTTAGGGTCCAGGGACTAATGTCTAATAAATTGTCCCTTTGGGATCCATAAGAAAGAACAACAAAGCTATTCTAAAGTTCCCTGGACCATACACAGGGAAATATTGCTATAATGGATGAATCCAGAAATGGTTCAGGGGCCTATATCCCTTATTATTATTGCTGCTGATGCTACTACTAGCTAATATTTATATAGCACTTAGTTTAAAAAGTACTTCACATATTTTATCTAATTTGAGCTTTACAACAATGCTTTGAAGTTACTATTTTACCTGTGATGGAATTAAGGCTCAAAGAGATTGAGCAGTTTCCCATGGTCATGGAACTAGTAAATGGCAGGCCTGGGACTCCAACCAAGGTCTTCTTATTCTAAATGCAATGCTTTTTTCATTATACAATACTGCCTCTTCTCAGCTCTCCAACTGTATTCTCAAATTTGAATTTCTTCAGCCATTATTTTCTTCATCAAAGTTCAAGTCTATGAGATGGAAGGCCATGAAGTAGCTGTCCAAAGTACCATTTTTCAGGGATGTGTACTAAAGCTAGAGTCCAGAATTATTTCAATACTCTCTTGTGAGGGTGGATCTCTGGGTCTTCCCATTGTTTTGTAATAACTGTCCCACACTGTGTTGCTCTTTCCCTCTAACTCTATGAACACAAGTGAAGCAGTACATCCCTTTCCTTCACTAGGGCTTGGCTCTTTCTCTCAAACTACTTCTCACTCTTTGGTTCTCCTCCTTTTCTTTTCTCCTTTCCTTTTCTAAGCCAACCTTCTAAAAATTAGACCCCTTCCCCCATACTTAAAACTTTCCACCCAGAGTTCATGAAGTCTAAAATTCCTTTATCTGATCACAATCTTTTATCATTCTATCTTTCCCTCTGCTTTAAGGATTGACTATTCTACTGCTGACAGTGGCTATTCCAAACTATCCCTCCTCAGATCTTCAAGGGCACTCCTTTCCTGCATGGAGTCAGGAAGACTGATCTTCCTGAGTTCAAATTTGGTCTCAGACACTTACTATCTATGTGACCCTGAGCAAGTCACTTAACCCTATTTGCCTCAGTTTCCTCATCTATAAAATGAGGTAGAGAAGGGAATGGCAAACCATTCCAATAATTTTGCCAAGAAGACCATGAGTGGGGTCACAGAGAGTTGGAGACACCAAATGACATTTCCCCTATTAGATTGTGAGCTCCTTGAGGACAAAGACTGTTTTCGCCTTTCTTTGTGCCTCCTGACCTTAGCACAGGACCTGATACAGAGTAAGCATTTAATAAATACTTTTTTGACTTAACTTCTCAGCCTTCTCTAACCTTCATCAAGCCATACAGGAACTGTTCTCCTGGACCTCCTTCTCTGCCATCAACTCATTTCCCTCAAGTGTTTAGTAGTATGAGCTTGAGATAGAGGAATTAGTAATCTCTTCCAAATGACTGATTTGTCCAAATGACTCCTTCATTTAGAAATCACATATGAATTTCAGATGAGCCAATCAGCTGCACTTATTTATTGTACTGTAAATAAGTAATGTACCATGAATACTGATTTATGATATCTAAATTCAGCTTCATAGCCCTATCCCCATGGAATTCTATTCAATATATGTTGATTACAATTCCAAGCTGATGCAAAAGTACATTTTCTTCTAACACTTTCAATAAAACAAGTTCATCCTTTGCAAAGCATCATGATTTATTTTGAATTATTAGACTATAAAAGCCTATAGGCCAAGCATTTATTTAGAAATATTAGGAAAGCAGAGCAAATGAGATTGTGTTGTGGTGGAAAGATAAGAATTTATAGCCAAGTGAGGGTGTGTGTCAAGGGGTCTGTAGGCAGAACTGCATTAGTAATTAGTCTGATTTCTCAGGCACAAGGAAAGCTAATTGTCTGTGATCCATTTTGAGATAAGTGTAGACTGTTAAAACTTCTCATCCATTGAAAAATATCTAATAATTCCCTGCTGCGTCTGAATTCTTTCCATTAACTAACTGCTCAAACTTGGATCAACAAGTTAAATGTATATTTACATTTATATTTTTGTCTTTATTTTTATTTGTTCTCTCCCCCTCCTTCCTTTCCTCTCCCTGGAATTTCTAAGTGCCTAATCTTTCTCTTTTAGAATTTTCAGTATTTTCTCTGTACAGGGATCAGAATCAAAGCATGTTCTACCTCTCTGACCTGCAAGTTCTTGATCATAGTAATCATATTTCTGAGTAAATTAAACCTTAGGGTGCTCTTCAGTCTTACCATGTGTAATCTATCAATCTTCATTTTACTAATACTTGGTTTCAAGGTTTCTTGGTACTTTGCTTTTGATTTCCTCATATATGGCATATTTTTTATTTCATCATGTTTTCCTGGGAAGCAAGTGATTCTTAGATCATGTCTAAAATATTTCAGGTCTTAGGCATTATTTTCCAGATTGATTGTTTTCTATTTTAGCATTCTTGTGTGTTTTTCCAATTTTGCCACTTTCTAACTTTTCTCTAGCATTTCTTGTTGTATCATTGAATTTTTTTTTCTTTGTCTCCTTCATTTTCACTTTCTTTCCACCAGGGTATCTGCTGTTTAGCTAAACTCCTTCAACTTCTTAGTCTTTGATATTTCTTCTTAAGAACTCTAATTTCATTCTATTTCTATTGTTCTTTTTTAATTGAAATTTTCAATTAAAAATCTATTTTCTTTCTAACTTTTCAATAAGAAAACAAAAACATTTGTAACAAATATACATATCCAAGTAAAGCAAATTCCCTCATTGACCATGTCTAAAAAATATCTTTTTATCTGCACCCTGATTTCATCCTCTTTGTCAGGAGTTGAGTAGTATGTTTCATCATGGATCCTCTGGGATTGTGGTTACTCATTGCCTTGATCAAAGTCCTTAAATTTTCCCAAAGTTGTTTGTTTTTACAGCTTTTGTGTAAATTGTTCTCTTGGTTCTGCCTCCTCTACTTAGCCTCAGTTCATACAAATCTTTCCAATTTTCTCAAAAATTATCTCCTTGAACACTTCTTATAGCACAGTAGTGTTTTACTACCATTCTTTATTTCTTCTTTCAATTCTTTTTATTACATCTTTAAACCTCTCTTGAGGGAGTTCTTTGATTGTTCCACTCTCTTTTCTGAGGTTCTAGTTGTTATTTCAGAATTATTCTCTTCTGTTTTCTCCTGGAATTCTCTTATATCATAGTATTTTTTTCTTATATTAAGAGCTTTACTTGCTCATTTCCTCATTCATTCTTTTTGAACTGGAAATTTCTTTCCTTTTTACTGTTTTAGAAGTTGTTGGTTCTTCCCCTCCCCCAGTTTATTTGCACCTTTCTAACTTTTTGAAGTGATGAAGGCACGGTATGCTTATTTACTCATCTTTTTGGAAGTCCTCTTTTATTAGCCTTTCCCTGAACTTTTGAACTGTTTACTAACTGATCTCTCCATGTCTAGTTTTTCAGTGTTTCCATCCTTTACACAGTTGTTAAGATAATTTTTCTAAGGTATTTGTCTGAACACGTCATTCCTGCCTAAAAACCTTATTCTTCCCATTGTCCACTAAAATGTGAATTCTTTATCTTAATACTCGAAGTTCCTACAGTTTGGCTCCAATCTGCCTTTCGAATTTAATTTCACATTACTTCCATCCGTATACTCTACATGTTATTTCATTTCATTCTGAACTCTCCTACCTTCTGGAATTTGAATAAACCATTCCTCATTCTTAGAAGAGATTCCATCCTTATTTCTACCTGTTGAAATTTACAAAGGATTTCACATATATCTTTCATCAGAGCCTCACCACAACTCTATCAGGGCTGACACTAAGATATTATTATCAACATTCACAAACAGGAGAACTGAGACTGAGATGAATTAAATGCCAGGGTCACACACTATCCCAGGCAGGATTTGAACCCAGGTCTTCCTGACTCCAAGTCCAGAATGTCATGACAATATGCTGGGCTATAAATAAAGAAAAAAAAACACCAAGTCAGATTTTGGTAATTCTTCCTAGAGGGAGAGCCTGAGAATGTCCTTACCCTCCATGAGGGCCTAAGGAGCAATTGTTCTCCAAAGAGGCCTCTATCTAAGTCACATCTTCTCTTATACAAAAATTATTTTTTTTAAAGCTGAAGTTTTTTATAGGTAACTTTTAGGGTTCACTATGGGAATTCAGAGAAAGTTTGACTTGAGTCAAACAGCCCCTTTGACCCTCAGTTTTCTTATCTGTGAAATAAGGGTATTGGACTATCTAAGATTCCTTTCCACTCTAACATTTTTTTTTATTCTCTGAGATATGATTCATGACTTCTTCAAAGGACTTATACTTTTCTCTGGCACTGCTGTTTTATATAGATCAATTTTTAGGTTACTTCCCCCTTAGTTCATAGGATTTCCCTTCATTGCGCGACATAGTTGACATGGCATTTTATCCTTATTATGCTACTTTACCACTCACAAAACACTCACCCCAGGTCCCCGTTAAGCAAGGATCTACGTTTCTGTTATAGACTTTCAGTGTGGCCCTGAAAAATATACCAGTTTTGCTCAGTTCAGATGAGGGAATTATAAATGAGGGTTGGTCACATGGACTGAGGAACATCTGGAATCCCAGTTACTGGGGAGGCTGAAGCTGGTTGATTACTTGAGGTCAGGAGCCCTGAGTTGCAATGGACTATGCCAATCAGGTGTACAGATTAAGTATTACATTAATATATGAAGACCCCAGGAGGGGTTTGGGATGGGGATGACTAGGTTGCCTAAGTAGGGATGATCAGTTCCTCAGGAAATGGAGAAGATCAAAAATCCTTTGCCTATAAGTAATGCCATCAGACTTGTGATTAGTCCTACATATCCAGATTGGGTGAGATGGGGAAAGAAAGAAAGAAAGAAAGAAAGAAAGAAAGAAAGAAAGAAAGAAAGAAAGAAAGAAAGAAAGAAAGAAAGAAAGAAAGAAAGAAAGAAAGAAAGAAAGAAAGAAAGAAAGAAAGAAAGAAAGAAAGAAAGAAAGAAAGAAAGAAAAGAAAGAAAGAAAGAAAGGAAAGAAGGAAGGAGGGAAGGAAGAAGGAGAAAAGAAGACGGAAGGAAGGAAAGAAACAAAAAAGGACATGATTATGTGAATGTGATGGAAATACCATATGCTTTAATATAGGATTGAATTTGACAGATAAATGAAAAATATACAAAAGGGTTTATCCTTCTGCACAAGTTCTTGTCTGGAAAGCTGACTTAAGCAAAGAGTGAAGCAAGCTGAGTTTGTTTTCTTTCCCTGTGCCACCAGGACTATATACTTTATTTTGATGTTCCTCTTAGAAGTTCAGTACTTTCTAGTCCCCACTGTGATAATAGCTCTCTGAGTGTTGTGGCAGCCCAGGTTCCGAGCTGTCTCCTACCTCCTCCCCTTTAATGACGCTCCCTGATTCTGTAACTCAAAGGGACATTTTTGCATTTATACCCTTGGCATCCAGCATAGTGCCTGGCATGCCACAGGCACTTGTTGGCTGACTGACCCTCAGCTAACAGTGGAGGTGACTCTGGGGGATTCTGAGATAGTTTGAAGGCCAGTGGAAGGGATATTTGGGGCCAGGTGAACCTCTTCAGGTCCCTTCAATCACATCTCTTTGTCTACATTGGGAGGCAGGGGGCAGTGTGGGGCATTAGATTTGAAGACGTTTGAGTTAGAAACTTGGCTCTTCTATTGATGACCTTTATGTACTCGAACAAGTCACTTAATCTCTGGCTTATTCACCTGTAAAATGAAGACTTTCCTATCCTTCATCCCCATTCCCTAAACCCAGTACTATAGCTATCTACCCCAAGCTATTATGTATTTAACTCCTTTGTATTATATTTGTTTTAAGTCATTTTACATTTATGCTGTAGATTTTTATATATGTACTCCCTCCTTAGAATATAAGCTCCTAGTGAGTAGGATTTATTTTCATTTTTGATTCTTGTGTCAAAATGTGCCTGAAATAATACTCACCAAATAAGAGGTGTTTAATAAGTATCTCTTTATTGATTGAGGTGAAGATGATCTCTGTGGCCCCTTCTATTTCTAAATTCATGGTCCTATGAATGGGCAGTTTGGTCACTACCTGACTACAGAAGGCCACTGACAAGCCAGGTCCCCTTTACCTAATGGAATATTCCAAACACAGACAAGTTTGAAGTATTTTCTAGCACATACAAAACGTTCCATTAGCTAGTCTTCTTCCACTTGGTACTTGGGTAGCAAAATGATGAATATCAATAACAAATTTGGTATTCTTTTCTGTTAACCTGACCTAAAGTCATATTTGTTCTGGCTGAGTAGGTTAGTGCCTCTTTCAGAGGCAGGAGGAGTCTGATTTCTGATGCTGGTGCCTTTATCTTCAGGTGGGACAGAATCTTCTCCTAGGTAAGTATATGTGGTGAGATAGGATCTTGAGGCCCTGACACTGGCTAAGAAGCAAAGGATGACAATGAAGCACAGAAAAGGGAGAGAGAACAATGAAATGACGAATAAAGAGAAACATGGTAAGAATTACATGAACTGATGTAGAGTGAAGTAATTGGGGCAGCTAGTGGATAAAGCCCTAGACCTGGAGTCAGGAAGACCCAAGTTTAAATTTGGCCTCAGACATTTACTAGCTGTGTGACCCTGGGCAAATCACTTACCCCTGTTTGCCTCAGTTTCCTTAGCTGTAAAATGAGCTGGAGAAGGAAATGACAAGCCACCCCAGTATCTTTGCTAAGAAAACCCCAAGTGGTCTCCCAAGGGACTTGACTGAAAGGATGGCACAACAAAAGAGTGAAATGGCACTAAGACAACAGTGTGCACAATACCACAATGTGAGTGAAAAGAAAAACCTCACACGCGTGCACGCACACACACACACACGTGCGCGCGAATCAAAAGTGAATACTGGAGAATTATAAAGAATCAGCATATGCCAAAGAAGAAAGATGAGAAGGCTCTTTTGCAGAGGTAGAAGCTCTATGGTATGGAACATTCCACGTATGTTTCAGACTTTTTAAATACATTGATCAGTTCTGTTGTCTTTTGTTCTCTTCTTTCTCTTTTTTCTTAAAAAAATGCCCTTTGTTATAAGGAATGGTTCTCTGGGATTTTAAGTGGGAGGGATACTGGGAAAAAATTTTTTAATGTAAAAATTAATATCAATAATTTTTTCAAGTGAAAAAGGTAGAGGCAGGGAGAAGAAATGCTAATTAAGAGTTATATTGTCCATAGGAAAAAGAAAGGGAAAACCTGACACATGTCCAAGAAGGAGGAAAAGAGGGAGGGAAGAGAAGAGAGACTTCATAGTTCATAAAGTTCCATCAGGGTAGTTCCCATCCCAGACCGAGGACAAAACATCTGTCTACCTGGCCATGATGGAGGAGGCATAAAATCAGTCAGGCCTGAAGGTTCGAAGTCACTCTTTTTTAGTGGTACTGGTCAGCAGAAGCCATCTGCCCTGGAGTCAGCTGAGAAAGGTGATCGGGCCACATGGAATATTAGACTTGAAATGCCATCAGGGGCAAAGACAGAAGCTGCTGCCAAGGTAAAAAGGCCATGTAAAAAAACAGAACTGTGAAGGAATGAGGAGGGGGTTGCTGCTCAGCTTCCTCAGTCTCTAGGAGAAATAACAGAGGGTGAAAAGGGACTGAACAGGGCTGTGTTCTCTCCCAAGAAGAGTTAGTTCCTTTATAGACAGAAAAATTCTAACTAAGGTCCACAGGTGCCAAGTTTTTATCCAAGATCTTATATTCAAGAAAGTAAGCAAGAAAACAAAGCACAGTCTCCTCTATTAATGTATTCTTTGTGAAAAAAACAACGAAAGATTTCAGACAGGCAGCTTGGTCTCTCTGGGTCTCCAAAGAAAGACTGCTCTGAAACAGTTTGTGGTTTTCATTGCCAATGCTTCAAGACAGACAGAATTAGAATTAGTAGAGTTAATTCACTAGCTGAGAACAATGCTGAAAATTCTGTGTATTGGTGCCTGGGAGACACGGACTACTGACTCAGGGGAATTAGAATGAGTCTAGGAGGAATGGAAAAATCTCAATATTAGAGAAAAGAAAGAGCAAGTCTGCCCTGATCATAATGGCAACTGACACTATAGCATTCTAAGGTTGAAGAAGTGCTTCACACATGCTCTCTCATTTGGTTCTCAAAATAAGCCCATGACCTAATGATTACAAGTCTATATCCCAGATTACAGATGAGGAAAAGGAGATTTAAGGAGGTTGAATCTTGCTTGTAGTCATATAGCTAATAAGTGCGAGGGGAGAAATTCAACCCTAGCTTTTTCTTGACTTCAAGGCCAGTATTCTTTGCAATATAACATATAGTAGAAGGATAGGAAAATCTTTATTTTTCTAACCCCAAGAAAACTTATAGCACTCTGTAAATATTATAGATTCCATGGGAAAAAGCCAAAAAAGTTTCAAAGGTAACACTCCATCAAAAATTAAAATACCAGCCAATCATTAATGAATATTATTCACTGTTGATCAGGTGGCGGGAGCGTGACTCTTGTTTCTAGAAACATGGAAGCATGACTGGATTATTGGTCCAAATTTTGCTTCTGGTAGGGGTGTGACCTTGGGAAAATTGCTGTGCTAGTCATTTCTGGAATGTTAATCCAACGTTTGCCTACTATGTGCAAGGTGCCATGCCAGGTGCTGAAGATTCAAAAACAGGAATGAAAACTACTCCCTAAGCTTAGGGAACTTACATTTTATACTGTGTGTGGCGGGGGGAGGCGGATGGGAAGGGAGATACAACAGGTAAAGAGATCAGTACATGCATGGTGATTTGAGGTGCACATGTGGAGAGCCGGATCAATCGACCAACGAGTATTTACTAAACACAATGGGTCAGGACCTGTGCCAACTGCCCAGTGTTAGATTAGGGTCAGATCCTGAACCCAAGGAGCTTATGTTCTCAAGAGACAGCTCTCTGTCTCTGTCTCTCTGTCTCTCTCTTACGTACACACACACACACACACACACACACACATATTATGATGAGAGAATCTTTGTTTCAGGCTTCTTATCTCCACTGTGCTCAAAACAAAACTAAAACCAAACCCTCTGTCCCAGACTCTGTCTTGAGCTTTCTGATTTTGTTTGCTCAAAGCAGGTAGGTCACATCTTCTGCTGACGTCTGCAAAATCAAATTTGGGACATACACTACAGCTCCAATTTTGGCTGGTTACTTCCTAGACCTTCCTTGCTGCACACATCCTTACCTTCTCCTTCTTTTCTTTGTTTCCTGTTGTGTATACTTTTATTTCCCCCTCCATTGAAACTGCTCTCTCCAAAGTTACTAAACATCTCTCAGCTGTCAAATCCAGTGACGGTTTTTCATTCCTCATTCTTCTTGACCTCTGCAACCTTTGACACTGTTGACCACTTTCTCCTCCTTGATACTCTCCCTTATTTTTAGGTTTTTAGGATACCACTCCCTCCTGATTTTCCTTCTGCCTATTTAACTGTTCCTTCTCTCTCTCCTTTCCTGCAACTTTTCCCTGATCACACCCTTTAACTATAGGCATCCCTTAGGGTTCCATCCTGGAGTCTCTTTTTCTCTTCCTCTGTACTACTTCACTTTGCATTCTCATAAGTTCCCATGGATTTAATTATCATCTCTCTGCAGCTGATTCTCAAATCTGCCTTTCCTGCCCTGAGCTCTCTGCTTATCTCTGATCTTGTACCTCCAAATGCCTTCCAAACATCTTGAATAGGATGTCTTAAACTCAATATGTTCCCAAACAGAACTCATTATATTTACCCTTAAATTCTCCTCCCTTCCCCTTCCTATCTTTCTGTTTATTGTAGAGGGCAACACTATCCTCCCAGTTTCTCAGGCTCACAAACCAGGAGCCATCCTGGATGCCTCACTGTCTCTTGCTCCCATATCCAAGCTGTTACCAAGGCCTATCAATTTCACCTTTGCAACATCTCTTATATGCACCCTTCTGTCTTCTAACACTACCTCTACTCCAATGCTTGCCCTTAGTCACACTTGGAATATTGTTGCCCGTTACCTGTTATTATTATAGCCTGTTTGTGGGTCTGCCCATCTCAAGTCTTTCCAAACTCCAATCCATTCCCACCTTTTCAGCAATTAAAACCATTGGAAATTCATATGCATATTAAAAATGAAACTCATAACAGCACAGAAGTTCTGGGAAGTGGTTTTCTTCTTTGTAGAAATACAATGGCAAGACAATGCTTTTGTCCTGACTTCCAGGTAAGAAAAGGGATGGACAAGGGCAGTACTGCTCTGAATACTATTCCTTTGAATAAAGATGTGAGAAAGTTGGATATCTTGAGGTTCCTCCATTGGAGCATTGCTCCCATCTGAAATGAAAACCCTGTGAAATGAGATATTTTTCATATGTTGATGCCCCAAGGCAGAGAGCAATGGGTACTCAGTTCTGCTAGTGGTTCCTTGGAGAAAATGATGATGAATGTTGGGAGTTTCTCCTTCTGCTTGGGCAGCTTTTTTGCTGACTAGCATGATTAATGGTAAGCCTTTCCCCTAAGATATTTCAATTCTTTAGTGATTCATGTCATTGATTATGGTTTTTTCTAGCTTGGTAGGAAGGTGCTCTCCCTACAGCTTTCATCTTACCTCTCCTCACATTGTATAAATCAACACTGTGCTATTAGAATTACAAATGCAAAAACGGTGATGGTATTTTGATCTAAGTGTTTCCAGGACTCTGCCTTCTTTGCTTTTTGTCCTTTTCTGTCTCTTTAAAAAAAATCATCTATGTTTAGAATATACCTTTAAGTGGTGATGGTGGAAGTCAGTCAGAAAGTAGGAATCTCAGGCAGATGAAATTCCATCAGTGAAGAAAATATTTTAAGACAGGTAGACCTTTTGGGGTTTTTCAAATCACACTCCCTGTTTCACTACATGTAGGTTTAACACTGCCAGTGTCAATATAAAAAGGTATCAGAAATTCAGAAGGCCAAAGGAAAGTGGCACTTCCTTGTCCTAAAAAGGTTCCAGTCAGGGAGACAGATAACTGTAACCAGCATGGGATGAACCAGACTTTGTTCCAGGTGCTAACATCTAAAGCACCCTTTCATCTTGTGGCAGTCACTATCCTGACCCCTTCCTATTGGTCTCTGCTGCAACTGACCCCCCAGGCTGCTAACCTTAGTGTCAGTACACTAAGTCTCCCAGGGTCCACTTTCCTCCTTAACTCCTGTGAGGATGAGAGAGGTCAGGACTCTCTGGGAACATTTTGCCCCCTTTGCCATAATAACCACCTTGCACCATCACCCAAAATGCACATCCATCTCCATTTCCCTCTCCTCTACCCTCCCACAACTAAATTTATTCCAAGAGCAAGAATTGACTCTAGGTAGATTAGTCTGAAGAAAATATCAATCCATGAGGAAAAGTTAAAGTTTTAAAAACTTTGAGTTTTAAAGCTACAGATCCTCAGTTACCTCAGAAAACGACTATTTAGAATAACTCACCCTTAGATAGTCCAAGGTAGCTGAAAGTTTGCTATCCAGCGGTGGTATCAAACTCAGATAGAAATATGGTTCACTAAACCTTACAAAAGGATCTCTTAAGGCTCAGTATGGACTTAGAAAAACACGTATTAACATTACGTGTGTTCTATTGTATTTTTACTTTTTTGTGAAATATTTTCCAATTACATTTTAACCTCGTTCACGCCATACTTGTGAGGGTTGTGTTCTGCTTCATACCTTTGCTATACAATTTCAAAAGGAACTTGAATCTGCTTGAGTTTGGTGGCACAATGGAAAAAAAACGCCATTAAAATTGCACTTCGGGTTTTCATGAAGAATGTGGAAAGCATCTTTGCTTTCATTCACAGATCAGTAAGTCAGAACTACAAGCACTGAACTTCCTTGAAGATGTCCTTGACTTTAAGAATGAGAAGCAATAAGTGCTTTTAAACCAGAAATGTAGGATTGGTTTAGTATTAGGAAAACTGTTAACATAATTGACCATATTAATAACAAGAACAGCAAAATTCTATGATCACATTAATAGATATGGAAATTTGTTTTGACCAAATACAATATCCATTTTTGGTAAAAAACAAAACACTAGAAAACATGCATAAAGAAAATAAACATTTTCTAATCATGATAAGTGGTTGTTTTTCTTGCTTGAGGAGGACCAGGATGACATCACTATGTCAGTCAATATACAGTGTGTCTGACTGTGGCTGATCAGACCAATACAAGCTTGGAAGGCTCTACACAAGTTAGGAACAAATAAACCATGTGAACATTTGGATGGAGATGTCTCTAAATTTGCACATCTGTCAAATAGTGTGTATGTAAAATCAGCATTATATGTAATAAAGATAAAGTAGAGACCTTCCAGTCAGATTAGGGCTGGAGGTAGGATGCTCACTGTCACTACACACTTCCAGATTGTCCATATAATGAGTGATGGGGCAGAAACTCCTGCATCAGATCTTCAAGAGGAAGAAAGACTTTTCCTTTGCCCAATCAGCTTTGTCTCTGAGGAATTCATAGAAAGCATTTCAAGCAAAATGAAAGTAGGGGATGGTTTGGCCATTGACTTGTAACAAGTGTCTTCCTTCCTTCCTTCCTTCCTTCCTTCCTTCCTTCCTTCCTTCCTTCCTTCCTTCCTTCCTTCCTTCCTTCCTTCCTTCCTTCCTTCCTTCCTTCCTTCCTTCCTTCCTTCCTTCCTTCCTTCCTTCCTTCCTTCTTTCCTCGCTCCCATCCTCTCTTTCTTCTTTCTTTCTTTCCCATTCTTTCCTTTTCTTTCCTTCTTTTCTCCCTCCTTTCTTATCTCCCTTTCATGTGAGGTGGGAAGGGAGAAAAAATAGATTTTTGTTAATTGAAAAACAAAATTTTAAACAATACAGTTGCTTTGGAGCCACCAAGCCACTGTATCCTGCCCATATTGACTCAAGTCTGAACTGGAATCTTTTGCTCTTTCTGAATCTGAGACTAGGACTCTATTTCCTATGCCACAAATTAATACAACATCGTGGGGCTGCTCTCATTGAGGTATCCCTGACAATCACCAGCAGGCCTTGGGAACAGAGACCCACAAACCTGGCCCAGAGGCAGAGAAGCTCCATGATCACCAGAGCCTAAAAAGGCAGCACCTGGCCATTCATTTCCAGACAAGACTTATCCAAGCAAGCAAATGGATTTCACTCGTTGCTGGCTATCACCATCAACCAATTAAAAAGCATTTATTAAGTTCTTGTATGTTATAGGCACTGTGCTAAGTGTTGGCGATACAAAAGCAAAAAGAAACAAACAGCTGTGGCCTCAAAGAATTTATATTGTATTGGGGAAAAATATGTATGTGTGTATAGATATACTTTGTTTTTATTTTTTAGATATATTTTATATGTGAATATACATATATATCCATATGTCTTTATTCACATACACATAATGTGTACATATTATGTATGTGTACAAGATATACAGAACCTCCCTGTTCTCCATTGAATAGGATTATTTAATTGGAGTTTTAACATAATACCTCAATTGTTTTTGGTACAATAATCTGGTAGGACTACCGAATCTATGGAATACTGCTATTGCAGTTGAGCAAAATCTGTTCCTGCCTCCCCTAGTGTATGGATTTCATGTGGCCGATGTACCATCAAGGGCCTTGTTACTTGCTCAAGACAGGGCTATCTTGCCATCTGTGTTCCAATGAAGGTAGAGTCCTATTATCTGGATTGTTGTGATTAAGATTTCCCAGGAGCTCATGTTGTGATAATTACGCCACTGAAAGGATAAGGATCTTTGAGGAGGTTTGGCTCACAGAGTGGTTCGAGGTAGGGTGATCAGAGACTCCATCTTTATTTAGTAATAGGCAGAAGGAGAGGAGGGAAATTAGCTCACTTGTGACAGCAAGTATTTTTTCCTATTTTCCTTGAGAAGGAGGTTGTAAGGATAAAATGACATCGCAGATGTACAAGCCCATTGGGAGAAAAGGTTAAAAGTACTTTAGAAATACAAGTTATCAATAGAAGCTAGTCAGTCCCTCCAAGATCATTCACATAAACCACAAATAGGCAAACACTGAATAAGACCATAAACATTGGATCTGTCAATCAACATACATTTATTAAGCATCAACTATGCATCAGGTTGTCCTACTGCACTAAGTTCTGGGGATACAAAGACAGGCAAAAGATAGTCTCTGTCCTCAAGTTGCTCATTGACTACCGGAAGAAAATACGTAAAAGAAGGTGAAAAACAGTGGGGTACATGGGGGAAAGTACCTGGCATGAGAGTTAGAGGGCATGATGAAATCCTGTAACCAGGTGGGGTGATAAATTGTCTTCCCTGGGTCCCTTCCTTAAATGGAAGCCCTGGAACGAACTCTGATATCTCCAATCAGAGGGAGGGGCTCAAGGGGCAGGGAGTAGTGATGAAATGTGTTTCAGAATGGATTTGATCTTGTAGGAAGAGGAGTTTCTGCAGACAAAGGAGATATCCAATATAGTAGCCAGGTGGAAAATGATTTGTGATGTTTCAGCAAAGAGGAAAACGTATTTTGCTGGACAGTGATGAAAAGAAGAGTCATGGGAATTGCTAATTTACACAGGATGAGAACATGTGAAATCACTAATGTATCTTTTAAGAAGAACTTGAATTTGCAGAAGAATCTCTAAATCTTGACAGGTTATGATTTTTAAAAAAAGAAAAGAAAGAAATGTTCCTGATTACTTGACCATAAGCCTTTTAGCTGGCAAATACCAATTCTTCATGCAGCAGCTGCAGTCTATTTTTTATGGTCTTATCCAGCCTGACATAGTTCATATAGTATGACGACCGGACATTTGCTTCCAGATGAACCTGGACACTCAGTCTAGGCAAAACAGCAGCAACAACAAAATCCCTCCAAAAAACCAAACCTGAGATAAACAGTGCTTGGAGAAGGTGTTTTATTTAGTGGCACATATTACCTAGAACTTTTTGGAGCCCAACGCTTGTTTTCTTTTCCATTCCCAAACGGATGTTTAGAAGTAGCTCCTTTGTCCCTAGACTCTGAAAGAGGACTCACTCTCCAAGTCTTTTTGTGAAGGAAACTTGGCATTTTCAACTTGGAGTTTATTTCATTCATTTAGCCCTTTCGGTGACCAGGGCTCCTCAAGTTCTGGTTAATTATTAACTATTCACCTGTTCTAGGTTTATTTCTTGGGAGCAGGAATTCCTCAGGCTTAGCCCAGCCCCTGGCCAAAGAAAGCAATGACAGGTAAGGATAAACTTCTTTGTTGGGTGCCCCTCCAACTTCTCTTTGGCAGGAAACTGGCAGTGCAACGTGGGGCATGTTTTGGGGGAGGGTGGCAAGTCATCTCAGTGGCTGGCCCAGGTAGCCTAGTCTAGGAAGGGTTGGAACCATGCCAGGGGTTTCAGATGTCTTGAAGGCTGTCAAGATTTTCGTGTTTTGTTGTTCGTTGCAGCATTGGTGAGCACGGCAAGCCCTGAAGAAGACAGACCTGGGTAAGAAAGGAAATTACCAAAGTCCTCTGACTTTCAGTCTTTGTGTCTGTCTGTCTCTGGGGAAGCAGGCTTAGGGGCTGCCCTGTGTGCCAATGAAACTTTCCTCCCTTCTCCAAAGAGGAAGATGTTTGGAGCTTCTTAACTGTTCCGGGTAACTGTATGACATGCTCAAATGTTGCTCATGAGGGAGAAGCAGAGAAGGGCTCCTAGCAAACTTGAATTAAAATTGCATTGAAGTCCCATTCCCTGGTTTTTTTTTCCTCCATGGTTTCTCGCCTTCTGTTATTCTGAAACAATTAAGCTAACTGAGAGAAAAGAAACCTTGTCCATTTAGTTCAGAATCTAGCCTAAATCAGTGTGCATGGGGCAAAAATTCATTTGTGTAATTCCTAGGTTTCTCATTAGGTGCCGTGTTGACTTGCTGTGATCTCTTAATGGGCCCTCTCTCTTTCTCTTTGTGGAGGGACCAGTTTAACTTCTGTGGTGAGGAGGAGCTCCCCTACCTACCAGCCTTCCCGGGTGGGCTTGTCCAGCCAGCCTCTCCCGATGTGTTCTCCTCACTGCTTGTGAAAGAGGTGTTCTTGAGCTGCCAGCCAGAGTACATAAAATTAAGTCACCTGCTGCTGATACAGTGTTCAGTTCAAACCATAGTGCATCTGACATGCTGCTGGAGGGACTGGGCTGAATATCGCATCATCCTGATCCATGTCCATGCCCCCTTCCCAGGGTCCAGATGCGATAAAGTATGCATATGCTGCTTTCCACTGAGCTTCACTAGTTCTTCATTTGGGAATTAGCATTTAAAAAATTCTTCCCAGAGTTCAGAGCACATTATTCATTATGGAAGGTAAATGGATTATGGAATCACAGATTAAAGTTAGAAGGAACCTCAGAGGGCATCTAAGCCAACTCCTTTATTTTACAGATGAGGACATTAAGGCTTAGGGAGGTTAAATGATTCACTCAAAGTCAGGCATATTGTAAGCACCAGAAATGGGATTTTTGCTATTTTAGTGAAAAACAACAGCAAAGAAAAAAAATAAAGCAACGTGTTGAATGATTTGCATATAGAAGACATCGAGGTTCAGTGGAAAATGAGTGGGATACAAAGTCAAGTCCAAACCTCAGTGCTGCCACATAGCACCTGTAGGACCTTGGGTATACCCTGTTACCTTCTAGGCTTCGGTTTCATCAACTGTACAATGGGAGATTGGTCTGGATGGCCTCTAGGTTCTCTTCCAGCTCTAGACTGATGAGACTATGATCCTTTGGTGAGGCTGAGAAAAAGCCCTGCCTTCTTTTGTATCTTCACTGTTTTCCTCCCTAATAGACTAAGCCCTGATAAAAGACAGTGTCTGGGTTATCTGCAGATGACTTCAAGATTACAAGGTTTAGGATAGTAAAGAGGGGACAAAGATATATGTAGCTTTCTTGCCTTCATTATAATCACTGTACTCAGAATTAATTTGCAAGGTTCTGTTGACCAGGAAGCAAGAATTGGAGTCCCTCAGCTGACAGCCCATCTCTATCCAGGAGCAGATAAGCAAAATCAGCAGGAAGTAAGACAAAGATGGGAAAAATGACCATGATAATCAGGGGGCTTTTAAAGTCTCAGAAGTGCAACATTTTAAAGTGTAGAGAGTCTTGGATGTGCTTGATTCGATTCTTGGAGAGATTTATAATGTACCACTAAGTACCTCCAGAAAGGTGGTGTAGTCACTGAAGCAGTAACCAGGATAAACTTTCAGCTGCAGTGGTATTCTTCCACAGAATCTATGGCTTTATATTTAGGGTTTGGGACAAACTTGCACTTTATAGTAGAGAACAAACTTGGCATGTTGTATCAGTAGTCAATGTCTTATTTAGTTAAAAAAGTTCATTTTTCAAAATACTTTATGATTTTGTCTATTTTTAAGGCTCATCTTTCATCCATTCTTTTTTCTTAATTATATGTAAGCAAAGATTTTTAATGTTCATTTAAAAATATTTTTGAGTTTCTAATTTTTTATTAGTTAATTTTTATTTTTCAACATTCATTTCCACAAGATTTTGAGTTCCAAATATTCTTTTCATCTCTCCCTTCCCCTCCCCTCAAGATGGCATGCATTCTGATGACCCCTTCACTCAATATACCATCCCTTCTATCACCACCCCTATTTTCCTGTAGGGCAAGATAGTTTCTAGTCTCCTTTGCCTGGATAGTTTATTTCCCACTTGCATGTAAAAGCAATTTTTAACATTCATTTTTAAAACTTTGAGTATCATATTCTCTCCCTCCTTCCCTCCCCACCCACCTTCATTGAGAAGACAAGAAATTCTATATAAGTTATACATGTGTAGTCATACAAGACACTTCCATAACAGTCATGTTGTGAAAGACTAACTATATTTCCCTCCATCCTATCCCAACCCCATTTATTCTAATCTCTTCTTTGACCCTGTCCCTCCTCAAAACTATTTGCTTCTGATTACCCCCTCTTCCCATTTGCCCTCTCTTCTATTATCCTCCCCTCTCTTATCCCCTTCCCCCTACTTTCCTGTAGGGTAAGATAGATTTTCATACTCAATTGAGTGTGTGTGTTATTCCCTCCTTAAGCCAAATCCAATGAGAGTAAGGTTCATTCATTCCCTCTCATCTCCCCTTTCTTCCCCATCATTGTAAAAGCTTTTTCTTGCCTCTTTTATGTGAGATAATTTACCCTGTTCAATCTCTCCCTTTCTCCTTCTCCAAGTACATTCCTTTCTCACCCTTTAATTTTATTTTTAGATATAAATCTAAATGATATCCCTTCATATTCAACTCACCCTGTGCCCTCCGTCTGTAAAGGTCTCACGAGTTATAAATATCATCTTTCCATGTAAGAATGTAAACAGTTCAGCTTTAATAAGTCCATTATGATTTCTCTTTTCTGTTTATCTTTCATGCTTCTCTTCATTCTTGTATTTGAAAGTAAAATTTTCTATTCAGCTCTGGGCTTTTTATCAAGATGCTTGAAAATCCTCTATTTCATTGAATATCAGTTTTTCCCCCTGAAGGACTATACTCAGTTCTACTGGGTAGGTGATTCCTGGTTTTAATTCTATCTCTTCTGACCTCTGGAATATCATATTCCAGGCTCTCTGATCTTTTAACATAGAAGCTGCTAAATCTTGTGTTATCCTGATTTTGTTTCCCCAATATTGGAATTGTTTCTTTCTGGCTGCTTGCAATATTTTCTCCTTGACCTGGGAATTCAGGCATTTGGTTACAATATTCCTGGGACTTTTCATTTTTGGATCCCTTTCAAGAGGTGATTGGTGGATTCTTTCTGTTTCTATTTTACTTTATGGTTCTAGAATATCAGGGCAATTTTCCTTGATAATTTCTGGAAAGGTGATATACAGGTTCTTTTCAAAATCATAGTTTTCAGGTGGTCCAATAATTTTAAAATTATCTCTCCTGGATCTATTTTCTAGATCATTTGTTTTTCCAATGAGATATTTCACATTGTCTACTATTTTTTCATTCTTTTGGTTTTTTTTTTATAATTTCTTGATTTTTCATAAAGTCATTAGCTTCCATTTGCTCCATTCTAATGTTTAAGGAATTATTTTCTTTAGTGAGCTTTTGGACCTTGTTTTCTATTTGGCCAGTTCTGCTTTTTAAGGCATTCTTTTCCTCACTGGCTTTTTGGACCTCTTTTGCCATTTGAGTTAGTCTATTTTATTAAAAATATTTAAATGTAAATTTAAAAATTTTATTTTAGACTCAAAGGCCAGAACACAAATACAGAATAGAGAAAAGAAACAAAAAAAATCACAAACTTAAAAATTGGAACTTACATACAAAGTAAGAAAGGAAAAAACAAGCATGTTGTGTGTATAGCAGAAAATAAGAGAGAATTCAAAATATGTAACAATAAATTTTGATTTCAAGAAACCTGTATAATAAATAATACATGTTGTGTTGAGAACTGTCCATCTTTTCCTTGTGAGTTTTCTTGTGTTCTCTGCTGTGCACTTTTTTTTACTGAGTTCTTTTTTTCTCTCCCCCACAAAGGCTCCAATAAAGTTTAGTTATGTTTCACTATAGTTATATACATACATATATAGATTTATACTTTCCCAAACCTATTCTACTCCTGATCTTTGTTTTTATGTTTGTGCATACCTCTTGTTTCCTATCCCTCCTGCCTCCTCTGCTTTACTTCTTCTCACTACCTTGCCTTTCTATTACTTTGCCTATCCCCCTCCAACAATCCATCCCCTATCCTTTCATTTGATTAAATCTAAACACTTTCTATACCCCCTTTTACCTATTCACACATTCTTACCTCTAAAGATCCCTCCCTTGTCCTCTCCCCCATCATTATGTCCCTACCATTTTATTTTTTCTGAATTTAGAAGACTTTTATACTCTTTTGAATATATATGTATTGTTCCCTCTTAAACCCATTCCTGATAAAAGTAGTTTACCAGAGCTACCAGCCCTCCTCTCCCATCTATTTCCTCTGTATCAATTCTTCCTCTTACACCTCATTTATATAAAATAATTACTCTTTTTACCTGTTCCTAAATATTTTTACTTCTTGTAACAGTAAACACCCTAGCATACACAGGGAGACCTGCTATCACAGGTTCTTAGATCTGCATTTATAAAAGGAAAGGAAACTTTTGAGGGGTTAACAATCTCCTTTAATAAAGCACATATATCATTCACCAGTAGAGAAAAATACAAGAGAAATAAAGACCAACAGAGAGGCTTCCAATTGTCTGACTATTACATACATACATACATGGTTACCAGAGAGGGAAGATCCAACATTTGGGTTTTCAAAGCTAGGGGGCTGCTTAACATCTTCCCTATAGTCTCATTTGGCACACAAACCTTCTTTCAAAACTAAACCCCAAAGTAAAACCTCATCTCAGAGTCTTTATAAACTTTTTAGGGCCAGAGGGCATCACAACCCTTGAGAACCAGTGCCTCAGAAAATTAACAAAAGGTACGGACTTGCCTACAAATCTTCCCGGGCCCATTAATGGGTGGCGAAGATCTTCCCATTAAAAGCAAAATATATTAACAATAAGCAAAAATGTATTATCAATACACTTTTAAAGTGCTATCATAGTCAGGTTTACCCTCTTTATTATGAGCTACCCAATTATTAATAAGAATCTTAGACATACATTTTACATATATAAGAAGTAAACAGTCTGTCCTTATTAATCCCTTATAATCAATCTTTGGTATGCACCTTATATTTCTCTTGGTTCTTGTATATCATATCTTCTATTAAGTTCAGGATTTTTTTAAACAAAGCCTTGAAAGTCTGAGAGTTTATCAAATATCCATTTTTTTTTTCATTCAGGATGATACTTAACTTTGTAGTGTATATTTTCGACCAGAGCCCTAGTTATTTTGCTCTTTGATATATTATGTTCCAAGACTTGCAGTCCTTTAATGTCCCTGCTACTAGGTCTTGTGTGATTCTAATTGTGGAACCATCATATTTAAATTGTTTTAATCTTGATGCTTTTAATATTTTATCCTTGAGCTGGGAGTTTTGGAATTTGACTGTGATATTCCTATGAGTTTTCCTTATAGGATCTCTTTTAGTGATGATGGATGGATTTTTTTTTCTATTTCTACTTCCTCCCCTCTTCTTGATCTATTCCCCAAATCCATAAGATATTTCACTTTCTCTTCTATTTTTTCACTATTCATATTTTGTTTTGTTATTTCTTGATCTCTTATCATTCCACAGGCTTCATTTTTCCTGATTCTAATTTTCAAGGTATCATTGTCTTCCTTAAGATTCTGGATCTCCTTTTCTAATTGGTTGACTTTCCTTTCATAACCTTTTTTTTCTTAGATTATTCTTTTCCCCCCCTCTATATCTGTGATTTGATTTTTAAAGTCTTTTAAAAGATCTCTTTTAAAAGAACTCAGTTTTAAAATAACTCTTTTTAGGCAGGTGACCATTTGACGTTACTCTTTGGAGGTTCCTTTACTTCTATATATTCCTCTGAATATGAACCTGGTCATCTCCATTCCCATAATACCTTTCTATAGTTGGATTCTATCTCCTTTGCCTGTGCATTTTTTGTGGTAATAGCTTAATTTTTGTAATCACCTCTAGTCCTGGGGTATGGTGCCTTTTACCTCAGATCTTCAGCTCTCCCCTCTAGCCTGGAACCAAAGCCAAACCTCCAATCTCCTGTAAGTGCTGACAACCAAGTGTTTTCTGTCCCACTGCTTCTGCTCTCATCAGATGTGTGCTTGTTCCATCTTGCCCCCACTGCTCTTCGCAGCACATCTGGGTCTAGTGTTTCTTATCAGGAGTGGCTCTCTCAATCTTCCTGGGCTGAAATGCCCAATTCCCCTCATTATCCAGGGGTAAAAGTTCCCATAGCTGGGGCCAATACAATTGGCCTCTTAAACCAACAAACCCCAGGACTTTCCTCTTGTTGTGTAAGCACCTTGCTGCTTGTTGTTAAAATGGAGCCTAGCCTGGAGGTATTTACTCTTCACAGGAGCCAAATCTCGTCCTGGAATTTTTCTTCTGATCTTCTCAAATTGTCCCAGGAAGACCTAGATTGTGCCCCTGTTCTTATTTATTTCTGCCCACACTTTGTTCACCCTAGGGTGTTATTTAAATTCTTTTGTGGGGGAAAATATTGAGAGCTAGGAATTTTCTGACCTGGTTCACCATCTTCCCAGAATCATCTCTGATTAGTCTATTTTTTAAGGTGTTACTTTCTTAAGCATTTTTTGGGTGTCTTTTATCAAGCTGTTGACTTGTTTTTCATGATTTTCTTGCATCACTCTCATTTCTCTTCCCAGTTTTTCCTCTACTTCCCTTACTTGATTTTCAAAATCCTTTTTGAGCTCTTCCATGGTCTGAGACCAATTCATATTTTTCTTGAAGGCTTTGGATGTAGGATCTTTGACTTGTTGTCTTCTGTTTGTATGTTTTGATCTTCCTTGTTTGTAAAGTAAGAGTCTATATTTTTTCCACTGTTTGCTCATTTTCCCAGCCAATTACATGCCTTTTTAGCTCTTTGTTAAGGTAGGACTCTGCTTCCAGTATGGAAGCTATACTGTCCTTAGCTTCAGGGGTTTTGTGCAGTTGTTTTCAGAGATACTTCTAGGGACCTGTAAATTTTTAGTTTTTCTAAGGTTGTATGAACAAAAGAGAGATGTTTACTCTTCTCCTTGCCTGTGCTTTGGTCTGTGAGTGACCACAAACATTCTTTTCTGACATGGAATTGTGAGGAGAATTCCCTATCCACTGCTGTCACAAGCTCTGCTACATCAGTACTCCTCCTCACCTCAGGCCTGCCACCCAGGACTTTGACCCAGATCCAGGAACTTCTAAGTTGTCTTTGGCATTTGTGGGTTAAGAATTTGGGAAACTGCCATGGCTGCCAGTGATTAGTGCTTTAAGTCCTGCTCTGGGTTTGCTAGAGCCTTGTCTGTGCTGGTGTGGCACACAGTGGACTGTATTGTTCTCTCAGAATGGTGCAACAGACCTTTCCTATCCATTTTCCAGGTTGTCTTGGGCTGGAAATTTGTTTCACGCTGTCATTGCCTGGGTTCTGCTGCTCTAGAATATGTATAGAGTCATTTTTTATAGTCATTTGGAGGGATTTGGGGGAGAGCTCAAACAAGTACCTGCTTTTACTCTGCCATCTGGGCTCTGCCCCTGAGTTTTTAATATTTTCCCTCCCTCTCTCCCCTCACCCCTCATCAAGAAGGATTTGATTTATATGCATGCAGTCATACAAAACATTTCAATCTTCTGCTTATATTTTTGAATGTTTTCACTCAGATTTCTTATAAAGAAATTTTGATACACTTTCTATCATGATTTGATTGTTTGTACAGTTATCCACTTGTTTTATTGAATCTATTAGGCTAGAATTTTTTGAACTGCAAACATATAAATTTATTAAATAATAATCATATAAAATTGAACAAAAATGGTCTTTAATCAAAAAGCTCACTTTTGGCTTTCATGTGCTGAAATGGTTTTTCTTCCTGATTAGAAGATGGCAAGGGCAGTCAGGATGAACACATTTTCAGCAAAAGCCAGATCACCTACATAAACAGTTGCATTAGTTAGTCTGTGCCTATACTGTTGGCAAAGTAATCTTTGTGGGGCAACATGTACAAAGAAAAATTTAATGGATCCATTAACAGGCAATTTCTGCATTTGGGGCAAATAACACATGCCTGGGGCAAGTGAATGAAGCAAGCTGTTTGGGAGGCTGCCATTGGCAGAGGTGAAGGTCGAACCAGGAAAAAGCTTATGTTGTACAGCCTCTAGTACATCATTTTGTATTTTCTCATTTTACCTAATTATTCTTGTTAACTAGGTGCTAAGCTCAATTGCTTTCATGATGTAGCCAAACTGTGCTATAGCATCCTTTACATTTCAGTGCCCTAGGGCAATGGTCTGATTGCCTCTACCAGAGTTACAATTCTGTTAGCAAATGTTTATTAAGCACCAAGGATATACTCTGCATTAGGAGAGAAGAAGATGAAAGAAACGACACAAATCCTGCCCTCAAAGGACTTGGTTATATAATTGGAAGGATAGTACAAGTATATAAACTATTGCTTCTGATGAGGGCAAAGGAGCAGCGCAGAGTGGTAAGAGAGGTTAAGTAAAAATCCAACCTGACTGAGGAAGTCTGAGGGTGCTTCATGGAGGGGATGGACCTTGAAGGAAGGGTGAAATGGGGTGAGATGGTCATCCCAGATATGAAGACCAAAATGGGCCAAAGCATGTAAGATAGAAATT
The DNA here is from genome assembly GCA_023548195.1 of Bettongia penicillata ogilbyi. Lineage (NCBI taxonomy): Eukaryota > Metazoa > Chordata > Mammalia > Diprotodontia > Potoroidae > Bettongia > Bettongia penicillata. Next base: position 3,185,583 of record JAJHZJ010000174.1, read on the forward strand.
GTAGGTTGTATCACTGATTCGTAGGATCTCAGACTTGGAAAGGAACACAGAGGCCATCTAATTTGAATATCTGAATAAAAATTATCTCCATAAATATGGTCATCCAGCCTTTTCTGGATACCTTAGTGATTCCTCTTCTGGGTAGCTGTAATTGTTAGGAAGTTCTTCCTGACACAAACCTTAAATCTTCCTCTCTTGTGAATTCTATTTATTATTCCTAGAGCTGCCTTCTGGGGTCAAGCAGACAAATCAAAGCCTTTTTCCATCTCACTGTCCTCTAAGTACTTGAAGACAACTCTTCTGTTCATTCTAGGCCTTCTCTTCTTTAAGTTAAACATCCCCTGTTCCTTCAATGGATCCTCATGTGTCCTCACTCTGAAGTCTTTCAGCATCTTCTCTACCCTCCTCGAGATGCCCTGTCACTTATCAAAGCCTTTTCTACAAGGCGATGCACCGACGGAACACAGAATTCTGGAACAGGGAGAACTACAGTAGAGACATCATAGCTCTAGATACTGTGCTGATCAACAGTTCAAGATTACTTTGACTTTTTTGGATTTGTGTTTCACATTATTAACTCATATTAGGTTTGCAAACTGAATCTTTTTCATGTGAAATTTTGTCTACTTGTGACTCTTCCATCTTGTTTTTGAGGTTGATTTTTTTTTTTTAAACCTATGTGTAGGACTTTCCATATATCCCTATTAAATGTCATCTTATTAGGTTCAGCTCAATGTTCTAACCTATTGAAAATTTTTTAGACACTATTATCTTCAATTTATCCTTATCAATTTTGTTTGTACATAGTTGTTTGAATATTATCTCTCCCATTAGACTGTGAGCTTCGAGAGCAGAGTCTGTCTTTTGCCTCTCTTTGTATCTCCAGTACTTAGCACTGTGTAGCACCTAGTAGGCACTATATAAATGTTTATTGATTGGTCAACTCAAAGTGTTGGTTACCTTTCTTCACTCTGTGTCATCTGTGCATTTGATAAGCTTGCCACCTCTGCTTGTATTCACGTGATGGATAAAAATGTTTAACAGTTCAAGGTCAAGCACAGATCACTGAGACTTTCCACTATAGAAAAACTGACATCAAACCATTATTGACCATTGTAATCAGGTAAGCATACTGTGCCAAGAAGTTTCATTCTGAAATTGATGCCTCTTTATGAGTCAATTTTTAAAAATTTCCTTATTAAGTCAAATTAATAAGCATTTATTTAATATGTACTTTGTGCCAGGCATTGTCCTAAGTAATGGGAATACAAATACAAGCAGAAAGAAGGAAAGTCACTGCTCTCAAGGACCCTGAATTCTAATGGGAAAATAACACATGAAAGGAAGCTGAAAAGAGGTGGGGGGAACTGAGTAGAGAAAGTCATGAGAGTCAGGACTACAGCCTGGGGAGAAATGAAGACATGACTGGCCTAGGCTTCTTCCTTCAAATGGAGGTTCATGGAAGAGAAAAGCTGCAGGGACAGAGGGTGCTTTAATTATGAGAAGTCTAGGGGTGGATAGAAAACTTCCAGAGAAAAGACTTTTCCATAATCAGGTATATTATATTGAATGCATAGGAGTCTATAAGCACAGTTTCCTTGGCATTGATGATGACTTCCTTGAAGAGGCACTACCTGGCTATTGAAAATAGCACTGACATACACTTCTGTGTCCAGTCTGAGAGTACTGTAGTGGAAAGAATATTGGTGGGGGGAGGTGTGTGGAGACAATATGGCTGAATAGAAGCAACAGTTCAGCCAAACTCTCCCAAGATTCCCCACCAAAAACTAAAATAATGCCTTAACTTGAATATTGGAGAGACAGAACCAACAAAAGGTCAAGGTGAGACTTTTTTCCAGCCTAAGACAACTTAGGAGCTCAACAAGAGAGGGCGGGGCCAGTCCAGAGTACATATGGTGATAGCACCAGTACTAGCAGCAGTAACAAGCCTTGACAGTGGCCACAACATCAGCAGCAACAACTTCAGAAACTCTCAGCCCAAAGATAAAGGGGTTGGGCAACTGGTCAGAAGAGATTACAGGGGATTCTGAGCTGATGCTTGGCACAGGACCCAAGTACATTAACAATGAACAGTTTTAGGTCTCAGTTCCATGGTAGAGAAGAGCGCTAGTGCTTGTGGCTACAAGAGAATGAGGAAGCAGGGTCCCTGGTTGCATCTCCAGGGCCGAGAGGACAGCTAGCGCTTGTGGATGCAGAGGGAGCAGAAGTCTTTTCTGGGTAAAGATCAGAACACAGAGAGGAAAGTAATGACAACACCTGTCTCAGGATCACACTACCTTGGAAGCAACCAAAAAACTTACAGGAACCAAGAACTAACTCTGAAAATAGTAACTGAAAAGCATGAAGTTTGGATAAGTGCTCCATCCCACCCCAGTAACAGAGCCCAACTTTAACATAAAGTTAGAAGTTATGAAATAGGCTAGAAAACAAACAAAAGGACCAGACTATAAAAAGCTACTATTGTGATAGGGAAGATGAAGACATAAACTCAAAAGAAGACAACATGAAAGCAATTATAAGCAAAGTCTCAAAGAAAACAAATGCTAATTTGTCACAAGAATTCTTGGAAGAATTAAAGAAAACATAATAGAATTGTAGAGGAAAACATTGGAAGAAAATTGAGAGTGATGCAAGAAAATTATGAAAAGAGAATTAAAGTTTAATAAAAGAAGCAAAAATACTGAAGTAAATAACAACTTTTAAAAAATGTGAATAGTATTTTATTTTCCAATTACATATAAAGACAATTTTCAACATTCTTTTTTATGAGATTTTGAGTTCCAAATTTTTCTCCCTTTCTCCTTCCCTTCCCCCTCACTAAGAAGGCAAGCAATCTGATATAGGTTATACATGTGCAATCATGTAAAATATATTTCTACAGAAAATAACAACTTAAAAAATAGAATTGACCAAATGATAAAAGAGGCATAAAAACTCATTGAAGAAAAAAATTCCTTAAAAAGCAGAATTGACCAAATGGTAAAATAGATTCAAAAGCTCCCTGAACAAAATAATTCTTTAAAAAATTAGAATTGGGCAAGTGGAAATTAATGACTCCAGAAGATATCATAAAAATAAAGCAAAGTCAAAAGAAGGAAAAAATAGAAGAAAAAGTGAAATATCTAATTGGAAAAGCAACTGATTTGGAAAATAGATCAAATAGAGATAATTTAAGAATTATTGGACACCTGAAAGCCATGATCCAAAAAAAGGCCTAGATATCATATTTCAAGAGATTATAAATATCTTAGCCAGAAGGTAAAATAGAAATTGAAAGAATCCACCAATTACTTTCTGAAAGAAATCCCAAAACAAAAACTCCCAGGAATATTATAATCAAATCCCAAAGCTCCTCAGTCAAACTCTGGCAATTTAGGCATCAACCTCATTGTCAATGTGTACATCCCTGGAAAGTACACTATACCAAGGTAAGTGAACTTATCCACAGCTTCCAAAACTCCATTTGTTGTAACCGATGGTTCCACGTATGGATGGTATGGTGGTGGCTGATGGAGCACCTGTGTTTTTTTGGTGTTAATTATTAGGCCAAAATTAGCACAGGCAGCAGAAAATTGATCCATACTTTGTTGTATCTCAGCTTCAGAGGCTGCATTGAATGCACAATCATCTGCAAACAGAAAATAATGCACCAATACTCCACTTTGGTCTTGGCTTGTAGCCTTTTCAAGTTGAAAACTTACCATCAATATGGTAGTTGACCTTGATGCCATGTTCATCCTCATTGAAACCAGTATTCAAACTATGCTTCAGAGAGTACAACTCTGATGGGCTGGCCACATTGTTTGAATGCAAAATGTACGCTTTCCAAAAAGTCTATTTTATGGAGAGCTTACATGGGGCAGGCGATCACACAATGATCACAAGAAATGATACAAAGACACTCTCAAGGTCTCTCTCAAGAACTTTGGATTTGACTGTGCAACATGAGAGACACTGGCACAGGACTGCACAGCATGGCGTGCCCACATCAGAAAGGGTGCTGTGCTCTTTGAGCATAGCAGAATTGAGATAGCACAAAATAAATGCAGGATGGGCAAATTTGGGATATCCACCCCAAATATTCATACAGACTATGTGTGCCCAACATGTGATAGAGCATTCTAAGCTCATATTGGTCTGATCAGTCACAGTCAAACACACTGAAATTTCACTTTATCATGGTGATGTTGTTTTGGTCCTCTTCGAAGACGAAGGACAACAACCAAAGCAAGAGGGCACTGGTTAGTGAGATGGGGGGAAACGCACAAGGAATCTGTGATTGCCTCAACTGGCTCTCATTGAGGTTTGAGGGGATTTAGGAGAGCGCACAAGTATGCCTGTCTCAGTTGACCCCATCGAGATGTAGGGGTAGTTGCCCCCTTAACTCCCACCAGTCCCTGTGAGAAGGTGATTAGGGAATGCTGTAGGAGTTGGTTCTCCCAGAAATCATTTGAGAAAACTAGACTAGAATAAAGGAAGATTTAACTCCTCTGAAGTGGTCTGCCTGTCTGAGCAGATCAAGAATGAATCTATTAGAGGCTGGAGACCAAAACTTTCAGTGCCTCCTATGTGTTATCTGTGAAACAAGAAGTCTCTCTTTTTTGGATAATGTGAGTCTGAAAGGACACCTCTGGTATGTGTTTTGGAACCACAGGAACCCTTTGCCTCCTGATTCTTTGCTTTTGTTATGTCACATATCCCTTTGGAAGTCTGGTGAAACCTAATGACATCCTTCTCAGAATTATGGTTTTAAACACATAAAATAAAATACACAGGGTTACAAAGGAAACCAATTACATTGACATTCACTTCTTAATTATTAAAATATATTTATCAAAATATTAAAAACAAACAAAAATAATTCAAGTTTCCAGACCCCAGGTTAAGACCCTTGGTAAACAATGAAAAGTAGTATTTGGCAACCACATTTAATCAATCTTATCAGGAGAGAAGGAGACAAAAGCCTTCCCCCAGTCTTTGACAAGACAGTTGTTTTGTTTTTTAAGATAAATGAGATTGTTATCTATTACCCCAATCTAAGTGAGCAGGGAAGAGCTTGACCTGACTCTCCCCTGTCTCATACAATCTGAGTGTGCAGCCAACTGAAGAAGATGGGGTGGGACAGCACGCCTTCTGCCTCACTGGTTAACATGCCCTTGTAATCTCTGCTTCTAAACTCTTTTTCTCAAACTTCCCCATGAGCTAGAGGTTGAATGGTGATTAATTACAATTTCCTTTCTTAGCAAAGGCCCTTCCCCTGGCCCAGCCTGTTGACTTTTCTTGACCTTGGGCTGTCTAGTATGATTATTCATTAAAGGATCTTTCCCCTTTACTCAGCCTCAGAGAATTGGAGACTAAGACTTGTCAGAAACACCTTCTCCAATCCATTTTCTTTGTAAGTAAAAAGCTTCAGTCAACCCTGAGAAAACATTAATGTGTGGGGCTTTCCCCAAGCCTCTTAATTCTAGTGCCTTCCTTGGGTTAATTAATTCCCATTTATCCTGTATATACCTTGCTTTCTATATGTTTGTTTGCATGTTGTCTTCCCCATTAGATAGAATGGAAGAATGTAACTACCCTAAAAAGGAATTTGAGGCTCCTCTCTTGAGTACAAAATGCAGCGGGGGAGTGTGAGCCAGAAAGGGACTGACTGCATCATCTTGTTAATTTTAAAGATGAAGCCTGTCCTGGCTACATAAGCCAATCAAATGCGGCTTCCTCCACCAACATGGTACAAGATGCAGAGTGCCTCATGTTCCTAGATTTGGACGCACCCAGGGAAGCTTGTGGAAATGAGCATGCCCAGCACAAGTCCCTCTAGAATAAGTGAGCGTGCCCAGGATTGGGAACCTCCTTGTTAGGAGAAGTGAGCATGCTCAGGACAAGCCCCTGCAGAGAACTTTTTTTTTTTTTTTAGGGTAAGTGAGCATGCACAGAATAAATCCCCTCAAGAAGCAACCTTGTTAGGAGAAAAATAAGTTTGCTCTAAAGACACCTTATACTCTTCAGTAAAGGAGAAAGTTAAAGGTAAAATGAGGGATGGTTAAGCTAAAGTTATCTTTCATGAGGTTCAAAAGCCTAACTCTAGAGAACACCAAGTCTCAGTGAATCATTTCTGTCAGCTGTGTCTCTCTCATGTTGTCCCCTACGTCAGGCTCTGTGTTGTTAGAGATCCATCTTTATAGCCACTTTTTTTTTTATTAATAGCATATTTTTTGAAGATTAGCAGAGCCTTTTAAAAATGATTTGTTTTTCAGTTCTCAACATTCACTTCCACAACAATTTGAATTCAAAATTTTCTCCCCATCTCTCCCCACCCTCATCCCAGGGCAATGTGCACCCCATCCACCCTTCCTCCAGTCTGTCCTCCCTTCTATTACCCACACTTCTTCCATTCTCCTCCCCTCTATTTTCCTGTAGGGCAGAATAGATTTCCATACTCCATTGCCTGTATAACTTAATTTCCAGTTGCATGCTAAAACACTTTTTAACATTCATTCTTAAAGCTTTGAGTTCCACATTCTCTCCTTCCCTCTCTACCCACTCTCATTGAGAAAACAAGCAATTCCATTTAGGTCACACATGGGTAACAGTGCAAAGCATTTCCATAATAGTTATGTTGTAAAAGACTGACGACATTTCCCTCTGTCCTATTCTGCCCTTCATTTATTCCATTCTCTCCCTTGACCTGTCCTCCCATAATAGTGTTTGCTTCTGATTATCCCTTTCCTCAATTTGCTGTCCCTTCTATTATCTTCCCTCTCCTATCTCCTTCCCCCTTACTTTCCTGCAGGGTGAAATAGATTTTCATATCCAGTGGAGTGTGTGTTATTCCCTCATTAATCCAAATCCCATGAGAATAAGGTTCAATTATTTCCTTTCATCTCCCTCCTCTTCCCCTCCATTGTAAAAACTCTTTCTTCCCTCTTATGTGTGAGATGATTTGCTACATTCTTCCTCTCCCTTTCTTTTACTCCTAGTAAGTTACATTCAATAGTAAATTTTATTTTTTTAGATATTCTCCTTTTATATTTAGCTCATCCCGAGCCCTTTATGTATATATGTATATATTTACATATATGTACACACATACATATACATATATACTCATGTACACATACATACCTACACATATATAATATACACATACATACATACCCATACACACCTACATATATATATATATATTCCCTCTAACTACCCTAATACTTAAAATGGTCCCATGAGTTACAAATAACATCTTTCCATATAGGAATGTAAGCAGTTCAACTTCAATGAGTTCCTTAAGGCTTCTCTTTCCTGTTTACCTTTCCATATTTCCCTTGATTCTTGGATTTGAAAATCAAATTTTATATTCAGCTCTGCTTTTTTCAACAAGAATGCTTGAAAGTCCTCTATTTCATTGAAATTCCATTTCTTCCCTTGAAGTATTATACTCAGTTTTTCTGGGTAGCTGATTCTTGGTTTTAATCCTATCTCTTTTGATCTCCAGAATATCATATTCCAAGCCCTTTGATCCCGTAGTGTAGAAGTTTCTTAACCCTGTGTTATCCTGATTGCATTTCCATAATACTTGAATTGTTGCTTTCTGGCTGCTTCTAATATTTTCTCCTTAATTTGAGAACTTTGGGATTTGGCTACAATAGTCCTAGGAGGTTTTCTTTTGGGATCTCTTTCAGGAGGTGATTGGTGAATTCTTTCCATTTCTATTTTACCCTCTGGGTCTAGAATATCAGGGCAGTTTTCCTTGAATTTCTTGGAAGATGATATCTAGGTTCTTTTTTTGATCATGGTTTTTGGGTCGATCAATAATTTTTAAATTGTCTCTCCTGGATCTATTTTCCAGGTCAGTTCATACCAACGAGACTTAACTTTGAAGCAGAAAAGCCTCTCATTCCATGAAAACTTGTAGGTTTCTGTATCATAGTTCTTATGTTCATGAGGCACTTTGACTCTTAGTTTCAGTTGCCTCATCTGTAAAATGGCAGTAATAACAGCTACCTCCCAGGATTGTTGTGATGATAGAGATTACATTCTTAAAGAACTTTGCAAATCTCAAGGTACTATAAATTTTAGCTATTTGTGAACTTTAGGCATTAAAAATAATAATTATTATCATTTGTATACAGTATTACTTTAAGGTTTGCAAGGTACTCTACGAATATTATATCTATCTTCACCACAGCCCAAGGAGGTATTATTTCCCATTTAATAGATAAGGAAACTGAGTCAGGCAGAGGTTAAATGACTTGCCCCGGTCACACGGCCAGTAAGTGTCTATGAGGCTGGATTTGGACTCCTCTTCCTGATTCCAGGGCCAACACTCTATCCACTGTACCCCAGTACATCCTGATACTGTATAACTGTAAATATGTGCTTTTCTTTACATGGGAAGACAGTGACCTAGTTCTGGTAGTTAATGACCAGTTAGCTATTTTTTTTCTGTTGCAGTGACCAGTAGGAATACAACTCTTCCTTCTCCTTCACTCAATTGTCATTTAAAGGTGAAAATTAGGTGTGATGGTTTAAGAGTATGGTTTATTCAATGATTCTGTTTATAAACGTTATTTCTTTTGTCTTTGTAATCTTATGGTCTCTTTATTGGCTACTATGTGGAAATAATTTAGTGAAATGGAAGGAAAATTGACTTTGTAGTCAGAAGACCTGTGTCAAAGTCTTGATTCTTCAAGTGTCTACTAAGTCAAGTGACTTGCCATGTGATCTTGGACAAATCATCTGATGAGTCTGAGACTCAGTTTCTCATCTATAAAATTGATATAAAAGTAACATTATCATTCCCTACCTCATAGAGTTATTATGAGGATAAAAGGAATTATTAAAATATATATTCACATAGAATTATATATTACATATACTATTAAGCAGTACATGTAATAAAGATATATTAATTATGTAATTGATGTATTTATTGATCACTATATTAATATAATAATAAATGTGTATGTGTATTATAGTTATGGGTAATTATATATAATTTCTTTGGAATCTCAGATACTAAATAAATATTATTGTTATTGGCTGCTGGTATGGGGCAGTGGGATGTAGTGAGAAGAGCCATGGACTTGGATTTATATTCTGGTTCTGGCCACTCAGGTAGAATGACTTCCTGTGTCTGAGCCTCAGTTTTTTCATCTGTAGAAGGGAAAATAATGCCTATAATGTCAACTTTATAAGAATGTTGTGAGGAAAATGTTTTGTGAGCTGTAAAATACTGTAGTAATAAGAGAGATTATATAATTTCATGCTCAATTTATACATTTTATGTTTATGTTTTTGGCCATTATTTCAGCTAGCTTTTTCATTTGCTATTACCATTTTAATTATGGTTTTTATTTCTTCATGTATCCTAAGGCTATTTGAAATAAAAGCATAATTTTGTAAATTGAATGAACAGATATGGTTCACTTATAGAAAGGAAACAGAGAGGAGGAAAGTATGATACTTTCTTCAATGTTATAAAGCAATTTCCCTAATTTCAGCCAAGATCTGCTTACCTATAAAATGCTATGAATACTAGAATGTGGCTTTGCTTCCTAAAACAGTAAATTCTTTCCCTCTTTTATTTAATAATAAGTGTTTGTATATCTATCTATTTAGGGCCACTAGGTTGGACCGTGGATAAAGTATGGGCCTGGAGTCAGGAAGACTCATCTTCCTCAGTTCAAATATGGCCCCAGATATTTACAATCTGTATGACCTTAGGCAAGTCATTTAACCCTGTTTGCCTCAGTTTCCTCATCTGTAAAATGAACTATAGAAAGGAAATGGCAAAACACTCCAGTATCCTTGTCAAGAAAACCCCAAATGGGGTCACAAAGGATTGTACATGACTAACAGCAACTATCTATCATCTGTTCTTCAACATTACCTGGGATACATACTTTTACAAGGGAGTCCCCCAGGAAAAGTATCCCAGATTCCAGACAATCTGGGGGCCAGTACCTACTCAAAATCATGGCTATGAACTACTTCCCACCCAGGTGTTTACTTTTATATTTTATTAAATCAAATGAAATAATATAGGCAAAGTCCCTTGCAAACTTTACAATGTATATATGATAGCTATTATTACTAGCAAGCAGAAGATACATTAGTTCAAAGAAAAGACATTTAGTTAAAAAATTTGTCAAATAATGTGGCAAGATAAGATTGTCCCCATGTACATGTAGAATGTACTCTCCTGCTGATAACCACATCTGCAATGGGGGCAGGTACGTAGATAAAGAACCCATGTGATGAAGGATGATTCATGGATGGCACATGCATAGGAACATGTATGGCCAGGGTCTCTGATGCTGCACTCCCCTGCTTGTGTCATCTCTGTTGGGCATTGCTCTCCTGGTTGGTCACTACTTGGCTGTGAGATGGTCGGCATTCTTTGGGCAAATGGTTGATGAGCTCTATGTGACCACTTTCTGGGCTTCATTATGGCTAGCCACCTACTGGGCCTGTTGGCTGCTGTGGTGTAGTGGTTAGAAATCTCTCCCTGATGAGGCAAACTGACAAATCTTTAGTCCTGGCTGAAGTCAGGAGTCCCCAGAGTCAGTTAAGGGGCCACCCAAAGGATAAGAGCTATACAGAATGCTCTGTGTCTGGATCTGAATCAAAGTCTATTTTCCAATACCATTATCTGACTTTGATTTAGATGTTCCCAGTAAATCTTGCGGGCATTGTATGCCTTCCCAAAGTCATTTTAGGAAGTTATGCCCAAACAAAACTCCACAAGAACTTCAGGGCAGCTAGGCTACAGATCTCACTTCATTCCCAAGATCTTCTTTGCAAATAAATCCAGACAAGAGTAAAAATAAATGAAGGTAAGGTTATTTTCCTACTCCCTCCTGGACCATATTTCTTTCATTATTATTGTTATCTATTAGCAGAAAAACAAACTGAGCTAAATTTTGGGTACTGTATTCTGGCCAGAAAAACATAGTTGCACCACTAGAGGTGATGGGACAGTGGTTAGAGCCTTGGGTCTGAAGTCAGGAAGAACTGAGTTGAAATCCAGTTTCAGACACCTGGGCAAGTCACTTAACCTCTGTTTGCCTCAGTTTTCCTCTTCTGTAAATGACAGCATATGCCTCCTAAGGTTGTTATGAGGATCAAGTGAAGTAGTATTTATCAAAAGTGCAGGGCCTGCTTGCTCTCCTGTCTTCCCTTCCCTTGATTGTCTCGCTAGATATGGGGCAGCTAGGTAGTGCAGTGGATGGAGCACCAGTGCAGGAGTCAGGAGGACCTGAGTTCAAACCTCACCTCAGACACTTGGCACTCACTAGCTGTGTGACCTTAGGCAAGTTACTTAGCCCCAATTGCCTCATCTTGGGTCATCTCCAGTCATATCTGGTTACTGGATTCAGATGGCTGTAGAGGAGAAGTGAGGCTGGTGACCTGCACAGCCCTCCCTCACTCAAAACAAAGTCAAGTGCAAGTCATGTCATCATTTCTCTGATGGCATGGTCTTCTTTGAAAACGAAGGACACACACACACACACACACATGATATACCTAGGACAACTTCAAACTATTGTGTGGATTTGGTATTAAAATAAATCAGGCAGTATAGAAACCTGACTTCAGCCTTGAGCTATTGGCAAATACTTGGCAAAAAGAGCCTTGGCAAAGCTAAGAAGTAACATGTTACACCAACTTTGTGAACTTTAAAAATGCTATGTGTGTCAATGAACATTATTGTGGTGGTTGTTATTTTCAGTATATGTGGAATCCTTTACATATGTAGATAGGTAATAAAACATTTAGGTTCTCACTGTGGGTCCCCAGTTAGCTACTCTGAGTTCTAAGTATTTTGTAGGTAAAGATTTTCTTCAATCCATTGGCTTATAAGCCTTTGCTTGTCCTTCCCTTTTACTAGCCTTCCAGGTACCTCACTTTGCCACAAAGGCATTTTAATAAAATAGCAATGTGATAACATTAATAATAGAATATCTTTCCCCATTCCATAAACTTTGAACCCATTTTCCAAAACACAGACACACACACTCTCTCTCTCTCTCGCTCTCTCTCTCTCTCTCTGTCTCTCTGTCTCTGTCTCCCTCTGTCCATTTATAGGAAGAATTATCCTCCATAGAACATCCACATGTGGTCAATACATGTGATTGGGGCACCTCTGAGAAGGGGAGCATGCATATGCATGCACACACACACATATGACCAGGGTTCATGGATGGAAGGAAGAGTCATGACATCTATGCTAAAATTTGTCAATTTTTTTCTTTTACTGATGTTATTGTGCTGCTTTCTGCTAGATCAATTTCCCACCAGTCACTGCTTCCCATGGCACTTCATCAGGTGTTGCATCTCACCTGCCCCCTGCTGAGTATGTCTGCTGCTCCAGCTGGTCTTTAGCTCTCCAACTATTTTTTGGAATCACCTGTCTAACATTAACTGGTGATTTTGTGATTAGTAATCCTCTTCTCTGCAGGGAAGAATTTGTTGACTAGGTCTTTTAGCTACTTCATTCATGGGGGAGTGCTGTGGTTAATAAACCTCGTGTGTGTGTGTGTGTGTGTGTGTGTGTGTGTGTGTGTGTGTGTGTGTGTGTGTGTGTATGTCTATACCTGTATTACTGTCCTGCTGTGCCTCAGTTTAATACTGTCTTTGGAATTATCTGCTACCCTGACCTTCATCTACTCATGATGCTGTGATTAAAAAGTCTCTCTGCCATGAACTAGGGTTTATTCCTCTCTTCAGCTCTCTCAGCTAATTACCATGAATCTGTCTCCCGCTTTCCTCAGTCAGCTCTCTCTACCACTTGCTATGAACTTCTCCTCCTGCCCTTTTTCCCGTGTAGGCAGCCTACACTAGAAGCCTGGCCAGGGCCAATCCCCTTCCTCTTTTTTTTTTGCTATGATATATGTTTTAATTCAAAATAAGTCTTGACAGTGATACACCAGAAATTCTTATTTTTGACATTCATCAAAATAGTCACTTGAAAAACCACTTGTGATAAAGTACAGGAGGCTCGATCACATTGAAATCTCTGAGAACTAGAGAGAAATACTATCACAAACTCTAAGACATATCATAACCATAAAATTTTCCCCCCATCCTTAATATATAATATTGCACAGTGCAACTGCTACACGACAAACTAGTGCAAAGAAATAGGAGCAAACCTAACCAACAAATGAGAGAGAGACAGAGAGAGAGAGAGAGAGACAGAGAGAGAGAGAGAGAGAGAGAGAGAGAGAGAGAGAGAGAGAGAGAGAGAGAGAGAGAGAGAAAGGAAGGAGGATGAAGGGGGCTTACCCTTCTTTTTGACTTGTCTTTTGGCTCCTATGTTAATTGCTTTTTGTCTTTACTATCAGTTTTGAGTATTTCAGTCAAATGTTACCTAACTTATGATTAGAAGACCATTTTAGTTCTTAAACTTCATGATTGAAGTAAATCTCCCCAAAGTTCTACTTTTTCAAATGGAAAAAGAACTGCATGTTGTTAATGGTGAGGAAACTTTTAACCTTCCTCTCCCTGCCCCATTCATGTTCTTCTGTTCTGTGTAAATAGCAATACTAGTGTTGGTTAAAGAAGGTTGAATTTCAGGTGATCTTTGACTCATTTCATGCCAGACATATTTCCCATCTCTTTCATATTTCTCCATAACAGAGAGGAGAAATTGTGTTTTAATGGAAAGAGTATTTGACTTTGAATTCAAAAGACCTTGTTCTGAATCCTGGTCCACACAAGTCACCTAAGTTCTATAAGCTTCAGTTCCCTCATCTATCGAATGGTTATAATAATAGCTCACATTTTGCATTTCTTTGTTCCTTTAAGGTTTCTAAAGTCTGTTCCTTACAATAACTCTGTGAGGTAAACAAGGCAGGTATTACTCCCCCCATTTTATAGATGAAGACATTGAGATTTAAAGAGGTTAAAATGACTTGCCCAAGGCCATGTGGCTAGTAAGCACTAGAGTGGAGTTTCAAGGTTCTATTTCCTAATGCTGGATTCAGTGCCCTTTCATGACCTTCAGGTGACTCTGAATTGTGTTATAATTATGAATTCTAGAAAAAAAGTGTGTAAGTACTTCATAACTATGAAGTGTTTTTTAAAAATGTCAGTAATTATTAGGAACCCACTATTAAAGTCCTGGGTTCCTCAAGGCCATGCTGGGGGAATGTCCTACTGAATTGGAAAGACCACAAATACAGGCCTAGAAGCAAACTGAATCTGTTGATTTCAACCTAGTTAATTTCAGAGAGGCTTGTTACCAGAAGACTGACTACTAGGTAACTGAATATTTTTGACCAAAGCACCTTATAAGATCATCTAAAGCGTGGAAGGGGTCTCAACCTGCCCTGGTAAAGGGCCTAACCACACAGACAAGCCACATGTCTTTGAAGGATTACAACATTCTTAGGAACAGGCAGAGATGAATGGCCAGTTTTCTGATGTGCGCATATGAATTCATTTTGTTGCCTGTGATTCAACTTGCAAAATTTTGAATTGCTGTTGTTGCTTTTTTGGTTTTATAAGCCGAGCCATATAGCAAGGACTGTATGCTGAACCCTTACAATAGGCCTGCACAACATAATGGCCTCCAAAGGATTTCAGGCATCCACCAAAAAATGTAGGGTTGCCACAGTGCATGCTCCTGTTTGTCACATGGCCTGCGGCAGCCAGTCAGCATCAGTCTGTCTCTAGTCTGACCTATCTGTGGCTTGAAGAAGTTGATGAGTTCTTCAGGTCTGCCTTACAAAGTCTGTGACTTTTGGGGACTTTTATGTAGAGAACAGAAAGAAGCACTATTCATTTTACCAGTCTAATTAAAGTCATGGATTCATCTAAGTCTTTGGGCATCCGGGGAGGAATAATACTGAGTGCCTTGCACATAGGTGCTCAGTAAATGCTGGCCAAATTGAACTGCAAACAGCAACTCAGGAAAACCCCTACTTATTTTTGAATGAGTTACTGGAAAGTTTGTCCTGTTTCTGGGTGTGTTTGTGACTGTCACACCCATATACAAACTTGGGAGCACATTACAGCTCATTTGACTGGAATCATATTTACTATGTTATGAAAACTGTAAGATTCTTCCCAAGTGCTGCCAGTAACTGATTGGGCAAGGAGGTGTCTGTTAAACTGTTTGCACCAGGCATAGTTATGACTGTTTTCATGTGCTCAGTCATCCTAGCCGCACTCTGCTGCCTTTGTAAACTGAGCGGAACAGCTTTGGGACAGTATCCCAAATAATCCTGGCATCTCCTGGCAGGGATAATGAGGGTCCAGGGCTAAGGACGGATGGAATTGAATTAAACTAGTATTTATTAAGTACTGCCTATGTGCCCAGTGACTATGCTAATTGCTAGGGCTACATAGATAAAACAGTCAGTGTTTTCAGGACTCTTACATTCTGCTGGATATTAGTAACTTACCTTGGGAGGTAGTGTGGCACAGTGGGAAAAGCTTGTGCTTTCTTTCCCTCTCTCTCTCATTCTCTCTCTCTTTCCCTCTCTGTCTCTCTCTCTGTTTATCTCTCTGTCTCTGTCTCTCTCATCAGTGGTCCTAGATTCAAATGCCACTTTTGATATTATCGTGGGTATCCTTAGGCAAAGTTGTTTAACCTCTTATGCTTCAATTTCCTCAGCTGTCAGATAAGGGATTGAACTAGATGGCTTTGGAGCTCTCTAGATCTATGGTCTGCCAAGGACTTTGCTTGCATTATGTAAGTTGATCTACACAACCTTCCTGGGAGGCAGGGACAGAGGATCATACCTCCAGGACTGGAAGAAACTTTATGGCCATGTAGTTCAACTCCTTCCTTTTACAGATGAAGAAACTGAGGCCCAGGGAATTTTAAGTGATATGTCTGAGATAATATAGGTGGTAAATAACTGACTCCTATTCTGGAGCTCATTCACTAAGCAGAGATGCCTACTCTCTTTGAGGCTACTTTAGTTCCATCTGGATAATCCTTCAAATTCTACCATTCACAGGGAATAGGGGTGAAGGCAGGGAAATGAAGGGAGGGATCTACCAGTCTGACAACAGGGGATGGAGTGAGTCATGGCAATTGGACAGTGAAGTTTCTCTAAGCTACTGTGAGGTTGTGGAGTTTCAGCCTTGAATTGCCATGACCATAGACACTGCAGCATCCAGATCTTTGGGGGCAGAGACACAAAATTGTGTAGTGGAATGAGCTCTGAGTTGGGAGACCTGAAACTTTAGACCGTGTCTCAGCCATATACTTCTAGTATGACCTTGGTCGCATGACTTTGCTTCTCTGGTATTATTTCTTTAACTGTCAAATCAATGGGTTGGACTAGATCAGAATTCTCAACCTGGGCTTCATCAACTTGTTTTTTAAAATATTTGACAACTCTATGTCAATATGATTGGTTACCTTTGTAATCCTACATATTTTAATCTGAATCCTGAGCCAGATGTAGTAAAGATGGCCCTAGTACAAGATGTCTGACACAGTGATACCCAGAGGTTCCCTGAAGTTGCTTTTGTTGAATGGGGCTGTATTTCTATGAATTCTGCACTTCTGAGAACATGGCATTCGTGGCTACCTCAAGGAGGAAAGAGAAGAAACTGTTTTGTAATCCCTTCCTGATTAGCATGGTTTTTGGTAGAAGTAACTTGAAATCCACTGAGTCAAACGCTTGGAAGAAAGAACTCTGGAAAAGGATTCCACGCTAGCTAATTTGGTAGTGTTCATGGCCTAGCTGGGAAAGGAATTTTAGGGACAATTTTTCGCTTTCCAACCTGATTTGGACCTGGCCTCATTACTATTTGGTTCAATTTAAGTGCTGGATGAAGCTTCTGCTACTGGATCTATATATTACTTATTACATACTGAAAGTGCCCGTGTAACCAACATTTTGCCAGATTCCTCTCTTATGTGGAAGAAAAACTTATATTAAGTGCGGGTCATTATCTGAACATGAATAGTTAATAGTTTTATTTAAAGTATCATGTTAACTGAGGTATTAATAAGGTTCAATTTTTTTCTTCCTTTTTCATAACTTTTGCAAGAAATCCTACTGGGCTTTTCTCCCTAGTACTTACTCTAAGATAAGATTTCTAAGGTCATACTCAGGATAATTCTTAGTATCTGTGCCTGTCAGGTCCTGAGATAACAGTTACCTCCAAAAGTTTCTAAATGTATGACATCCTCAGGCGAAGAGAGACTACCTAGTACAGGCTTCCCATCCAGATAACAGCCACCTGTATATATAGTTGAATGTATGCCAAAGTAAAAGCTTCCCTGGAGACCTGAGTTCAGACACGTTGTCTGTGATCTCAGCCTCATGTGTTGCTCAGTCAGCACTCCTGAAATCTTCAAGGCGAGATTGAATGCATACATTTATGCAAGCTGTGAAGATTTTTCTGTATATAATCAAGGGTGATTCAAACACTCCGCCAAAGTCCTATTACTAATGAGCATGCAACCGGAGATTGAGTCACTGCTGCCTGTGAAGATGTGGGAACTGATGAGATGTTTACACTCCTCATAGGTCTGGAAAGAATATGAGACAGTAGGGTTCCAGTGCTTGCTATGTCCTTCAATAAAACCCACTTGATACCAAGTTATGAACTGGTCTCTGTTTTTACCTCTTACGTAACACTACATAACCATTCATTTCGAGAGCATTTGCTGCTAAATGTTGGGGGAAGGAGCAGAAGAGTATCACTCAGGCTTTTCAAACTCAGAATAGATGCTAACAGAAATAGTGAAGTCTGAAATAGGCTCAAATTTAGGAAGAAGAATAATAAAAATTTAGTTTAGGGTATACCAAGTTTGAGGTAGCTGTGGGACATCCAAGTGGAAATGTCCCTAAAGGCAACTGGACATGTCCTTTTGACAACACTTACTTCTCTATCTTATAGGTAGTAGTGGTTATTATCTGAAGGTTGAAGCCAAAGTGCTATACAGAGACAAATAGAGAAGCAAGAATTAACTGATGGGGTTCATAGGTTCAGAGATTTAGTGCTTAGGGACTTTAAGGACCATGGAGTCCATTTTGTAGATTTAGAAAATTGAGGGACAGAAAGGTTGAGTAACTTGTTCAGGGTCTTATAGCTTAAGTGATTACTAAGGCTTGAATTCTGATAAAGACACAAAGAAGCAGTACTTCTTTTTTGGGAGCTGTTCAGAAGAAGCATTGACTGCCCTTTGCACCAAAGATGGGTTATAAGCAAAATGTGTTAATGAGAAATCTGCTGAAATTAAATTCTTAAAAGTTATCTATATAGATAAGGTCAAAGTTCCTGCCAGAGTCAAGCTCCTAGATCAGTTTCATTGTGACAAAGAAAATCCCCATTGATCATCTGTGTTCATGGTATCTTTCCAGTCAAGGAATTTCCTTCCCTTATTACAAAATACATAGCCAACTAGGGTAAAGCATCTTCTTTTCCAAGCCTCTAATTGTGATTTTGGAGAGTCTGAAGGGAACGAGAGGTGGGTGGACCCTAAGAGACAGCTAGAGGAAGCTCAATCTGCATCCTCTAGCAAGGTTACTCAGCTTTGCATTTGCCGCAGAGATGAAAGGGATAATGATGAGAGTATTAGCTTCCTGAAGAAGAGGTTTGCCTGGAATGGTAGGCTGTGATAAGAAGCTGAGGGGCAGGAAGCTAGAGGGCTAATCTGGGCCCAAGTGAGATCAGGAGCTTCCTGGGAAAGAGAGCCTACAATCAGCACCATGCAGGAAAGCAGCAGGGGCACTGACGATTCGATTTGTTGGGCTTTTGATTTTTTTTTTTGGAAAGTCAGGAAGTTGGCAGTTGAGTCAGGATTATAGAACCAGCTGGAAAGAGACCCAAACACTTGCCTCTACGTCATTGAGCAGCAAGGGCTTAGTAAGTGAATTTAAAAATAGGTAATTCTTTTTTTTAAAGCCGGTCTCAGAAAAGAGTTCTGTTTAATGAATGCCCCAGCCTACCAGAGGCCCAATGACATGAATTCAGAAAGAATCATTTGATGTAGACAGCTGCTTCTCTAATACACCCAAATCTATACAGAAGTTCTTTGCTTCCTCAGTGTTGAAGCTGGATTTGAGAATATTTCAGCCAATGTTTTTTGTCTTACTTTTCACCTGATGACTCAGAGGTCTGCCACCTTCTTATTCCAATCGAGATAGCTAGAATTGAAATAGGGCTTTAAGGTTTCCAAAGCACTTTACAGGGGTTCTCATTGGATCTTCAGGATGACCTTGGGAGGTACCACCTATTGTTATTCCCATTTTACAGGTGAGAAAATGCAGGCTAGAGAGACTCGGTAACTGACCCAGGATGGCACAGCTTGGAAACGTTCAAAGCAGGATACAAAGTCAGGTCTTCTTGAATCCAAATTCTGTATTCTGTATACTAAGCTACCTACCTATCTTAAAAAAAAATTATTTGGAGGTATAGTTCTCTGGTTCCAAGCCATGGTGTGAAATCTGGTACTGATACCTGTTGGCATTGGACTTATTTAGGGCTTGACAATGAGTAATGAGCTTGGGAGGTAATTCAGAGGACCTGGGTTAAAATCCTGTCTCTGTCCCTCAGTGCCTGCGTGACTTTAGGCAAGTCACTTAACAATGCCAACCATAATGGTAGTAATCATGTTGACAGTCATAATAGCTAACATTTACGTAGCACCTACTGTGTTCCAGGTACTATGCTAAGTACTTTACAGCCATTATGATATTTGTTCCTCATAACAACCTGGGGAGGTGGGTGTTTTAGTCCCATTTTACAGATGATGAAACTGAGACAGAGGTTAAATGACTTGCCCAGGGTCATACAATGAGTAAATGTCTGAGGCCTCAGTTTTCTTATCTGTAAAATGAAAGGATTGAATTTCATGGAGCCCAAGGTCCCTCCTAATCCGAAATCCAGGACCCTAATAAAACTACAAAGTCTTTAAAGGTGACAAACCTGGGTTAAAGGAGAACGGGACTCTTGAATTCTAAAACTGAGTATCATTGGACCCCAGCCACGCTCATGTTGGGCTTTAATGAAGACAAACTGCAGGTCATTTGAAAAGGAAAAAGTCAGATGTGTGCAGAAGCCAGCTCCTGCCAGCTGGTGAAAGCCAATTGTTAAGTTTTCAGTGTGAGCATTTACACTTTGAAAATTGGCAACTCTTACAAATCAGGAAATCAGGGACTGATTGATTGATTGTTCTGTTGCTTGTTTAGACTTAAAAACTGAACGAGAAACTGCGTCAGGAAAATAAAGATTAAACTTACAAGTGTGTTCTCAGCACACTGTTTTTCCCTTAGAGAACTGATTACTAAATGTTTACCAGCATGCTCCTAGAAAAAGGTGACAGAGGCACATTGAAACATATCTCCCCCTGAGAATTCTTGGAACTTACTCCATTGGTAGAAAAGTTCTAAATTCTTATATTTAGTATCATAACACCTCTCTTCCCTACCAACATCCCCTCCACGTCCCTACGTTTCCTATGCATCCAAGCAGGGTGATATGGTAGGAGCTCTGGGCTATGGGCTAGCTGACTTGCATTCCGTCTCTCTCATTCTCAACTAGTTGTATGACCTTGGCTGGTAGTTTTATAGGACACAACCGCTCTGCCATCTTCATTTCCTCATTTGTAAAATGAGAGGGATTGAATTAGATTATCTTTAAGATCTTTTCCATCTTGGAAATTCTAGGCTTCTGGGATTATGAACTCATTTAATAATAGAAGAATCCTAGTTTTAATTAAATAAGGTCTATCATGGAAGTGCTTTGGGAAGAAGGAATAAGTTATATTTCCCCTAAATGTCACTCACTGACCCTTCGAAAATGCATAAGTGGAATACCCAAGTAGGAAATTCATAGCCTGGTTACCCTGTGGGTGCAGTGAATGGGAAAATTATGACTTGGAGATGAATGAGCTGCCATTTTAATGAGTTTAACCAGAGCAAAAAGTCCAGAGCAACTGGTCATAGGAGTAGAGTTATCAGGAAGAAAAAAGAACAGAAAAAATTTTGATGTATCTTTTTACAGTATCTTTAAACTCAAGTGAAAATAAACAGAAAACGATATCGATTTCTTAGTAGGCTTAAGCTAAGTTGAGCAGAGTGGGGATCATGCTACTGAATATGCCATCGCATATGCTCTATAATGTGTCTCATGACACTAATAGTAATAAAGACAACAGAAAGAACTCATTTCTATCATCAGGGCCTCTACAATATTTATGATGCAGGGAGATAGCCATCTAAGCCAGCAAGAGGAAAAAAAAGAAATGATATATCAAGGCTCTGGAAATGGCAGCTGGTAGATAACTGGCCAATCAATTCATTTATGGCCTCTAACTGTTGCATGGAAATACTGAAACCAATACCCCTAATTAAGGATGTAATGACAATTAGCTGTCTCCCTGTGAATGGATTCCTCATACTTCAATTACTTATTTTTATGCCAGCAGGATTTAATCAGAAAGGGTTGTTGAGTTCTGCAGTTTTATGTTTTAAAATTGATAGGCATATATCTTTACTCTTATGCATGTGATTTTTGTACCTCCATTTATTTCTATTTTTATTGAGGCTTTCAGGAAATGAAACTGATCTTTGATGACAAATAGGTATAAATATTTCATCAACAAGAAGGAAACTTTATCGCACTTTAGAATTTGGTTATATGTTGTTCCATAGAGCTCTCTGCAGTCTCAAGTCTCAGTGCTCTTGAGAAAAGCTTCGTTTGACCCTGCTGTGCGAGGTTACAAGAGCTCGGATTCTAAAGCAAGTAGTAGTGTTTACCTGCCCCTTCTCATTCTTTACTCTTCATTATTCCTGATCATGTGCTTGTTTAGTCATGTCCAGCTCTCCGTGACCCCATTTGGGGTTTTCTTGGCAAAGACGCGAGTGGTTTGCTATTTCCTTCTCCATTTCATTAGACAGATGAAGAAACTGAGGCAAACAAGATTAAGTGACTTTCCTAGGATCACATAGATAGTAAATGTCTGAGGTCGAATTTGAACTCAGATCTCCCTGGCTCCAGTCCCAACACTCTATCCACTGTAGCACCTAGATGCTCTTAGGGGATAAGAATAATTCAGAGGATGAGTAGTAATAGAGAGAGGAAGAGTCCTTATTATAACTTTTGATGTATTTTCTTTGTGCTAGGCTCTATATTCTTTATTTTTAAAAAATTATTCTGAACTTAACACCAAATACAATGGGTACTTGCATATACGTAGTAGAACAGAAAAGAGGCTTATCCTTGAAACTACAGGAGTCTCTTATGTACATCTTGCTTTTAAGTATGTAATTTAATCAATCTATAGTTTTCAATCTATCTATAGCTATCTTACTTTTCTGGTCTTCCTTCTTTTCTGTCCATTAAAAAGAAAAATGCTTTAAGACCCTCTTTTCTTTTGACTGTTTTATGCCTAATACTACTTTATTCTAAATTCATTGAGAATAAGAGAAAAACAAAGAGCTTGAAGCAAATATACAATATAATTAAGCAAAACAAATTCCCATGTTCATTATTTCTGAAAATATGTCTTAATCAGCATCTTGAGTCTGCCATCTCTTTCAAGGGGTGGGTACCATGGTTTATTATCAATCCCTTGGAAGCATGGTTGTGTTTGTTATGGATTGATTAGTGTTCAGTCTTTCAAAGTTTGCTGCGTCAATATTGTTGTTGTAGAAATTGTTTTCCTGATTCTGCTCCAAATCAATTCATATTTCAGATTTTTTTGAAATAATCGATTTTATCATTTACTATGATATGATAATGTTCCATATTATGTTTTATTATTATATTATAACTTGTTGAGCTATTAGTTTCCAGTTGTTGACTACTACAAAAAGAGCTGGCATCATGTTTTTTTGTATATATGGCTCCTTTCCTCTTTCTCTTTAGGGTATAAGCCTGGTAGTAATATTATCAAGTTAAAGGGAAACAGTTTTGTGCCTTTCTGGCTTCCAAATTCCTTTGCAGAATTGCTAGATCAATTAACATCTCCATCAATATTAAATGACTTTGTATTTTTTTCAGAGACCCTCCAACAATTGTCATTTTATTTTGTGTCATCTTTGCCAATCTCATGGATATGAGATAAAATCTCAGAGTTGCTTTAATTTGAGTTTCTATTAGTGATTTAAAGCATTTTTCTACATATTGTTAATAGATTGGATTTTTTCCTTTGAAAACTGCCTTAAGCCAAGTATGGTGAACTATACCTATAATTCTATCTATTGAGGAGGCCGAGGCTGCCAGATCTCTTGTATTCAGGATTTTTGAATTTCACTAGGTATGTTGATGAGGGGTCTATGCTAAATGCAGCATTAATATAGTAAGTCTCACATTTACCAGCTGTGTGACCTTGGGTACATCACTAAACCTCTTTCAGCCTTAGTTTCCTCATCTGTAAAATGAGGATAATAAGAACATTTACTTCACAGCATGGTTTGGAAGCTCAAATGAGGTAACACATAAAGCCCTTTGCAAACCTTAACGTGATATATATATGATAGGTAAGAAAATATAATACATGAATATATGTGACATATGAATATGCACATGATATATGTATCACTTTATGGCTTGCAAATATATTTACATATGTAAGGTTTGAATATATACATATTATAACCTATTATTAACTATTAATATCTATTATTATTACCCATCATTACTAGTCATTTAAATTTATTATTTCATATTCATCTTTTATTCTTCTTTCTCTCTTTCTCGCCTTAGTCAGTGGATCTCTATGTCTTTTTGATTCTTTCTTTTGAAAGTCTCAGATATGACTAGTCCCAACCATTTCCAATGGTAATCAAATGACACCAATCTAATTCATGCCCTTTAGTTCGGCCCAAGCATGCTCCAAGCCCCCTTCTCTCACATCACTTCCTTGATCCTTCTGGGGCCCTTCATTGTCCATAGCACAAAGTTCAAGTTCTTCAGACTTGCATTCTTAGGCCTCTATACTGGGTCAAAATACTTCTTATGAAAGTCCTCTTTCAAATTGCTTTACATAGGATCACAGGTTTAGAGCTGAAAGATACCTTAGAAGTCATTGAATGCAGCCTATTATTTTGTAGTTGTTGGAAACCGGGACCCAGTGAGGTTAAATTATTTATCTAGTGTAACCCATTTGTTATGTGTATCAGGCAAAATGTGAACCCTGTTCTTCCAGTTCAGATCCAGTGCTTTATCCACTACACATTCAGGGTTGCCTGTTCTACAGCACCGCTGTGCTCTAGCCATGCTAGTCTGTTCATTATCTACCAAACAAAAACACCGGCATTTCCCCACCTTTAGTCTTTCCTTCCCATTTGAAGTGGTTACTTCCATAATTTCTTGTTCAAATTCTGTGGTTATCGTTAACTTGTTTCGGTCATGTATGCCTTTCCATGACCTCATTTGGGGGTTTCCTTGGCAAAAATGTTGGAGTGGTTTGTCCTGCTCCAGCTCATTTTACAGATGAGGAAATAGGTAAACAGGGTTAAGTGACTCTCCCAGGGTCACACAGTAAATGTCTGAGGCCAGATTTGAACTCAAGGAAGATGAGTCTTCCTGACTCCAGGCCTGGCACTTAATTCACTGTACCACCTAGCTGCTCTAGCCAAATTCTAACCATCCTTCAATGCCTGGTCCCACTTTTTCCTCCCTCCTACCCCACCCCTGAATGTTGCCCAGCCCATGATTATGTTTTACCCTTGAAATTCATTGTCTTTGCCAGTCATTTAGTAAAGAACACATCCTGCCTTCTGAAACGTCTAATATTCTTCTCTTATGTTGTTTTTTAGCCTTTCATGAATGTACCTTGTTTTTGTAACTAGATTTTTAAATTTTGTGAGGGTAAGAACTGTATCTCCCATTGTATCTTGCAAAAGAGTTTGCACACGGTTTTGTGTTCAGTGAATGTTTATGATTTGATTCCTAAGATACCCCCCCAAAAAAAAGCTCTTTCATAATTTATTTTTGGAGTAGGTGGAAATAAACTTAAAATAAGGCAGGGATAATTTCACTTCTGTCTTTGTACGCCTACACAATGCCTGGTGCATAGTAGGTACTTGTGTTTGTGCAACAGTGACTATCCTGGCCTCCCTACCTGACAGCCAGATATGTTCTATTTCACCCCTCCCCCAGGGTTCTCCAGCAGCCTTCAAGAGGGTATCTGGCCTTTGTCATTGGCTCAGGCCTCCATCACTTGTTTTGGCTTAATTTGGAGTGATCCTCAGAACCCCAGTTCCATTTAAGTATCTGACAGTCATACTCGTTTTTACAAAAAAATATTCATGTCAGAGGTATAGTAATAAGAAACAAAGAAACAATTAATTCCTAATACCATAGGGCATAATTCCCTTTACATCATTTTGGTCCGTGGGAATGGGAGTGGTGTAGAGGAGAAGGTTCACAGCCTAGTTTAATTTCTATTTGGCACCATTTCGACCAAGTTCCAATTCTCAAACCTCATTAAACTCGAATCCTGGCACCTTCACTTCTCAAAGCTTGCCTCCTGGGATGGCAAAAACATCTAGGCCTGGGTCCTTGGCTCCAAGATCACCACACTTGAGTTCCAAGATCTGGAGACTCTACTGTGAATGTCAAGAACTGAAAAGGACAAATGAAACAGACCTGAACTCTAAGCCCAATCTCGAGGGCCATTGGACCTAAAGAGTGGTAGAAGGTGGATCTTCTTCCCAACACTCAGTTTAGTGCAAGGTACCCATGCTTCAGATGAAAAGATATCCACCCCTATACATAGCTGGAAAAGGGGGGGCAATTATGCCTTAGTTAAATAGATTTAAGGTGAAGACATCTCTGCCAGTGCAGCCAATGGAAAGAGTTTGCTCCCACTCAAGTGGTAGAGAAATTCTGAATGTCTTTTCCCAGGTCTCCCATGTAGATGCTGTCATCTTGGGTGATATGCACATGCCCAAAGCCGCTTCACACTTCTTGACTGACTGATTTGGCTAGATTGTAGGCTCCGGTAGGAACTCATAATTCCTTTTACATCTCCTCCCAGTACCTATGGTTTACACATAGTAACTGCTTAAGAAATTATTGTGGAATATATGAATCAGACCTTAGAAATTACTTGGTCCCTCTCCCTTATTTTGTAGATGTGGTATTTTAGGTCCAGAATAATGAAATAACTTGCCCAAAATCACTCATTTAGTGGCAGTCTTGTCCCCCCAGTTCTCGTCATATTGCCTTCAGTTTATCACCTAAGTTTATAGACTTTCTTTAGTTGAATATCAATGACAACTTAAGTTTAAAATGAATATGACAAAATTAGATTTTACTGATTTATTTTCTGAGTTGCCTCTGCTTTTATTTTTAGATTTTAGAATAGGCTTTCATTAGCAAAGAGTTTACTCCCTACAGTTCTTTTTAAATAAAAATTGACAGAAGGACCCTTCAAACATTTACTCACATTTTAGAAAGTCCTGAGGCCTACGTAGATAAGCTCTTGCTTGATTAGAGCATGCATTATGTATTTGGGTTATTCTGCTCTAGGAGAGAATACTGTCCTTTTGGAATATGGCCAGAAGTCAAGTGAGAAGAACCAAAACTGTTGCCTTTTTGAGATAGAATTGAATTCTAGCTTAGAGAGGACCCTCAGTGATTTTGGAGCCCTTTAGCTTGACTTAAGAAAGAACTAGCTCCTGGGTCCCTTCCTAGAAGTCTCCTCATTCCTACTTCTCTGTCCCCAAATAACTTTGTGTTTACTTATTTGTGTATGTTTTTCATCCAGCAGTAGAATGCAATCTCCTTGAGATCAGGAACTATTGCTCTTTTTTGTCTGTGTAGGATCTAATAGAATAACTTGCATTTTTGTTGTTCAGTTATTTTCAGTCATTTCTGACTCTTCATGATCCCATTTGGGGTTTTCTTGGTAAAGATACTTGAAAGGTTTGAAGTTTTCTTTTCCAGCTCATTTTACAGATGAGGAAACTGAGGCAAACAGGGTTAAGTTGACTTGTTCAGGGTCACACAGCTGGTAAGTGCCATTGTGGGATTTGAATTCAGGTTTTCCTGACTCTAGACCTGACACTCTATCCACTGCTTAATAAAAGCTTGCTGAGTTCATTTGATGATTCAAAAGCGTTCCAAACAAAATACAATCTAGTACTTTCTTTTTAGCCATTATTGGTGGTTATACTTCATTGGGGACTTCTGTTTTTACATCACACTCGTTTGTGTATCCTACTGCCCCCTTCCCCCATCTGCTTAGTCTGCCCTCAGCTGGCAGTAGTATGTTGGTGCTATACTTGGCTGTTGAGAAGGGTAGCTTGTCCCCACTGCTCACCCAACTTGTGTAGAGCGTCTGATCTACTCCTCAACCACACACTCACCTTCCCTTGGATTTGGCTTTCTTTCCTCCTTTTGCTCCCTTAGCTCCGCCCTTTGTTTGGGCTTGGTTTTCTTTTCAAACCCACTTTGAGAAGACCCTGGGAAGAGTGGGGAATGAATGGAGGCCAGTCTCAGCTCATCACAGTGTCTCTGCTACCAAAGCTACTTACATATTTGCCTAGAAAGCTTCAAGTTCATATTTCTTTCTTTTTACCCAGAGAGTTGTAATACCTCTCCATGTCTGCCATCCACCACTTGGTTTTGAAACTATGGTTTTATTTCTCTTTATACTTAGGTTAACACCTTATTTTCTATGATTACAACTTTGGAGGGAGAATCAGTTGATCAGAAACCAAGTCAGGCCCTCCCTCCCCATTATACATTGATTAACCATATTCATCTGACTATAAAAAGACAGAAGGAAACCTCCCTTAAATGGAAACTAGGAAATAGGCACAGCTCCCTAAACCTTGAGAAAGGAAGAAAAAAAGCAGGCACTCCTTTCTAGTGCCCAATCTACTTTGCAGCCTCAAGGGGGCAACATATTCATAGCAAAGAAAACAAACAAGCAGAATAACAGCCCACAGCCCACAGTATAGTCAGCGGTTGGGAATGATCTTCTCCCACCTCCCTGAGGAAAGAAGGAAACGGTATTTCTTCATCTTTTCTCAGAGGGCCAATTTAGTCAACATAGCTGCACGATGTTTGGTTTTTTTAGTGTTCTTTTGGTTTATGTTTTTTATTTCAAGGGCATTTAGAAAAATATTTTATTCCCCCCCCCAATCACATGGAAAAATAATTTTTAACATTTTTTTAAACTTTTGAATTCCAAGTTCTATCCCTTCTTCCTTCCCCTCCTTCCCCTCTGAGATGGTAAGCAATCTGATATAGGTTATACATGTGCAATCATGTAAAACATTCCATATTAGTCATTTTGTACAAGAAGACTCGAAGAAAGAAAGAGAAAAAAGAAAGTGAAAAATAGTATGCTTCAGTAGTATGCATTCAGAGAGCATCAGTTCTTTCTCTGGAGGCAGATAACATTTTTCATCACGAGTCATTTGGGATTGTCTTGGATCATTATATTTCAGAGAATAGCCAAGGCCATTCACAGCTCTTTCTTCATTGTACAGTATTGCTGTTACTGTGTACAATGTTCTCCTGGATCTGCTCACTCCCCTTTGCATCAGTTCTTGTAATCCTTCAGGTTTTTCTGAAATCATCCTCCTTGTCATTTCTCAAAGTACAATAATACTGCATTACAGTTACAATTCTACCAACAGTGCATTAGTGTCCCATTTTTCTTACATCCTCTCCAACATTTATTATATTTCTTTTTTGTCATATTGGCCAATCTGATAGTTATGAGGTGGTACTTTAGAGTTTTTAATTTGCATTTCTGTAATAATTAGTAGTGATTTATAGCATTTTTTCATAGACTACGTACAGATAGCTTTGATTTCTTTGTCTGACAATTGTCAGTAGCATCTTTTAAATATACTATACCATATAATATACTATATACTTACTATAAGAAATAGAAGACTATATATTTTAATAACAGATCATCTTCAGCATTTAGCCTAACAACCATATCCTCATGTCTAATATATTTCATAACTCATATCTAACCTAACCCTTTAGTGATGTCAGCTTCATATTCACAGAGCTTGAAGCTTTCCTCATAATCACCCCAAGAGGAAGATACTACAAGTATTATCACCCCCATTTTATAGATGAAGAAACTATTGTTTTTTTCATACTGTTTTCCGCAAAGAGGACCAAGGACATCATGAGGATGATGTCTTGGCTTGTGCATGAATTGGATTTAAGTGAGGCAGAGCTGCACAAAATCTTCAGCTTCCCTCTCTCCTCCAGAGTCACAAAAGTCCAGTGGTGAGACCAACAGAGAAACTAAGACTTAGGGAAGGAAAGTGACGAGTCCTTGTGCTTGGACTGCAGCCTAGGTTTGGATGACAGGTCCAAGCAGTTCATCTGCATTATCCACTCTGCCTCTATGCCTGAGTGCATTTCCCTGGGCAATGGGTTGGTTTTTTTTTTTTAATATCAATAAACAAGCCTTTATTAGCACTTAATATATGGCAGATATATACGTACATATATACTCTACATATGAATGTACCAAATAGTTACAAACTAGGTACAATTTTAGAGGGGAAGGTGCTAGCAGCTGGGGAACTCAAGAGAGCATAGCAAATAGTCCTAATGATAAAACAATCCAGAATTTATTTGAGGACTAATAACTATTCCCCTAACCTTTTCTTATCCAGAGCGAACAATCCTAGGTATTTTTTTCTTTATTTTTTGACTCTTTTAAATAGTTCTCATTCTCCTGGCATTTACTTATCTTCATGATTCTCTTTTGAACCTTCTCCAAGTTCTCCATATTCCTCTTGAGTTGTGAGTATAGAACTGCAAAATTAATTACACATAGTTTCTGAAGGCCAAAGATCAAATCCCAGGAGTAATTGTTTCCTAGTATGTATCCTTTTCTCGAGGGTAAAGTCAAAGTGTAAAGCATGCTGCTGCCAGATCCATAACTAGGGTGGATCATAGGGGCTTTGTTTCAGGTCTGGTTTGGTAGCCAGCATCCAAGGGACTTGTTTTTTCCCCTTAAGTGATGGGTGATGATGGTGGTGGTTGTGGAAGTCCGCTAGGATGCCAGTCCCTGTGCATCTCAGTCCTCTAGTCATTCAGCATAGTCCAAGCATGACCACACCCATTCCCTTGCCTGGTTTTGGGCTGCTACCCCTTACTGTCATTGCGTCATAGAATCAATTACAGAGTCAGAGCTGGAAGCCATCTCATCCAACTCCCTCTTTTTCCTTATCCATTCTGAAACCAAAGGCTTCCTGCACAGAGTGCCCCAGGAACCAAGTTTTCCCAGATTCGCCAATTTTCCTCATTCAGAAATTGCTACATTTGGGTTCTCAGTATTGTTGAGTCTGGTGTGTTTGTATGTGTGCCAAAAACCAAACTTTGTCTAATGTGTATCTATAACAGCGAAAAACAATGGACAAATTCTTTTAATAGACTTTCTTTTTATGCTTTAAAGCACAGAATGGATGATTGTGAAATGCTTTCTGATTTAATTTTAATAAGCTCATGAAAGTATTGGCTAAGGTTATATCCTTGACTAGATTTCCAAAAGCACATAAAGGCAAACTTTGCTATGGGCAAAATTAATATTTGAAAATAATGCCACACTTAGACTTTAACTCTTTAAAACTGTAGAATAAATGCTGATCTGTATTTGTAGAAGGAGTCTTTTCACTGGGAGTTTCCTATACCAACAAAAAACAAATGTGGATAGAAAAAATATTGCATAGTTTTTTTTTTTTATCACAACCACCCTGTGAGAGGTAAAGGCAGAACAAGCATTGTCAATTCCATTAAACAGATGATAAAATAAGATTCAGAGATGTTAAATGACTTACCCAGAACTGTATAACTCGCGTCTAAACAAGGGCTTATGATTCTGGAGTCAGAAAACAGAAAATTACAGAGCAATCATTCACTTTGCAAAAAGACTCTTAACCAGGGATTTAACTTGGCACATTTCAAATATAGTTCATTTTATAAAAATATGGTTACCAAAATGTTTAGTAAAGTTTCTGTTGCGTAAAGAAAGGTTTAATATATGTATACATGTACATATACATATAACCACTATTGTGGGATTTTGTATACGTTTATGACTGTGTTTTTACAAAGGATTTTCCTCATTTAGAAAAAGTATATCTTATGATGAACATATGGATAGGTTCTGAGTTTGGAGATTGAAAATAAGCAAATTAATTTTGTATTTGAATGCAATAGAGAAACCTATGTAATTGAAGAATTAATTTTCTCAAGGGGCTAAACATCACCAGATCTCAAATTATACTATAAAGTGGTATAAATTATCATCAAAATTATTTTGTCCAGAGGACTGATGATAAAGATGATAAAGAAGGCCACATACCATTTGGCAAAGAAAATATGGTCTCAGATGCGGTGTGAAACATATGCTTTGACATTGCCGGTGTGAGAATTTGTTTTACTTGACTAAACGTATTTCTTATAATGGTTTTGTTTTTCTTTTTCTCAATGGAGGGAGGTAAAAGGCAGAGAAAATAAATGCTTGTCAAATTTTTAGAAATTGAAAGGACAGATTTGATACTGGTAAATTTTAGAAGACTTCATCAGTGGAAAAGACTAGGTAAGCAAGAATCAGAAGCAACCAAATTAAATTATTTCCATATTTTCTTCCCAGTTACAAGATCAGTACACAGAGAACTTGAGTAGTATTTATGCCTTTCTTTGTATCCTCTATGTTTAGTCCAGTGCTTGGCATAAAGTGAGCATTTAGTAAATAATTACTGACTTAGTAGATGACTGATTTCTAAATCCAAGAGCACTCACTATCAGTGTACGTATTGCCTATAGGGTATTATTTTTTAAAAGGCAAGACCAAAATCGATGAAGTAGTCAGAAAAATTTTTACATGAACAAAATTAATGCAGCTAGAAAAACTTGGAAGAAAATCATTGCAATAAATATTTTTGAAAAAGGCTTGATAATCCAATATATGTAGGAAATTTATACAAATATATATTAAAAAAACCAAAGTAATTGAAAAAAGCCTGAAAACCTATTCAGTAATACCAATGGACTTTTCACTTCCATGAAGGTTGGGAATATCTTCTTATATCTCTTAATTTGAATCCTATTAGATCTTTATAAATTTATTACATTCACTTTTGATTTTTGTGTGGGGTTGTTTTTTCATTTACATGTTGTAGTTTTTGTGCATATTGCCTTCTTGAACCTTCTTCACTCTATATAATTTCATACAGTTCTTTCCATGAAGCTCTGTATTCATCACATGCATCATTTCTTATAGCACTATATAGCATTATATAGTATACTATATGACATGTAGTATATGATATAAAGTTGTATAGTAGTGTTTCTTTAAATTCAAATGCTGCAGTTTGTTTAGTCATTCTCCAACTGATGGGCATCTACTACTTTGTGTCCAATTTTTTGCTATCACAAAAAATGCTGCTATAAAATATTTTGGTTTGTATGGGTATTTTCTTCTCATCGGTGGTATAAGCCCAATAATGGAGTCTCTAGCTCAAAGTGCATGAATGTAATTCCAAATTGCTTTCTAAAATGGTTGTACCACTTCTCAGCTCCACTAACAAGGTACTAATGTGCCTGTCGTTCCACAATTACTTCACTATTGACTATTACAATTTTTGTTATTTTTACCAATTTTCTGGGTTGTTTTGATGTGCATTTCTCTTATTATTTGTGGTTTGGAACATTCCTTCATGTAGTTGTGAATACTTTACATTTATTTTGAGGATTATTTATTCATAACCTTTGCCACTTATCTAATGAGCAATAGCTCTTAGACTTGTGTATATTTATTCACTTTATACATATCTTGGATACCAAACCCTTATCAGAGAAATTTAACATCAAGCTCTTTTTCCCACATTTGCGTGACTCCTTTCTTATCATAGTTGTCTTAATGTTGTCTGTGCAGAAACTCTTCAACAATTTCACGCAAAGTTATTTATTTTGTCTTTTTAATTATCCATAACTGTGAGAGGTGTATGATCTATTTGTTTTAATAGTATGATCTTTAATATTAAGGTTGCAATCCTTTTAGAGTGCATTATGGAATATAGTGTAAGGTGTTAGTCTAAGCCCAATTTCTGCCAATTACTTTCTAGCTTTCATACCAGATTTTAATCAGACAAGGAATTTTCCCCTATATAATATATTTTCCATTTTATCCAATACTGGGTTTTTGAATTCCATTGTTTCTGATTCTACCTTGGCAAGTCTGTTCCATCTAGTTATCTATTTTTTTAACCAATACCAAATGGTATTAACATCGGTTGATTTATACAGCACTTCTTAGACTGTGGGTTGTGACCCCATATGGGGTTGTGAAAAATTTAGTAACAGTAAGAAGTTTCTGAATGTGCAGCGACAAAAAATTAAAAATTGAACATGTAATGAATCTGAGGTGTTTCTGGCAGTGCTTGCCCATGTTGCATTGCAAGACCTCACTGCAGCCTTGGTTCTGAACATAAAGCATGTACACTTAATATAGTGCATGCTTTCAGGATGTTCAGTGGCAGCCAACAAAGGGGTCACAAGTGGAAAAAGGTTAAGAAGCCCCGATTTATAATATAGTTTGAGATCTGGAGGTGCTGTTCTCTTTTTTCAGTATTTCCCTTGATATCTTACTCTCTTTTAATCATTTCCCTTGATATTCTAGATCTTTTGCTTTTCCACATAAATTTATTAAGTTTAATTTATCAGGAATGCTCTTAGTAATTAGATTGGTATAGCATCAAAAGCATATTAAATTTTGGTATAGCATCAAAAGCATAAATTAAATTTGGTAGTATTGTCATTTTTATTATATTGGCAGGGCCCAGCCATGAGCACTGAATATGCCTCCAGCTACTTAAGTTCTTTATTTTTTTAAGGAGCACTTTGTAATTGAATCTATATAAGGCTTTTTAACATTTTAATGGATTTATCCACAGAAATTTTATGCATTTTGTAATTATTTAGAATGGAATTTTCTTTTCTTTTTTTGGTTCCTTGACTTTGTTGTTATTATATAGAAATATAGTTGACTTTTGACTCAGCTGGAAAGCTCTGATGGTTCAGAGTGACAAATTTGCAGGTTCTCATCTGATGTGGGATTCTTGCAGTTTTCCTACTAGGGCATGCTACAGCTCCTTACTCTAAAGTGCCTCCCCTAGCAGTGGATCCTGTCCTTGGCACAGAACTGTGCCATAAGAAGTAATAAGCAATAGAGCTGTGCCTGTTTCTGCACAAGGCTGGATCCCGGACCCTTCTTTTCCTCGTGTGCAACCTCCCACTTCTTTCAGTCCCTGTTCTGGCAGGCTGCATGACCTTTCCTAGATGGACTCTCCAGTATCTGCAGACATCTCTGGCTCCATTTACTGTCCTGGGCTGGAATAAATTGCTGGCTATGATTTTTTTCTTGGATTTACCAATCAAAACGCAATGTCACACTCTTTTTAGATCTTTTTTTGAGGAGTTGTGGAGGATAGTTTGTCTATAATTCTTTCTCCTACTCTGCCATGTTTGCTCTGCTCTAAACAGGCAGTTTTCAGAAGAAGAAATACAAGTAATCAATACTAATATGAAAGGTGTTCCAATGTTGAAAGACTTGAGAATACCGATCAATGTAATATCCAATTGTGACTTCAGTTAGATGAGGTCAAATCATGCCTCCTACCTCTTAGCAGAGATGGTGGGCTATAGGTGTGTAATTAAACATGCATTTTCTGACATGGTTACTATATTATTATTATTTTTTAATTTTATTACAATGGAGAGTTTTATTGGGGTTTGGGGAAGTCACTTGGAAGCGTTATTAATGCTAAGAAAAAAAGCAGCAATAAACTGTATTTTTTAAATGACACTATCCTTTTCCAGGTCTCAGATGTTGGTAATGACTTCTTTCAGTTTTGATCTGTTTTAGGAATTTAGGTGGGTTATGTTTTTGACTAGGGATTAAAAATTTTTTCAAAGTTAACCTTTGTACCCAAAGTTTCAACTCATATCTCAGTTTTGGTGAGGTCTGTTGGAATATTAATTTTCAGGGTGCTGTTTTTTCTTCAGCTGAGGGACTCTGGAAACTTTGCACCAGGATCCCAGGTATCTCTGGCCCTTCTTATTGCTACAACCCAAGAAATCCAGCAGAGGGCATGATTTCTCCGCTTAGCTTGTGTTGCTGGGACAGTATTTTTTGGCTGCTTTTATTTTTCTTATTTACCAGAGACCCCACACAGAGTCAGTCCTAGTATTTAAGGCTATTTTTCTAGTGCTAAGGGAAAAAACATGAGGGCCTGCTATAATTTTACAAAATATCCTTTTCTCTGATGATGCTATCTCCTACACCCAAATATTCTCTGACCAGATTTTTCTAGCTGAATTTTAGTCTTATTACCTGCTTCCCTCTTGTTGGATCACAAGACTTTCAAAACGAAAAGAACATAAGGGATCACTTATTCTAACCTCCTTCATTTTAAAAATGAGAAAAGGGAGGCCCAGAGCAATTAAGGGACTTACCCAAGATCACACAGATAGAATTGGGACGCAGGTATTCCTCACTGCAAATCCAGAATTCTTCATTGTGTGACCTGTCCAACCCACATCCTCTCATTCCAGGGAACCAGCATTTCGTTTAAACTATTACGACTTCCCCTTTGCCTTGAAAAGCTCTGAGATTTCCTAGTTCTCTATCTATTTTAAATAGCTGATTACCCACAAAGAATGGAATTGAATATAGAATTCAGAAATGTTGACAAAATGTACCTGAATCCTGTTTGAAAATAAAGTGTACCTAAATTGTCATGGCTTTTACCAAGTGAATGATGTCATGCCGGTGTGCCCTCCTCCCAGGCATGTGCGTCCTTTATTCAGTAAATCCTGAAGCAGGCTATGTGCTCCCACAATGGTCTCATTTCTGCGAGTAGTTTGTGTAAAGCCTAATCATAGCCATAATCATTATCTGACTGTAAATAATGGTAACAGGAGTTTTATTTTTCTTGCTTTCTCAGTAAATAATGGAAGGAGGTGAAATGGGGAGAACATGGACCTGAAAATAAAATTGAATTTTGAAAAAAAAAAGGCAATTCATTTAGATGGCTGGCTTGAGAGAGAGGAAAGGAGAGGAAAGAATTATTGTTACCTGATAGCTGAACAAAAGATACACAATTAGCTCAACGTAGCTAAATTCAGCTCACTTCCATAATCTACAATGTAAATAGCTCACATGGAAGTTCTTTCTTTAGACTGACTATAAATGGAGAAGGATCAAAGAAAGTATTTGTTTCTTATCTAGGATTTGTTGTAAACAGATCAACAAAGCCCTATTTCCATGAACTATCTACCAGGACACTGAGAAAGCTTTGTTTTAGAGAATTTTTTTTTTTTTTAGCATTGACATTAACGTGATTTAAAATAAGAATACATAGATTTAGAGCTGGAAGAGACTTTAAAAATCATCTGGCCCTACCCCTTTATTTTACAGTTGAAGAAATGACCTAGAGAGGTTGAATGACTTACCTAAGGTCATGTAGGTGGCAGAGTCAGGAGTCAGATCAAAGTCTGTTGACTTTCAATCCAGTACTTTCTTTCCATGGCATCATGGTGATTTCCATCATGAATGCTTCCTGTTTCTATTTCCATACCTTTAGTAAGAAAATTTGCTGACCTTTAAAATGTTTTCTTGTGTCTTTTAGACAAAAAGAATATAGATATAGATTGATAGATATAAATATATAGATCTCTCCCTCTGACTCTCCTGTCTTTCTGTCTTAAAAAGAGAAGCAATAATGAAAAAGCCTGCTGCACTTGGAGTCAAGCGTATCTGAGTTGGAATCCTGGTTCTGCCACTTACTTTGGGGGTGACCTGGGCAAGTCACCTAACCTCTGTGAGCTTCGGTTTCCTCACCTGAAAAATGAGGGCACTCTACTGGATGTCCTTTGAAATTCCTTCCAGCTACAAATATATGATCTGATGAGAATCCCTTCAAGAAGTAGATTTATGATTATCCAAATGCATCTCTTTTGCCATCACCATGCCCCAAACAGCCCATAATTAGCAAGCATATTCTGCTAATGCACAGTTTTTCCATTTAAAAATACTGGTGTTTAAAAAAATCAATTTGGAGGCCTTTGTGTTACTTAATAGTACTTGTATAGAAATATAATGCTAAATTTCTTAGAAGATCATTTCTACAAAGATATATATGTTTGTATATATGTACATGTATATACATACATACATATACATATATATGTTTAGCATGTGGGTGTGTGGGTATGTGGGTATGTGTGCTGGTTCCTTTGAGCATCTTACCTAGGAAAATAAAGGAAAATGATATCTATTGTTGAATATCAGGTATTGTTTTATGATATTGATCAGCGAATAGCCTAATAGCCCTTTCATAGTATCTGCTGAGGTTACTGTGGCAACCC
Organism: Bettongia penicillata ogilbyi; assembly: GCA_023548195.1. Classification (NCBI taxonomy): domain Eukaryota; kingdom Metazoa; phylum Chordata; class Mammalia; order Diprotodontia; family Potoroidae; genus Bettongia; species Bettongia penicillata. Next base: position 3,222,951 of record JAJHZJ010000174.1, read on the forward strand.
TAGTAACTCTAACTTTCTATGTCAGACACACTATATTCACTGAAGTCAATACTGATCACTATCACAGGGTAATCAAATTCAGCAAATGTGTTGGCTTTAACAAGGCTACACCTTTGAAAGCTGACTCTTTTGTTTGCTAAGTTACAGCTAAAGGTTGACTAGAGTTTAGCAAGAAAGAGCACTTGGCTGACAATGCTTTGCATATAGTAGGTTCTCAGTAGATACTATTGATAATTCTTCAATTTTTTGCCAGATCAGATTTAAAAAGACAAATGGATTGTTCAGAATAGTCTTATTCTCAGCTTGGTTGTTGATTAGCAGTGGGAGTTGCAAGGTCCATAATCTCATTGAGCCTATTTCCATATCTGTAGTATAAGAAAGAATAATAATAGTTTCTCCCTAAATATTAGAGATATTTGGAGGGTTCATTAGTTATGGAAAGCTTACTCTCATAAGCCAGTATATCTGTGATCTCTCTTGTGTTGGTATTCCCTTAATTGATATAGATCATCATCCTCACTGGATGAGTGACCCTGCCCTATGTCTTCCCATAGTTCACCATAGGAGGTATACCATTCTGCTGAGGGTTGGTCTTAGATTTACTTTCTATTGCATGGATACCAATAAAATATAGGGACTGTCCCTCACTTATCAGCTAGTCTCTCTGTGTGACTAGTCCATTCTTTTTTTTTTTTCTGGTCATATATTTCTTGGCGACAATCTTTACATAGTTTCTTCTGAGTAATTCCTTGTTTACAATGTGTTGTAGCTTGTTCATGCACCTCTCCATTATTGTTTGGGTAAACTCAGTTCTTTAAGGATTATAATATATCATGGTTTACAGTCACAAAAAAGCTCATGAAACAAAGAACCTAAATGTCTTCAATCCCTCTGTGGCCACCTTCAGCCTCTGAAACAAATTTGACAGAGTGGTAAAAAATCCCACACTTTTCAGACCAGTTATAAACACTTTCTTAGTTATCGGTAATCTAAATATTAAATCCTTGTCCAATGGTTAATGAGTGAGCATACTCTAGGTAGAACTGAATTGTATCAGTCTTAACGTTCTTATCTAAATGAAACTAAAAGAAAAAAGGAAGTTGCAGCTACACAGAAAGATGACTAGCAGGTCTTCCTTGGGGAGGTAAATAAAGGAGTTGGTTTTATCATGAGCCCCCAAAGGCAACACAAACCTTGATTTCATAGTATGCTTAATCACATCATATTCCAGTGCTGATGATTATGGAATTAATATAACAATAATACAGTTGTTCTACAGTATTGAGGAGGGAGAAAAAGAAGATTTGAATGAGAAGAGATAGAGATGAGATATAAAAGTGTTGCAGTCCATTGTGGTGAGGTATGCCAGTAATCCCTGTTACTTGGGAGGCTGAGTCTGGCAGATTGAATGAATTTGGGAGTTCTGAGCTATAGGGGCTGTAGTTGATTAGATGTCCAACAGTAGTCTGGGGACGCCTGGGATTCCCATCAGACTGCTTAAGGAGTGGAAAACAGGTTGAAAAATGGAGCAGGTTCAAACTTCCATGACAATGAATATTGGGACTTCAGTGCTATGATTGTGGCTTTCAACTAGAATGAATTAGGGAGACCCAGTCTCAGAAAGGAAAAAAAGGAGTAGTGACTAGTCTGAGAGGAAAGAACAAATTAGGTCAGAACTATGGAAATCTTTTCTCTTATTCTACCATGATGTGTCCTTTATCTATATGTAGAAGCTATTCAGACACTGAATCAGATGCTGAGGCCATGAAGAAAAGAAAAGTCTCTGCCTTCAAGGATGTTTCATTGCATTGGACCCACAACTTTCAGAGGTCATTCAGGACAGGTTTGGACACAGAGACAAGTTCTTCCACCATGGAGACTCCAATTTTAAACTTCTGAGTTCTGGCTTGACTTTTAACATCACTTGAAATTGAGGGACAAAACCCATGAAGTAAAAATATGGGTATGAAAATAGAGCAGAGAAATGGATTATTTGGTTGTGCTAAAGATAAATCTGTTTACAGTAAAAGCTAATAGAATGTTCTTTGGAAAAAGGAGGTAGAGAAAACTGGAAGTTGTGGGCTCAATTTTTCCTTCTTTGTATTTCTCCAGCAGCCTGGGGGTAGGAACCGGCAGCAATTCATTTTGTATTGAACCTTTTTAATATAAATTAGAGTCTTACTCCAATGCCTCATGGAGGTGTAGAGATGACCTTGTATTCTGGAAGGCTATGTTAGTCAGCAGAGTGAGGCTTTGGCAGGTCCTTCCAAGCTAGAAAGACTTTGAACATGGGCCTGGGCCTGGACTCTTTGTCACCTTCATTTCATAGGAACTTAACACCAGAAAGCTGACCAGAAGCTGATGAATTTTTTGACTACAGAAACTCAAGACCACCAACTAAGGTGTGGAGCCATCCTTCATTGCTGAAGAAGACCATGCCATCAGAGAAATGATGATATGACTTGCACTTGAGTTTGTTTTGAGTGAGGGAGGGCTGTGCAGGTCACTAGCCTCACTTCTCCTCCAGAGCCATCTGAATCCAGTGACCAGATATTCATCAGGATGACTGGAGATGACCCAGGATGAGGCAATTGGGGCTAAGTGACTTGCCCAAGGTCACACAGCTAGTGAGTGTCAAGTGTCTAAGGTGAGATTTGAACTTAGGTCCTCCTGACTCCTGAACTGGTACTCTAACCACTGTACCACCTAGTTGCCCCTGTGGAGCCCTGTATCATTTGAAGGCATACCTTTAATAAAGATTCAATATATCACATGAAGGGTAGAACAAACTGTTTTATCACCTTTGAGACATTCTGCTGTTTAGGGATCAATTAATTTACAAGCACGTATTAAGCCCCTGATCAGTGCCAGGTATTGTATTTTATATATAAGATAGATACAAAATAAATATGAGGTAATTTTTTTGGTGGGGGAGGAAAAGCCCTCCACCTGGAGGGATATGGAAAGGCATCATGCAAAATGTAGTGTTTAAACTGAGTTTTGAATGAAAGTAGCAGTTCTGAGAAGTACAGAGGAGGAGAGTTCATTTCGGGCATTTGTTGGCCACTATGTAGAGGTTGTAGAGATGGGGGATGGGGTGTGGTATATGAAAAGTAAGAAAACCAGGAAGCTGGACATATGAGGAAAATGAAAAAGGCCTGTTTGCGCTGAAAAGTACATGAAAGGGAGTAATATATAATAATGCTGGAAAGCTAGGTTGGAGCCAGGTGATGATGGACTTTTTTAAAAGTCTGTTTATTTTTGAAGAAAATTAAGAATAAAGTCCCTCATTTAGGGGAAGTCTAAATAAGTCTTCTGGGAATGTGTTCCCCAGAAGGTTCTGGGTGAGTTTCAGAATAAACATGATGATGTTGTAACGGCTGTTGTCTCCATGGCTTTGGAAACTAAGTTCAGGTGTAAGTGGTGTGGGTCTATTGTTTTTCAAATAGGGAGAAGTTGCTTCCCAAGTCCAAGAAATGATCTTGTGAGGTAACCTAGTCCCTCCCTCAGACTGTAGGCAATACAGAGTTCAAACTATTTCTGGCTAGATAATTGTCATACTATTACCACGATCCATCATTTTTTCCTTTCATGGGATTAAGGAAATTTTCTACATATCTTCCTATCAAACAAAGCTGGCTGTTTCCTAGCAGAAGTTCTAGAATCATTGCTTGTGGGTTTAACCTCTACTTAATTCCTAAAACAATTTTTGGTTATTTAAAAGTATTATTCTACAGGACAAATTAGCTCATGGACCTTACTTCTTTTGGGGTCTTTACATAAGTGACTCTGATAAAGATGGCCGCTTGAACACATTTCCAATGAATGGATTCTATCCAGTTTGCTTTTTTGTCAGTTTTGAGCCCTGTTACAGAGAGAAATTATGCAAATTGGTGTCCTGCTATGCGGTGGCAAAGATACTAGCTATGCATAGCAATAAGCTCCTTCGCTGGAAGTACTTTATCTTGAGCAGGATATGGCAGCTACACATGGCATCTTTTTTCCCTTTTATATTTATTAATACTTTTTCTCATTGCCTTTTGTTTTCACATCACAGTCATTTTCCTCTCCCCACGAGCCCTTCCTCGTAAGAAACAAAACCAGCGAAGCAGTCAGCTGACACAGTGACCGGGTTTGAGAATTGATGCCACATACTGCTCCCCGTAGTTACCCACTTCTCGGGCGAGAGAGGCATTTCATCATCTCCTCTCTGGGGGGGGCCAAGATTGGTCATTAAAATTAATTTAACTTTTAAAAACAACTTTTATCGATTGCTTTTTGTTGTTATTGCATTGTGGATGTTTTCAAATATGTTTCCTCTTGTTAGCCTTCAGTGAAACTTCCCTTGTAAAAGCAAGCTAAGCTAAACTAACTGATACAGTTATTACATCTGATGGGTCATGCAACATTTTGCATCCATAGCCCTAACCTCTCTAAGGAAAGGAGGGAGGTGCATCTCCTTATCTCTTCTCTAGGAGCAGGATTAGTCTTTACAATTACACAGCATTCAACCTTGATTGCAGTGTTCTCTTGGTTTATATTATTGTATACCGTTTTCCTGGTTGTCCTGGTTCCTCATTATTTCCTCTGCATCACTTCATACAAATCTTATAGTTTTCAGAATTGCTCATGTTCATTATTTCTTGATGCACAATAACTTCCCTCATTACTAATAGCTACTACTCACAAAACACTTTAGGGCTTGCAGAACTCTGTAAATCTATTATTTCATTTGATCTTTATAACAAATCTGGGAGATAGCTATTACTACCATCATTTTGCAGATGGGCAAATTGAGGCTGAGCATAGGTAAGTAAGTGCTTAGGATCACTCATCTAGGAAGTATCTAAGTTGGGATTTGAACTCATATATTTTTTACTCTAAGCCCTTAGTGTATGCTCACCCAATCATCTCTAGTCAATGGATACCTACTTTGATTTCAATTTTTTGTTACTATAAAAAAGGAATGCTTTTATTTATTTTTGTACTTATGTGACCTTTCCCCTAATCTTGACCTCTCTGGAATGAAAGATTTGTGACACAGGGTTGGAGGCTGACCTAGAACCTACATGGCTTAAGCACCAGTGGTGGGATCAGGTGGTGACAGCAGAAGTAGCATCAATTTCAGGAGTTCTCAAGCCAGAGATAGTAAGAGGACCTGGCAACTGGTCAGAAAGAGACTGTGCTAATGCTGGATGCAGGACCAGACTCTGTTTGGCAAATCCATTGCTTATATCCACTTCTGGATCATAGTTCAAGGGCAGAGAGGAACACTTTTGGTCAAGAGAGAGCTGGAGCCCTGAGGAGAAATATTGCTTTTGGTCACAAGGGATCAGGATCCCTTTCAGGGTAAAAACCAGAGTGTAGACCAGGAGAGCAGTGACCACACATCTCCCCATACCATCCTACCTGGGACACTAAAAACTTCTAACCCCCTAGAACTAGCTCTGAAATCAACTGCGTGAAAAAGCTTGAAGCTTGAAATAGTACTCCCACCTCCCCCACAGCATCATGCCCAAAACAGAGCTCAACTTTAACATAAAATTCAAAATGAAGAAATAGGGTGGATAAAAATGAAGAACAACAACCAAAAATAATCTGACTATAAAAAGCTACTATAGTGACAGGGAAGATTAAGGCAGAAACTCAGAAGAAGACAGTGAAGTCAAAACAACTACAAATAAAGCCACAAAAGAAATAAATGTGAATTGGGCATAAGCACAACAAGAAAAGCTGGAAGAGTTAAAAAATGATTTTAAAAATCAAATAAAAGCAATAGGGAGAGAATTAGGTAAAGAAATCAGAACAAAGGAAAAATGGTGAAAAGACAATTCCCACTTGGAAAAAAAAACCCACAAAAATTACTGAAGAAAATAACACCTTAAAAAACAGAATTGACAAAATGGAAAAAGAGGTACAAAAGGTCACCGAAAAGCATAATTTCTTAACAATTAGAATTGGGCAAGTGGCAACTAATGATTTCATGAGACATCAAGAAACAATAAACCAAATTTAAAAAAAAGAAAAAAATAGAAGAAAATGTGAAATAGCTCACTGGAAAAACAACTCACCTGGAAAATAGATCAAGGAGAAATAATTTAGGAATTATTGAACTACCTGAGAGACATGATCAAAGACAGAGCCTAGATAGAATATTTCAAGAAATCATTAAGGAAAATTGCCTGATGTTCTAGAACCAGAAGACAAAGTAAAAATTGAAAGATTCTATTGATCACTATCTAAGATTCCAAAATGAAACTCCCAGAAATATTATAGCCAAATTCCAGAGCTCCTGGGTCAAAGAGCAACCAGAAAGAAACCATTTAAATACTGTAGAACTGCAGTCCAGGTTCACATAAGATTTAGCAGTTACTACATTAAAGGAGTAGAGTGCTTAGACTATGATACTATGGAAGGCAAAAGAGCTTGAAAAACAACTTACTCAACAAAACTGAGTATAATCCTTCAAGGGAAAAAATGGATATTAAATGAAATAGAGGACTTCCAAGCATTCTGATGAAAAGGCCAGAGCTGAATGGAAAATTTGACTTTCAAATACAAGACTTAAGAGAAACACAAAAAGGTAAACATGAAAAGAGAAATCATAAGGGGCTCAAGATTATTAAACTATTTACATTCTTATAGAGGAAGATGATATATGAACTCGCAAGAACTTTTTCATTATTAGGGAAGTAAGGATTCTACATAGAGAGAGTGGGAATGAGTTGATTATGTTGGGATCAAGTAAAAAAAGTGAAAAGGCAAGAAAGAGGGATGCCCTGGGAGAAGAAGGAAGGGAGAGGAAGAATAGGGACAATTATCTCCTATAAAAGAGGTGTGCAAATAAGAGCATTTGCAGTGAAGAAGAAAATGGTGGGGAGGTGGGCAACTCTTGAACTTCACTCACATCTAAATTGGTTCAAAGAGGGAGAGAATATACATATATGCATACATATATTCAATTGGCAATAAAAACTTGTCTTTTCCAGTAGGGAAGTAGGAGGGGAAAGGGATAAGGGAAAGAGGAGGGTAATAAAAGTGAGGGCAGATAGAAGAAGACAGTGGTCAGAAGCAAAACAGACTTCAGAGGAGGAACAGGAGAGAGAGAGAGAGAGAGAGAGAGAGAGAGAGAGAGAGAGAGAAAGAGAGAGAGAGAGAGAGAAGGATAAATAGAAGAAAATAGGATGGATGGAAATGCACAGTTAATAATAATTACTATGAATATGAATGGGATGAATTTACCCATAAAACAGAAGCAGATAGCAGAAGGGATTAGAATCCAGAATCCAACAATAAGTTGTTTACAAGAAATACACTTGAAATAGAGAGATATACACACAGACTTAAAATAAGGGGCTGCAGCAGAATATTACGCTTCAGCTGATATAACAAGAGAGCATTGCTAATTTTGGAGAAAAGGGTATCAGTAGAATTATGAGGTCATAAACCAGATTGCAAGGAGTTGAGAAGTGAGTGGGAGATGAGGAAGTGATAGCATTAGGCATAGATAGTCACTAGTTATAGATACTACTCTTCCTTCCTCCCAGCATGTTTATCACATATGTACTTTCTTAGTAAATTGATGGATGTTATTCAAGAAATAATTTATTTCTTCTGGAATCTAACTTGGAATTTCTCAGGTTCTCTTCCTATCCTCTCAACTACCTATCCCCACTCCAAAATTTAACCTGGGATCCTGCAAAATTATCAGTTTTGATTGTATGGTATATAGAATAATGAGCAATAGTGATTAAAGCACCATGAAATATATATATATATATATATATATATAATATACATATATATGTGCATATATACACACATATATCTATGTATATAAATATATATGTATACAAATATACATAGATATATTCAACTGAACTGAAATTATTGGTAAGTAAGGGAATATTAATTTACCTAACTTTCCATACCTGGCTGGCCCCAGACCATGCTTCACAGCCCATTTGCTTATTTTGCCACCATCCCCTTAATCCCTCTCTCTTTTTTTTTTTTACCTCTTGCTCTGGGAATACTAAGTAACCAAATAAAGCTATCATTCCTTTTGGAAAAGGCAAGACAAACTTTCCCCACCATCCCTATGACTGCAGATGAACAGGTCCTTCCTTCCACGTCCATTCTCCATTATATATGTGGTCCTTTTCCCCCTCCACTCCTTTTAGAAAATAGGGTCCTTGAGGGGAGGGGCTATCTCACTTTTGCCTCAGTGTCTAGCACAGTCTTTGGCACATAGTAAACACTTAATAAATGCTTTCCCCTTCTTTCCTAAGGGACATCAATTAACCAGCTGTCCCACGTGGCCAGGTTAAGCAGCTAAGTAGCTTTGACTGTTGCTTATAAAGGTAGGAGACAGTAAATGGATCAGGTTCACTAGCAATTAGCATCACATTAATCTCAGCTAATAATGAAGAGAGGCTGCCAAGGCTGGAGCCTATTTATCTGCCCTTGCCATAACAAGCACCTTACAGTAACACCTGGCACCTTGCTGGGCCGAGAGGCCCTGGGTGACAATATGTTTCCTGTCCTGGCCTGCATAGTCCTGGAAGACATAATTTCCAGGTTCTGAAGTATTCTGCTGTTACTCGGAGGAAGGAAATATTCAGTCTCAGATAAGATGGATTCAGAAAATAGGTCACTGATGTAAGTTTACAGCTATTTTCTCCCTTGCTTTCTGTGGCTGCCTTCTTCAAATTGCTTTTTTCAAAGGGCAAACGAAGCTATGCGGGCTGTCAGGTTGAGGGAGGTTGAGGACAGTCCCTCTGGTCTCAGGGGTCACTGTTTTGTCAGGGGCCTTGTACTCCTACATCCCCATGACTGGTGTCTGCATTTTGTCCGGGCTGTTAAATTGCTGTTAAAGGACAGGCAGAAATCCCCTTCTTGGCTATTGATTTTTTCACACACCCGGAGCATGGTTCACAGTCACTTGATTTGCCACCTGCAGTTTATAATAGAACGGACTCGTGGGATTATGAACCACTTTATTTCTGTGCAGAGTTTCCCAGCTTGAGGCCAAATGGAGGGGTATTAGTCATCAGCAAATCTGCAATTGTTTTAATGTACTTCACTTGGAGGAATTGTAAGCAGCTAAAGCGAAGATAAATTTTCCAGCATCAATGCGTAGCATTAATGAGCAAGTCAAAACGTGATGATTTCCTTAAATAGGTCTCATAAGCTGATAAGTTTGTATGAGTCCAGGGGGCAATGTGAGCTAGAAGGTTATTAAATCTGTGGTTTTGATAATAGCTCACATTCAATGGTTTCTGGATTAAATCAATGTGGTATAGTTGCTTTTTGATGTTTGCCATATATTCAGGGTTTGAAAATTATCCAGAGAAATATTTTGTTTTATGTATACTCATATCAGGGTGGTGGTCTTCTTATGTAATCGTCAGTGCCCGTAATAGCACAGAAGGGCTGGTTTTTCCTTTTTCAGTGTTTGTATATGGGGAGAATTTCCCTCTGATGACCTCTGATATGATGTGATGATCTCTGAGCAGGAGTGAGCTGGCCAGGCAAACAGCAGTTCAGAGAAGTCGTGACACACAAAATCTTTGGAAAAAAAAAGTTGATTTAATTCAGTCCCCAAAGCTTAAAAAGAAACAAGGAAAAACCCAAACTGAGCTACTAGTTATATAGTATTTACTTAACTCACAGCTTTTTGCCTGAATACAAATTTCTAAAAAATTCAGATTCTCAAAGCAACAAAGGCTATTATTTGTCTATTATTACAATATGTTTGACCAAGGATATCCTCTTCAGCATCTCCAGTAAGTGATGATCCAATCTCAACTTAGAAATTTCAGCTCCACTATTGCCTTTTAGAGGCCTTCCCTAATCCCTCCACTAGTTATTACCTCCCCTCACCACCTCCCTTTCTTTGTAATATATGTATATTTTCTTATCTTGTATTTGCCTATCTGTTAACATTTTGTATTTTCCCAGGAGAATCTACGCTCTGTGAGTGAAGGGACTGACTCAGATTTCTAACTGTATCAGTGCCTAGCATAGAACCGGGCATATAGTTGTTCAGATGTTTTAGTCATGTCCAGCTCGTCGTGACCCTGTTTGGCAAAGATACTGGAGAGGTTTCCATTTCCTTCTCCAGCTCATTTTACAGTTGAGGAAACTGAGGAATACAGGGTTAAATGACTTGCCCAGAGTCACATAGCTACAGTCTGGGGCTTCATTTAAACTCTGTTGGTCCTGACTCCCGTGGTACTTAGCTGCCTATTGACACACAGTAGGCCCTTAATAGGTTCTTGTGGATGAATTGATTGATCAGTAAAAGGATTTGCAGGGAATTGACTGGCTTTGAATCTCATCTCTTCTCCTTGTTATCTATCTATGCTTCCTCGAACAGAACACAATCATTCTGGACCTCCATTTCTTCATCTATAAAAGAAAGGGTCCCTTTCTAAGGTCCCTTCATCTCTAAATCCCATGATCCCACCTCACAAACATCCCATTCTGCTGTTGGAAAGCTCTACAGCTTTATATTCTTTACATTTATTGATCTGTTCTTTCTCTCCTGCTCCCAAGAAACTATCCCTCATAATGATTTTAAAAAGAGGAGAAAAACCCAAACCCTACTACAACAAAACTAACCAAAACATTAACCAAGCCTGATCTCACATACATTTATGTTTAGCTTTGCTGCTGTAATCTTTGAACACCTGGGTTTTTTCATCTGACTTTTTCAGCTGAAATCTGCTCTGTGTTGTTTCCCTTTATTAGAATGTGAACTCCTTTAAGAACCACTGTTAAGAGAGCCATTGTTTGTAAGAAAAAGGAGGCAGTGTTCCCAGTGTACTTTGCCTGAGTTCTACTCCACCCTGAATATTGTGTCTAATAGTGGATGCCACATTTAAAAAGGACGTGGGATAAGATGGTAGAACATTGATCAGCTGGAGAGCATCAAGAGGAAGGCCAACATGGTGAAGGGCCTTGCATTCAGGCCATCTGAGCGGCAGTTAAAGGAATGTGGGATATTCATCCTGGAGAAGACTCAGAAGAATATAATGATTTTGAAATAGAATAGAATATCTATAACATAATATAATGTTGTTATTCAGTTGTTTTTCAGTCATATATGACTCTTTATGACCCCATGTTAGATTTTCTTGCCAAAGAGAAAGTGGTTTGCAATTTCCTTCTCCACCTCATTTTACAGATAAAGAAACTGAGGCAAACAGAGTTAAGTGACTTGCTCAAGGTCACACAGCTATTAAGTGTCTGAGGGCAGATTGGAACCCAAAGAAGATAAGTTTTCCTGACTTCAGACTTGGCACTCTATCCAATGTGCTACAAAGGATTGTCAAATGGCAAAGGAATACCTATTCAGTGTGGTCCCAGAGGGCAGAAGTAGGAGCAGCAGCTAGATGTTGCAAGTAGGAAAATTTAAGTGTGATGTCAGGAAAACCTCTCTAATAATTACTGTTGTCAACATAGAGGAAATCAAGACCCTTTTTATGCTAAAAAATTGTTGCTTATAATCAGTACTTTTAATACACAATTTAATGTCATATTTGATTACTTATAGCACTTTAAGGTTTATAATTCTATGAGGCAAGTAGATCTTTATTATCATTTTATAAATTATGGAATTATGGTTTCAGATTAAGTGATTTGTTCATGGTCTCATATAGCTAGTAAATGTCAGACCCAGAATTCAAACCCAGGTCTCCTGACTACATATCTAGTGCTGTATTATGGGGACAATATTGTTTGCATAGCCATTTTCTCATAGATCCTGTTTATGTTACCAAGAATAGTTTAGGAAATGCTGGTGTAAGGCTTTTTACTGCTAGTTGCAATGGCAAATGGGATATAAAAAGCTCTCTTCTATGACCACCCCTTCTCTTTTTTCTGTTTGGACCTTGCAGGAAAGGATAACAGTACATATAGATGTTAATGGTGTGACTTTGGGGACACAAAGACTTAGTAAGATTTATCTACATTTCAGAAGAAATTAGTGAGTCTCTGGGACATTTCATCTAGCATCTGTATCAGTGAGAGATGAAGCTTCTGAACTGTGGGGAACTGATAAAGAAATAGATCAAGAACTGGGAATGCTGCCTTCCAGTTCAGATCCTGGGGAAATAGTGTGTTGGTCCTTCATTGCCTGCAGAAGACCATGCCATCAGAGAAATGATGACATGACTTGCACTTGACTTTGTTTTGAGTGAGGGGGGACTGCGCAGGTCACCAGCCTCACTTCTCCTCCAGAGTCATCTGAATCCAGTGACTAGATATTCATCAGGATGACTGGAGATGACCCAGGATCAGGCAATTGGGGTTAAGTGACTTGTCCAAGGTCACACAGCCAGTGAGTGTCAAGTGTCTGAGGTGAGGTTTGACCTCAGGTCTTCCTGACTCCTGCACTGGTGCTCTATCCACTGCACCACCTAGCTGCCCTGGGGAAGTAGAGTATAGGAGGAGGAGAGATGATAGCCTTTCTCCTCCTTAACTTCCTTTACCTCTTAATGCCACCAGTTCTGCACTGGACTGGACTATAGACCCTCTCTTGGACTGGTTCTGGATTGAGGTAGGAATATCCAGGTTGGCAGTATCACAGGGAAGTAGTTTGTCCTGAGCCATTTCTGTGGAGTCAAGAGAGAACGGAAGGAAGAAGTTGAAAGAAATCAGAAGCAGTGGTATCTAGAAGGGAAGAGGAAAGTGTCTGTTGTCACTTGCCTGGGACAGCCATTCCTGGGTGACCATTCATAGGTGTGCAGATATGTAGATAAGCACAGTTATCCCTTCCACATTGAGACTTTCCCTATCACAGTTTGGATATATAGCAGATTGGTATAAGAAATTAAATGGGAATTTTTTGAGGGTTTTGTGGGAGCCACAGAAAACACAAAAGGCAAGCAGACAACACAGAGCGTATGACCAAATAATTAACCCAGAATTTACAATAAAGTACTATAAACACCCCATAGAAGAAAAAGAAAAATTCAGCCTTCTTCCCTGTGAAAAAAGGGTCAACAAATTTTACACAGATTTCCCAGAAGCAAGTGTATAGCACTCCTACCCTCAGCAATATGGAAAGGATAACGGTTGCTCTTTCTAAGTGTCCTTCGTTGATTTGGGATATAGACAAGTCAGGAGTATAGGATTAAGTATGAGAATGTGTCACAAAGATGGTAAGGCCATCCAAACCTGAGCCTTGAAGCATGAGTATGATTGGGATAAAGCAGAGAAAAGTGGAAAGAACTTTCATGGGTGCAAAGAACAACATTAGCAAAACAGGAGTACTTGGGTAGCAGCGGTGGGGTGTCACAGAGCTCCTCAAGAGTATGTGATAGGCAGGAATGAGTATGAAATGAGCGTTCAGAGAACAGAGAGAAGATTCACCTGGCTAGAGAGGCAGCTGGGGCTGGTGGAGAGAATGCTAGATGTGGAGCTAGAAAGACCTGCGTTCAAATTCCATCTCTTGACACTTACTAGCTGTGTAGTTGTGGGTAATTTAATTTTTCAAACAGCTGCCTCCTCTATAAAATGAGGATGTTAATACTGTATTATTTATCTTTTTTGGCATATAGTTGGGTGAAATAGATCCTAATAATTATTTTCTTCTTCATTAGTTATGAATTAATTTTAAAAAAATTTTGATATTAATTTGGTTTTCTTTTTTTAAAAATCAAATCAGTTAATAGATTTTCTGATTTATGTTTTAAAAGCTTCTAGTTTTATTTATTAATTCAATGTTTGCTTTCTTTTACTTCTAATTTTGTTCATCTTTCCTTTGATTTTTGGGATTTCTATTTTGGTGTTTAATTACGAGTTTTTAATTCGTTGGTTTTCTGATTTTTTTTTTTAAAGTTACATGCCAAATTCATTGAATGTTCTTTCTCTCTTTTATTGAAGCATGAATTTAGTGATAAAAATTTGCAGTGAGTTAGAATATATAATGATTTGCAAGCCTTAAAATGCTTGCTCATTAAATTGAAAATGCTTAAAACAATATCTTTTAAATTTGTTATTATAATAGTGGATATGTGTTGTGTATTGAAAGACAGGATTAGACTGGTTTTTGTATATAGATGAACCCTGAGTGAGACTAAAGAGTTATGTTCTCAGTATCTCACTCATGATGGGATGATGACCCTGTCACTTAGGCAATATCTGTTAAGGATAAAATTTTTATATACTATGAATTCTGATGTTCCCACAGGAGTACTTGGGTAGCAGAGGGGGAGTGTCACAGAGCTCCTCAAGAATATGTGATAGAGTAGGGAGGGAGTATCCCAGGAAAGGTTTCATGAAGTATCTCAGGATGATGTATAGCAGACATGCTGGTTTATATAGGGGAGTTGAATAAACTTATATCCCCACTGTTTTCTGGAACAAGGACCTTGTCCTCTGTTCTTATTACTTGATTAATGAAGTACCTATGAAACACTTTGGAATTTCCTAGAATTAAGAGTTCACCTAAGTATGAAAGGATATTCCTGTCCAAATAGAACCTCATTTATCATATGTAATGTGCTCTTAAATCCCATTACCTCTGGCAAATTATTTTTGTAATGGAGTGGGGCATACCCTGTGGGCCCTTCTTAGAGGTGAGCTCCCTTGGTCACTTCTGAGGACACATGTGCTGAGTGATGAAGTTCTTTGGGATGCTGATACCTTTATGGGAGAGGATGCCCCCATCCCTTGGTTAGTGGGGACTAGTCTAGGAACTAAAAGGGTGGTTCCCAATCAACCTGGAGAGCTTAATCCCCTTTTGAGAGTCCCAGACATGTTTGGGGATCAATTTAGCTTATTTCCTTGCTTGTCCTAGTTACAGAGGAATTCAGATCTCTTTTGGGTAGGCCCCATGAATTGTGTATTCATCCTTCGTTGCTAAAGAAGACCATGCTATCAGAGAAATGATGACATGACTTGCACTTGACTTTGTTTTGAGTGAGGGAGGGCTGTGCAGGTCACCAAGCTCACTTCTCCTCCAGAGCCATCTGAATCCAGTGACCAGATATTCATCAGGATGACTGGAGATGACCCAGGATGAGGCAATTGGGGTTAAGTGACTTGTCCAAGGTCACACAGCCAGTGGCTGTCAAGTGTCTGAGGTGAGATTTGAACTCAGGTCCTCCTGACTCCTGCACCTTTACTCTATCCACTGCACCACCTAACTGTCCCCCCCACCCCCCATGAATTGTAGGGACAGCTAAAAAGATTTTATCCAGATTTTCATCTGGATTGTACTATACATTGGCAGGGAATTTGTTGGGGGAGAAGTCATGGGATTTTCTGTGTTGCAAGGACCCGTGGAGTTATTTTCATTCAGGACAGTTTGGTTTCTCACCTGAATGTAAAAGGACATATCCAATTGGCCCTGTGTCCTTAATCTTTTTGAGGAGATTTCCATGTGTTCTGGGAGTTTATTTGGGATTAGAATTTTTTTTTCCTGAGGGGAAGTTTAGTTTTCCTTCTATTTTCAATTCGATTAATTGTTTATTAACTTCAATTTAAAATTCAACACCTCTTCCCCCTACCCCTCACAGTTGTTGGGTTGAGATAGACTTTTATAAGTATTAGGTAGGCAGTAAGTTATGATAAATTTTATAAAATGTCATTTACTTTGCATTTGTTTAACTCTATACTGGGGAGTGATTGAAACCTAAAGGCCTGCTAGCTCTGGCAGTTCTGGACTATCACAAAAAGACTTCGTTTTTGAATTGTCTAAGAACAATGCTAAGTTTGGGACTTTGAATTTAGGAAGTCATTAAGAACTGTACCAGGTACACTTTGTTGAGACTGTTTTGGTACAGAGCTTCTTCTAGGGGAAGGCACTTGAAAGGACAATGATTAAGCCTCTTTTGGTCCCCAGAGAACTTTCTACAATTAGAATATGAATAAATGTACCATATGTACCATAGCTCATTTACTGAGGGCAGGTAGAACATGCTCATACTTGGATATGAACTGTGTCCCCCTAGCCAACTTAGGTTTTATATATATATATATATATATATATATATATATATATATATATATATATATACTCAGAATTGAAGGATTTTGTGATGACACAGCAATCCTAGGTCATTCTCATTCCCTTTACCTTCTCTCTCCTGAATGTGTAGCTTGGAACTCATTCTGGAACTTTCTGAAGGTAGAATATGAGGAAGAAGGATGCTCTCCCTCCCTCCAGCTGCCACGGTGACTGCTCACACATAGTGGCTAACACATGCACACATGTGCTGGCTAAATAACCCTGAGAATGGATCTCAAGGTCCTGGTTACCTCTTCTGCTTTGACTTCTTTCCCTGAGCATAGGTGATGCAGCTGGGATCTGCAGATGGACCCTTGAAGACAACCTTGTGATTTCAAGAGGTCGGAAACTCTTGGTAACACAGTTAGAACTGACCAGCAATTAAGGTGTTTTCTATAATTCTGTCCTTGAATATGATCACTTTAGAAGAGGATGAGTCCAAGCTCTAGCCTGGCTTGCCAGAAGATATGGATCTTCCAGGATTTATTTGGACAGTGTAGAGCTAAGGTGAAACTGAAATAGCTATTCACCCCTCCTATACAATGTTTTATGTTTTAAATATTGCCGTTCTAGGAGATTATATGGAAGTTACAAGTTATTGTATCTAATTTTAAGTCTGTCAATGTGTGTTGGTGAGTCCTTCATTTTTCAAACATCTCTTTTGTGTGAAGGAAATAAATATGTGCTATACCTGCTCTACATTGTATCCTTTCTATCCTCTTTTGGGGAGACCTTAGATACAGGTCAAACCTAAGCTTTAAATGATCTTCTCTGGGGCTCTTGGGTGGGGGCATAAGGAACTAGAGAATGACTAATAAAGAAGTCTGATTTGTTTTTAGAGGTCGAGCTCCCCCCAGGACTGAACCTAGTCTGCACAAGTTCATTGCTGAGTGCCCTAAGTGGGAAGCAGTCTACGCCCATGCTCCTTGGGCCAGTGTTATTCTGTTGTTACATATAAATACTGTTTTCTTATTTTTCTATTGTGTATCTTGGTAAATTTTTTTAAACCAACAATGGAGTCTGAATTCCATTTCCTGAGGGAGAGCAAGGATTTTTATAAATGTTTGTCAGACATAATTCATTTTGCGGAGGAATTTAGCCCTTTTCACAGAAGGAACACATTTTTAGACGGTTAAATGGAGATTTTTTTTTTACCTACAGAACCATTTTCCAAAGTCAGAAAATTATGATAAATGGCTTTTTCAGCAATCCATGAAAACAATGATTTCCTCTGATTTTTTCTATGACTTTTTTTTTTTAAACCAAGCTCTGCTATAGCACCACATTTTCCATTGCTTTTCTGGCCCCCTCCCCCTCTTTTAATCACACAGCTGTGGTTCAGCTGTGTTTATCAGGGTTGGGTGAATTGAGTCAGTGAAAAGAATTCCTTGATTGAGCTTTGTTATTTCATTGACAAGGCTGAATAAGATACCTCCCACCTCCACCCTTGTACAGTCTAGTAATTGTTATTTTTGATCCACAAACAGGAAAGGAGGCAGACTACAGGAGCTTTAAGGTCTCTTCTGCTTGAGCTCATCTCTCTTTGGGTCTTAGAGAGGTATCAACATGTACTGAGAAGGACCCTTGGACTTGGAGTTAGAATATCCATTTTTTTTAATCCAGCCTCCATTGTGTAGCTTTGGTAAAGTCATTTGATTTCTCTAGGCCTCTGTTTTCTCATGTGTGAAAGGGTGACAAATCTATGTGCCAAGCTGCCCACCTCATGCAGCTCTTGTGAAAATTTTTTACCATTAGGTGACCATCCCTACTCTATTTTGGTTCATTCACTTGACAAACATGTATGGAATAGTATATAAAAGGCAATGTGCTATGTATCTGGAGGAAGCAAATTGAAGAAGACAGTCATTCTTTTCAAGGAGCTTACAACATAGTTGATAGAATCAAGAATGGACACAAATAGCTACAACATAAGACCCAAAACAAGTTACCATGGGGGCTAAGGTGAGCAGAACAGATACTTTAACTGACTTCGGCAAGATGATTTCAACAGTGAGAGATGATGGGGAAGGGTATTTCAGGTAGAGGGATCAGAATGAGTAAATATATGTGTGTTCGAGGTATAGATACGAAACTTACTGAAGCAACAGAGAATGCATCCATTGGACTAAAAGCATATGTTTCGTATGGTGAGACATTCGGAAGATTTTGGAGGAGGGAGTTTCACATTTAAAGCTCTAGGTCAGGTAGACAAATATGTTATAAGTGTGCAAGATATTTTTGAGGGACAAAAGACCAGAGCAGAGTCATAATGCATAATGAGAAATTACTAAGACTGACAGTTGAGCAGTGTTTGGGAACCCTGTGAGATAGGTAGTTTTTAAGAGTTATTATCCCCATTTGAGCTCTCCCATGGCCTGAGACCACTGAATATTTATTTTGGATGTTTGGGATACAGAAGCCTTGACTTTTATGTCTTTCCCTGATGGTAAGCATTGTTCTTCCTCATCTGAAAGGATGGAAAAAGATATCTGTTCACCAAGAAATTAACCTTCTATAGTCTTATTTTTTTCCCTTTTTTGGGCATTTTTCCAACCAGTTACTTGACTTTTGGGTCCTTTGTCAAGAGTAGGGTATACTCTAGGAATCTGTAAGATCTCAGTTCCTCCAAGGTGGCACAATCAAGCGTGTACACTGGTCTGGGATTAGAAAGAGATTTTTGTGCCCCAAATCTTAGCAGTTTCCTCTCTGCAGCCATCTGGCCTCCAGTTCTACCAAGTCAGCACTGGGGTCTGAGATTTAGATAAGCTGCAGGGTCAGGGCCACCACAGGGCTGAGTTAAGAGTCAGCTGCTCACTGCCTCCAGAGGTTTTACGATCCAACAATAGATGCGGGCTGCTGTAGGGGCTATTGTGGGAACTGCTGCCGCCTGCCTGATGTGGCTTCTCTGGCCAGTGCCTAAGGCTGGAGTTATGGGAAGGCCCTTCTCCCTTCCTGGCCAGCTGAAAAAACCCTGTCACTGATCTTTGCCACTTGTGGGTTGAGGGATCTGTGAACTGCTGCTATTGCAATAGGAGATTCCGCCCCCAAAGTATCCTCCTCCCAGAGACAACCACAAGGCCAAGGCTGTGCTGTGCTCTGCTCTGTGTCTGGTGCCACAGAGGTTTCCTGTTGGCCTTTCAGGTCACCATAGGCTGGAAATCTCCTCCACTCTGTTGTTCTACACTTCTGCTGCTCCGGAATTTATTGAGAGTCCTTCTCTATAGGTATTTTATGGGCTGTGGGGGGAAAACCAGCATATGTGCGTCTTTCTACTCCGTCATCTTGGCTCCGCCCTGCTCTGGACTGTAATCTTGTTGATATTAGGGACTGTGCTTTACTCATCTGTGAATCCCCTCTAGGGCAGCTAGGTAGCCCAGCGGATAGACAGCCAGGCCTGGAGTCAAGAAGACATCCTCCCAAGTTCAAATCTGGCCTCAGATACCTATTAGATATGCGAGCCTGTATAATAGGTCACTTAACTCTGTTTGTCTTGATTTCCTCACTGGTAAAATGAGCTGGAGAAGAAAATTGCAAATCATTCTAGTATCTTTGCTACGAAAACCCCAGCTGAGGTCACAAAGAGTGGAACATGACTGAAAAATGACTGACCAGCAATAAAGCACCTATATTAGGAGCTTGAGACACTGTAGGGCTGAGAGGGAAAGACAAATGCAGGTGTTTCCCATGACAGCGGAGGGTAGGATTTTCTCCCTATTCCCAATGTGGGAGCGGCAGCAAAAGAAAAGCAGAGATTATGGTTATGTGAGGGGAATATTCTGAAATAGGTAGTACACTGGCATTTGTATTCTTATGGAATCAGAGGTTAGCCAATTTTGAAGGGAAGAACAGGCAGGAAATACTGTAAGAATGTTTTTGGCCAGGCACAATAATGCACTGTTGGAACTATGAACTGATCCAGCCATTCTGGAGAGTAATTTGGAACTGTTCCTAAAAGTCACTAAATTGTACATATCTTTTGATCCAGAGATACCATTGCTAGATCTGTGGTCCAAAGGAAATCAAGGAAAGAGGGAAAAGACTCATATGAATAAAAATGTTTTTAGCAGCTCTTTTTGTGATGGAAGAGAGTTGGAAACTGAGGGACAGGAGTATCCCTAATTTCAAGAATGGCTGAACAAATTATGGTATAGGAATGTAATGGAATAGTTTTTGCCATAAGTAATGATGAAAGTGATAGTTTCAGAGAAACCTGCGAAGACTTGTGTGAACTGATACAGAGTGGAACAAGCAAAGTCAGGAAAACAGTTTATGCAGTGATGATGCTGTAAAGACAAAGGACTTTGAAAGACTTTGGTACAGGGAATTCTCAGGTGAGGAAACATTTGTATGCAGGTCAGCACCTTCTGTCTGAGTGAGTGGTCTACAACACTGATCTTAAGTGCTTTGCCTGTGGTTATTTGCAGCTAGCCTGTATCAGAGGTAGGAACTTGAATGTAGGTCTTCCTGGCTCTAAAATTAGCTCTTTTTCTCCATTTGCTGAGTATAGATAGTGTTTGATAAATATTTATTGAATCAATGTTGACTGAGCTTTGCTCAAGAGCAGACATCTCCTTTATTCTAGTTGAGAGCTGCCTGGTCTACCCAATCCCAACCCTGGCTCATCACAGGGAGATGGAGGGAAGGACAGTTTTGTCCTTTTCCTCTCACCCCAGAGTGTTCCTTTGGGAGTCTGCTACTAGCAATGATCAAGTGTGGTTTCTATTTACCTACCAGCTAAAGTATACAAGAACCATCAAAGACCTTTTCTTACTTTGAATTCCCTTAGTCTTTGAGGTTATTTAAAATGCATTTTTAGTAGGAGACTCATCTGAAAATTGATGGATGAAATCTAAGTGCAGGAAAAGTCAGGATGTAAGTGTTAAAAAGCAAGAAGATGAATTCTAACACTTTTTTAGTAAAAAAAAGTAGTGAATTTTAAAAATTACTTTAAAAAAATTCTCTGAGTTAAAAGGAAATTAAGAAAATGATTTTAGTAAAAAAAATAATTTTATAAAAACATTAATCATCATCTGCTTCTTCTTCTTCTTTGCTTTTCAATTAAGCAGAAATGTTTATGGATTGATTTATTTTCATGGCCCAAATCCAGTGGCTAACCTAGTGTTACACTGGTTGACCTTGGGCTACAAGACATCAAGACACTGGTTTGGTTTTGGACCTCAGATATTAAAGCTTCAAAGACTACTTGGCATCAGATACTTGGGTAATAACGCTAGTGTCTACATTACACTAAAATAAAGAAACCAATGAAAATTGAGAGATTTCCAAAAGAGGCTAATGAAAAGCCCCACCACTCAGCAAACAATCCATGTAACTCTCTAGTACCAATTGATTAATGATAATTAATAGCAAGTTATTTATTAGTATGTGAAATAGGGTAGTTAAGAGAGAAGTAGACTTTCACTTATAATCCAGAAAAGGTGTCTGGAAAGGAAAACATATTCCAACATGGCAAAATGTGAAATCCCACCATATAGCAAAAAACCCAAACTGCTACAAGAATCCAGGGAAATCAATGCTTGTTGTATCCTACCTGGACTTTTACCAGTCCACACAGATTGTACTCTATGGGGCCAGAGGGCTACAAAAATCTGCAAAAATTAACCTAGTAGTTTGTTTGTTTTTTTTTTAGCTCAATGATTTTTCAGCTCAGTAAAAGTATTTTGAAGTTAATTTTGTTAGTTTTGCAGCTCTCAGACAAATCTCTTTTGCATATCAACAGTCCTATCTGTCAATGGATTCACCCATTTGTGAAAAGGCCAGTTTTGAAAATCAGCTTTAATAATTCCACCATCTTTATCCTAGTATCCTCTGCTTGACTTTAGGTTGTCTTTAAATTGTTCTCATCATTTCATGTGTTATGATGTGATTTAAAGAGCATCTATTTTGATGCCTTAATCTTACAGACAAGTTAAGTTATTTGCCCAAGATCATGCAGTTATTAAGTAGCAGGATCAAGATTTAAGTCCAGGTCTTCTGACTCCAAATCTAGCATCTTTTTCATCATGCCACATTGCTTCCTTTGGCAGGTGGTTCAGTAGATAGAGCACTGGGCATGGAGTTGGCTTCCTGAGTTCAAATCTGGCTTCCGACATTTACTAGTTGTGTGACCCTTGACAGGTCATCGTTTGCCTTAATCCACTGAAGAAGGAAATGGTGAACCACACCAGTATCTTTGCTGAGAAAATTCCACGGGTCATAAGAATCAGACACAACTGAATCAATAGAACAACAAATGTTGCTTCCTTAAATTTTGTGTTCCTAAATACCTTGCTTTGAATAGAAAGGAAGGGAAAGATGGATACAGGATGTTGAAAATGATGGGAGATGTGATGATTTTGTTGGGGTTTTTTTGCTGGACTGTTTTTGTCAGAAGGAAGTGTTTAATGGAAATGGATTATATTGGGAAGGACTTTTGTGTCTAAAGAACTAGACAGCAATAAAAAAAGCAACCTCAAATTTGAGTTCCTATTGAAAAGGCACATTTCTGAAGCAGAGGCTTCCTACTTCCTTTGGATCCCCTCTAATGCTGTGCGTACGGTACATATTTAATGATGAATGACTGAATGAGGATAGTTGTTTTTGTATATCACAGGACAGAGTAGCTGAACATAAGGGCAATAGACAAATAGAGGCCCCAACTGGCTGATTGAATGGCAGGTGCTATCTATGTTTCTATTGGAAACAGTGCCATCAAACTGAAAACACAACCTGATGCCACAGTGAATGGGAATTGTGTGTAATGCTCACTTAAACACAGGAGGAAATGATCACATCCATTTGTTTACAGCTCTAGGTGGGATTTTTAGCTTCTGGGCCTCTGGAGTACGTAACAGGTGAACGAGCAAGAAACTTACCCAGGAGTACCTTTCTCCCTTTTTCTCAGTTAAATTTTTCTTAACTGCTCGCTGCAGCTTGTAGGGCCCCACCAAGAATCTGCACTTCTTCTTGCCTTTTGCCCATCTCCTTGGAGGATGATGAGAACCTGTAATTATGTTGGACACTGTCTTATTCCTTTTCTTCTTGCCTGCCTCCCTTCTCATACAGTGCTTAGAGACAGGCTCTCAGGTGGGAGACGCTCATTTCTCCATGCCTTTGTCTGACAGGCATTCTCAGTCTTGGGGAGATTCTGCCTCGCACAACTCTTGAGATTTCTTTTCAGAGACCATGAAAGTGATTACAGAGCTCTGCTCTGATGGGTTCTTTTATTCACTTTGTTTCCAGATATTGATGTGTTCTCTCCTTTCCTCCTTGAGGAAGAAAGAACAGGAGTTAGATGGCAGAAAGGAGGTCACTTACTTTTCTGACTATTGATTTCTCTGGTGCTGCTCAAGGCTCCATTAGTTTTTCCTAACTACAACTCTGTGGTTAGCAGCAGTTAGGATGGGTTGGGACATCAGCCACAGCAGGAGATGGGGCTGCAATCGCTAGGGGTAGGCTGGAGGAGGTGACTTTCTTTCTTTTCTTGAAAACATTTTCTTTTCACTTCGACTTTTCAATCCCTGGACAAAGATAAAATTTACTTCTAAAATGGGTGCTGACTGTCTTTTTTTGTGTGTGTGGTGGCAGTGGTGCCATGTCAATGTTTGGTTACCTCCCACTTGAAAAAGCAGCTGGTCCACAAGAGATGCTGAGACTTTTTTAGTCTGTCTGTAGGGAGTCAGAGAAACAGGGCTTTCTGTGTGTGCAAACACTGGAACATGTGGTTTCTGAGAGGAGTTGCTGGGATTTTATAGTAGATGGCATCAGCTTAAGGTGTGGTATTTTGCTATTTATCCTTGACCTCTATGACCTTTTTGAGGCCCTGTAGACTTGACAATTATAACAATGATGGTAATAATAGAGTGATCATATTAATGAGTCATAATTATGTTTTAAGCCTAATAAAGAAATGTCCTCATAACAACCCTGTAAGACATATTGTCTAGGTTTTATCTATCCCCTTTTAGAAATGAAGCTATTAAGGCACAGGAAAGGAAGGTCATAAACCTAGCACTGTGTCAAACCCAGGATTCCAATTCAAGATCCTGACTACCAACTGAATACTTAATAAATGCTTATTGATTGATTCAAAGTTTGAAAGATGCTATACATGTCATCTTCTTTATTCCTCACAACAAACCTGTGAGACAGGTAGTACAATAATTAGTATACCCATTTTACAGATGAAAATAACAAAGAATTTGAGACTCTAAGAGATTAACTAGGGACAGTTAGATTAATTTACTCATCATTATATAGTTAATGAGTATCTGAGGTGAGATTTGAACACAGATTTCCTGATTTTAAGTCAGTGCTATATCAATTCTGTTCAATTCAACAAATATTCATTGAAGGCTTGCTGTATTATAGGCTCTGTGCCAAGCAGGCTGTGGGTATGTTCAGTTGTTTCAATCTGTTACCCCATTTGAGGTTTTCTTGGTGAAGATACTGGAATGGTTTTCCATTTACTTCTCCACCTCATTTTGCGGATGAGGAAACTGAGGCAGACAGGGTTAAGTGACTTGCCTAGGGTCACACAGCTATTGTCTGAGGTCATGTTGGAACTCAGACCTTCCTGGTTCCAGAACCAGCACTCTATCTACAGTGTCACTTAGCTGCCCTTAACAGTCTCAGACTTTTGTAATTATTAACCTCAGAAAGATTCAAAACCCCAAGCTACTTACAGCATTATAATGGGCTTCATTTTGTGGTTTGTCCTTCATTCTCATAGAGGACCAAGGACATCAGGAAGGTAATGCCATGACTTGCAAATGAATTGGATTTAAGTGAGGAAGGGCTGTGCAAAATCACCAGCCTCACTTTCTCCTCCAGAGCCATCTGGGTCCAGTGTCAAGAAATAGATCAGAATGACTCGAGATGGCCCTGGACACAGTAGGAGCCACTGGCCTTTTATACAAATAAGGGTAGGGCCACATACTTCAGAACTGGAGATGTTTAGCCTAGAGAAAAGAAGAGTGGGTCTTCATACAAAACAAAGTTAAAAGATATAGAGATAGAAGCCCTTGACCTCTAAGAGGTCACATTCTAAATGACTGGTTCAAATAATGTGGACTCAAAGCACCAACAAGGACAACTGTTCACTCACTCAGAGTAAATCATTGCTATGGGATCATTTTCTCTTCAGAAATAACTACCTTATATTGGAATTTTTTGTGAATTGAGTATTGGAAAGAGAGAGTTATTTTTGAGAATTGAGTAATGTGATGGTCAGTGAGTAAGTTAATATTCTTTTGGCAGTTAGGTTAACCTTTTTTTTCTAGAATGAGATTATCTTTCTTGATTGGTGTCACCTTTATCCTCCAGATAATTGATGATTCTTTTAGCGGAAGTGTTGAATTGCCAGTTACATGGGACAGAACAATAATTTACTGAGGGTGAATAGTGACATGGGTAAGAGCCACTTAGACCATCTACTAACACTTTGAAGAAAATCAAAAGCTTCATTTTAGCCCAGCTTTGCAAATAGTTTTCAGCCAGACTGAGGTCCATGGAATTCTCTCAACCCCTCCTTAAGTTTTGTGTGAGCCTCCTCCACACTAAGAGGCAGCCTAGTGTGGCAGATAGAGAGCTGGCCTTAGAGCCAGCAAGACCTGAGGTCAAGCCCATCTCTTACCCGAACTGGCTGTGTGACTGTGGGTGAATTGCTTAAATTATCAGAGCTCTAGGCAACTCTCTATGTGTGTTTGTTGCCTGGGAGTCTGAGGCACAGTAGAAGGTGGTGGAGAATGAAAGGCAAACTAACTATAGCTTGATGGTTAGGAAAAATGTCCTAATCATTGGAACTGTGCCTAAGTACAATGAGTTGCCTCAGGAGGGAGTAGGTTTCCCCCACTGGAGGTACTTAAGAAGAGGCCAGAGGACCAGTTCCCAGTGGCACTGCAGAAGGAATACTTGATCTAGTATTGAACCATATATCTTCTGAGAGTCTATGATGTTGTATATCAGGAAGAGCTGTACAGAGGAGAGATAGAGAGAGGGGTAGGGTGTAACTAGGCAGATAGCCCCCTCTTCTGTGGCTCAGACTCCTAATCAATACACACACACACACACACACACACACACACACAGAGGCATAGGTGTCTACTTGCGTGCTGTATGATTTTTTTCCTACCCTCTTGTAAGTAAGATGGATTTTTTATATTCTTTCTTATGGTTTAGTTCTCAGGGTCTATAGCCGTAACAATCTCTTGTCCCAGGTGTTAGATACGAGTTCTCACAATCATGGTTGAAAACATCTCCACCACACTTGCTCAGTGTTATATGATGATAAAATAATATAAACATTTGTGCTTATAATTGTAAACATCCACTGTGACTGCACAGCGAGATACTGGTATGAATTGATGTAAACTTGTAAAGTATTGCTAACAAGATGCCTTCTTTATCTGTTGCCCAAAAAACCGGTGGGCACTGGTCAGTGAATGGGGAGCCTATAACGTTGAATGCACAAGTTGGAATGCTTTGTGTGCTTTGAGAGGCCTCCCATCAAGGCTTGGGGGGGCAATCTGTGTTTGCTTCAACTGGCCCCTATTGAGACTTGAGGGGACTGAGGGGAGTGCTCAAGCTGTGCCCATCTCAGTTGACCCCATTGAGATGTAGGGGTAGTTGGCCCTGCTCTTGCTGGAGCCTTCAGGAAGGGTGATTAAGGAATGCTGTAGGAGTTAGTGCTGTCATTTTCAGCAATCCCTTTTGAGAATAGACTAAAAAAAGATTATTACCCTTCTGAAGATGTCTTTCTGTTCTTCCTATCTGACAAGATCAGGAGTGAACCTGTGTTAGCTGCTCTCCTGTGTATTTGCTTGTCTTGCACTTCTATATGAGAAGACCAAATGAATCCTTGTAAATGTTTCCTGAAATTGTCTCTAGGTAGAAAATATAAGGGGGAGTTTATTCAGGCAGAAAAATATCCCTCAATAACCAATTTCATCAATTCAGCATCTACACATAGAAAAACAACCCAAACCATCCAAATCACCCCAAAATAAACAGTTTGAGCAACCTCATTATGGGTACTGGAATCTCTCTCCCAAATTCAAAAAGTTATTACTAGATCTGAAGTCCTTGAAACTGGGTTTAAATTCTGATTTGGTTATATACTACCTGTGGAGTTCTCAGATATCACCTAAGTTACCTTCAGTTTCCTGACCTTTAAAATGAAGGTGATGGACTCGTCAGGGATTTTTAATTTGAGGCCTTGGAACTTGTTTTTAAAAATATTTTTATATTTTAAAATTGTTTTGCCATAAAAATTTATATTTCAATATGCTTGATTTCACTTGTAATCTTGTGTGTTCTATTTTATTCTTCTAAGTCATTCTTTTTTTTTTAAGAAGGGGCTCGCTCGTAGGATTCCCCAGATTTCCAAAGAGGTCTATGAAACAAAATAGTTTAATAATACTTGGACTTGGAAACAAAGTACATGGCTATCAGTGCCTAAACAAAATTATGGTGTGGAATATTTCTGTTCTATAAGAACTGATATATGATGACTATAGAGAAGCATAGAAAGATCTATGTGAACTGACATAGAATGAAGCGATCAGAGACAATGCAAAGCACAACCAAACACAAAAACATCAAAAGTGAATATATCACAATTATAAAGGTCAAACAGGACTCAAATGTAGAAACATGAGAACCCTAGTCTTTTGTGGATGAAGGAGGTCCACAGATGTTACAAATTATACCTGTTTTCAGACTTTTAAAAAAAGTATTGATCAGTTGTGCCAATTATCTTTTCTGTAAGAGATATTATTTGTCATATGGGATGACTCTCTGGGACAGAGATGGGCACTTGGAGTAGCTATGATGATGTAAGTATCAGAAAATACCAATAAGAACTTACTAAAAAAACAACACTTGGACTAGATTATCCCTGGCTCCAAATCTCTGATAATGTGAACTTGTGATTGGTGTGGATAGCTATCATTGGGTCAAGTGAGGTGAAATCAGGTGTTTCCCTGGGCAAGGGGAAAGCAACTGCCCCATTATCTGCAGGGTGCACCTCACCTGCATGTTAAAATCCTGTCAAAATGAGAAGAAACAGGGAAGAAAAGAATTTTGGAATCAGAAGGGTCTTCAGATATCCAACCTGCATGTAAACACGAATCTCTCCTACAACATACATCCTTCAACTTTCCCTTGAAGGTTCTTTAGTTATAGAAAAAGATGCTCTTAAAGTAGCTTGGCCTACTTTGAGATAGTGCTAGTGGTTGGAAGGTTTGTCCTGGCATCAAACCTAAATTTTTCTTTCTGCAATATCTACTTTTTTCTCTTTGTTCTATTCGTTGCAGTCAAACATATCAAATTTAATCCCTTTTTGTGCGATAGCCCTAAAAATACCTGAAGATGGTTTTCATGCCCTTGTTTTCTTTTTTCTTCTTTGGGGTAATGACTTCAAGGCTCCACATGATCGTGATTGCCCTTCTCTGGACCCTCTGGCTCTTTCCTGTGCCTGGGATGCTCTCCCTCTTTGGCTTTCACCTCCTGACTTTCTTGTCTTCTTTCAAGTCCAAGCTAAAATCTCATCTTCTACAGGAAGACATTCCCAATCCCTTAATTCTAGGTCCTTCCCTCTGTTCATTATCTCCCTGTATCAATATTGTGTGTACCTTATGGTTTGTATGTTTTCTCACTCAGTAGATTGTGAGTTTTTTGAAAGAACTGCTTATTTACCTCTACTTTCCCTATAAACGTGGAGGGCAACTTGATCCTCAGGGTTATTCCTTACTATCTCTACCCACAATATCCAAGCTGTTGCCAAGGTCTGTCAATTTCACTTTTGCAACACCTCTTGAATATGCCTCCTTCTCTCCTCTGACATGGCCACCACTCTGGTGAAGACTCATCACTTGATGACCGGATTATTGCAATAGTCTGCTGGTGGATTTGCCTGCTTCAAGTCTCTCTCCACTCCATCCTCCATTCAGCCACTAGAGTGATTTCCCTGAAACTCAGGATCCCATCATATTACTCTTCCCCCCCCCCCCAATAAATTCCAGGGAGTGCCTATTGCTTGCAAGGGGCAAATATAAAATATTCTGTTTGGCCTTCAAAGCTCTTTGGAACCTAGCCCGCTCTTATCATTCCAGTCTTCTTACACCTTCCTTCTGGTCACTTACTCTTAGAGCCAGTGACACTGACCTCCTTGAACAACTCACCCATCTCTTGGCTCCAGGCATTTTCTCTAGCCATCCTCCATTCATGAAACACTTTCCTTCCCCTGACTTCCTTTATGTCCCAAATAAAACCCCACCTTCTATAGGAAGCCTTCCATTATCCCTCTCAATTCTAGTACCTTCCCTCTGCTAACTATTTCCTATTAATACTCTATGGGGCAGCTAGGTGGTACAGTGGATAGAGCACCAGTGCAGGAGTCAGGAGGACCTGAGTTCAAATCTTACCTCAGATACAGTTGCCTCATCCTGGGTCATCTCCTGTCATCCTGATGAATATCTGGTCACTGGATTCAGATGGCTCTGGAGGAGAAGTGAGCCTGGTGACCTGCACAGCCCTCCCTCACTCAAAACAAAGTCAAGTGCAAGTCATGTCATCATTTCTCTGATGGCATGGTCTTCTTCAGCAACAAAGGACGAACACACATAAGCATAATACTCTATATAGTTTTCTTTGTATATATTTGTTTACATGTTCCCTCCTTCCGTCCCTCATGATTGTAAGCTCCTTGTGGGTAGGGACTATTTTTTGTCTTTTTTTTTGTTTCCCCAGTTTTAGCACAGAGTAAGCATGTAATAAATGTTGATTGATTGATTTGTATCCCCAAAGCTTAGGCCAGTGTCTACCACATAAATGTCCACTGCCTAACTCATCTGCTTATCAATCCTTCCCTACACTGTGGTTCCTACAGTTGGATATGATGGTCTAGTTGTTGAGTGACCAGATTAGAGAAGTATCATCCTTTCCCTAGACCTTGGTGCTAAGCTTCTCTTGATGTGCCCTAAGGTTGAATTAGAACTTTTGGTTGCCTTGTAGCTCACTAAAACTCCCAGATCTTTTTTAAGATAAGCTGCTATCTAGCTGATTTCCTTGAACTCAAATGTAAGATCTTGCATGTGTCTCTACTGAAGTTCCATCTTACTAGATTAGTATCATTATTCCAGCTTGCTGCAATCATTTGGGATTCTGCCTTTATTATCTAATGTGCTACTAATCCTTTGTGTCAGTTATCAATTTGATGAGCAAGTCACCTGCGCCTTTTATCCAATTCATTGATAAAAATATTGAGCAGTCCAGACCTAAGCATAAATACCTAAGGCACTTTGCAAGGTACCTCCTTCCAAGCTGACATTCATACTATGAATCCAATCCAACCTTTCCTTTGGCAGGGCCAAATTCAACTATCAACTTTTCTTTAAATTCTTTAGAAGAAAATTTTCCACCTCAACATCAGAGTTTGACTTGAAATCACCCCAGCTGCTGAGGGCGTCGTCCTGCTGTGGAAACAGTCAACAGCTGTTGGTCAATAAGCATCTTCTTGTTGTTATTTAATCATTTCCAACTCTTTATGACCCCACCTGAGATTTTCTTGGCAGAAAGCCTGGAAGGGTTTCCCATTTCCTTCTCCAGCTCATTTTACGAAGAAGAGCTGAGGCAGACAGGGTCACACAACTAAGTGTCCCTGGCCAGAGTTGAACTACAGAAGATGAGCCTTTTTTTCCTATCTGCTGCATCATCTAGCTTCCCCCAATAAGCATTTATTAAGTGCTTACTATGTGCTTGGCACAAATTGAATTTCAGAAACTGTTTTCTGTTTTGTTTGGGATAATGCAGTCAAAGCCTAAAGAAAACCCCTAAAACAACCACAGATCCATAACGTTTTCCAAATGCAATGGCTTTTACATACGCTGACCCTGTCGGGGTGTTGGCTACTACTTTTTAATGCATGTGCCTTTTAAGCTTCCTGTAAAGTCTTAGGTCAGACAAAAGCTGGAAAGCATCTTCATGCTTTTTCCTCCTGGTTCAAAGCTTAAATTTAAAATTGAAAACATGTTTTTGTTTTCAAGAATTCATGGACCACAGTGAGGCAGCTCCTTTCAAAGGTTAGTTCTCTTTTGTTGGTCATCTCTATGGTACCTGAGTGTTTCTTACTCTGGTATCTCTCCTGGGTGTGGAGGTGACCTTGGATTTTTAAACACTCTGCAGTCCAAACCATTTCAGATCCTACCAAGCTGGAAAGGTTTTGGGTACTTGGTCAGGCATCAAACCTTGTATTTCTATCATACAAGGGTCAGTCTAGTTAAGTTAGGAGGTCAAAACCAGGAAGTTAGACACTAGGTGATGAATTTTTTGAGTGCTAGTATGTAAGACAGGGATGTGATCTATATCCATAGTCAAAAGATCCATATAGATAAGAGCAAACTGTTGAAATAAGTCCTTGTGAATTTATATCCAATCTATTAAAATTATTTTTAGATATTTTTGAGGAATAGAGGCCAGAGGGGTTTCAGAATCTGCTAAAGCTGTAGCCCTATTTGGCCTGTCTCCCTTTGTGATTACCTTTCCCTAGTACTAATTCTGAGTTAGAACACCACTTTTATCTATACTCAGGGTTAATATTGTAGGATTAACCAGAAAGATTTTCTTTCCAGAGAGTTGGTTTTAAGTTCAGATGGGCTGCCACCAGCTGTCTGTCACAGTGAGGGCATCACTATATTCACAGGGCATTGTAAAGCTGCTACTGTTTGAGCTAACTATTTAATCAATGCCCTCATTTATAGAATCAGGGATGGTTGGAGAGAGAGGGTGAGCAGCCAAGCAAGACCTCTAACCTTGAGTATATTCCAGATGCCCAGACAATACTTGACAGGTGTGGGAATTAATAAGCAATAACCTCATTGTTTCTATTTCCACATCCTATTTCCTTGAAAAGTGATGCCTGCCTTAACTATACTGTGCCATTTGGATTCACTATTCATTCTTACTTTGATACTTTTGATTTACTTGATGGACCAGTGTGCATAATGCTTCCACCATTGACCCCACACCTTCTCATCCTGTGTAATGTGTATTCCTGTGTTTCTATAGATCTTTCATGTACGACCCATCTAATATTTTGGAGACCTCACTCTTGGTCTTGTGATATATCAGGGGTACTGATGTAGGATTTGGTCTACCCTTTCATTGTCTTTCATTCTTACCACATACCCAGATCCCATCCTTTTCCAGTTGTGTGTGTCCTTGAAGATGTCTTTGATATCTCTTCTTTCCTACCTTTCTTACCCCTGGATTAGCTGTTGTGTCTGGGAGGACAAGTGGGGAATGATAACTGTCCAGTGAGCATATAAGCAGTAGATAATGAGAACTAGTGTTCTTGGAAGCTGTGTGAATAGAGCCATAATTAGCAATTTTGGGGGAATGAAGAAAAAAATGCACCCTGTGCAAGCAACATTAAACTCACCCTTCAGATTTTAAGGGGGAGTCTGCCTCTGTGGATGGAAATTCTGGAGCATTTTAAGGCATCTTCTAGGAGATCATCACCTGGGGGAAGGGAGAAGGACTAAATAGGCTAGGCCAGGGGTGCCCCTATAAGAGGAGAAAGTATGCAGAGCATCTGGTAGTTTTCTCTTTTAACTAATTAATTTGGCTAACTAGAAACTAAGCTCAGCTGTTTCTATACTTTACAAGTATTGCAAGTGCTCTAAATTTTAACAAAAATTTGAGGAAAACTCCTGATCACTCTTACCCTAATAGGAGCTCTGAGTGTGAATGAAAACGTATAGCCTCTTCTCACTGTTTTTCCAGAGAAATATCCTTGTCTTTGTTTCTTCTTCAGTATGTTAATTTGGAAATTTCGTGCTATGTAGAGCAGAGATAGGGTGATGTAGTAGAAACATCATTGGCCAGAGAATCTGGAAACAAAGATTCTAGTCATGGCTCAGCTGCTAATGAGCTGTATGACTGTGGGCACATCACAACATTTCTCTGTTTTAGTTTCTGTAGATGAAGGACGACTAGTGAAGTCTGGTGTGTGTTCCAGATCTAAGACTTTGCAATTCTGTTGCTTCATCTACACACTTTAGATCTTTTCCATTTGGCTGAAAAAAAAAGAATTATAAGTATTATCTCATGTTGGAAAATATGAACTTTGAATCCATATTTACTATGCTCTTGGTAAAATACTGTTATTATTTATTGAAAATTATAACAATTAACATTTACAAAGCACTTCAGGATTTAAAGCACTTTCCTTAAGACAGCTTTGCAAGTTATTATTTTCATTTTACTGATGAAGCAATTGAGGCCACACAGTTTGCATGTGTCAAAGCTGGGACTAGAAGGAAGGTCTTTTGACTCCCGGTTTAATGTTCTTTCATTCATACAACCATTATATCACTGTGCAAACATTTGTTAAACCCCTGCTAAGCGCAAGACACTGTGCTAGATGCTGGAGACATAAAGTTGAAAAACAAGAAAGTACTTTAGTACTTGTAGTTAAGAAAAAGAATTTATAGTCAACTAGGGAGTATGAGTTAGAACTAAAAATAAATGTGATACAAGGGAGAGTGTGATGGGGCAAAAGATAACACTTGACAAAATGATCCAGGGAATTTTGAGGAAGAAGAAATCACTCTTACATGGAAGATCAGGAAACCTTCCAAAAGGAGGTGGCATTGAGTTGAGCACCACATGAAGAGAAGTATTTCAAAAAATTGGGCAGAGATCGAGAGTGCATTCTGGGCATGGGAGATGACTTCCCCAATAGGGGACGCAAGAATGTAGGACAAGATTGTGATAAATGTCAAGTTCTACATTTGAATTTTACAAATTAACTTTCACGAACGTTGGACTTGGCTAGACAACAATTCATGCATGGAATTTGGAGTTTTTAGTAGACTGCAAAATGAGTATGAGTCTGGGTGTTCATAGAAAAAGCTAATGTCATCCTTGGCTAGAGCAAGATGAGCATAATTTCTAAAATGGGTCCATGAGTCCTACCTCAGTTACTCTGAGTCAGATGAGAAGGATGAGATGCAAACATAACTAGAATGCAAGGCTAAAATCCAAGTCTTGCCTCAGATTCTTACTAACTGTGTGATCCTGAACAAGTAACTTAACCTCTGAAGAAGTTTAGTTTCCTTATCTTTAAAATAAGGATAATAACAGTACTTACCTTATTTCAGGGTTGTTGCGATGATAAAATGAGATTATATGTAAAATATGATGTATGTCATATGTACATCAAAATATGATAAACATATATGATTATAAATATGCAAAATATGTAAATGAGATAATATATGTTAAGTACTGAAAATACTATATAAATGTTAGGGATTGTTATTATTCCTCTGAACTCTCATAGCACTCTCTGTAGTTCTTGTTTTGGTGCTTAATTATATAACAAAAATCATACTTTATGTGTAGCACTTTGTAGACAAAATGGGTTACAAAACATTTTCATATCTGTGATGGTTGAGTTGAAAGCAGGTAGAATGACTTGTTTGGTGCTGTGTGAGGACATAGAGTTGAAATCCAAAAAATTAGAAGAAAATGGGCCTCTATGGTGAAACCATGAACCAGAGGGAGGAGGTTGCAGGGGAGGCTGCAATTTTCAGGTATTGATGCAGTTGCACTGTGGCAAGGTTCAAGAAATAAGAAGCAAAGTCCAGAGGGGTTGTTCATAATCATCAATTAATGACGTTCATTTTAAAAAATACTATTGAGTTCTAAATTAATAAATCAATAATTCCATGACTTCATTTGAACCTCACAATAACCCTCTGAGGTAGATGTTGTCATTATCAGTATTTTATAGATGGGAAAATGTCTTTTTCCTAACTTTAGCATAAGGTGTTTACTATCAGACAGTACACACTGGGGAGACAGTGATGGGAAATGCCAAATGTGCTTCGGAAAGGTAGCTAAATATTCAAATTGGAGAGGATTCTCTTTGCTCTTTTCTTCAGAATGACCCTATGAGAATGACTGGCTTTGGTTATTTGTTTGCTTTAATGCAATACAAAGAGACCAAGAAGTAGTTGCTGGTTAAGTTATAGATTTTTTGAAGTCCAAGTAAGATTTCATAAATTAAAAGGAGGTCAAATGTGTTTAATGTTAATCTTCTAGGCTTGGTAATTTTCTTAGCAGAATAGGTGAAGACAACAGAGAGGGTAAGTAGAAGCCTGTCCCGTGTCAAAAGGCTAGGATTTGGAAGGCCTTGAGATAGAACATATTTAGACTTGGAGGTTCAAATTGAAACCACACAGCATGAAACAGAAATGCTTCCTTTAGGCAACCATGAAACCCAACAACAAAAACCAACTGGTTTAGTTCTTTAGAATCTACTGTTGGAGACTGATGGCCCCTCGTCTTTGGTATCCCAGCAGAAAGAGCTTGGAAGCGCAGCCATTGAGCCCTATATCATCCCAGAGCCTAGTGGCCTTTGTGTGGAAGCTGGCGGTGAGCTTTGCACTACTGCCAGGCACGGGTGCTAGTGGTTTGGCTTTTGTAGGACTTTAATCTCATGACAAGAGCCTCTTAGTGAAAAGGCTAGATAGGAGCTTGCTGTTCACCATTGACCCCTTTGCTGTAATTCCTAGGAAGCTGCAGTGTTGGGTACTGGACTGTCATCTCCCTTTGTATATCCTTTTCTTATACATCTCTGTAGGTTTTCCAGTAGAGATCTGGGACTTGTTTCCCTGACCTTTAGCCCAAATTTGGCCTGGGATCCAGCAACCTGTAAATAGCGAAGGTCATAGAGCCTATA
The DNA here is from genome assembly GCA_023548195.1 of Bettongia penicillata ogilbyi. Taxonomy (NCBI): domain Eukaryota; kingdom Metazoa; phylum Chordata; class Mammalia; order Diprotodontia; family Potoroidae; genus Bettongia; species Bettongia penicillata. The sequence continues at coordinate 3,258,716 of JAJHZJ010000174.1, forward strand.
ACCTGAAGTCAGTTTCCAGACTCGTTATATCTTAGGCAGCACACGTTTGTAGATTTGGAGGAAGAGGCACCCAGTCATCCGGTTCAATCCTCTCATCTTCAGTTGAGAAAAAGCAACCAAAGATACAGTTAGGTGACTTGCCCAAGGAGGGCAGAAACTTTTGTATCCCTAGTGCTTAACACAGTAACTAGCATATAGTAGGTGCTTAATAAATGTTTATTGACTCGAACTGAGTATGTGGCAGAGTTCGAATATGAACATATCATTTCACTCCAAATCTAATCATCTTTCTCTCACATCCTGCTTTTCTTTTCCTAAGTTAACTATGGCATTAAACCAGGATCAAGTCAGAGTTGATATATTCCTCCTTGTTTCCTCTTGTTCTCCCCTGAAGAGTGTGTGTGTGTGTGTGTGTGTGTGTGTGTGTGTGTATTTCTGTGTAAGAGAGAAAGGGAGCTAGAGGGAGGGATAGGGAAGGAGGCAGAGATTTTTATATGTACATGTGTATGCATGTATGCATGAGCAAGAGATATAGAGAGATAGACAGAGATAGGGAAGGCTGCAAAGGTGTGTGTGTGTGCATGTGTGTGCGCATGTGTGTGTGTGAGTGACATCTTCATTTTTATTGTCTTCTTTGTGGAGGAAATGCCTCAGTTTTGCTTCTCATTCTCTCCTCCTCCTGCTTCTATTCCTTATAGCAACTTTTATTTCTTTTCTCAGCTCAGAAACGAAACTAAACCAAACCTAATCAAAATGCAGTATTCTAATGGAGTAGATTAAGATAACACATGTATATTTTTTGGTGAACTTTAAAGCATCATATAAATGCTAGTTCTTCTTCTTCTTATTGGTACAGCTAGGTGTCACAGTGGAGAGGTGCTGGGCCTGGAGTCAGGGAGATCTGAGTTCAAATCTGGCCTCAGACACTTACTAGCTGTCTGACCTGGATAAGTCACTTAATCCTGTTTGCTTCAGTTTCTTCATCTGTAAACTGTTGGAGAAAGAAATGGCCAACCACTCCAGTATCTTTCCCAAGAAAACCCCAGATGAGGTCATGAAGAATTGGACATAGACTGAAATGACTCTTGTTACTATTATTGTGGAAAATCCTGTTATATAAAAGAATGTTCTCTAGTCCACCAAGATGACAAATTTTTCTCCTCACCAGGAAACCTCTGTATGGATTATTTCAATGTAGTCCCAGCATGCTTGGACTTGAGTCACTTCCTGATCCCTCAGACACATGGGAGATTATAGAGACCATCGGGAAAGGTACATATGGAAAAGTCTATAAGGTAACAAATAAGAAAGATGGGAGCCCTGCAGCTGTAAAAATCCTGGATCCAATCAGTGTAAGTAAAATTAGCAACAGCAATCACATGGTGGGTTTTTTCCCTTTTTTTTAATGCTCACTGAAGTTTCCACTTATTTCCTAGCCCTTTGTAAAGGTACACACTTTCCTGAAACCCAGCAGGGATTTGAAAGCATTTTAAAAAGGGTAATGAGTTGTAATCACAACTAAGGGAAAGAGACATGGCTAGAAATTTCCCTGGCTTTTATCTTATTGACAGCTCTGTTGCTGCTATTGTCGAGGTGGTACACCTGGATTCTTACCTTTTGAAATCATTCTGTTTGAAAGACTGACTTGTGTCACTCCTGGATTATTGGACAGTGGCAGTGTAATTACAAAATGACCCAACTCAAAACATTCAGACATATTCAGTTGACAGCATAAAAGAATAATAGGTATGCTTGTTTTCTCCCTCAGCAGGGTGAAGAAAATTGAGCCTTTTTTTTCTGTGCTGCTGTGTACTAGGCACCAAGGGTATAATGTGGCCTGCTTGTGCATAATGAAGTTATGTGTATCCTGTCCTGCATTAGGCCTCTTGAACCTAAGCATCTGACTGCATTGATAACACAGTTTAAAAAAATCTCAGAGGAAAAATAGAATCATATAAAATTGTACATGATGATGGGTGATTCTTAATCAGGACCTAAATGTTTGCATATTTTTAAGCCAAAATGTTTTGGAGACATTGTGATGATAGCAGCATTCAAATTATTGTGCAGATATACTTCATTAAGTATTTATTTGTCTTTGATGACAAATTTGTCTTCTCTCCTTGGAGAGATGGACTTGATCCAATATATGCTTTTTCTTTCCATTTAGGATATGGATGAAGAGATTGAGGCAGAATACAACATTTTACAATTTCTTCCCAACCATCCCAATGTGGTAAAGTTTTATGGAATGTTTTATAAAGCTGATCAGCATGTGGGCGGACAGCTATGGCTGGTCCTAGAGGTAAGAAGGCACTCTGAAGCTAGAGATAATAGGCACACCAGTGATGTTAACGTTCAACTTAGGAGGAATCATGTATTTTCTCTTTGAAATAATATTTTGCAATGACCATTTGGACAATCATTTGTACTTGTTGTCTTTTCTCTAAGAGACCCTTATGAAACCCAGTGATCTTCAAAAAAATAGTTAAGTCATTCCCTTTCTGTCTATTAAGTACTTCGTGCAGCTTAGAACATTTGCCTGTCTTGGTCTTCAAGTCTTGCAATTCTTCTTGTTTCTAAACCAGGATATATAATAGCAGAAAGAAAGGACTTTTGACTAGCAAAGATGCTTTTCCTCCAAAGCCTTGGAAAATGTGGATAGCAATCTCACTTTCACAAACTTGATAACTCAAATTCCATTTAAACTGCAAAAATTACCTTGGCTTCCTTCGCGTGTATTAGTTTTGTACCAGTCTTTTTCTTCCCCTCCATGTGGTTAAAATAAAAGATTATTAGTGTCTGGATACAGGGGAAGAATTTCTTCATTATTTTTGACTAATGGTCAAATTCTCTTTAGCTCCACTAGGATATTTTTAGACTTTGAGCTTCTAGACCAGTGCTTATTTTTAGGCCACAAATGTAAGCCACACATGGGAAGTACTGGAGGTTCTTGGAAGAAAATTGAAATGGGAAAGGCAGAGTGCCCAATTTCTCTTTTAGGCTAATCATTCCTTTTAGTTCTGTCATCTGAATTTTTAAAAATATTTTTAAATATTTTTTTCAATTTTTAAAAAACAGTTTATTTATTTTTAGTATTCAACATTCATTTCCACAGAATTTTGAATTCCAAATTTTCTCCCCATCTCTCCCTTCCCCCCACCCCATAATGCCTTGCATTCTGAATACCTCTTCTGTTGATATGCCCTCTCTTCTATCATACCCCTCCCTTTCCTTATCCCCATCTTCTCTCTTTTCTTCTAGGGCAAGGTTGATTTCTATACCCCATTCCCTGTATTTCTTATTTCCCAGCTGCATGCAAAAACAATTCTCAACATTCATTCCTAAAACTTTGAGTTCCAACTTCTCTCCCTTCCTTCCTCCCCACCCATCCCCACTGAGAAGGCAAGCAATTCAATATAGGCTGTACATGTGTAGTTTTGCAAAAGATTTCCATAATAGTCATGTTGTATAAGACTAACTATATTTCCCTCCACCCTATCCTGCCCCCCCATTTATTCTATTCTCTCTTTTGACCTTGTCCCTCCCCAAAATTGTTGGGTAGTTGGAGGGATTATACACATACACACACACACATATAGACAGAGAGCATTACTCCCTAATTACTCCCTCCTCCCATTTGCCCTCCCTTCTGTCATCCCACTTTTGCCCTTCTCCCCTACTTTCCTGTAGTGTAAGATAGATTTTTATTCCAAATTGGATGAGCATGTTATTTCCTCCTTAAGCCAAATGTGAAGGGAGTAAGTTTCACTTTTTCCCTCTTACCTCCTCCCTTTTCTCCTCCATTGAAAAAGCTTTTTCTTGCCTCTTTTATGAGAGGTAATTTGCCACATTCCATTTCTCCCTTTTTCCTCCCAATATATTCCTCTCTCACCCTTTAATTTTATTTTTTTAGATATCATCCCTTCTTATTCAACTCCCTCTGTGCTCTCTGTCTATATATGTATATATGTGAGTGTGTGTGTGTATGTGTATAATCCCTCCAACTACCCAAATATTGAGAAAAGTCTCAAAAATTACAAATATTATCTTTCCATGTAAGAATGTAAGCACTTCAACTTTAGAAAGTCCCTTATTATTTTTCTTTCCTGTTTACCTTTTCATGCTTCCTTGATTCTTGTGTTTGAAAGTCAATTTTTCTATTCAGTTCTGGTCTTTTCATAAAGAATGCTTGAAAGTCCTCTATTTCATTGAATGACCATTTTTTTCCTTGAGGTATTACACTCACTTTTGCTAGGTAGGTGATTTTTGGTTTTAATCCTAGTTCCTTTGACCTCTGGAATGTGATATTCCACGTCCTTTGATCACTTAATGTAGAAGCTGCTAGATCTTGTGTTAGTTATCCTGATTGTATTTCCCCAATGCTTGAATTGTTTCTTTCTAGCTGCTTGCAATATTTTCTCCTTGACCTGAGAACTCTGGATTTTGGCTACAATATTCCTAGGAGTTTCTCTTTTTGGATCTCTTTCAGGAGGTGATAAGTGGATTCTTTCAATATTTATTTTGCCCTCTGGTTCTATAATATCAGGGCAGTTTTCCTTGATAATTTCATGAAAGATGATGTCTAGACTCTTTTTTGGTTATGGCTTTCAGGTAGTCCCATAATTTTAAAATTGTCTCTTCTGGATCTATTTTCCAAGTCAGTTGTTTTTCCAATGAGATATTTCACATTGTCTTCTATTTTTTCATTCTTTTGGGTTTGTTTTGTAATTTATTGGTGTCTCATAAAATCATTACCTTCCATCCACTCCATTCTGATTTTTAAGGAACTATTTTCTTTAGTGAGCTTTTAAACCTCCTTTTCCATTTGGCTAATTCTGCTTTTTAAAGCATTCTTCTCCTCATTGGTTTTTTGGACCTCTTTTGCCAATTGAGATAGCCTATTTTTCAAGGTGTTATTTTCTGCAGCATTTTTTGGGTCTCCTTTAGCAAGCTGTTGACTTGCTTTTCATGATTTTTTTGCATTGCTCTCATTTCTCTTCTCAATTTTTCTTCCACCTCTCTTACTTGATTTTCAAAATTCTTGCTGAGCTCTTCCATGGTCTGAGACCATTGCATATTTATTTTGGAGGCCTCTGATGGTAAGCATTGCTCTTCCTCATCTGAAAGGATGGAAGAAAATACCTGTTAACCAAGAAAGTAACCTAGTATAGTCTTATTTTTTTCCCTTTTTTGGGCATTTTCCCAGTCAGTTACTTAACTTTTGAGTCCTTTGTCAAGAGGAGGGTATACTCTGGGGAACTGTACATTCTCAGTTTCTCCAAGGTTCACAATCAAGGGAGAGGAGTTTACTCTTCTCCTGGCCTGCTCACTGGTCTGGTAGCAACCAAAAACTTTTCTGCCCAGAATCTTCCAGTAGTAGAATTCTCTCTCCAGAGCCTCCACCAGCTCCACCATTCCAGCGCTCCTCCCCTCACCCCAGGGCCTGGCTCAGGGCTAAGATTCATATCAGCTGCTCAGTTCCCCCAGGGGCTTTAGGCAGAGGGCTCCAAACATGGTTGCTGCCACTGCAGTGGCTGCTGTTAGCAAGACCAGACCACGTTTCTTTCTCACCCAGAAGAAAAGGCTTTCTCACTGACCTTTGAAACTTTCTTTGGCATTTGTGAGTAGAGGGACCTGAGAACCCAGGCTGCTGCTGGGAATTCTATCCCTGGGGCTTGTTCTGGTCCTGTTCCTGCCAGTGCTGAGTGACCAGGACTGGGTTGGGGTCCATGGGCTGTGCTCTGCTCTGTGCCCTGTGTGATAGATCTTTCCTGTTGACTTTCCAGACTACCTTTCACTCTGTTGTTTTGTGGCTTCTGCTTCTTTAGAGTCATTTTTTAGAGGCATTTTATGGGCCGTGGGGGAAGAGCTAGAGTATGTGCATCTTTCTACTCCACCATCTTGGCTCTGCCCCCATCATCCGACTTTATATAGGCCTAAGAACTACACTAATTGGCCATGCTATTGTATAGATTGCCTTTGTGAGAGACAGATGTGAGCTCTGAGGGATGAACAGCTTGAAGGAAAAGATGCTTTGCCATTTCTGTCCTATTAATGATCTTCCCCTTCCAAACTGGGATGTTCAGGGGTTGATGACTATTTGGTTGACTAATTAGTTTACATTAAAACATTCATATTCTATCCTCCTATGTTTTTGAAGCTTTATTTTTACCCTCAAAATGTAACTTAAACAAAAAAAAGTTCTATTAACACCCCTGCCCCCCCCCTGGCCATTGGAAAGTATCATTTCTGGAATTAAGGATTCAGTAGTTGTCCATACTTTTGCACTGGGAGGTTTAAGTCATTGATCAGTAAGTCTAAATTTCTGCTTGTTTTTTCTGGACTCCTGAAAAGATAATGTAGGGAAGATGCCTTTTTAGAATTTCCTAGTTTCTGCTACTCAAACTGAGGAATTTTCAGGTACCTTTGTTTCTACTTGAGCCTGGTGGTCAGACCTCCTTGTAAATGTGAGCAGACTAGCCAGTGGAGATGTGTTTACTAAATCTATTCCCAAATGAATGTTGCTTGTTAAGGATAGTGACCAAATGGTGACCCTTACAAATATAGGTTTGGTATCTCTCAAAAGACTACCTGTGCCTATGTAAAATGAGAAGCAGCCTAAAAGTGTGTGCTGATCCCTAGACAAATTTTACCCCACTCATTGTCTCATGTTCAAAATCAGATAATTAGGCTGCCCGGACACACTGAATTATGCATGCACCCCAGTGAAATAATATCCTTAGGACTTATGACTCTGCATAAAAGTTGTTGTTTGGATGAGCCAGACTTGCTGGCATAGTCATTGGGAAGTTCTGGGGTCCTTCCTTTGCTGCAGTTAAGTCATACAGGTCATTTGCTAGGTTGCTAGCTCCAGTCTCTTCAATGGCTGTGATTTCATATAGAATTACAGAATGAGTCATAGGCTAATATAATTCAGAGCTGGAAGGCTCTTTAGAAATCAGCTAATCCAACCTCCTCATTGATGAGTGAACTGCAAGGCTAATTTACTTGTTTAATTTCTCATAGCCAGTTAATGACAGACTTAAATCTCTAACTCAGATTTTTTTACTTCCAGATCAGATTTTTCCATATGCCGTCCTGCTTTATCATACACTAAAGTCTGTTACCATTTGGGTATTCCTGGAATCAGTCTACTTTCTCGTCTTTTCCTGCCTCAAGTCTTTCTCCACTCTAGTCCATCCTCCATGCAGCTTGCAGAGATCTTCAAAGTACAGGTCTGGCCATGCCACATCCTCAAACTCCAGCGACTTCCTTTTACTTCCAGGATCAAATATAAATCATCTTTTTAATTTTAAAGCCCTTCATGATCTGGCCCTTTCCAACCTTTCAAATCTTCTTCTTATACTTGAATCCCTTCCGTGTACTGTACAATCCAGCAACACTAGCCTCTTTGCCTTTCCTCTTACAAGACACTCCATCTCGTGACTCCAGGTTTCTTCACTGTCTGTCCTTCCTGCCTCATCTCTGATTCTTGCCTTCCCCTGACTTCCTTCGAGTCTCATCTAAAATCCTACCCTCTACAAGAACCCTTTTTTGATCTTGCTTAATTCAAGAGCTTTCCTTCTAAGATTGTCTCTAATTTACTGTGTATATGTGTTATGTAAACATAATGGTTTGCCTGTTGTCTCTCTCCTTAGACTAAGAAACTATCTTTGCTTTTCTTTGAATCCCCAGAGCTTAGCTCAGTGCCTGGCACATAAGTTCCTAATAAATGCTTATTGACTGACTGAATGATTCCATTTGTGGTAGAGATGAGGGTTTTGAATTATTTGTCATATGTACAGCATTAGTAGAACTCCCCAGGGAAGACTGGCTAAGCCCCCTTAAGGTGGGTAGCAACTCATTGCTGTTTTTCCCTCCAAGTACAGGACACTGAACAAGTTCCCAGTGACCACATACACTCTAAATCCCTAAAATAGTTATTCTCCTCTATAGGCTGAAAGGCATTATTGAATCTAGAATTTCTAGATCTTTGCTTAATTATCTGAAATTTTAATTTCTCTCCATTTAAAATTTATTTTTAATATATGGAATAAAATAAGCATTTCCATAACATAGTATAATAAAAATATTGCATATGAAACTGCAAATCTATTATGTACCACTTGCTCTTCCTTTCAAATATATAATTCCCTCAAGTTTTGGTCACCTTTCAGATACATTGTTGATGACCCCAGGGAGATAGGACATTTATTCTGTTAATCTGAAATTCTGACATGTCCAGATGCTGCTTTTACGTCCAATAAATTATAATTTGGGATCATGATGACTTCTTCCTTTTCTTCTTAGGAGTATGGACAGAAATAGGGACCGGACCTATGATTTCATCACTATAGGATTCTTTCAGATGAAGAAATTTCCTCTACCAGTATAGATTTGCTCCCTCTCTATAACTCATAGACTTAGAGAATTGTCTAAGGCACCAAGAAGTGAACAAGGTCCACACAGCAGATATGTGTCAGGAGTGGGACATGAACTAAGGCCTCTCTGATTCCAAAGTCATCTCTCTAGTCCCCAGCCCTTGCGGCTTCTTTTCCTCTTAAAGTCATTCAGAACTCACTCTTGACTTCTGCTTCACCAAAATCTTTATTTCTAGGCTTCCACTTAACCAAAATCTTTTATTTCATCAAAAGTTTATGGTTATTTGACCCAAATTGTCTCCTCACTGACTTATCAAATGCTTGAAATTTCTAATGTCACTCCTTTGGATTCATTACCAGAAGGTTCACTGTAAGGGGGTGAACATTTCAATTATGGTGGCTCACAAAGATAATTTTATGTCTTGTGTATAGCCCCTTGACAACCTTCTGAAAAAGGACTGTTAGGAGGTTGGAGTCTGTGGGAGTGAGGAAGAGTCTTCACACTAATGAATCATATATTCCTTAGTATTAAATATGCTAAGTAATGTCATTTTGTATGGGTCCTCAGAAGGAGTCACCTATCTTAACTGGATTAAGGTATTTCTAATCTGGGAGGGAAAACACATGGGTTATTAAACTCATTATCACATAGTAGCCAGGAGGATTCTTTTTTAAAAGTAATTTTTTCCCAATTACATGTAAGAACTATTTTTAGCATTTTTTAAAAATTTTGAGTTCTAAATTCTCCTCCTTCCTTTCTCTACTCTTCTTCCCTCCCAAACCCACCCTGAGATGGTATGCAATTTGATATAGGTTATACATGTGCAATCATGCAAAACATTTCCATATTAGTCATGTTGTGAAAGAAAACATAGACCAAAAACGTGAAAAAAACAAAGTGAAAACTAGTATGCTGTGACTTTCATTCAAACTCCATCAATTCTTTCTCTGGAGGTGGATAGCATTTTTTTTTTTTTATCACGAATCATTTGGGATTGTTTTAGATCATTGCATTGCTGACAATAGCTAAGTCATTTATACTTGATCATCATATAGTGTTGCTATTATTGTGTACAATGTTCTCCTGGTTCTGCTCACTTCAATTTGTATCAGTTCATGTCAGTCTTTCTAGCTTTTTCTGAAAACATCTTTCTTGTAATTTCTTATAGCACAATAGTATTCAACTACATTCATATGCCACAACTTGTTCGACCATTCCTCAATTGATGGGCATCTCCTCGATTTCCAATTTTTGCTACCACAGAAACAGCTATAATAAATATTTTTGTATATATAGATCCTTTCTCCCCCACCCCCGCCTTTTAAAAATCTCTTTGAGATACAGACCTAGTAGTATTATTGCTTGGTCAACGGGTATGCATAGATTTATAGCTCTTTGGACATAGTTCCGAATTACTCCCTAGAATAGTTGGGTAAGTTTACAACTCTACCAATAGTGCATTAGTATCCCAATTTTCCCACATCCCCTCCATTTATCATTTTCCTTTTCTGCCTTATTGGCTAAACTGATAGTTGTGTATGATTATAGATAGCTTTGATTTCTTCATCTGAAAACTGCCTATACTTTGACCAAGTTTTCAGTTGAGGAGCAAAGCAGATTCTAAGAAAAGTGGTCCTAAGATGAATATTTTGATGGGAAAGAAGAAATCAGAATGGTTCCTGACCTTGTGGGGGAGAGGGATCCTGGGAAGTCAAGAGGCAGCTTGAGATTCCTGAACATCTGGTGGCATGGGGAGCGGTAGGGCGATAAACTTCCCAGATTTGTGACCTTGGACAAATCACCTCATCTATTTCAACCTCATTTACCAAATGAGATGAACAATACTTGCACTATGTATCTCAAAGGGAGGTATAGACAGCATGACATGAATGGAGGAAGAAGACCTCTGTGAGTAATGTTGTGGAGGCAAAGACGACAAGATTTTTTAACTACCTACATATATAAGATGAATCAGAGTGAGGAGTCAGGGATGACACTGAGGTTTCAAATCTGGTTGGTTGGAATGGTAGTAGAGTCCTGCACAGTTATTGGATGGATTTGGAGTCAGAGAAATGGGAATTCAAATTCCTCCATTTACTTGCTCTGTGACCTTTGACAAACCACTCAACTTCTCTTGGCCTAATTTCCTCATCTACAGATGAGGGAAGTAGATTAGTTGACCTCTAAAGGTCCCTCTTAATCCTAGATGTATGTTCCTTTCAAATGAGGTAATATGTATAAAGTGCTTTATAACAAAGCACATGAAATATTATTTTTAATGCTAATTTTTAAAAAATGGTGGGAGGAGGTTGGGGTGACAATACAAACTCAGCTTACTTCACAACTCCCCTCAGAACATATACTTTTTTCTTCCCTACTTCCATCTCTTAGCCCTTAATAATTCATGAAACTGTCACCTGTAGCTAGAACTTTTCTCCTTATGATTCCTTAATATCCTAGATAGCTCTGACTTTTGATCCCAAATTTGATCTCCCCAATGATCATGGAAATATTTTGTGGACCTCCTATAAGAGATGCATATCTGCCTCTTTGCTTTCCGGGCATAGAGCATTGTGAAGGCTCCCGGAAGCCCTAAGTCTAGTCTCCATTAGAAGAGGAATCTCCAACACAAAACCCAACAAGCAGCTATCTATCCCTCTTCTGACCTTCCCTGTTGCCGTCAAAGGCACTACCATTGTTCCAACCACCCAGGTTTGAAACCTCAGTGTCATTATTGGCTTCTTACTTCCGTTCATCTAGTTACTTATCTAAGTCTTCAGTTTTTCAATTACTCACCAAATCTTGTTGTTTCTACTTCACATTTCTCATATATACCCCCCTTTTTCCGACTCCCATAGCCATCATTCTACTTAAGGCTCTTGTTACCTCTCACCTGGACTATTGAAATTAATAGTCCCAGGTTCTCCTGCCCCAAGGTTCTCCTCATTCCTGTCTTGTTCCACTCAACCTCCCCTCAGCTGCAACCCTAGGAAAATGGCTCCCTATTACCACTAGTATAAAATATAAACTACTCTGACATTTAAACCTTTCCACAGCTTGGACTATTCCTATCTTTCCAGGTTTCTTTGATTGTACTCCATGCCTGGGATGGTTTCAACTCCTCATCTCCATCTCTTAGAATCCCTGGCTCAAATGCCACCTTCTGCAAGAGGCTTTCCCCTAGCTGCTAGCGTCTTTCCCTCTAAGGTGGCCCATCTGCTCTGTGGATCTAGTATAAAACTAATTATGTCCATATTGTTTCCTCAACTAGAATATAAGCTCCTTGAGGCCAGGCTCTATTTTTTGCCTTTCCTTTTTATCATTAGCGCATGGTTCACAGCAGGCCTACACAACCTGTGACCAGTCAAAGGATTTTGGAGGGCCTGTGAAAAATGTAGAGGAAAACATCCTCTATATTTTTATGGGCCCTCTCAAATCCTTTGATGTGCCTGCCAGCTGTAAGTGGTCAGCCGGTTGTGCAGACCTGGTTCACAGTAAACAATAAATACTTGACTGACTGACCATTGGATCAGTTCTATGAACAGTGACATCCTGTACCATACTTTTAAAATTTCTCTTCCCTTACGTTTTAGTCCAGCCATGCATTTTAGGAGAAGGTGTATAAAAACATCTCACAAAGGAAAGTTGTGTTCTGTTGAATATTGTACTGCTCATTCAGAATATTGAGGTGAGATTTATGTTGGCTTTGCTACTACCGTACTCCCTCTTCTTCCCTTTACTCATTTATAGGCAGTGCCAGATGAGAGGTTATCCTATGGAACAGTTCTAGAGGATGGAAAAATCTTATCAAAAGGCACCTTAAATCACCTCAACTCAAAAAACAAGAGCAAATAAAAATGTCATTTCAAAATTGCATTACCAATTGTTAACAAAAAACAAACAGACAAACAAAGAGCCCTCCTGTGATAGACAGCTCTATCATTTGGGAGATGAAGGGAAAACACATTCATAGGCAATATGCTGTGGAAAAATTGGTGGATAAGTTTTATGCTCAATGAATATTAAATCTGAAAAAAAAAACTCAGGGAAAGCTCTATAAGTTCTATGATGGAAACCATCTAAATGGTAGTGAGAAGAAGTTATATCTTCATGAAAATCTTACTGCCCAGAAAAATATTTGGTTTTTGCTCTAGTAAAGTCAGTACAGTTGTTTTCTTTCTAAAATTTCAATGGAAGGAGAATTTTGAAAGCTATAAAATATGAATTTTCACCAATCAGAGACTTTAGTTAGTATTCAGCATTCAATCTGAAAATAATGGTTTGAGGCAGGAGGAAAAGAGACTGGAATTTCAAAAGTATTCCCCATATTTCTACACATATATTAAAGAATTAATATATTTTAAAATCCAGAGTTTTCCCAAAGTTTTTCCCAGTACTTTAAGATAAGGTCTAGATAAGGATGAATCTAGAACATACAGGAATAACTCCAAAAGACTTTTCTGACCCAATGTCTTCATCTTCCAGTACCCCAAATTCACATTTTAGTTACTTCTGTTTAAAGCATTGAAAATCACATGTAAGAGGCAAAAATGTAACTTGGGGGGGAAATACAGTAAGCCATTGTCACCTGTGATATATCATAGTGCATTTGTTTATCAGATTTTCAAGTCATTAACTTAGGTGGTCTAGGTTAAAATGGTAAAGAGGACAGGGTAGTTTTGACTGAGGGAAAGTGAACTGGGAAAGCTTTGGAGGACTATGAGAGGCAGGAGACCCCTGTGGTGGGCCATAGTAGAAGAGAGTGGGAATCCTGGGTCCAAGATGAGGAATAAACCAGGCACCTGGGAGTGATGCCAGTAGTTAAAGCCTTAGGAAAGAAGGTACTGAAAAGTAGCAGGGTAGAGGGGAAATCACTTGTTCTGGAGTTCAAGGACCTAGATTGAGCTCTGCTAATTAACTTGTCTGGGTGTCAGTTTCCTCATCTATAAAATTATGGGACTAAGAGATCTCTGGGATTCCTTCAGTTTTAGTTGTATGAAATCTTCTGTTTGCCAGTTTTTGGTAGTGGTGGTGATGGTTGTGGTAGGGGGAATGGACCTTAAAGGAAAATTGTTGGGATCCAAATATATACATATATTACTTGAAAGGATATCCCACTGCTACAAAGTCATATGTTATGACTGCAAAATCTTCAGGCTTCCACCTGGGGCCTTCAGAATTCTCCTATGAGTGTTTTAAAAAAATTGATGTGGAGAGTTAATGATTTTTTTCAATTTCTCTTGGGTCTAGGCAAAGAATAATGCTCATTAAATTCAAGATTCTCTAAGCAGCCACATCATTCTGATGATGATGAGAGCACAGGGAGGACTCTGGGAATGAAGCACACTCCTTCCTCTGAAACAGATTATCAGCTGTGTGGGAGGGAATGAAGCGGCTGCCACTTTTTCAAGCTTCGGGGTGGAGGAGGAGGCTTGGTTGCCTCCTCACTTCCTCCCCTCAACTCTAAGGGGGCTATTTTATTTTATGCATTTATAGATAGCTCCCTGGTGTGCCTCCCAAGGTGATTCATCCTTTTTTGTTAAGCAGTGTCAGCCAGCATTTCTCTTCTCTGGCTAGGGCTGGGCGCTGAACTTTCAGAGGTCTGTGGTGGAATTGTCAACTTTCATGGACACCTTCCCCCAAAGGGGCTCGGAGAGATTTAATTGTATGTTTGGGAGATTCCCTGGCAGGCTGGCAGGCAGGCAGGTAGACCCTCAAACACTGGCACTTAAGCAAACAAAACACACCTGTGTAATGAGAGCCTTCCATTGTTCTCTGGTGTGCAGCTGAGTGTTGATCATGGTGACCAGCTGAGTGCTCTTAATTCTTATATGCGCTCTGGAGGTGTGGAAAAAAAGTTTATAGGTCAGCTTGCTGGATGTGATATGCTGCTAACTTAGGGCTCTGTTGCAGGATGGGCTGTTTTCAAAGTAGGGCAGGCAAGATGCTATAATGTGGTTTGGAGAATAAATTCCAGGGATACTTGGACCATAACATAGCATTTCATTTATGTTTCCTCCCTGTATAGTTTTAAGAGCAAGACTGTGAATTGTTCTGCAGTGTGCCTGATGTAGGTGAGCACCTGGGCTGTGATAATGAAAATGCTATCATGTCTGCGTTTGAAGAAAGACCTTTCTTTTACTTCAAGGACTTAAAGAAATTTATAGTAGGAAGAACATTGGCTCTGAAGCCAGAGGGTCTGGGTTCAAATTCCACCTCTGACCCTCTCTCTGTGATCTTGGGCAAGTCACTTAACCTCCCTGGGCCTCAGTTTCCTCATCTGTAAAATGAGGGTGTTAGACTAGATGACTTCTGGGGTCTCTTTCCGGTCTAAATCTATGATCCTATGGAAAGTTGGTGCATGTATTTCTTCCTATTCAGTTTAGACCCTGTGTGGGAGAGGGAAGAGGAGGGGACTGTCCACCCCTTTCCTCCCCTGTCCCCCTTCTCCAGAATCTCCTCAGTTAGGCCCTAGATCGTTCATTGCTCCCTGGTATCCCCAATCACTGTGGGGCAAGGGAGACAACGCTTATATTTGGAGTGGAGGGCGGTACAAGTACTTATTTTTAATTTATTTTAAAGGTTCCTGAGCTATCTGGCTAAAAGCATTTCCTACACCTGTTACTATGGAAACAAAGGACACATTTTGACCTTTGTCTCAGTACCAGGTGCACATTTTACATACTAATGAATAGAGTTACTTGACGTTCTGGTAACCTGGCCTGTCAACTCCTGTGAGGGTTATTGTGCATATTGGGAGGGTGGGTGCTCCTCTCTGTGATTAGCTAGCTAGATAACCTGATAAACAGATTCCATGAAAAAGTGTAAATATCCTCTCCCACGTTTGTTTTTAAGAATACTTAAGTCCAAAGGAGAGAGTAATGTGGGATTTTAAAACACAGAAGAAGATACGGGAAAGGCGGTAAAGGAGACATTTTCTGGATAAGGAATTATTTAGCTTATTGACTGTTAAGGTCCAGTGTGTGAGACTTGTAGATAACTGCCTAGTCTACACATATGAGGACCACCTGGTCCCTGTGCATTCATGGTGCTATCATGGAGCTGAAAGATGGGATAGGATAAAGTAGTTGTCAATCTGAAAAAAGAGGACTGGAGGTCAACTGGCTGGCTCTGGAGTCAGGAATATCTGAGTTCAAATCAGGTCCTCAGAACTTGTCATTTGTGTGATCCTAAGCAAATTACTTACCTCTGTTTGCCTTAATTCATTGGAGAATGAAATGGCTAACTACTCTAGAATGCTTGCCAAGAAAACCCCATGGGGAGAGTAGGGTCCATGGGGTCATGAAGAGTCAGACATGACTGAACAATGATATTATACCAAAGTAACAGCAAGGGTCTTCCACTGACGCAAAGGATTTACAATTTGGTATACCAAACAAGCATCATGGAAGTACTGGAGTGCCTGGGAGGAACAGAAGGAGCTGGGTTTAAATACACTTCAAGAGGGAAGGAGGAAGGGAGGGAGTCTCCTGGAAGGCACAGACTTTTCATGCTGCTATTTAAGTTGTTTTGCAAAATAGCTGAAAGTCTGAAAGTCCATAGAAAAAGCTGGGGAGGCTGTGGGAATGGTGACATTTGGTCAGAACAGTAGGCAACATATGCAGCACCAGGGAGTTTCCAGAGAGACCACAAGATCTACTTTAGCTGTTTCCAACCTGCTCAACCTATGGGGTCAGAGTCAGGGAGCCAGCCCCTCTGATGGGGACATATTCAACACAGTTCTTGGGTTCTTTTTTTCTCTTCCCAAGCAGGTGTCCACATTTCAAGTCAAGACATCACTCTCCTGACATCACTGATACCCACATAGGTATCATTTGGGAACTAGGGTTATGTCTTCCCTCTGGCTTCATTCTTGTGATATCCTGTCCCCTCAAGTCCCTACAGGGCTGTGCAGAGTATTAGCAGTTGTCTGGGTGATGATCTCTTTCCCAAGTCTTGAGTAGAGAAAATATAACAGCAAGAACCTTCAAATGAGAGATTATGGGAGGGCCCCAGTTTTAGTTAAACAGCACCTGGGTTAGTTACTCCCATTACTTCCTCAAGTCTCTGTATCCATACCTGTAAATTGAGAGGGTTGAAATAATATCGTCTCTAATTGCTTAACATAATTTCCATGGAACCACATATATTTCTAGACTAGATAGTTCTACCATTCTTTGATTCTGTGTGGCATACTGGCCATCCTTAGGTGCTTTTTAAAAAACTAGATTACTAGATTATATTAATCTATTACTAGATTATATATTATACTAGATTATATATAATAGCCTATATACATATATATATACACACACACACATATATATATGGATAGATTGTTTCACAGGTAAACACACAGGTGACACTGACTACGTCAATGTAAGACAGGTAGAGACACTTGCATAGGTTCATTCTTGAAGGCAGACAGGAAGACAGGAACGGAGTCACAGTATAGGGTCAAATAAACTAGCTTACTTTATTTGTCTAATCTCCTCAAAGGGAGTTCCTGATAATGGGAACACCAATTCCTACAGGATCCCTTAATCACCCTTCTCACTGGGGCCATCAAGAAGGGAGTGGCAGCAACTACCTCTGTATCTTGATGGGGTCAGTCGAGACAGGCACAGCATTCCATCTTGCGTACCCCTATAAATCCCTCTAAGCCTCAGTGGGGGCCAGTTGAGGCAGGTACATGCATTACCCAAATCACATATCCCCACTACTGACTAGTGTGCACTTGTTTTATAGGGCAACAGACAAAAAAGGCATCTTGCCAACATTAAGCTCACAGGTGTTACATTATCTCATCCCTATATCTCACTGTGCAGTCACAGCTGAACTCAAAGGTTTGTAGTATTTATCATTATATAATGCTGCGCAAGCAAGGTGGAGATGTTTATAAGTCATGAGCCTGGGAATTATCTAGCTTCTGGGAGCCAGAGATTGTTATGATCATGAATGCTGGGAACTAAACTCTAAGAAAGAATAACTAAAATCCACCTTATATACGTACATAATGGCTAATGTTTACATAGTGCCTACTATGTATGGGCTAGGCGCTTTTACAAATATTATCTTAATCTTTACACCAGCCCTGGGAGGTAGGTGTTATTGTTATTTCCATTTTGTAGATGAAGAACCTGAGCCAGGTGGAGGTTAAATGACTTACCCTGGGTCACAGAACTAACATGTATTTGAGACTGAATTTGAACTCAGGGCTTCCTGACTCCTGGTTCAGCACTCTAATCACCATATCACCTGTGGCAGAGCTTTAAAGAGTTGTTGTGGTTTGTCCTTCATCAGGAGGTTGATGTCTTGAATTGAAAGTGACTTGGATTTTGGCACATATCAGCTTATCTATTTCTCTTTTATTGGGAGGGAAGGAGAGAAAGAGGTAAAAGAAATAATCTAAATTATTAATGGATCTTAAACTTAGACTTTAATTTTTTTTATAGTAAGGTAAAGATACAATCCATTCCTCTGCAAGAGAATAACACTTGCAAGTTTGGAAGCAGAACAATTGAACTGGTCCCCCCACTTCCCATGTCCTGGCCTGTGTTCTGAATAGCACTTAGTGATTTCCTCCGTTCATGTCAGCTGTTTTATGTAAATGTAATTGATCATTCTTACAAACCTTTTGGGGATAGTGGGGTGGGGTGAGTAGTCAGTAAGATTGCTTTTCTCATTAAGGTATTTTAAAGATATTTAATTATTTCATGCTATTATTTCACTTGTAGAATGGGGCAATTATTTCATCTTGAGATTTTCTATATATTTTGATGTTTCCCTACCCTTCCTTAATAGAATGCACGGGAGATGTCAGATGTAGGCACTGGGCCCAGAAAAGTCTGAAAATGTATATGTGATCTGCAGAACAGAACAGGTTTGCCTACTGATTTGTTTTGTTCTTTCACTTTTTCTTACATGGCTGAGAAGTTTATGACACATAAAATCCTGGAAATCTCAGAGGTAGCAAGAAAGTGTTCTAGGAAGTGGAAATTATGATGAAGCTTCATAGAAATTATCTCATACCTAGTTTTCTGAGATTCCCTGATTTCTAGAGAGGGTTTCCTTACAAAAGAGGTAAAGTTAACATGTCTAAAGGGAAGTTATTCTTTTGATTGGATGATATTTGTCAATGCTGCATCATTCTACATATGTATTACCAGTGATATTTAACAACTGTCTAATGTTCAATATTGGCCAGATGATATCTGACAATTACCTGGCTAATATCCAATGTAAACTAAAAAATTAAGAATATGCTCTTCCCCTTACCTCTTCTTTTGAGCATTTTAATTTACAAGATTGAAATGAAATGGTTCCTAGTCTTTTATTTTCTCAGGGGAGAGTGTACGTGTTTGTACACACACATAAACACACACACACATATACTACATATAAAATATTGGACTAGATCTATGATTTTGTTGGCATAGGGTAGAGGTATCAGACATGAAGCCTGCTTGCCCTATAACATTTCAGAGTGGATGGAATCAGATTAAAATGTAACTGAAAAATATTTAACAAATTAAATGAAAAATACAATAAAACATAATAATGTTAATATGTAGTTTTCTAAGTGAAAATGTACCAATAGGAACCCTTATGTACAATTTAGTGAGCCCATTTTTATTCGAATTTAACATTTAATGGTGTAGGGAACTCTTAGTAAGGAAACTTGCTGTACTAATGCAGACTGTCCCTTGCCCTGCACAATACAGTCTTAGAGGCAACTGAGTGGGGGACTTAGAATGAGGAAGATCCTAGACTGATCCTGCCTCAGCTATGTGACTATCACTTTTAGATACTTGACCTTTCTTTGACTCAGTTTCCTCATCCATAAAATGGGAATAATAATTGTACACACCTCACAGAGTTCAAGAGACCATTTGGGAGACCAAATGTGTGTGTGTGTATACACATATATACACACATACATATATATGTATATACATTATATATATGTATATACATATATACATCATATATGTATATACATATATACACATATACATAGTACTTTGCAAATCTTAAAGCATTAAATGAAGTTAGCTATCAACATTGTTGTCATCATCATCATCATCATCATCATCATCATCATCATCGAGTTTCTTGGAGTATTGAGAGATTAAATTACCCCAAGGCTATGTAGTCAGTATGTGTCAGAGACTGGACTTGAACCCAGTTCTTCTTAACTCTGAGACTGGTTTGTTAACTAGTAGACTATAAAATCTCTAATTTGAAATAAATACAAGATAATTGTGTGGAGGGATTGGGGAAGAGGAGACAAAGCAGCTGTGGGGTTTAAGAAAGGTTTCCTGTAGAAGGTGACCCTTGAGTGAGTCTTGGAGGAGACTAAGGAAATTTAAGAAGAGATGGGAAAGACTCGGAGTACATTTCTGGTACAGGGACAGCTAGGGCCAAGGCCTGGCTGGAGCTGGAGTGCTGTGTATGAACAGTAAGGATGCTGGACTTGGGATTACATGAAGGGAAATCATCTTTAATAAATCTGGAAAGGTAGATTGAGGTCAGGTTTAAAGAACTTTATATTTGTTACAGATATTTGATCAAATATAAAGTTTATATTTGATCCTAGAGGTAATGGTGAGCCATTGGAATTTGTTTTAAGGCAGAAAAGGAGACTAGACAGCAAATGAAATTGAAAAACGTGCAATTATTCTTTATTAAAATGTAAACATTATTAGTACTTAATGATTTGCTAATGTATTAGCTTAATAAATAGTTCTGTTTTATAGAAAAATATATAAATAGCTTCAGATATGCTCATCTCTCTCTCTTTTTTTTTTTTTGGTGCTAAATGCCCAACTAGTTTCCCCTCAAAGCCACAGCCATACCTGTTAGTAGTTAGATAAATTACAAATATCAGCCCCAAGTGAAGAAAATCTATAGTTTCTACAGGTGTTGCCAGCTTGGCAAACCCAGATCTATAAAGTGATGGTTGTCATCGTAGCATGGGATGACAACTCTGAAAATAAAAGAGAGAGAAGGCTAGGGAGCAGTTAAGGAGGAGGAAGAGGGGCTGGTGATGGGAAAGAAGATTTGAAAAGTCCTGTCTAAAAATGATGAACTAATGTTATAAATAAAAATAATTTTGTGTGCATCCTAATTGAGTTGCTCCCTTACCCTCACTCAAATTCTGGTATATGGTACCCATTAATGGGAAGCACATGGTGCTATTTTTCCCCTTTAGATCAGAATGTTTCATCAAAACTGTTGGCAGCGCATGCCATCAAAACTGAGCATAGAAATACGATTGCTGCCAGGTTTATATTTCCTGCCAGTGGGAACACTGATAGAGTGAAGGTTTGAAATGACTATAATTTGTTGCCTCCCAGTTATCAAGTGCATCAGTCTTGCCTCTTCTAGCTTTTTCTCATCTTTTCCCTAATCACCAAAAAAAGGAGAAATTTTTTTTAAAGACACAGCTCACCAAGGAAGGAAATATTGAAATACTTCCCTAAATTATCAGAGACTATAAATTTGTGTGCCTTTCCCTCCCAACTCCAAAATAATGTCTCATTTAAAAAAAATGTTTCTCTTGCAGGTTGGTTATAAATTGTCAGTCACAAATCATCACCTTGATTAAAGTGTCCCCTTATGGGTGCTAGATCAGCCTGTACAATGCAAACCTGACTGCTAATTGGTCTGACCTGGGGTTTCTGAGCTGAGGATTTACCTAGTAAACTCTAAAAATCTAAACAAGTTTGGCAAATAATCAAAAGATCTTTGTTTTTCTTTGGTATGTATATGAATGTTTCTCTCTCCTTCTCCTTCCTCTTTTCCTAACCCTCCTTTTGTCTCACAGCTGTGTAATGGAGGGTCTGTCGCGGATCTTGTCAAAGGCCTTCTGAAGTGTGGTCAACGCTTGGATGAAGCTATAATTTCCTACATCTTGTATGGGGCACTTTTGGTAAGGATGCCTATGAAGCAGATCAGGAGAACAGAGAGTGCAACTTGTCCATCCATGTTTTCATGTATATGCTATGGAAATACAACAACCTTATATTGTGTGGAAATACAACAATGATGTTAGTTATGGGGGGCAGTGGAGGAGGAAAGAAGGAGGGGAGATGTCTCCCAGGCCATCCCTCAACAAACAGTTGTTTAGTCCAAGTACAGATTGTCTTCATTAGCCTTTTTTTTTTAAGGGCAGGGCAATTGTTTTAAAATAAGAGTGCTCACTGTTTTTCCCCTTTGGTGACTGCCATGATGATGATGATGCTTTGACATACAGGGTCTTCAGCACTTGCATAACAACCGGATTATCCACCGTGACGTCAAGGGGAACAACATTCTTCTGACAACAGAAGGAGGAGTTAAGCTCGTTGACTTTGGTAATGACTGTTTGCCATTTGTTTTCTTGACTGTCTCTATTTAGCCAGAGGCTGCAATTTATTTTCATCTGACTGGGGGCCTTGCTGCAGCACCACAGGCTGTGAGGGGCTTTTCCAGTTGGGAACATGGATCCATGGTCTACGCAGTGGAGGGGGAGCAGATGGAGCACCCTAGGAGATGCTGTCACAGCATCTATTTGGGGGTTTTAAAGCATTTCCCATTAACAATAAAAATGTTACTCAAAAAAAAACCCTTTTAGTAAAAAAGATTGCTGGTATTCTAGTAAGTGCACTCTGTGTCTGAGGGCAATTGCCTTTAATTTGATTTTTGACATTCCTTCTTTTGCATATGAAAAGAAAAAGCCGTTTGGTCTCTCAAATGACTTTTGCTCGCTTCAGGCATATTTACTCCCAGTGAGCAGAAGGTAAAATGGTCCTGTGGGTCTGAGAGCTAACTTCATTTAAATTGTGATTATTGCTGTAGTATGTGAGGTTGGTTAAACTGGAAACATTAGTATGAAGTGGAAATGGTGAAAGGAAATATGTAGTGATATTATATATTCTCACAGATCTTCTTAACATCTCCTCTGGAAATACCATGTATAGGGATAGGCTAACAGACCCTAGAAACGGCATGGAGTGGTGGAAAGAGTACTGTGCTTGATGTCAGTAAAATTTGTATTCAGATCCTGCCTCTGACACAGTAGCTTTGTGAGTCTGGACACATCAGTGTATTTCTATTTACTTCAGAAGATTCCATAGGACTTATCTACTAAGTGGCAGATGAGTTACATTCTTCTTTGGTGGAGAAAATCTCCACACCTGGAGTTCTCCATGGTAATCCCAGATTATTCATACAAAACATACATGCCATCTGATATTTTTTGTGTTTTTTTGGCTGATTAGTCATGTCTGACTTCACTACCCTATTTGGGGTTTTTTTGGTAAAAATTCTGGGGTGATTTGCCATTTCCTTCTCCAGCTCATTTGACAGGTGAGGAAACTGAGGCAAACAGGATAGGGTCACATAGCTAGTGTCTAACTGAACTCAGGTTCTCATGACTCCAGGACTCTATCCGCTGTGCCAGCTAACTTCCCCAAGGGTTGGTTTTTCCCTAACAGGAAAAAAAAATCAACCCAGTACTAAGCAACCTCAGGAATCCACTAGTTAAAGAAAAAAGGAAAACATAGCATTTTTATCTTTATATATTTACTTACAAATGTCAAATACAAAATGAAGACTTCCAGCTCTGTTAGGTTATTTGCCTAGAAGTATTAGTCATTTTAATAATAGAAAGGGAGCCGGAGAATGAGATCCCTAAATGAGTGAAATGACTAACTAAAATTATTCACTTGAAAATACATCGTGAATTATTGCTTTAGTTATCTTTATTTGCTAGTGAGAGACTAGGAGAGAACAGCAGGTAGCATTAAGCAACAGCACAACCTAGACTGGAGTGCGTCTTATGACATCAAGCCTAGAGGCAGAACTAGGGTTGGATGACTGGAGCTTTGCTCCAGGGCACCAACTCTAGGGCACTCTGGAATCACTTAGAGTTCTTTAGCAGAAGAGAAACAATTAAGCTTGGCATTGAGTTAGCAAGAATGATTCGTCCAAATGGGAAACTATCAGATAACAGCTCCCAGGGACCTCTCCAGCAAAGGACTAACCTTGATGTCCACAGTTTCCCTGAAATCTCTTCCCAAATGAGGAAGCACTTCAGGCCTCTTTCTCTGGATGAGATTTTTGGTAATTATGCATCTGATCAAGCCCTTTGGCAGAGTGTCTTGTGGTGGACGGCCAGTGATCCGTCCTAGGCTGAAAGTGCAGTGGTCACTAATGGGTCCAGTCCCACTACTGATCATCAAGGCTGCTTTGAACTGATGTTTTCTACCCTCCTACCTTTGCTCCTTCTTAGTCAGCCTTTGCCTTTCCCCTTCATCTCATTCTAGCATACCATATTGATGCTGGTCTGGAAACACACACCTCATTGGCTTACCAACCCCATTGCAGCTCTAACTGCCCAACTAGGTGCAGCAGTGGAGAGAGCTTCGGACCAGCAACCAAGAAGATCCGAGTTCCAATTTACCTTCAGAAACTTACTAGCTAAGTGACCCTGGGCAAGTTGCTTAATTTCTATTTGCCTCAGTTTTATCATCTGTAAAATGGGAATAATGATGACAACTACCTTCCAAGGTTGTTGTGAGAAGCAAATGAGATAATAATTGTAAAGCACTTAGCACAATGCCTTCACATAGTAAGCCCATGGAAATGTTAGCTATTACTATTATTAGGGCTGTTGTTCATATGAGCTCCCCACTAGCAGGGATTATCGTCATTCTCACCATTCTCAGTTTTTCCTTCACTTCTAAAGCAGTACATAACTCCTCCATCGCACCGGTACCTCCCACCAAAACTTTTGATTGAATTGACCTGATTTATTTAACCTGGCTATTCACTGAACAGTTTGGTTAAAAATCAATAAATATTTGCTGAATTGATCATTCATACAAGTTGATTGTCAGGCATTAAGA
Organism: Bettongia penicillata ogilbyi; assembly: GCA_023548195.1. Classification (NCBI taxonomy): domain Eukaryota; kingdom Metazoa; phylum Chordata; class Mammalia; order Diprotodontia; family Potoroidae; genus Bettongia; species Bettongia penicillata. Next base: position 3,282,994 of record JAJHZJ010000174.1, read on the forward strand.
GCTCATGGTACCCTATTGACTACTAAGCATGTTCTTACTTTCCCTAACCCTCATGAAAGGCAACTAGAACTTTACCAGCTCTAGAAGTGACCTGGAATAATCCCAAGATTTCTTAACTCTAGTTGGGGATAATGGTTTCCCTGTTAAAATCTTGATCAGGTTAGTGTTCATTTGAAGTGCAGTGCTTATGGAATTAGGTTGTTAGGATAAAGGATGCAAATGAGACTGTACTCCACAGGCATAAATCAACTTTGCATAAGCAACTCAACTTTACTACATAAGCATCTCTTTCTGAAGACAAACATCTGCCTTCCACATGTTGGGATGTACCAAATGGAACTATTTCAACAAAGGTGAAGTCTCTGTCTCTGATTCTTAGTAAGGTCAGCCATTTAGCATTAGAAGGAGAAAACCAAGGCTCAGAAGTTCTATGATTTGTGCAAGCTCACCCAGGTAGAAAGGGGAAGAGCTGGGATTTGGAACCCCTCCCATCTTTAGAAAATTCATAGTTCCTAGGAGTCACTTGGTTAGTGCTTTTTCATCACAAACAGACTTGGTTAGAAGGAGTTTGTATGTAAAAAGGATCCCATGACCTAAAAAGTTTAAGAACTCTGATCCAGTCCAGTATCCTCATTTTTATTTATTTGCTTACTTATTCTGTATCTGCATTTTATAGATGAAGAAGCTAAGGCTCATAGGGGATAGAACTTAGCCCATGTCACACAGATCATAAGGAACAGAGATAGGATTCCAGCTTCAAGCCATGACACCAAATCCAGAACTTTTCCTACTGTATCTCACTGATATGCCTCATTTATGGAAATGAAGACAATCCCACAATAGGCCGTATTCCATTTTGCAGTCATGTTCATGGCAAAAACACCCCCCTCCTCTAGTGAATTAACTAAAACTGAAAACTGTGTCAGACAGCATCACTGGTTCACTTCCATTTTCCATCACTTATTTTATTTCAGGTGTTTCAGCTCAGCTAACCAGCACACGTCTACGAAGAAACACTTCGGTTGGCACGCCATTTTGGATGGCTCCTGAGGTAAGCATTGTATGGCTTGACTACGTCACTGGGTGTTTCTGCGTGCTGATAGATGGAGTGTTCTGTGATATATTCTTCTATAAAGTCTCAGGGGAGTAATACAGGAAGAAGAAAATTGGCTGTTTTTTTTTTTTTCCTGGCTATACAGTGATGGTCCCAGAAGTGGCGGTTGTTACTGACTGTCATTGCTTAGTCAAGCATGGTTAGACAGTTTTTCTGGAAAAAGTTAGCATAGTGAAAGCCCTGTTTGATTTGAAGTCAGAGGACCTGGGCTTAAATCCTAGTTTTTATACTTACAATGTGTGTGACCTTGGGAAAATCAGTTAATCTCTCTGGGCCTCAGTTTCCTGAATTATAAAATAAAGGGGTTTGACTAGATGACCTCTAAGGTCCATTCCAGATCTACATCTATACTCTCAGAGTTTTAGTGTATTACAAAGTTTAGTACAAGTTAGTGGTGCAATGTGGTATCAGAAAAAGCATATGTAATCTTGGGCTGAATTAGGTGTGAGTTAATTTAAAAAATCAATTAACATTTATTTTTATTCAGTTGTTGACTCTTTGTGAACCTGTTTGGGATTATCTCAACAAGGATACTGGAGTGATTTGGCATTTCCTTCTCCAGTTCATTTTACAAATGAGGAAACTGAAACAAACAGGGTTAAGTGATTTGCCCAGGGTCACAGAGTAAGTGTCTGAGGCCTGATTTGAACTCAGGAATATGAGTCTTTCTGACTCCAGATCCAGCACTCTATCCACTCTACCACCTAGCTCCTCTAATTTTAATAAATACTTACTATGTGCCAGAAACTATGCTAAATTCTAGGGATACATATGAAGGCAAAAAATAGATCCTGTTCTTAAAGAGACAACATATAAACAAATATATACAAACAAGCTATATACAGGATACATTTGAAATAATCATCAGAAGTAAAGCTCTAGAATTAAGGGAGAATCAGAAAAAACTTCCTATAGAAGGTGAAATTTTAGCTGGGATTTGAAGGAACAGGGAAGGGAGGTGATAATTTTGCTATTTGCTACTAAGTGGCACAGTTGATAGAGTGCCAGGCCTGGAGTCAGGAAGACCTCTTCCTGAGTTCAAATCGGGCTTCAGAACTTACTAGTTGTGTGACCCTGACAAGTCACTTAACTTTTTTTGCCTCAGTTTCCTTATCTATAAAATAAACTGGAAGAGAAAATGGCAAACTACTCTAGTATCTCTACCAAGGAAACCCCAAATGGGGTCATGAAGAATTGGACACAACTGCACAACAAAAATATATAACTCTATTCAGCCTTTGTCAGATCATATCTGGAGTATTGTTTTCAGTTTATTTGCCACAGTTGAAGAAGGATATTGACAAACTGGAGGGCAGTGCTAAAAGATCCTCGAGTCCATGTCTTATGAGAATCAGTTGGAGGAACTGGATGTGTTAAGCTTGGAAAAGAGATGACTCAAGAGTTAATAGTAGCTGTCTTTAAATTTGTGAAGGGTTATCAAATGGAAGAAGGTAGACTTGTTCCCTTTGGCTCCAGAAAGTAGAACCAGGAGCAATGAAGGAAGTTGCCAAGAGGAAAATTTAAGCTTGATATCAGGAAAAACTTCATAACACAGAGATCCAAAAGTGAAATGGGGGACTCAGGCACTCACTGGAGGTCTTCAGGCAGAAACTGGATTAACACTTGTCCATTTATTCATAGTGGAGATTCCCACTGGGTGTAGGTTACATCAGAAGGCTGGAGGTCCCATCTCACTCTAAAATTCTGGGATTTTGTTCTCTGCTACCTGGCACAGGATCACTCCTCTTGTAGGCTCTGTGGTTTTTATTACTATTATTTTGTGAAGATGAAGGCCTGGGCCTAATTCAGTCCTGATGCCATCTAAAATCAGTTACAGGACCTACTGTGAAATGACGCATGTGGTGGTTTGGGAAGTGTTCCAGGTAGATAACAGCATGCTCTGAAGCAAGAATATCTCGTCGAGTGAATGTTTAATTTGTGCAACATCCTGTGCCATAAACAAGGCTATGCCTCCAGGATTATACCAACTGGCCTCTTTAATAAGAGGTCTAAAGTGTGGAAGATGTGCCAAAAAGATTAGGAGGGATTTGGGGGCAGGGAGGGAGGAGGGCTCTTCCTTTCTCTCATTTAGTACTAGCAGGTTCCTGTATTAGTTCTGGATTGGTATCTTCTTTAAGGAAGCATAATTGAGGTCAGTGAATTCTTCTCCATGGTGGAACAGCAGCATGCTGTGGAAGGTCTTGTTCACATCACAGAGAGCAGCAAGATGGTGGCCTCAGAATCAGCAAGTGTAATTAAAAGAAACCTACCCTGAGTTTTGAACATTTCCAAAAGGTGTTTGGGATAAGAACACAAAAATTTTTTTCACCTTTCCAACTGTAGCTGGGTTGAACAAATAAGTACAGTGTTTCTTTAGGGGGTAGTTTTGTGGTCTAATAGTGAGCTTTTAATACCCAGATTCCCTGGAACTGGTTCAGATCTCAGCAGGGTCAAGTCAACTCTCCATCCTGCTGAGGTGGATAAATTGAGTAGAGGCAGTTTACTGTGCGGGAGTCCTTTGGATGAGCCTTTGAAAAGCCTGACTGGCTCACTGCTCTCTATGCAGGCGCCAAAGATTCCATCAAGCAGACATTGAGAACTGCTCTGTGGCCCTACCTGCAATCCCTGGGATTTAGCTAAAACCCCAGGACTACTGAGCATCATTTCATTCCTGGTGCTTATTGTCCAAATGAAGACTATATTTAGCTAGTACAATGGCAGAAACTTATGTCCAATATTTTCTTTTTGGATTGTCCACTATAACAAATTAAAATGTTAGACATTAAATATTTTATTGGTAATGATTCAAATTGAGGGTATCAGTTTTGGAGTAGTGAGAAGAATATTGGGTTTGCAGTCAAAAGACCTGAGTTTGAATCTAGGCTCTGACACTTATTAGATACGTGACCATAGTCAAGCCACTTTATACCTCTAGGCCTCTGTTTCCTCATTTTAAAACTGAAGGGAAGATATAGAAGGGTAGATTCTTCTTAACTGAAAAACATATACATTTAAAAAAAGAAAAGAAAGGGGTTGGACTGGATGATGGTCTCAACTAGTTCTGAAATCTTAATGTTAAATTAACATTTTCTACAACTAATGGACAGCAGAAGGGTGAAAGTTCATATGGTAATTTTAATACATTCTCACTTTTGAGTAAAGTCATATTTGAATATGGGCAGGTAGGTGGTGCAGTGGATAGAGCTCTGGGGTCAAGTCAGGAAGACTCATCTTCCTGAGTTCAGATCTGGTTTCAGACACTTACTAGCTGTTTGACCCTGGGCAAGTCACTTAACCCTGTTTGCCTCAGTTTCCTCATCAGTCGAATGCATTGGAGAAGGAAACAGCAAACCACTCTGGTATCTTTGTGAAGGAAACCCCAAATGGGGTCATAAAGAGTTGAACACGACTGAAAATGACTGAACAAAATATTTGAATAAGGACTCTTTTCCGGAGTACTATAATCACACACACTACTAAAAGCAACACCAAATTATCTATCTATCTATCTATCTATCTATCTATCTATCTATCTATCTATCTATCTATCTATCATCTATCTATCTATCTATCATCTATCTATCTATCTATCTATCTATCTATCTATCTATCTATCTATCTATCTATCTATCTATCTATCTATCTATCTAAAAGAGGATACTGTTACTACCGTTGGTTACTAATCATTGAGTCTGCTTTTATTTGAAGAGATTTAAATATATTCTTAATTATTTTTTTTACTACTTTGACTTTTCATTTTGAAAGCATCAGCAACTGAGATATCTAATTTAAAACGTGTTGCTCCCCAAACTAAGTAGCTAAGTGAATGTGACCTTCCTCGGATTAAATACGGAATAGCTGTCAAGGAGTACAGTTCTTCCAGACAGCGCAAAGCAGCAACATAAATTGTCTCTTCAACTCTGCGCATTCATTCTCACTAGCTTCCTGATTGAAGCTACTAAACGTTGTAGAATAGAAACTGTCAGTCAAGCAGAGCAGTAGGAGAATATGATAAGACATGAATAACTCAGTGGAAACTCTATACATAGAACTGTCATAGGATTCTCAGATGCTATTGTGCTACCTGGACTTTTGGAAGGGGGAAGAGAACAAGAGATAGTGTGATTGCAGTCTGTCCTTGAGGACCATGATATTAGAAAGGTGATGCCATGACTTAGAAATGAATTGGATTTAAGTGAGGCAGAGCTGTGCAAAATCACCAGCCTCAATGTATCCTCCAGAGCCATCTGGGTCCAGTGGTAAGACATAGATCAGGATGACTGGAGATGGCCCTGAAAAAGATGCCAAAAAAGATGAAAAATAACCTTAGAGGAGAAAGAACTAGCAGTTCAGGGAAATGAGAAAGGTCAGAGGTGCCAGAAGAAAGATTAATAAACCTAACAAAAGAAAGTTTTCAGTGATGGGTACAAATAGAAAGAATGACTAACGTTTCCCAGTCAGGGTAGGAAGAGAAGGTCTGCAAGAGGGAAAGGCTTTGTCAGAGTCCAAGTGGCCAGGGTGGAAGAATCTCAACTCATTGCTCCAGGGGTTGACATTGCTGCCATAGGCTACTCATACCTAAATCTGCCCATCCCCTCATCTCCCCTCATTTTATAAATGAAGAAGCCAAGTCCCAGAATCAAACATGGAAAATAAAGACTGGTTATAATTGCAGTTGTTTACATTTGCATAGTGTTTTAAGGTTTACAAAGAATGATTTCCTCACAGCTCTTTAAGACAGGTAGTTCGAGTATTATTATCACCATTTTACAGATGTGGAAACTGAGTCTGTGAGTGGTGAAGTAACTTCCTCCGTACCACTGAACTAATAAGTGTGAACAGACTAGGTGAATTCTCAGGTCCATGACAGCATAAAATTCTGTGACTATGATTTCTCACATTGTAATGAAGCTATTATTTAGACTCTAAATAACTGGTAAAAGTGATTGATGGTTTGGGGAATTTACCATTTACCATTGATGTATTATCACCTGGGGAGCCAGCTATTTCAGAAAAGGCAGAGTTCAGTCAGATATTCTGTTCCAGGTCACACAGTTGGGACTAAGATGACTGCTTCTTCTTACTTCCATAGCTAGTAAGTGTCTAAGGCAGGGATCAAACCCAGAAATCTGATTCCTAGGATGGTACCTTTTCTATTACATACTACGGTCAGTTTAGAAGGCAACAAGACATAGCAGGTAGGAAAATGTGTCAGGCTCTGAGTTAAGCACTTTACAAACATCACATTATAAACATCACAATAACCCTGAGAAGTAGGTGCTAAATTCCTTTTTACAGTTGAGGAAACTGAGGCAAGAGGTTAAGTGACTTGACTAGAGTCACACTTCTGGTAGGATTTAAAGGTAAGTCTTCCTGATTCTGACTCCAGTATTCTATCCATTGCACCACCACCTGTCTCAGACACCAGCTGTGTGACTCCAAGCTAGTAACCTCTGTGTTCTTACAAGGGGGCTAGGATTCAATAGCTTTTTAAGTCCCTTCTAGCTTTAGAATGGAGGATCGACGATTGTATGAAAAAACAGAATCAGGATTGAAAACCGGTCATGGTGACACCAGCTGCTGAATTCCATCCACTACATGTGACTGCCCTTCATGTCACCAGCTATATGCAAGTGAACAGTCTGAAAGTATGCAGATTAATGAAAGTTCAACTTTGTCCAATTTAAGAGGTATTTGACTTCACTTTTTGGTTCTATCCAGATCTATGAGGTGCCTCCTTCAAGCCTCTGTTCCTCTTTTTGTTTGTGTGTGGCATCACTGCTCACATCCTCAGGCTTACTTTTTTTGACACGTCTCTCTTGCTTCTCATCAGTTACCAAATTCCTGACAATTCTTCCTCCTTCTTCTCCGTTCCTGCTTTTTTCTTTTTTTTTTAATTAATTAATTAATTAATTAAACTTTTTACATTCATTTTCACAAAATTTTGGGTTCCAAATTTTCCCCCCTTTTATCCCCTCCCCCCACCCTAATATCCCAAGCAATCTAATTTTCCCTATCTCCAATCTGCCCTCTCTTCTGTCATCCCTCACTTCTCTTGTCTCCATCTTCTCTTTTCTCCTGTAGGGCCAGATGACTTTCTATTCCTCATTAACTGTATGTCTTCTTTTCTAGTAGCAACACAAAACTAAACAGTTGTTCCTAAAACTTTTAGTTCCAAATTCTCCCCATCCCTCCCTCCCCACCCATTCCCTTTGGGAAGGCAGGCAATTCAATATAGGCCATATCTGTGTAGTTTTGCAAATGACTTCCCTGATAGTCGTGTTGTGTAAGACTAACTGAATTACCCTCCATCCTACCCTGCCTCTCATTGTTTCTCTTCTGTCTTTTGATCCTGTCCCTCCCCAAGTGTTGACTTCAAATTGCTCCCTCCTCCCTTTGCCCTCCCTTCCATCATCCCCACCCTTGCTTATCTCCTTCTCCCCCACTTTCCTATACTGTAAGATAATGAGTGTGCATTTTATTCCTTCCTTTAGTCAAATGTGATGAGGGTAAACTTCTTGGGTTTTTTTTTTTTCTCAGCTCTCCTTTTTCCCTCCACTAAAAAGTCTCCTACTTGCCTCTTAAATGACATATAATTGTCCCATTCCATTTCACCCTCTTTCCTCCCACTACATTTCTCTCTCATCATTTACCTTAATTTCTTTTAAGATATGGTCCCATCCTATTCAATTCAATCTGTGCTCTCTGTCTCTGTATGTGTGTGCATGTGTGTATGTGTGTGTGCGTGCATGCGTGTACATGTGTGTGTATGATCCCACCAACTACCCAGATACTGAAAAGTTTTAAGAGTTACAAATATTGTCTTTCCATGTGGGAATGTAAACAGTTCACTTCTGGTAAGTCCCTTAAGACTTCTCTTTGCTAGTATTTAACTTTTTCATGCTTCTCATTCCTGTGTTTGAAAGTCAAATTTTCTTTTCAGCTCTGGTCTTTTCATCAAGAATGCTTGAAAGTCCTCTGTTTCATTGAAAGACCATATTTTCCCCTGAAGTATTATACTCAGTTTATCTGGGTAGGTGATTCTTGGTTTGAGTCCTAGTTCCTTTGACTTCTGGAATATCCTATTCCATGCCCTTCGATCCCTTAATGTAGAAGCTGCTAGATCTTGAGTTATCCTGATTGTATTTCGACAGTACTGGAATTGTTTCTTTCTAGCTGCTTGCAAGATTTTCTCCTTGAGCTGGGAGTTCTGGAATTTGGCCACAATGTTCCTAGGAGTTTCTCTTTTTGGATCTCTTTCAGGTGGTGATCGATGGATTCTTTCAATACTTATTTTGCCCTCTGGTTCTAGAATGTCAGGGCAGTTTTCCTTGATAATTTCTTTGAAGATGATGTCTAGGCTCTTTTTTTGATCATGACTTTCAGGTAGTCCCATAATTTTTAAATTGTCTCTCCTGGATCTCTTTTCCAGGTCAGTTGTTTTTCCCATGAGATATTTCACATTCTCTTCCATTTTTTCATTCTTTTGGTTTTGTTTGGTGATTTCTTGGTTTCTCGTAAAGTCATTAGACTCCATCTGTTCCATTCTAATTTTGAGAGAACTATTATCTTCAGTGAGCTTTTGAACCTCTTTTTCCATTTGGCTCATTCTGCTTTTGAAAGCATTCTTCTCCTCATTGGCTTTTTGAACCTCTTTTGCCAATTGAGTGAGCCTATTTTTCAAGGTGTTATTTTCCTCAGCATTTTTTTTGGGTCTCCTTCATCAAGGTATTGACCCGTTTTTCATACTTTTCTTGCATCTCTCTCATTTCTCTTCCCAGTTTTTCCTCCACCTGTTTAACTTGCTTTTCAAAATCCTTTTTGAGTTCTTCCAAGGCCTGAGCCCATCCGACATCCCCCTGGGATATCTGGGGTACTGCGGCCCCGCCCTCCACATTCTTTCCCTGATGGCAAGAATATTTCCTCGTCAGATCCGGAAGTCGGGATCATTTGCATCTGTTCAAAAAAACTCTCTATAGTCTTATTTTTCTTCCCTTTTCTAGGCATTTTCCCAGCCAGCTACTTGACTTCTGAGATTCCTGTCCACCCCCGCCTAGATCCGCCCAGCCAGTGCTTGTGGTCTGAGGTTCAAATGGGCTTTCCGCAGCAAGCTTTAGTTCAGGTGCTGGGGTGGGGGCAGGGCCGCCTCCCAGGCTCAGTTCCCTCAGGGGCTTTATGCAGAGGCCTTCAGTAATAGAGCGGAGTGGGGCAAGGCCAGTCTCCCAGGCTCAGCTCCCTCAGGTTGTTTATGCAGAGACCTTCCGTAATGAGGATCCTGCCTGCTGCTGGGGGAGTCCGGGCTGCTGCCGCTGCTGCCTCCGCTGCCGCCCACGCCTCTGCCTCCGCCGCTTCCTGCCCCCGTCTCTGCCACCGCCGCTTCCTCCCGAGGGGGCCCGAGTCACGGAGACACTCCACTCCCCCTCTCGACCAGCCCAGCCTTCTCTCTCACTGACCTGTAGCTTCTGTGGGCGGAGGGACTTTCCTGGCTGCTGGAGCTTCGGTCCCTGAAGCCTGCTTGGATCAGCTTCTCTGGGGCCACGGCCAGGGCAGCGCTGGGTGGGGTCCGCTTTCCGGGGTGCGACGGACTCTGTGGATGGCTCTCCAGGGCTCACTGGAATGGAAATCTCTTCCCCTATGTTTATGCACCCCCTGCAGTGAGTCAGAATTTATGGGGATCTCTTTTTACCTTAATTCTATGGGTTGTGGGTTTGGAGCTCGTAAACGTGCATCTTTCTACTCCGCCATCTTGGCTCCGCCCCCCTCCGTTCCTGCTTTCACAGGAGTCCCCATCAACATCCACCGGAACTATTGCCATAGTCTCCAAATAGGTCTTCTGACCTTCATGAACTATCTCCTTTAAATCCATTCTTGGGACCATGGCCAGGAGATTCTCTCTTTCTCATAGACTTAGTAATGCCAGTGGTATGCATGAAAGTCTTCAGTAGCCACTATTGCCTCCTTTGTAAAGTTACCTCAGTGAAAGTGTAGTTAACATTCATCAAGCACTTAATATGTGCATGGTATATTTACACCCAGATAGATATGAGCCTGTTTTCAAGGATCTGACAGTATCATAGGAAAAAGCACAAGAACCCAAATCACTGTTATACAAAGAAGAGTGAGATAAGTCAAAGGAGAGTTATAGACAAAGTGTTATGAGATATTTGAGGAGGGAGAAATAATTTTCATTAGGAAGGACTATATAGAAAGGTTAAAAAAGGAAGTGGCAACTTGGCCCTTGGAAGAATGAGAGAGAATTAAATGGATTATTTGTAGGGGTGAAGGAATCAATTCCAGACAAATTCAAATTTTTTTGGCCTGGCATTCAAGGCCCCCTACAATCTGGCACCAATTGCTTTTTTTCAACCTTATCTCACCTAATCAATAAGTATTTATTAAGCACCAACTTGGAGCCAGGCATTTGGATTCAAAAAAATGGAACCAAACCTATCTCAGGAAATTTATATTGTATCAGGAGAGATGACATGTAGATTTAGAAGCATATACAGGAAAAAAACCTATATGTGTATATATACATATATAATGTGTATCTAAATGTATACACACATAATAAATACTATGTGTTTTGGGAAGGAGGGCCCCAGTAGTTGGGGGCATCAGGAAAGGTTTCATGTAGAACAGGGATTCTTTAAACCTGGAGTCTGATGGGATCTGTGGATAGGTTTCAATGGGTCCATGAAATTGGATGGGAAAAAAAAGTAACATCTTTATTTCAGTATAATTTTTTGATTTTTTAAAAATAATCTTACATATTTTAAAAAACAACATTTTGGGAAGGTATCCATAGATTTCACCAGGCTGCTAAAGGGGTGGGTTTAGAACACAAAAAAAGGTTAAGAATCTGTAGTATAGAAGGTGGGGCTTGAAATGTGTCCTGAAGAAAGAGAAGAAGGATTCTGTGAGGCAATGAAGACAGAAAATGGAATGTAGTGTATGAAGAATTGAAGAAGTCTGCTATGTACCCTAAGACCTAACCAAGCAACACCACTCTGTCCCTCAAATGTGCCATGTGCTCTCCTGCTTCATTTGTCCATGATGCTGTGTTCTGCCCTGTCATATCTTACATTCTATCCTCTTTTTAAAACTCATTTCAAATGTCACTCCCTCCGGAAGCCTTTTTTGATTTCCTCTGGTTGATAACTTTTTCTTTTGGTTCTTACATGTGATTTTGTTTCATAACTCTCTCATGAACTTGTCTTGCAATTTTGTATATTGTTTCATATTTTTCTAGAAAACTTTAAAATTTATAATACCAGTGGCCCTGTCTTACCTAAAGCTATATCTCCCCAGTGCCTTACACAGTATTCTAGGGGTCACAGTGAATAAAGTACTAAGTTTGGAGTCAGGGAAACCTACATTTTCATCTGGTCTGAGACACTAGATATGAGATCTTGGGCAAATCACTTAACCTCTATTTGCCTCAGTTTTCTCAACTGTAAAAATGGGAATAATACCTACTTTCCACAGTTGTTGTCAGGATAAAATGAATTAATGTTTGAAAAACATTTAGCACAGTACCTGGCACATAGTAGGTGCTAGATACAAATGTTATTATTATCTCTGCGCTCAGTGTTGATAAATGTCTGTTGAAATAGCATGTTTAATTTGAATTTGATCCTTATAATAACTCAATAAGGTAGACAGAGTTGACATTATGATCATCCCTGTTTTATCACTGAAGAAAGAGATCCAGAGAAGGTAAGGGATAGGGTTTAGACTGGAATCCAGGTCTCCTTCGGAGCTCTTTTTACTACTTCATGTGGAAAATATATGTGAACTATGTGAGGAAAGAATCTTGGGAAGAAGAAGCAATAAAGCAGAGCACAGAAGAAAGAACAATGCATTTGGAGTCAGAGTGGTTCCAAATCCTGGCTTTGCCACTTCCTAACTGTGAGCAAATAACCCTGGGCAAATCACTTAAATTTTCTGGTCATTAGAGTAGACAGTCTCTAAAAGACCCCTCTTAGCTCCACAGTCCTACTATACTAAATCACTTTACCTCTCTGTGTCATTTTCTTCATCCGTATGTAAAATTAGGGAGGCTGGACAGAGATGATTGCTGAGGTCCTTTATACAATTTGCTGATTCTTAGGTTTTAGGAAATGGCAAATATTTCAGGGAAATATTGTGAAGTTGGAATGGGAAGAAATATTTAATAAAGAACACCCAGAAGGGAAACACCATCTGTGATTTTAAAAATGAATTCATTCTTAAATCCCACCAGCATATGAGAGATTCCCAATCTACAAAGATCCAGTTCACACTGTATCTTGTTAAAACAGCCAAAGGTCTGTTTCTGTATTGGAAACAGGCCTGGGAATACAGTAAACATTTGTTTCTTTTTAGAAAAAATATTTTTTCTTCCATCTGCTCAGTGTTGCAAAGGAGACCTAATCAGTGGTGCAGAGAAACAAATCTGGTGTGATAGATCTGAAAATGGGTCTCCCGCAGCCTGGCAAAGAGTCCTGGCTATGGTACAGTTGCCATAGCAACTCATTTAAACCAGAACAGAAACATAGCACACTTTTAGCAACTATCATGTGATTATTAATTATGCCATCAGCTGACTTAATGGCCCTATAATAGCAGCATTTCTTTTGGCATTGTCAGGAAATGGAATGACAAATGAGATCAGTAAAAGCACTTTGAAAACTGTCCAGGCCTTTTGAGTAACACAGATTGTACAGATGCTGGATTCTCTTTAACAGCTTTTTTACTGATGATCAAGATCTATTCTTTAATTTTTTGGTATCAGGATTCCTTTACTCTTAAAAAGTTACTGGATTCAAACCTCACTTCCTTTTCCCCAAGAATTTTTCTTTATATAGGTTATATCAACATTTACTCTATTAGAAATTAAAATGTCTTAGCATTTTTATGAAATTAGCTTTGACCTTGTGGACCCTCTGAAAGATTTTTTGGGAAGCCCCAGGTCTGGACCACACTTTGAGAACCACCAGTCTAAACCAAAGGCTTTAGCTGTCCAAACCACATAATTTAATAGTAACCTACTTCATGGTAATCATCAGAGGAGACTAAAAATAATGAAACAAAATTACACAAGGTATCCAAAAATAAAATACTATAGTCTAATTATTTCAAAAAGTATTAATCTTTCCTAAAGTTATTAGAGAGAATTCCAGGGGTGGAGCCAAGATGGTGGAGTAGAGAAGCCCTCAGTTGAGTTACATTCTTCTCCAAATAACTTTGAGATACCAACTCAAATTTAGTTCTGGAGTGGCAGAGCCAACATATAGTCAGCGTGAGACATTCTTCCTGCCCAAGACAACTTGGAGAGTAGGAACGAGAAATCTGTGACATGGGGGTGGAAGCTGGCTTAGAGGCCACAAGGGATGAACAGCAGGGGTGGGCCTTGGTGGTGACAGCCGCAGCAGCTTTGGGAGTTCTCAAGCCAGAGACAATTAGGGAATCTGGCCACTAGTCAGAAAGAAATTACAGAGGACCCCAGCACTAGCAGTGGATATAGGACCAGACTCTGTTTGGCAACTCCATTGCCTATACCCACTTATGGATCATGATCCAAGGGCAGAGAGGAACGATTTGGGTCAGGAGGAAGTGGGAGCACTGAGAAGCATTATCACTTCTGTACCCAAAGATGAAGAACCTTGAGGAACAGTATCATGTTTGGCCCCGAGGGATCAGGCATCCTGAAGAACAATATCATTTCCAGTACCAAAGAAGCAGAGACCAAGCATTAGTGATCACAAACCAAGGGGTCAGAGACCCTTCCTTGGTAAGAACAAGAGTATAGACCAGTTGAATAGTGTCCATGTGTCTCCCCAGCTCATATCATCTGGAAGCATTGGAAACTTCCAACCCCGCAAAGTAGTTCTGAAGATAGCAGTACAAAAATATCTAAAACTTTATATAATACTTCTCTCTCCTTCCGACTTCCCAATCTGGGAAGAGAGTCCACCTTTAACATTAAGGTCAAAATCAAGAAGTAGGATGGAAAAATGAGCAAATGAAAAAATGACATGAACATAAAAAAGGTACTATAGTGACAGAGAAGATCAAGACACATATTCAGAAGAAGAACATAAAGTTAGAACAACTACAAGCAGAGGTCCAAAAGAAAAAATATTTGAATTGGACACAAGCCCAACAAGAATTTCTGGAAGAACTAAAAAATTATTTTAAACATTAAATAAGAGTGATAGAAGAAAAATTAAGTAAAGAAATTAAAGCAAAGGAAGAAAATTATTAAAAGACTTAGCAAAATGCACCAAAAATACTGATGAAAATAACACCTTAAAAACAGAATTGGCCAAATGGAAAAAAGAGGCACAAAAGCTCACTGAAGAAAATTATTCCTTAAAAATTAGAACTGGGCAAGTAAAAAGTCAGTAACTTCAAGAAACATCAATAAACAACCAGTGTCAAAAGAATGAAAAAAAGAAAAAAATGTAAAATATCTCATCGGAAAGAAGGTCTGACCTGGAAAATAGAATGGAGAGATAATTTAAGAATTATTGGACTACCTGGAAGCCATGATTAAAGAAAGGGTCCATATATCATATTTCAAAGAAAGATATCAAGGAAAGCTGCCCTGATATGCTAGAACCAGAGAGTAAGATAGAAATTGAAAGAATTCACAGATCACCACCTGGAAGAGAACTCAAAATGAAATTTCCCAGGAATATTATGGTCAAATTCCAGAGTTCCCAGGTCAGAGTAAATATTTCAACTAGCCAGAAAGAAATCATTCCAATACTTTGATTGCACAAGTCAGGATCACACAAGATTTAGCAACCACTACATTAAAGGAGATGAAGACTTTACATATGATATTCTGGAAGGCAAAAGAACTGGGATTACATGTAAGAATAACCCACCCAGCAAAACTGAACATAATACTTCATGGGAAAAAAAATGGATATTTAATGAAAGAGAGGGCTTTCAAGATTTCTTGATGAAAAGACTAGGGCTGAATAGAAAATTTGATTTTCAACAGAAGATTCAAGAGAAGCACAAGAAAGCAAACATGAATAGAAATTATAAAGGACTCAATAAGGTTAAACTATTTGTCTTCTATATGGGAAGATGATACATGTAACTTCTGGGAACCTTATCATCATTGGAGCAGTAAGGATTCTACATAGAAAAGAAGGGGTGGGAATAGGTTGATTATGATGGGGTGATATTAAAAAAATTCAAAGGATGAAACTAGAGATGACCTGGGAGAAGGGGGGAAGAGAGAGGAAGAATGGGGAAATTACCTCACATAAAAGAGACATATAAGGAAGATTTTTTTACAGTGGAAGGGAAAATGGGAGGGTAATGGCAGGCAACACTTGAACCTCACTCACATCTAAATTGGTTTAAAGAGGGGAAAAAATTGTGTATGTGTATATGTATGTAGACACACATGTATGTGTGTGTATGTATGTATACACACATACACACATATACACTCAATTGGCAAAAGAAATGATCTTACCAACATGGAAGTAGGAAGGGAAGGGGATAGGGGAAAGGTAAAGGTAAGGTAATAAAAAGAATGACAGATAAAAGTAGCTAGAGGTCGGGACCAAAAAAAAAAACTTTAGAGGAAGTATAGAATAAAAAGAGAGGAGGATAAACAGAATAAAATAGGATGGAGAAAAATGCACAATTACTAATCATAACTGTGAATGGAATGAACTAATCCCAAAAGCAGAAGCAGATAACAGAATGGTTTAGAAATCAGAATCCAACAATATGTTTTTTGCAAGAAATATACTTGAAACAGAGGGAGACATATAGAGTTAAAATAAGGGGCTGGGGCAGAATCTGTTTCCACTGAAGAAAAAAAGGCAGGAATAGCAATCATGATCTCAGACAAAGCAAAGGCAAAAATAGACATAATTAAAAGGCACCATAGATAATGAAGTAATAGCAATACTAAGCTTATATTCACCCAATGACAAAGTATCCAAATTCTTAAATTTATTTATTTATTTAACTTTTTACATTCATTCTCACAAATTTTTGGGTTCCAAATTTTCTCCCCTTTTATCCCCTCCCCCCACCCCAATACCCCAAGCAATCTAATTTTCCCTATCTCCAATCTGCCCTCTCTTCTGTCATCCCTCCCTTCTCTTGTCTCCATCTTCTCTTTTCTCCTGTAGGGCCAGATGACTTTCTATTCCTCATTAACTGTATGTCTTCTTTTCTAGTTGCAACAACAATATTAAACAGTTGTTCCTAAAATTTTGAGTTCCAAATTCTCCCCATCCCTCCCTCCCCACCCATTCCCTTTGGGAAGGCAGGCAATTCAATATAGGTCATATCTGTGTAGTTTTGCAAATGACCTCCCTGATAGTCGTGTTGTGTAAGACTAACTGGATTACCATCCCTCCTAACCTGCCCCTCATTGTTTCTCTTCTGTCTCTTGATCCTGTCCCTCCCCAAGTGTTGACTTCAAATTGCTCCCTCCTCCCTTTGCTCTCCCCTCCATCCTCCCCTCCCTTGCAATATCTCCTTCTCCCCCACTTTCTTATACTGTAAGATAGGTTTTCATACCAAAATGAGTGTGCATTTTACTCCTTCGTTTAGTCAAATGTGATGAGGGTAAGCTTCTTGTTTTTTTTTTTTTTTTTTTCTCAGCTCTCCTCTTTTTCCCTCCACTAAAAAAACTCCTACCTGCCTCTTAAATGACATATAGTTACCCCCTTCCATTTCCCCCTCTTTCCTCCCACTACATTTCTCTGTCACCATTTACCTTAGTTTCTTTTAAGGTATGGTCCCATCCTATTCAGTTCAATCTGTGCTCTCTATCTCAAGTTAAATGATTTGCAGGAAGAAATAGACAGCAAAACTATACTAGTGGTGGACTTCTACTTTTCCCTCTAAGAGCTAGATAAATCTCACCATAAAATAAATAAGAAAGTCAAGAAAGTGAAGAGAATCTTAGAAAAATTAGCTATGATAAATCTTTGGAGAAAATTTAATGGGAATAGAAAAGAGTATACCCTTTTCTCTACTATACATGGCACCTTCACAAAAATTGGCCATGTATTAGGGCATATAAACCTCACAACCAAATACAGATAAGTACCAATATTAAATGCATCCTTTTCAGACCATAACACAATTAAATTACATTTAATAAAGGGGCCACGGAAGCAAAGATTAATAATTATTTGGAAATGAAATAATCTAATCCTAAAGAAGGGGGGGGGTCAAAAACAAATGACCAAAACAATCAGTAATTTTATTAAAGAAAATAACAATAAAATAACTTTTAAAATTTGTGTGATGCAGCCAAAACACTACTTAGTGAAAAGTTTATATCTCTCTCCAAATGCATATATCAGTAAAAGATGGAAAGAGTGGATTAACGAACTGAATATGCAACTAAAAAAAAACCTAAAGTACAAATTTAAAATCCTCAATTTAACTTCAAAATAGAAAGCTTGAAAATCAGAGGAGAGATTTATGAAATTGAAAGTAAAAAAAAAAGTATTAAACAAAACTACGAGTCCATTTTATTTTTAAAAAACCTTAACAAAATAGGGAAACCATTGATTAATTTGATTAAAAAACCCCAAATTACTAGTATTAAAAATGAAAAGAAAGAATTCACCACCAATAAAGATGAAACTAAAGCAATTATTAGAAATTATTTTGCTCAATTCCATGACAGTAAAACTGACAATCTAAATGAAATGGCTAAATATATAAAAAAATATAAACTGCCAAGGTTAACAGAAGAGGAAATAGATTATTTAAATAACTCTGTCTTAGAAAAAGAAATTGAAAAGGCCATCAATGAGCTCTCTAATAAAAAATCTCCAGGACCAGATGGATTTACAAGTGAATTTTACTGAACATATAAGAAACAACTCCAAAATGATACAGACTATTTGAAAAAATTGGTAAAAATAGGAGTCCTACCAAATTCCTTTTATGATATAAATATGGTTTTGATACCTAGACCAGGAAAAGCAAAAAAAGACAAACTAGAAGTCAATTTTCTTAATGAATATTAATGCAAAAAATTTAAATAAAAATATTAGCAAGGAGATTATTTTATAAAAATCTAACTACTATATGTAATAATTTCAAGAAATGAAAACTATTTGTTAATTTTAAAGTTAACTAACCTCTTAATGATTTCATTGTGTCTGCCTTTTGTTGGAAAGCATTTGACTATTTGGTTGCAGTGTTTAGGTTCCAGTTTCAGTTGATCCTGTAGATAGATATCAGTCATCTATGATGTTAAAGGTGTCTTGATTTGGATTAGGTAGGAAACTGTAGCCTCACAGCAATAAGTGGTTGAAAAACAAGAAAATATTTTTTGGGTGTGATGCTAAAGGCATGAGAATTCTGCTGCATTTTTCCATATTTCAACTGAATCTTTCTTAGCATGAAACAATGACTTTAAAATGTCATCTACTGAGATCTCAATTAGTTCCAACTGTAGTTCTTTAGGTGCTTTGGTGATATCAAGCAGGTGAGGCTGAAAAGCTCATTTGAGTGTGATCTCATGATTCTCAAAGTCAGAGAACACCTATCCCTGTAATAGCCAACACACTTTAAAATGATATGGCAAATCCACACTGAATACTTCATTATCCAACTTTAACATGCTATGTAACTGATGATACTATGTTACATTTGCACAAATGTGGTTAATAATGCTTAAAACTTGTTGCAAAGTGTCATTTAAAATAGAAGTTTTAGCACAGAGATTTTGCTGATGCAAGATACAATGAAAAGAAATGAGAGCAACTGGATCTATTAATACGTTTTTTATCTGTACAATAAACATTTCATGTTTTCCTGTCATGGAAGGTATATGCATGCACTCACTAAATTTACCAAATTCAGTCAACTTCACAAGATTTATCTTGAAAGTTGTTGAAGATATCTATTTTCTGTGCTCTGTTTTCAAGAGTGCCCAAAGCAAGCAACTCTTCTTAGCAGAGAAAATCTTCTGCTTAGACCCAAATGAAGTATAAAACTTGTACCCAAGTTAATATTATAAGTTGATTCATCCAAAACAATTGAATAACACATATTTTCCTTTGCAAGTATTACACGAACCTGTTCTGTTAAGTTGAAGGCTAATTCATGCTGCTTATCAGTAACGGTTCTCTTTGAAAGAGGCATTTGTTTGTACTTTGAAACATTATTGGGTTCTAAGCATCCTACAGCTTCTACAATGCATTTTTTCACAATTTCTTCATGACTAAATGGCTTCCTTTTCCCCCCTGATTATATAAGCTACTTTATAAATTGCTTCAATGGCATTCCAGGTCTTATTGCTGCTTGAAAGAATTGTCTGTGCTTTTGCTTTTCATCTTTTAACTTCTGCCATGTAACCTTCCATTCCTCTAATTTAAAATATTTGTGGTCCTTATGAGTGTTATAATGCTGATAAGCATTGAATTTCCTTAATATGGATATTTTTAACAGAAACAAGATATATTTCAATTGCCAGTCCTCATTTAAAAAATCTGCTTTCTTCCTTCGATGTTCTGTTGGTCTTCTTTGACATGATGGGCTGTTAAACAGATAGAATAAAAATTATCGTTGAGCTATGCAACTATTCACAAGTCCCACTTCAAACAGAAACTTGGTGCACCATTGTCAAAAGCTGATAACAGACTAGGGCACTTGACCTCCATAAACTCTCCCCGATTAGCCTCATACGATAATGGCATCAGTAGGGCAGGGGAAGTTAGAACTAAATAATGAGCATAGCAGCTGTCAATTTAACTGTTATGGCTTACTAATGTCCTAATTGTGCTGGCCAATCTGGGAGAATTATTTCATTGAAGGTTATTTTATTTTGTGGTATTTTAAATATGTTCATTTTAAAAATAAAATTAAAATATAAAAGATGAACAAAGTGTATCAATAAAAATAAAAGGACTTCTATAAAATTTGGATTCAATCAAAAGGCTAGACTTAAGGACCTAGAAATCCACATGTCCTTAAGGCTACAGGTTCCCCGTCCCTGCTCTAAACAATTGGAGAAATATAAATTGCTCATGAGTAGGCTGAGTCAATATAGCAAAAATGACAATTCTAGCTAATAGCATGCTTATTCAGCTTCCAAAGAATTTTTTATAAAGCTGGAAAAAATAATAACAAAACTAATAAGAAAACTTGTCTGGAGAAACAAAAGGCCAAAAATCAAGGGAATCAGTGAAAAAAGAAATTAAGGAAAAGCAAAAAGGACCTATCGGTACAAAAAAAAATTATAGCCACAATTTTTGTGGTAGCAGAGAATTGGAAACTGAAGGGATGCCTATCAATTGGGGAATGACTGAACAAGTTATGGTATATGACTGTGATGGAATACTACAAGTAGAATGATCTCAGAAAAGCCAGGGAAGACATCTATGAGATTATGTAAAGTGAAGTGAGCAGAACCAGGAGAACATTATACATAGTAACAACAATATCTTACCAAGTGGTCAACTGTGAAATTCTTAGCTACTCCAATCAAGAGAATGATCCAAGGCAATTCTAAGAGACCCACAATGAAAATTGCTGTCCACCTCCAGAGAGAGAACTGAAAGCAGATTGAAGCATCCTTTAAAAATTTACTTTTTTTGTTTTATTTTTTGTCTATATATTTTTTTGCAACATGGCTAATATGGAAATGTTTTGTAGACATGTTTACATGTATAATTAATATTAAATTGCTTGCTTTCTTCCAAGTGAGGTTGGAGAAGGGAGGGAATTTTGAACTCAAAATTTTAAAATATTATTGTTAAATTTTTTTTGCATGTAATTGGGAATATTTAATGAAATAGTAAAAAGTATATTTTAAAAAACTATTAGAGTAATTTGATATCCTACCACAACACTAGAGGTCAGAGTATTTGGACTCAAATAGTCTCTTGAAAAATCCATAGTAAGAATATATATTTTGAAAGAGATAAACCATGAAGAAAGTATCATTTTTAATGATGAAAGGCAGGGGAAATTTATGCTCCCACTCTCTCTGTCTTTTTTTCTCTCTCTCTTCTTTGACTGTCTGGCTTTAGTAGATGGTGCCAAAATAAACACTCTAACACATATTTGAAGGCAATTCCTTATTTAAGGGAATACTTGAGTGTTTTTAAATGATTTATTATAAACTAAATACTGAGCATTATTATGATCCATTCAACTAATTTTGCAACCATTACATTGAAATACATGAGTTTGAAAGCATCTGATATCAGAACTTTTTAAGACCTCTGTGTCTCCACCGTGATTCTTTGGCTATTTATTCCTAATTCACTTTTCTTCTTATGTGAAAATAGTTAGTATATATTAATTTCTTATGCTTTCTTTGCTTTGTATTATTTTGCAAAGGCCTTTTCAGTTTTTCTTTTTTATTAATTAATTTAATTTTAATTTTCAACATTCACTTCTACAAGATTTTGATTTCCAATTTTTCTCCCCATCTCTCCAATTACCCTAATACTGAGAAAGGTCTCATGAGTTACAAGTATCTTTCCGTGTAGGAAATGTAGTAGCAAGCACCCTGGTATACATAGGAGGGCCTGCTCTATAGGTTGTTGGATCTGCTTTTCTTAAAGGAAAGGCACTTTTGAGGGGTCAACAATCTACTTTAATTACATTCACTAACAGAGAAAATAAAAGAAGAGAAATAAAAACCAATAGACAGGGCTTCTAACTGTCTGATCATAATACATATGTCATAGATCAACAGACAGATCCAGTTGTCTGACCGTTACATACATACAGTTACCAGAGAGAGAAGCACCAGACTTTTAAGTCATATTTGCCATAAATGTTTTCCTAGTTTCTCTTGATTATATTATTTTTATTGTAAACACATCTATTTTAATATAACCAAGCACATCTATCTTGTCAACAATAATTCTTCCTATTTGTTTAAAAGGAAAAAGTTACTTCCAGAATTGAGACAAAAATACCATTCCATTTCATTCCACATATTTATAAAAAATTATAATATTCTTAGATGTTTGTGAAGAAAATAACCACCTCTTATTTTATGTTGTTGATTTTTATTTTTTATTTTTCATATCCATTTATTGTATTTATTTTGATATTTCAACTGTTGCTGATTTCCTCATGATTTCTTCTCTTTTCTAATTAGATTGCAGCCCCCTCACATCTTTGTAAATGGTCTTCATGAGTTGCTACAACTGGAAAAATATTTTATGACCTTTGAATTTACCTGGGTTGTTCATTGAATGCCAAACACCCAGTCTGATCTTACTCAAAGACTTCGCAGCTTAGTAGGACCTAGTACCCAGGGTCACTGAAGTATGACAGGAAGACTTCAGTAGTAAAACTTACTTTTAGACATTTAAATTCAAGCCATCAAATTCCTTCTCCTGTCAGCTATTCATCTTAAGGCCTTTCTCTTTTTCCTTAAGAACTTTAGCACCATCTCCCCCTCCACCAGAACCCTTACAATCATCCCTGGTAATTCAAGTTGATGACCTTTCTTATACTCTTGGCCTCTGATTCATCAGTCACAATTTCTGTGACTTCCATCTCCAAATTACTTCAACTACCAAGAGGTAGTTAGTCATACCTTAGACCTCATTACCACCCAAAATGAAATCCACTATAATTTCATGCTATTTAAATTTAACTAGACCATCACTCCTGCACAACGATCTCTTTGTTTATTTGACTGACTCCCTGTCACACTCCCAGAGTGGCTATTCCAGACCATCTCCTCTTTCCTCAATTCCCCAAATACTCTTTCTTAGATGATCTCATTTCCTACTTACCTGAGAAGATTGAGATCATCAGCCTTGAACTCCCTTATCTCCCCTTTCAAAACCTGTCTTCACTGAATTTCTCCTTTTTTCTATAGTCTCAGAAGCTGAGGTGGACCTTCCCTTTGCCTAGCCCAACCTCTCAGTTTTTACCCTTGATCTGATGCCTTCTTGTTTCTTCTCAGAGATTATTCTATCAATCATATTCTCTGTACTATTTTCTTTCTCCCTTTTCTTCAGCCCTTCTTTTCCAGTTGGCTTCTTTCCTACAATCATGCTCAGGTTTCTCTTATATTAAAAAAAACAAACACCTCCCCCACCCAAACCTTTTCCTTCACCTTGTCATTCCCTCAAGCCACCATCCTCGCCCATCTTCTCCCCCTTCACTGTTAAGCTTTTAAAGAAAGATTAGTCTATAATTATTGTCTCCACTTCCTTACCACCTACTCACTTTTCAATCTCTTGCAATCTGGCTTCCAAACTCACTATGTTACTGAAATTGCTCTTTCAACAGTGACCTTTCTGATGCCAGATATGATCTTTTCTCATTATTCTTCCCATTTGACCTTTCTGCAGATTTTGATTCTGTTGACCAAAAGCTCTCCATCTGGTCACTCTCCTTTGGCTTTAGTGATGCTTTTTTTCTTTTCTTTTTAAAAATTTTAAAGCTTGTATTTACTTTTAGTTTACAACATTTGGTCTCACAAGTTTTTGAGTTCCAAATTTTCTCCCTTTCCCTCCTCTTCCCCTTCCCCCCCTCCCCAAGACATGCTATCTGATATAGGCTTTATATATATACATTCCCATTAAACACATTTTTACGTTTATCATGTTGCAAAGAAGAATTAGAACCAACAGAATGTACTATGAGAAGGAAGAAACAAAACAAAAAAGAGAGACAATAAATAATATGCTTCAATCTACATTCAGATTCTAATTCTTTCTCTGGATGTAGATGGCATTTTCCATCATAAGTCTTTTGGAGTTGTCTTAGAACCTTGCCTTGCTGAGAAGAGCTAAGTCTATCAAAGTTAGCCGTGAACAATGTGACTGTAACTGTGTATAATGTTCTCCTGGTTCTGCTCCCCTCACTCAGCATCAGTTCATATAAGTCTCTGCAGGTATTTCTGAAGTCTGCCTGCTCATCATTTCTTATAGCACAATAGTACTCCATTATAGTCATATACCACAACTTGTTCAGCCATTTCCCAAGGGATGGGCATCCTCTCAATTTCCAATTCTTTGCCACCACAAAAAGAACTGCTGTAAATATTTTTGTACGTATGGATCCTTTTTTTAGTGATGCTTTTTGCTCCAGGTTCTCCTTCTTTGCATGTCTCCTTCACTCATTCATTGTGCTTCTTCTGCCCTTTAATTGTAATTGTTCTTTCCAAAGCTCTGTTTTCTCCATGACTTCATCTTCAACATCATCTTCCCTAAATCATCCTTCTAGGCTCTCAAGATCAAACCCGTACAATCACCTTTGGTCTCTCTCTCTCTCTCTCTCTGTCTTTCTATTTTTGTCTTTATAGTTGTCTCTCTTCCACCTCCTTCCTTCCTACTCCCCAATAGTCAATGAATTGAAAAATATATTAATCAATAAACATTTATTTTTGTGCCATCAGTTCTGCCTCTTGGATCTTTCTTGTCTACATTATCCCTTCTCCACTTCATTTATACCATCATTACCCCCCTTTTTAGGCTCTCATCAACTTTACTATTTAGTGGCCTTCTAATTCACCATGACTCCATTCTCTTCCCATATTCAATGAAGCCTAGCTGGCAAAATAATACTCTTGAGGTCCAAGCCTGACTGTATCATGCTCCTCTTCCAAAAAAAGAAAAGAAAGTTATCTAGCCAGTAAACCCCAAGTTAACTGGGCAGCCTCTGGCCATCCAAATTTACCTTCCTTTGGAGAGGAGGAGGAAGGGGAGAAGGAGACAGAAGGGAGAGGATGAGTTGAGTTACCCAGCCAACTGGGTTCCCTCTCAGGCAGCTTGATCTTCTCACAGGTTGAGTTCATCCTTTGTTTTCAAAGGAGACCATGACATCAGAGAAATGATGACATGACTTGCACTTGACTTTGTTTTGAGTGAGAAGGGCTGTGCAAGGTCATCAGCTTCACTTTCTCCTCCTGTACCATCTTTGTTGCTGGAGATTTTGTTTTGCCAGCTTGCTAATTGTTATAAAAAAAGACCCTGTCAATCTTCACTCAGTGTCTCTCGAATAGTTGAGGTAGACATTGTCCATCTTAATAAATCTCTGCTTTATTAATAAACTGGTAGTGGTTACAACTTTGTGCTGCTGTTACCTTTATTTCAAACTCAACAAAATATACAAAAGTTGCTCTTCAAAATAGGAAAACAAGTAAGTCCAAAAGCTTATGGGTTAAGAAGTAGGGGTAAAGTTACTCCAGGAATTGAGGCTGCTCAGATTTCTTGGATTAGCTGAGCTTCTAATTGTGTTCTTTAATTGTCCAATTCTAGCACTAATCTGTATACAGATAGGAAGAAATCTGGTCCTTAAAATCAAAAACATATTTTACTTTGTGGAGGAAATCAATATTCTTGGAAATTTAAAAAATTTTCTGCTCCTTGCTCCTCATCCTCTATTCCTGAAGTGAACTCTTTCTTCCAAGGTGCTTTTTAGAATGCTTATCCTTCAAGGTTCAGCCCAGGTGCCACTGTTTTTGAAGTTTTTACCTCTCATTCTCTCCCCAACTTATAGATCTCTCTCTCCTCAAATTTCCCAGGAGCTTCTTAAGTCTGACCATCCTTTGCCTCATGCCTGTTCCACTTGGTACCCTTCTTGTTTGGGTAAATGATTGTCCTGTTTTTTGAGGCAGGGACTTCATTATTTTTTTGTCTTTGTACCCCCTGGTACTTCCTAGTACAGCACCTAACACACAGTGGTCAGCTAATAAATGTCTGCTGATTTGAATGAAAGAATATTCTCATTAGATCAAGATGTGACCTTCACCTTGGGTTATAGCTACCAGGTGGTTCCTAATTAGGTCAGCACAAACCTAACTTTAGATTTAGCCTAGGAGAGAAGCAGTGACTGATCACTAGGTACACTTCCAGTACTTTTTATAAAATGACAGATTGTGATTTTGTTTTTTGAAAGCATCTCATACAGGCATAATTCCACTTTCTATGTATGAGCCATCACATCCCTGAGTCAGAGGAATGTAACTGTTTTCATTGCTACTGTTAGAATTATTTGGTTATCATTATCCTAGCTATCATTTCTGTAGGTCTTTTTCAAGACTTTGATCCAATTCTCTCTCAAGTTCTACACAGCTGCTTAGAATACAAATATTTATTACTTCTTTAAGCACGTCTGTGAGTTGTCCTAAGGACCACATGTCCCTCTGAAACTTTGGATCTCAGCTCTCTATTGATTCCAGAGTTTGTAACTTCTATAGCCCCCTCTCTACAGTGGCTAGAAACTATTTTTTAAATGTGATACACATAGTTTTACTGTGTCTTATCTCAGCTATTCCAGAATTTGCTCACTCAGGCCTGGCTCCTTCCTAGAGAATGATAAAACCAGGCTTCTAAAAAGGGCTGGTTTGACTTTCAAAAAAATTCTGCATATGTTTATTTCATCTGACAAAGCAAAATATGGTTTTAAGGACCAGATTTTTCTTATCTGTACACAGATTAGTGTCATAATTAGGCTATTAAAGGAGGAAATTAGGAAAATTAGGAAAAGCTCAGGTGGTCCAAGACCATATTTCTTCATATCTATATACAGATTAGTGTCAGAATTGGACTATTAAAGGGGAAAATTAGGAAAAGCTCAGGTGTCCAGAAAATCTGATACCCTCAACTCCCCCCAAAAAACCTACTTCCTATAAACTCTTCTTGGCCTTTAGACAGTTCTTTTGCTAAAGAGCAACTTTTACATATTCCAAAGGAAAATCAATGCTCTATCTGGTGTCCTGGCATTAAGAATATTTCTTTGCCATGCTTGAGAAATTTCTGTGATACTTTATATGGTACGGATCTTATTAAGATTCTTTGATTCCAACTCTCAGTTCTTACTGCACTTCCCAAGCACCCTAGCTTTTCCATCCTCACAATGGCTTCAATTTCTCTGTCTTTGGGGTGAGGGATTTTAGGTTTTACTCATCAGAGCTGCAAAATCTAGACAACTGAATTCTCAACCGTCAGTTAGCAAGTGAGTTGTGGTTTTATTTTAGTTTTCCTCAGACTCAGTCAGTGAATGAATTCACTTCATCTTTGGGCCTCTGATTTCCTTAAATATAAGCTATAAAATGTATCTCACTAGTTTGTGGTTGGTGAAGATGATGCTAGGACTTCAGTTGAATTTGACAAATATTTATTAAGTCTTTCATATGTGAGAGCACTTTGATTTTCCTGATAGTGCAGTATTTGAATAGACATAAAGCTCCCATGACAAACCCAACCATTCAGTATTCCTTCATTTATTTGAGAGGATTCTGTTTTAAAAAGTTTTAGTCAATATTCATTAATGATATTAGTGTATAGTTTTCTGCTTTTTTTTTCTTTCTATGGTTTAGGTATTAGGACCATATTGGTCTCATAAAAGAATTCTCATAGGGTTCTTTCTCAATTTTTGAGAACAATTTGTGGAGTATGAGTACTAACAGTTCTTTAAAAGTTTAATAGAATTCTCCTGTGGATCTATTAGGTTAAGGAGTTGGTTTTTTCTTTGGTAGTTCCTCTACATCTAGATCTATTTTCTTTTCTGAGATTGGGTTATTTAAGATTTCTATCTGATCTTCTGATAGTTTGAGTATTTTATATTTTCAAGCTATTCCTCTACTTCTTTTGTGTTCTCAGTTTTGTTAGTATATGACAGTGCATAATACGTTCCAATGGTATTCATTTATTTATTCAGTGACCATGAGGTAGCTTGATACAGTGGAAAGAGGGCTGGTCTTGGATTCAGAAGACCTACTTTCAAATCCTGCCTCTGACATATGCTATGTGGTGTTGTGTACATCATTTTAGACTCTCAGAACCCAGTTGTAGAAAAGGTGCAATCGAAGTATGATGTGCATTGGTAAAGAATGTTTCTCATTAAGAAAAAATTGCAGGTTAGCAAAAAAAATGTCCAACATTAAGAATTTATTATGAGAGACATGGTGGATAGAGAGGCAGAAAGACCTGGGTTCACATCCCACCTCTTACTCATACTGGTTTTGTGTTTCTATGCAAGTTGCTTAGCCTCTAAGGGCTCTAGACAACTCTCTGAGTTGCAGGAAAGTCACCAATTTGCATGAGAGGGAGATTCTTAAAAGGGCAATTTGATCAGTGAAATTCCAGGTGCAGCTGCTATCCCTATAGTTGGCCAGATTCTGGTACTGATGATTGAAAACAAACAAAAAAGAAAAAGAAACAAAAGAAAATGTAGAGTTTACATTTCATTTGGAGATGGGGGAGGGGAGAAATAAGAGAATACCTAATACAGGCAATTTGAGAGGAATGTTGGGTGGATCACGGACAAAGAAAGCTGGGGAACATATCAGGGAAGGTCCAGATAGGTGGCTGAGCCATAAAGTAAATAGTACTAATGGTGGAGGCCAGGGAATTTATGCCCCCTACTTCCAAAAGGGAACTAAGTCGATGGTTTTAGTTGAAGGAGCTTGAGCATCTACCAGAGATTTGGTTCCCTGAAATTTCCAATGTTACTTGATGTTCCTGAACAAAAATGCTTGGCTTGTCCCTCATTCATTCATCTGTGTTCCCTTAGTCTCTCAAGGGCATCAAACCATTTTATTCTGAGAGAGTCTCCCTATCCTAGGGACAAACGACTTTGTGCTCCAGGAAATTGTACTTTGCTTTTGAGGCTCTGAAGAATAAAATAGGCTCCTGGGGGTTCCAGCCATGAGATGGGTTCCAGGCAAATGCTCAAGACTGTGCCATGACCAAATGTTATTTCAGCTTTTTACCTCAGGTCCAGCTCCTATCCCTCGCTGGAGCCCTGGCAAAGCTGAGTCATATGTCAGATGTCAGATATCAGGAGGGAGGTGCGGATCTGGATTCAGGAGGTGGGAGTGACACATCATCAGCTCCTTCTGAGGATACTAAATATAGTAGCCCATCTGGAATGTAGGGAGGAGTGTGCTCTGGGGTGAGGCTCTGGGTCCCAAAAGAGGAGAGAAGAGCACATTCAGCTCTGAGGATCTGCCTCCCATGGGCTCCATGCTGAGAGTGGAGATGGAAACTAATTGCTAGGGTGAGGATTAGAGGCTTCCCTGTAGTCCCCCTCCAGCTTTCTGTTCCTTTACCTCTCCTCCAAAAAACAGAGATAATCAAGGGTTGCTTCAAGGTCTATACTGAAACATGATGCATCAGATATAGGATTTCATGGATGTAGGAAGATCTTGGCAAGAAAACTCCTGCCAATGATGATCTGCACCTGCTTTGTAGCTTATGGTGTTAGTGTTTCCTGGAGGCACTGAGAGATTAAGAGTCTGTCTAGGCTCATAAAACCAGAATATGTCAGAGTTAGGACTTGAACCCAGGTCTTCCTGACTGAATCCTCTACATGATGACTGATTTTAACATTAAGAGGGGAAAAACAGGATCAAGGTAGATTGACATAGAACTTTGGTCTCTTGTGACTGTATTCCTTATTTGCCATTCCAAGTACCACCAGCTAGGTGATACAGTGGATAGAATGCTAGGCCTGAAGTCAGGAAGACTCATCTTCCTGAGTTCAAATCTGGTCTCCATCTATTAGCTGTGTGACCCTGGGCAAGTCACTTACCCCTGTTTGCTTCAGGTTCCTCATCTGTAAAATGAGCTGGAGAAGGAAATGGCAAATCCCTCCAGTATCCAGTATCCCTCCAGTCAAGAAAACCCCAAGTGGGGTTGCAGAGTTGGACATGACTGAAAAATGACTCTCCCAAATGGAATGATGTCTGTATTACCATTGAATAACCAAAATTTCAGAATTAAAAGGAATTTCATAGGGCATCTAACCTGATACATACCTGAATGAGAATCCAGTATTGGTCATCCATCCTTGGCTTGGAGACCTCCAGTGAAGAGGAACTCCATTACTTCCTGATGTATCTCAGTTTATAACTCTAATTGTTATATCAAGTCTAAATCCAACTCTGTTGTTCTATAACATTTCTTCTCTCTTGGTTCAAGGAGAAAAGTCTAATCTTTTAATTTCAGTACTTGGAGAAAGAAATCACGTTTCTAGGCTGAATATCCTGTTTCTTCACCTGATTCTTCTTTGGCATGATCTAGAAGCCCATCACTATTCCATTTGTTCTACAACAGACTTTTCCACTTGATCATTATCCTTCATAATGTGTTAAATGATTACTTTAATCCCTATTTTATTCCAGTCAGTATTCAGTCTGGTGTGATTCCACAGGTAATAATATCTATTATACTTTTTTTATTGACAGGCATCTGGTCAGGTTAGTTGACTCATATTGGTGCATGTTTTGTATACCTTATATTAATTAGATAAGGTTAAACAAATTCTTGTATTAGGCCCTAGAACTCTGAACAGTTGGTTATAAATTCACTTGCTTAGCACCTAAAAATATTCCCAATGAACTCTTGAGGCAA